>QLNU02015003.1:45137789-45165830 GCA_006491805.2 Dysdera silvatica | reverse complement strand
CTGTGCTTGCACGTGGACAACTGTCAGTAGTCAAGCAAAAATAGTCCATAACTTTCTCTAAAACAATATACTATATTCCTCTAAAATATTTTTTCTAAAATACCTCTTTTAAAAAATAACTCCTAAAATATCTCATCCAAGATATCTTTTCTAAAATACTTCTAAAATACCTCCTCTAAAATACCTCTTCTGAAACACCTCCTCTAATCTATTTTCTTTTCTCGTCAGATGTTAGTTTTCCAGTCAATAACTATTTTTTGATGGAAACACTGATAGGAATTTTTGCAAAGTCCACGCACATGCGCCGAGGGTGCTTAGCATCGATTAGATGCGAGCAGCCGCTAGTGATTAGTGTAAAATGTAGGTGCTGGTTCACCAAGTGCTAAATAATTGTCTAAATAACTTTATCAAAGTTACCATGTTCAAAAATACCTATGGCTGTGGAGAAAAACAAAATGATTCAGGGTAGAGTTAAAAGATGGTGGGTTTTAAGGAAGATCACCGAGGCTGGTGTTGTAGGGTTAGGAAAGGAAATGTTCTTGCTAAGTAGTAAAAATGTAAGTTTTAAAACATGCAGAGAGTTGCTTTTGAGAATGGGATTTACTAAGGGGTACCTTTTTTTGTAAACTATACAACCAGCATCTGTCAAAAATATCTTTATAAACCAAAGGATACATAGTGTAGGTGTTATTGTCATTGAGAAAATATTCTACAAAGTAGAATTTTTTTTTTCCGAATTTGCTTTGCAGAAGACTTCCCTATTCAAATAACAATGTATTAAGGAGAGAGAACATGTAAATTTTCAGTAATCCTTTTTGTAGAATCGATCAAATTAATTTGTTTTATGTATAATGACCCATTTGTATTTGGGAAATTTTTTTTTGTAAAACCATACAATAAATTTCGCAATATATACACAAACGAATAATATATTTTACTTTCTCCTCCCACCAAGTATTCGATGAAGCAAACAGATCATTTATTTTCTTTTGTAAGTTTATCAAAATTAAAACGCATCTCCTATTTTAATACCTTAAGGTAATCTTTCGAATTATTAGTGGTTGGAATAAACCAGTAATATAACTTAAATATAATTTAAAAGAGGGCAAATATGATGCTGTGTGGGGCCCAGGCTATATTACACCGATGCCAAAACTGCAATGTCAACAACTTTTCTTCAATTCATTGATGCTTTCACCGAAAGCTAAATGTATATATGAGTGAAATCTGGAAACACCTGCAAGCTTTCACATGCCCTATTCTGGGATTAATTTTGTTAAATCCCACTTGTAGGCAAGGCGAAAAAAATACTTGGGGGGTTGGGGAGCAAAATATATTGTTTAAAAGTTTTCCAAGCGTACACAGAAATGGGTACATATACATTATACATCTTATTATACATTTTCGAAATGATTAAACCAGTATTTTATCTGCATGACACCCACAGCCTCATCACCAAGAACTCTCTTAATCCTTTCAACTATCTCTGATTTTGTTTCACCAAGTTTCCAGCAAAATTTGCAGATCATTTGAAAAGCACATTCTACTATTTTCACTCCAAACACAAATGTAACAAACACACAGTGCACATACTTGTATTACAATTTCCTAACAGCGGCTGAGTACAGTGCGGTCAATGAAAAATCACATATGCACAGTAGGGTACAAGATGATTACCTTATACCCATTATTATAAAATAACGATGTTTTTATCAATGCATTTATTTTATTTGATGGCGAATTTTTTTTATTTTCCCGTTGTTTGAGGAAAGTAGTTGTTTTTCACGGAATTTTTCATAATTTAATACTATGGCAAAGAAGTGGGTCGTTTTCCCGTTGAAGAATGGTCGTTGGAATTCTGCAGTAACGACTGCAATTAAAAAAAAAGGAAAAGTTGCTTAAAATTGTGTGCCCCCTTTATAATAAACACAAGCTTTCTTTCTCCCCATCGTAGACGCTGATGGTGGATATATATCATCTTAGGGCCACAGCTAGATGCTTTTTACAGAGAGGTGGGCTTAGAATTCATTAACGAATTGATATATTTAATAATACTATCTAAGCAGATTAAAAATTTGGCATTAATGAATAAATTTTTTAACAAATTTTGCATTGAGTCAACAGTGTGTCGTCCTGTGGTGTAGTGGTAAGGCATTTGCCGTTATTCAAGGTTCGATTTTGAACGATTCTCTCCCCCATCCCCCCAACCTCCAAGAAAAATGAAGTTTACTATCAAACTACCAGCTGCAGTTCAGGGGGTTGGTACCCTAGGCCTTATGAGGTTTGGAATTCTTCGGAAAACTATAGATCTCAATTCCATCTTCTGATATAAGATAAAAATAATGTTATACTACAATTTACATTTAATGTTCGATTTTCATTGAACTTCCCCTATACATGGTTGTTCCATGTAAATCTAATTTAAAAGAACAAGCATTTGTCAGGAGATTTACTTAAATATTAATTAGATTAGATTGGAAAGGGTGGCTGCCACAGGCGGCACTGTAATGCCAGGCAGGGTGCTCAGACAGTGAAACCAACTGCCAAGGCGAGTTGGGGGAGGAAGGAGAGTATTCGAATGTCGACCATGTACAGCACATAAAGATACCCGCTCGCATAGATGTCATCATTTAACGTAAAACGCAACCTGCTGTCGCCATGGAGAACAGCCTCAGCTACTTGACCGGAAACACCCCGGGGTCAGCCAACCCCGGAAAGGAAAATGTGGAGTGGTGCAGAGATGGGAGGATTCGGATGGATCCAAGAGGTTGGACAGACCTGGTGGTTGGATGTGATGGCAGCGGGCGAGAATGGGTTCATCCCTATAGTAGTAGCCATAGGCTAGGTACTTGAATCTTAATGGGCATCATTCTGAAGAAACAACACCCTAGTCTATTGAAAGTATTCAACTTCTTAATTTTAAACTTTTTTTTTTTGTAGATGTTATATATTTCTTATTAATTATAATTTGTACTGTACACTGTTTTTTCCCCCCATACTACTCTATATCCTAATTCTTATTTTCTATTTTACAGGGAGACATTGCTGTGGCGCAAATCTTATTTCAAAGATTTTATTACTCCAAGTCTTTTGTCCAACATGATATAGAAGTAAGTGTTAAGTAATTTTCTTGTAAAATAGCAAACCCAATAATAATTTGATTTTGTTTGCGCATGTGATTTCTAGTATTTTTTTAAGTTGAAGTATGAAATATATACCTAAGATTTTTATTTGAAGTATGACTGTTTAGGGCGAAGCACAAAAATAGTCTCCGTAGATGCATCAGTATATTTTGATAAGTACAAGCACTTTTCGACTCTTAGTTTAAGCATTGTCAGCTTTCATGTTTTGTGTTAATCTTGCAAACTAATCTGAAGCATAAAAATGATATTCTTCATGACAAAACTAACGTAAAAAGTAATTTTAAAATGAGAGTACAATTGCCCTTGAAATTAGATATAAAATCGATTTATTTCACCTGTTTTTGTAAAGGACTTGCATTTGACTGAGTATATATGTCATACAGGGTTTGTCCCAAAAGTTCCCGAAATGATTTTTTTAAAATCATTTATTCAATATCAGTTTACAATCTTTTCAGAACTTTTCAAAGTATTCTCCCCCTGCTTCGATGCACCGTTGCCAACGCTTCACCCAATCATTGAAGGCGCCCTGGAAGTCGTCAACGGGAATCTCCTTCAGTGAGGTCGTCGCGGCTGCTTTTACCGCCTCCAGCGTCCCATGCCGAGTTCCTTTCAGGGTTCTTTTGATCCTTGGGAACAAAAAGAAATCCGCTGGTGCCAGATCGGGGCTGTACGGCGGCTGGGGCAGCGTTGCCACACCCATTTTGGCCAGCAACTCGGAGACAATGAGCGCGGTGTGGGTTGACGCGTTGTCATGGTGCAAGATCCAATTGTCGCGAATTTCGTTTCGGACGCGTCGAACCCTGTTGCGCAACCGTTTGAGCACTTCACAGTAAAACTCCTTGTTGACTGTTTGTCCTTGTGGCACGAATTCACTGTGAACTACACCTTTTCTGTCAAAAAACACAATGAGCATTGCCTTGATTCGCGATTTGCTCATCCTTGCTTTTTTCGGGCGAGGAGACTCCTTGGTGTGCCACTCGCTGCTCTGGCGCTTTGATTCGGGATCGTACTGAAAAATCCACGTCTCGTCCCCTGTGATCACTCTGTCCAAAAATTCTGGGTCCGTTTCGTAGCGTTCATGCAATTCCTGGCACTTCAACAAACGCTGCTCCTTCATCTCACTCGTCAGGACTTTTGGCACCATTTTCGAGCAGACTTTCCTCATTTGAAGATCCTCCGTTAAAATGCGATGAACGATTGTTTTGGGTATTCCACACTCCTCTGCAATCACCCGAACACTTAATCGTCGGTCATTGTCCAAAACTTGACGCACTTTTTGCACCGAGTCGTCCGTTTGTGATGTCGACGGGCGTCCAGAGCGGTCGTCGTCGTTGACGGACTCCCGACCTTCCCGGAACCGCTTGTGCCACATGAAAGTTTGGCTTTTTTTCATCGCCCCGTCACCGTAGGCTTTCCGAAGCATTTCGAGTGTCTCCGCCCCGTTTTTACCCAGTTTCACACAAAATTTGATTGCATAACGCTGCTCCAAAAACTGGTCCATTTTTTGATCGACGAGGGTGCAGTAGATACCTCTGCGCGGAGCGTGACCCTGCCTCAACAACTGCCCGCAGGCGACTGATACCGGTCTCGTTTCCAAGCTCAGATCCCCCACCAACTTCTCCGCCCCGTCAGCCAGCGTTGCCAACTACAAAAAATCATTCCGGGAACTTCTGGGACAAACCCTGTATATAATTCATAGGTTTACTTCAAGTATAAAGTGTTATGTCACTGATTTCACGAAGCCATTATCAAAATTATTTTTCTTACCACTATATATTTCACTTAATTGTACCTCAATTTTTTCATTAGTCTCTCGTGATCATAGCCCATCCCTAAAAATGTATTTTCTTGTGGTTTTAGAAAACCATCTTCTGTTTGCATTGTAGTAGTTCGTTATTGACCGTGGGAATACAGTGAAATATGATACAATTTCCCCTGTTCTTGACATACATAGTGTATCAATGCCAACCTTGTCTGTAATGGTATTTTCTCAGTGTTCTTTGGGTATCGTTGTCAAGGTTGTGGGTGGCATAGCTGACCCACGCTAGGGGGCGCAAGCAAAGAGGGGGTGTAAATTTGGCTGAAATAACTTACAAGGGAAAATATATTTGTGACTGCGGCGCAGGAGCATCTAGCTACATTCCTGATTGTTGTCGACTGTTTGTTGTCGATTGTTGTAAACTAGCAAGATTGGCATTCAACCTACAGTTTGCAAACTTGTACTTAATTATGTAACAGTTGTTTTAGTGTTTGTCCGTGAAGATATTCAAACGACCTCCAAAGTTTTGAGCTATAATCATAAATATAATATGACCAATCCATGAGGGAACTTTAGAAATTTTAAGTCATAGCAGAGTTATCGTTAGGGGTGGATTTAGAGTCTGCTGTTGTGGGGAGTGGGGAGATTTTACAAATTGCCAAAAATTGGTCACTATAAAGGAAGGAAATTTCCTTACAAACAGAAACATACCCAGAAAAGACCCATCAGGGGGGGGGGGGGTGTGATACACTCCCAGAAGCGGAGGCTATATCCCTGGGGAAAATTTTTCATAATTTTAATGCCATTTTGAGCATTTTAGTTAGACTTTTAAGAAGGAATTTTATGTAGGAAAAAGAAAGGGCCACTTTATCCCTATAGTTATCTAGTCTTAGCAGAGGACACACAGTACGAAATTAAAAATTAGTAACATGCATGCTTATTACTGGTGTTGGTGCTTACTTTAACGATTATAAGTTATTTACAGGAAAAAACCATATATATATATACAGGGGCAGACTGGGCGATTGGTTTGCTCTCATGGGCGTTAAGACGTGATCTCATGGGCTATAGGACTCACACCCTCCGATAATCCAAGGTATGCGCCCTATGAGAGGACTCAATCCACCTCTGTATATATATAATTTATTAATTTATTTATTCCATAACAATGACTTGCGATGACAATGACTGAGGCAACTCTCATGTTTGCCACACCCTTGTCATGGTCCTGTTATGAATTTCAGATAAGGGATACTCAATCTTTAGGTATTTCTTTATTACTTTTTCAAGACTGGAAAATTTCATATTGAGTAATGTGTTGCATTGAGCCTTTAGGATGAAAAGTTTTAAAATTAATCATTATAACTTATTTTAGATCACAGCTACTGCATTCTTTTGTTGCAGCTAAAGTTCACCTGCAATCCGCCGGGGTGACCTAATTGCGAGCATCTTATCGGAGCAATCCACAAAGCCAAACATCGACGCTCAGGAGGGTAAGGGATTAAAATTTTTCTACTTGTGTCTAGTTTTTAAAAATTCTGAATGTTTTCTTGAGACTTAGTTCTGTATTATATAAATCATCTGCGGTTTGCTGATGACATTGTTATTTTTTCAACGAACCCATCAGAACTCCAAGACATGGTACAGGAGCTCTCAACTAGAAGTAAAGAAGTTGGACTCAAGATGAACCTACAAAAAACTAAGATCATGTTCAATAATTTTGTAGAGGAAACAAAAATACAAGTTGACAACATTGAGCTAGAAATTGCTGATTCATATATTTACCTTGGCCAGCTGATTTCAATGGATGGCAACATTATGAAAGAACTCAACAGACGTATTAAACTTGGCTGGAGTGCATTTGGAAGAAACAGTTTTATCCTGAAGGGGAAATTGCCTTTGTGTCTAAAAAGAAAGGTCTTCAACCAGTGTGTATTGCCAGTCCTCTCTTATGGATCAGAGACATGGAGTCTAACAGTTGGAGCAATACGAAAGTTACAGACAACGCAAAGGAGCATGGAGAGGTGCATGCTTGGAATAACTAGGAGAGATCGAAAAAGAAACACTTGGGTGAGAGAGCAAACTAGAGTAGAGGACATCATTGTTAAAGTAAAAGGGCTGAAATGGCGATGGGCTGGGCATATTGCAAGAAGAACTGATCAACGATGGACAACAGAAATTCTGAACTGGATTCCAAGAGACCACCGAAGACCTAGAAAACGTCCTCAAACTAGATGGGTGGATGAAATAAGAAAAGAGGTTGGGGTGACGTGGAAACGAATGGCCCAGGATAGACTTGTGTGGAAAGCATTTGGAGAGACCTTCATCCAGCAGTGGATAGATAATGGTTGAATATGATGATGATATATATATATATTTCCCCCTTCAGAAGTTTAATTCTTTACTTTGTATTCAATTCAGCGTTTTTTTGAACCTGCTGAGCTTGGTTATGCCCAAGTGCATTACCGTTTAGAGGTCACATAACACTGTTGATCCCATTGTAGATACCATGTAGTGCAGGTCTTGAGGTATAAGAATGCAGCCTTAGTTATCCGTATGATATAAAATAGAGAATAAAAAAAAAGCTAGGTTTTAGACATGGAGCTTCAAAGGAAAAGGAAAGAAGTGGAACTTGAAATTTGTCGATGTAGTTGCTTTTGAATTATGACTACATCCCGTTCAGCATCGTTAATGCAGAATCTGGAGTGGATAGTCTATCGAGCAGACTTGGAGCTTTCATAATTAAATTTTGTCTGGAAAATTGTTGTGATAAGCAACGTTCAAAAGAATGCTCAGAGTTTTAGTAGGCAGAGCTGTAAGGTTTAATGTGTTATCAAATTGTGCAGGAAACAGAGAAAATCCGGAACCAGCACAGAGAAAATTTGCAAATCAGCTATTCGTGCAGAGAATTACTATACACTACATACTAACAATACTATACACTACTACTGTATACTAAAATACTATACACCAACTTGACAATTTTATTAAACAAGAAGTTGCAGCTTATTAAATTTTTAAGGGAAGCATGAGTGTAATTAATAACTACCTGAACAGTTTTCCCGTATATATTTTATCTAAAAGTTAAGATGAATTTCTCAAATACTTTTCTTTATAAATAGGTTCTATCAACCACTTGTTACGAAAGACTATGTTGACATGAAGCAAAAGGTCTTTATAGCTGAGCAGCAAGTTTTGAGAGCTTTGGGATTTTGTATTTTTATGGACCTTCCGCATAAAGTAAGTTTGCTTTTTTTTTATAATTTCAGCTTTTCTTCAGCGTACACACTAATTTTTCTTACCTGACCTCTTTATATATATATATAAAATCACTATTGAAACGGGCATGTTTTGCTTTATTGCAAATTTTATATTTTGAAGTCTGGTCCAAACTGTTGGTCAGCAAGTCTTCATCGGCATCATTTTTCCAATAGCATGTGCTCACTTTGTATATCATGTTTTGGTAATAAATAAGTTAATTAAATAATAATGCTCTCACATGCTTGGTAGAGTAATGTATGTAACCTAAACGTAACTTTTATGTGAACTGGCAAACCAAAGAATATTTGACTCGTTTCATTGGTGGTCTGGCACTGAATCCCCGCAATATCAACAAGATATGCCTGTATTTATCACAAGTTCTTTAAACATAGAACGTTTGTTTACATGTGAAACGTTAAAACAAAGAACACTTTTTATCCATGTGTTTACTATTGGATTGTTAATGTCTGATAAATGTTCCAAGTTTGCTTTCAACATATATATTTGTAATTACATATAAGTGGTCTGTTTCCAATAATCGAATATGGTTTAATTGGGTGTGTAAGTGGACTATTGAATGACATGTCTACGTAAATTTTGACTGTTCCAGCAAGTAATTTTTATTTTTTTTACCTTAATTTGTCTTCAGTGATTTTTGTTAAAAAATTAAATTTGGGGCTCTCTATTTACTTTCAAAGGTTGGAATTGGGAATAATTTAGTATGTTGTATAAATAACATAATAAATGTGTTGTTATATAAAAAGTCATGACATATTGCTGTCTCGGGTTCCAGTGCAGTAAGATCCTTGCTGACCTAGTGCCATAAAACTCAAACAAGCCCTACTCTCTGTCAGCGTAAATTATTGTTAATAGTTATGACTCAGACTTCCATATTTACAAGGTTAAGTGCAACAGAATTCCCACTCTCTTGTAAAACCTGGGATTGTCAGGGAATGCGAAATCATCATTAAAAGCCAGGAAAACCCTTCCAAACTTCTGTTGCAGATAGCTACTTTTCACACGAATGTGTTGCTATTTTCCCCAAAACCACAGTTCAGTTGAAATGTGTGTTTGCGATTAGTCAGGATTTTTTTTTTTCTTCAGTGCGAGTGAAAACGGTGGTTCTGGTCCCAGCAAATTTGGTTATGTATAATTGTATGATTTTTCAAATGTCTGTGGGTGCTAAAAAGATAAGCGAGTGGTATTCGGTCATGGGATATTATAAGATAAAATGTGTTTGGTACTTTGATTATTAAACGGAAATTTTAATAACAGTGATTTCAATACTGACATAAGGTCTCAAACATGTCGTTTCGAGAGCCAACTGCTCCCTTTGTCAAGTGAAGGCAGAATGAAGAGTTCGTGAAAGTCCTAAGTTTATATGCCTGATAAGTTTAACCCCCTCTGGGTATATAAATTTAGGACCTTAACTCTTCATTCGGCTTTCACTTGACAAAGGGTGCAGTTAGTTCTCGAAACGTCATGTTTTAAAATTTACACTAGTGTTGAAATAACTATTGTTATAGAATATCCTGATGAAACTTTGTATCGTTTTGTTGGGAATTACAATCTTTGCTAAGAATTTAAACTTGCAGCTCTGTACTTATATACAAGGATTGAAATTAGGAATGATTTAGTGTGTGTGTGCATGTTGAATAGATGTCCATAAATGTGTCATTGTATGAAAAGTCCCAGCATATTACTGTCTCTGGTCCCAGGGCAGCATGACCCTTGCTGTCCTAGCATTGTAAAACTTAAACCCTACTGTGTCATTGTGGACCGTCTCATTATTGAAAGTTACAACTGCTACTTTTGTGCTTATAAGGTTACGTGCAACAGAGTTTCCACGCGCCTGGAGTTGTTGGGGAAGTCAAAATCATCCTTAAAATTTAGGGAAACCCTTCCAAACTCCTGTTCTGAATAGCTAAATTGCATATGAATGTGAAGCCGGAGACCCTTCAAATGCACGTTCACGATTAATCAGGAATTTTTTTTTCTACAGCGTGAGAGAGGGAGCCCAGTTCTAGTCCCAGAAAGTTTGGCTGTGTATAATAGTATCATGGTTCGAAGGTCGCATTACATCTGTCTCATTCTGGATATTGGGGTGCAATCTTAAATCGCTAAGCTGATAGTCTCTGAACATGGGATATTATAAAATCAAATGTTGTTGGCACTGTACGATTAATGAATGAAAATTTTAATCTTCCAATTCGACCGAATACAATTTTCTGTTGCAATTACGTGCTTGTAGCTGCCAACTGCTCCAGAATGTCTGGAGCATCTCCTGAATTATATATATGTTAACTGTCCATGTCCCATGTAGGTCTCCGTTTGCTCTGGAAAGCCATTTTGTGGTTTTTCCAGAAACAAGTTTAATGAAAGCGACATATCAAGCTTTAAAGGAGAAGAAACAATCATGTTTACATGTATATTGATTTAAAAATATTCAGAATCTAAGAGTTACTAAATTTAGAATTGTCAAAAATATTTCTCAAACTCATTTGTTATGCTACTTAATGTGTATGAACTGAACACACTTTAAAAAAAAACCAACTTTGGCATTGTTTGCCACAGAATGACCCTTGCGCCATAAAACCACAACAAACCAACTAAAGAACTTTGGTTCTGAAGGATAATTTTGAACACTTCACATTGTTTGCCACACAATGGCCTTAGTGGTCCTTTTGCCACAAAAATTCAAATATTGCAGAAGAAAGGCAGGTAGTGGCTCGCCCCTCCCCCCCTTCTCATGTTTCTGTGGATACCCGTGCAGGCATGTATGAAAAACACATAGAAACCTTCATATAGAAATGATTGAATGTTATGTGAAATTTTGAAGGGCGCAAATGATCCTACTTTAAATGTGTGTGTTTGCTGTTATGCGTAAGCTGTCTTGGCGTATGGTCATGTGTGTAGTGTGCAGGTTATAGTCATTGCAATGTTCATAATCACATGTGCATAGTAAACCAAGTAGGTTTAAATAGGTAAACGCTTTTACGATTGTGACAGTGGAAGCTTGTGGCAATCCTTTTAAATTGTTGATGTTTATATAATGATCACTTAATCACTGATATTAACAATGTGATTAAAGTATGATCCCTATCTAATGAGGAGCCTGGGAACAATGAAAGTGCTCTATTTATCTAGTTGCTCGCTAAATAAATTTTGGAATTTGAATTTCCAAACTTTGAAAATGATGTCTGTATCAATTCCCAGTTTATTTCTCATATGTGAAACAAGTACATTTCGTATTCCCGCCATGTTGTTCTCTTACTTTTTAAACAACTGGATCCAGAATTTATTTACAGTGCAATAATTATATAGAGACAATGCCATTCAAAGAATAATTTTCTTCAATATTTGATCTTAAAATCAATTCTGTAGGTAACATACAACATTAATATCCAACTTTGAATTTTCTTAAAGTTTAATGATAAAATTTCAAATGATGCTAAGATAACGATTGAATTTTTGTAATAGAATGTTCTAGAAAAAAACGATAAAGGAAAATATATATATGTTAGTAATCATTCCCACAATGAGTTTTATTTGAAGATACTCAAAATTCTTCCATTGCTGTTTGCTTCGTTGTGAAGCATTTATGTTCATTTAATTTTTGTCATACAATATACAGTCATACAAATATACAGTCACCAGTATATTTTAGTGTGAATTCTATTGTATTCATATTATTAATGGGGATCAGAGTTCTCAGAGGTTTCCCAGTTTCTGGCGAGTTTTTTATCATGTTCAGTTAAAGGAACTTCTTTGGTCAATGATTTTTTATAATGCCACTTGGAAATTTCTACATTTCATTAAAAAAAAACTAAACCTGTTTTCTCATGAAATCTAGTGACCACAGCAAATCTTTCTCATTAAAAATTATTAAATTATATGGCGCTTAATCATAATTTTTAACTATACTAGACGAAATCCGTATTTTCTATACTAAGAGTGGGCTCGTTGTTATGGATCCTACAGTATATTGGTGATTGAGTGATCATACATGTGCTGACATCTTTTGTTTGTGCTAATTGTTGTTTTGGTTTCTTTTATTTATTTGTTCTGCAGGTTTTCTTGGCCACTGTTATGTCTAGTGATAGCATATTAAACCGCTCTTTCACAAGGATGCTACGTTACTTATTTTCATTTTATATGTTGTGCTTCATCAACAAAGGTATTGTTTGAGGTTGGTATTTTAGTTATTAAATCTATTGTCCACGGATCGCTCAACAAGAGCACAAGTATCAAGTCCGCTACAGTGTTGTTTGCTCATTTGACAGTTGGTATTTAGAGCGGTTTTGCCCCTTTCTTTCGTTTCAAAATTGTATAGCGATAATATATTCACCTACTCTTGTAAAAATTTGGATTTAACTCTTCTGTTACTCAGAGATGCCGTTTTTTCCCCCGATCAATATTTCACGAGTTGGAGTCCTAGGCATCAGATGGTGGAATTTTTCTGGAAGCTGAGTCCTGGCTCAGCGTGGTTTTTAGCTGTCCCTTGTACCATAAAACAATTTTTCGTTTGCTAAGGTAAAACCTGACTGATTGTTCTACCTGATCTTAACTGTCTGTATGTCTAAATTTAGCACAGGGGGACTTTTCCTGTCTATGTGGCATCAAAATGTGGCATCAAAATCTCAAACTAGTAACCATTTGTAAATGATGAACAGCAGTAGCTGGAATAAGGCATTTTTTTCATAGATGACCATTCCGAACGATTACCACCTGTTGACAGTAAAGCAAAGACTTCTTTTGTGAACTTCTCTTTGGAAGTTTTGTTCTTTTTAAGCGACTCCATTTCAGGTTTTAAGCTGGTCCAAAATGCTGTTTCAAAAATGCTAAAAAGAGATTAGTTGCATTCGTCACTCGAAATATTGTATCGATGAAATTATTTATATCAATAATGATTTCAATGACTGTCATGGTTTCTGTTAGAAACGTACTTTAAGGTTTAAAAAATAGCAATAAAACATAAAGAAAAGTTTTAAAAAACCCAAAAAAACATAGCTTAAGCCTTGCTGCATTTATATGTTTAAATGTTAGTCATCTCTGGGGTTTGTAATCACAAACAGAATCTCTGCTTTATGGTGCTTTAAACGAAATGAACTTTGTAAGCACATTTTTATTTTGTTTGTTTTCCTTTAAAGGTGTGCAAAAATCAATCATTTGAGAGATCAGTGAATGATATTTCATACCTCCGATTTAATTGCCTATGATGGCAAGTGCGAAAATTGCTCGATCCATTCCAAGGCATATAATGCAGTGCGTAATTTTGCTGTCTCTCATAAGCGATGGTTTCCACATCCATGAGGAAATTTGCATGCTTAGTAATGGAGAAGAGCATCTCTCCAAATCTTTAAACAGGTGAGTTCACCTTTTTAGAAATAGTTACTCCCAGGCATAGAGTTACGTGGGTTCCAAGCCCTTCCCCACCTCCAACAATTGGAAATAAGTCATAATTTTACATATACTCTAATGCAGGGGTCAAAATTAACTTTTTAAATCAGGTGCACAAATGCACCCAAGTCTTACGACTTACGTGCATAAAATACTAGTTATGTGTTTAAGTAACTAACAGAATAGAAAGTAAACCTCAACATTAGAAACATGTAAAATGTAAGTATAGCAATTACATGTGAGCTAAAAGAATGCAACTTTCCAAATTGAACATTCGTTTGTAAAAGAAAAAGAAAGAAAGAGCAGACACATTGAGAAAATTATATAAAATTAGTCCATAGGTCACCGTTCTTGAAAAATAAGTGTATGCAGGTAGTTTTGAATACTTAGGTGCACCCAAATTAAAAATTTTATGTGCACAATTCACCTGCTAATTTCGAACCCGGCTGTAATGTATAAATATACATAGGTTCTTCCCCCCCCCCACTCAACAATTTTCAAAACTCAATTTTCATACTCACTTCAAGCAACTATATTTAAAAAAATGGTTTATGCAGTGGGAGTATTATAATAAAAGTGTAAACATAAACCTGTTTAATTAAAGTAATTCTCTTATCATAGCTGATGACATGATTGTATCAGATGATGAAATATTCAGAGAGAAAATTTAATAATCTAATACAACTTCATCGGCTATGGTAAAGAAATACTCTAACTATCTAACTAAATATAAATACTCGTCTCAGTTTTCGGAAGTTTGGTGGCTTCTTTGACTTGTCGCCCTGTTTAAAAAGCAGTCTGAGCACTGCACCATGAACTTGTCCGTAGTGAAAGCCTTATAATTTCCCGGAGAGTGATTGTTGTCTATAGATTGATGGATAGAGCTCTTAATCGGAAAATCAGGAGATGTGGGTTTGACTCCCACCAGGTGCAGCAAATCTTTTCTTTGGAAGTATTTAATCGTATAATATAAACCTGAGAGTGTTTGTTTTTTTAATCTAAAGTTTGAAGTTTGTTGACATTGAACTGTGTTGAATATGGTTAGAGTGTAGCTCAGTGGCAGGGCAGGCTATATACCGATTCAACCGATTTGGCTCAATCTCGCGCTTGGGAGTGATTTTTTTTTTTTTTTAATTGTAAATTAAGGCTATTTTTGCAGCGAACATAACCGAAATATGTGAATCAAGCTCAAAGTGAATATATATATTATTTGTAATACAAATACGATATAGAAATGCCTTTAAATTGCGTCACTTGAGGGCTTGAATATTTGCCTTCTATTTTGAGGCGTTCGTTAATTCGAAGGGATAATAAACACGCACACACAAAAGCAGCACTAGATAATAGGAATTGGAAAAGTGTCCTTTAAATAAAGGTGTCTGCTTTTCAAGGGCGTCCATTAAGGAGGTTATAAGGGGGCCGTGCTCCAGCTAAGGCCCGGCCTGCTCAGTGGACCAGGTTTATAGCCCAGTTACTGATTATGCATGAACATGGTTCAAAGGTTACATCATGACATAGTTTTTGAATATATTACAAGCAGAATATTGAGTGTGGAGTATAAAAATAAAGGAATTACTGTGTAGTGGGTACTTCAAACGGTACAGGTGTTATTTCTAAATTATGACATCGAAACCTGAATTGAGCTTTCAGTCAGCTTCGTTGTGTATAAAGCTGCAGTGGTCCATGGGTTGTGTTTAGCTGTCCATCGTGGTTCGTCATCTATGCAATAACTTGACATTAAGTGTAAATACATTATTTAAAATAAGCAATTTTTTAGTTTGCCAATAAAAATTGTATATTTCTGTTAGAAGTTTTTATTGCATGGTTTGTGTTGGAACACCGTGTAAGCTGTCAGATATGACCTGAACGTTAGAACTATTGTTGCGATGAAGTGTGTAATTTGCAAGAAAACTGATCCATTCTTCTTTTATAGATAATTAAAGAGTATTTCAGTAAGATTACGATGTACACAGATCCAAAATTTAAGGAGATGACATGGTATGTAACTTTTACTTGTTATTGATCACAATAGTCATTAGTTTTTTAATTATTATTACAGTATATTTATTATTACTTTAAAAAATAAAGAAAAAGATAGAGAGAAGGGGCATTTCTCTCAATAGAATACAAGATTATCTAATCCATAAAAATCCTTACACTTTAAGAAACTTTTCATAAAGTTTAGAAAGTTCAAAGGCTAAGTAATCAAACATGTAACTTTGACTATTTAGACTTTGAACTTTCCATTTTTTATGAAATATTTATTAAATAGTGTATAAGGATTTTTATGGATAAATTCGATAACTTTGCATTTTAGATTTAGGAAAATGCACCTGCTTCTCTCTCTCTTTTTTCAAATTTAAAAATTCAAAATCCTTAAGATTTGAACGTTTTGGCAAATCCAAATAGAGTAGATGTATTGTTAATTTAAAATAATTCAATGACATTGTATATATATTAATAATTTTCTTCTGTTTTTAGGGAAAATCTCAATGATACTATTAAATCGGAGACGATCTTTAGATTTCCGTCGAAGACCATAGCAGGTGCCTGCATCTATTTATCTGCCTGTATAGTAAACGTACGTATCATTCTAATGAGCTTCATTCTAATAGTGCTTTTTTCTTCTGTTTGTGGTTGTAATGGATTTTTTTAAAATTGAATTTATTTTCTAGATTTCTTTGCAAATGTGCAGTGATAGAGGATGGCTCCTATTTTTCGAGCATCACCAAGAGGATATCGAAGCAATAAGCAGGCACCTAATAGCCTTTAGAGATCGTCCAACGCCTCAAGTAAGAATAATCTTTTCTTCGTTTATTATTCACTAAAGCTGCGTTCTTTTCTGTGTAATGGGGCTTTTGTTTGCTGCTTTGCTTTAACTTGAACTTTTAGGAGAAGCTTGAGAATATTCTATTGAGTTTTTTTGTTGGTACGCAAACAGTAAAATTCTAATTATCCACCAACTAATTAAATATTCTTAGTCTGACAACTCTGCATCCACGGGTCTAAATGTTTCTTTTTTAAAAAGCTGTTTAAAATTGTGTGGGGAGAAAATATGTGTATGAAAACTAAAACAGTCTAGCAACTTTAGATTTCACTTTCACTTGGCACATTACCGTGAATCAACTTATAAATGTTCTATATTATTGTAGCTTTCTGTTGAGTAATAACATCCTTACTCATTACTAGCAACATTTATCTTATTGTTTAAAACTAGTCTGAAAGTAAAAAATGAAAAGTCTATTTCTCATGTTTAATTTGAGTTAGAACTTTTGTATATAGATGTCTTGGAGTATATATTAATTATTCTTTGTTTGCACCTATCTGTGCACATTCCCTAGAAGAATCGATTTCTCAAGTTACGGAACCATTAGTCTGGGAGGTCACCTGATACTGTCGTGTTTGCTTTCGTGTGGAGGTGGGGGGCATACTAAAAAATCCTAAGAAAGATAATAAATAGTACTGACCTTAGAATTTATACTTAGCAGTGTGTCTTCTGTTATGGAAAACACGGAAAAGTCAGGGAAATTTAAAATTCATTGTTATAATAAATAACTTATTAAAATAATTTTCCTGAACTGTGCTTTTCATACCACATTGCCTACTGAAAAATTTGAAAAACTTGTACTTTTGACTAAACTTCTTCCAAAAGTTACCATTTTGCACCAAAACTAATATAATTTATATAAAATTATTAAGCCTATATATTTTTCAGAAGAAAATGTTTGCCAAATATATAACTAAAACTTGAAAAACAAAAAGTGTTTTTAGCTAAATTATCCAATCTGTAAGGGATTTTGCTAATACCAATCTCCTTTGCCTTACATATAGTCGTGCAGTTTAAATGGAACGGAATAGAATTGAATGGAATGGTATTAGGTTTACGATTATATAGTTAAACTCTTTTATAATGAACTCAAAAAGGGCCAAATGGAAATGTTGCTGTAAATATTTAATTAGTGAAAGCTTTTAGTGTAAAGAAATACACTTTTTAATACAGCTTTTGAATTTGTAAATTCACTGTAATTGAGTTATAAATGGCTTTGGGGTTTACATTAATGGAATTTATGGCCTTAAAACTTATTTTAATTATGCAGATTTGAATGTGTCCTATGATGTTTACTGTAATTAGTGACTGGAAATCGATTAAGATTTGGTCTGGAAACCTTGAAAAGTCAGAGAAGTTTGAAACAGAATGTGAGTAGACAACCCTGACTTAGTGAAACTATTTTTTCTGAAAGTGTGGATATGATTATTTATTAATTAATAATCATGTCTGCAAGTTCACATTGGCATTTTAACTTCACAAGATTTTGTTTGCCAAAATTTAAAAACGAAACTAAATAAAAGCAGTAAAGTGATATGATGGCAGGTGAGCCATGTGACTAACAAAAA
Organism: Dysdera silvatica; assembly: GCA_006491805.2. NCBI lineage: Eukaryota > Metazoa > Arthropoda > Arachnida > Araneae > Dysderidae > Dysdera > Dysdera silvatica. The sequence goes on along the minus strand of QLNU02015003.1, from coordinate 45,147,872 downwards.
CAGTTTTCAATGGAAAAAAAAAACCAAACTAATAACAGGCTTTATTTGCTAGCACTTGCTCTTCTTGCTTTGCTTAATGAAAAATTTGAAAATGGCTGCTGTACGTGCAATGATTAACAAGATTCATTCACCGAAACTGTTCGTGCAATTTGAACGCTGCCTTTTCACAAGCTGTTTTGTCTCAAACCTATGCTGAAGAACTTTTGCAAACTGGTACAGAAAACTTTTTCCATAAACCGTTATTTTAGTATTGTTTTTGCGATCATACCACATGTGGCATTCCATCAACTGTTTCACCCTGTTCAGAAAAACTGCTTACTGTTTGTTTAAAAACAGTTTTTTCAAACAATTTGACGTTTTTGTTTCCATCACTTATGCTTACTTACTTCCTATCATTATTTGTCATGACCAAAGTTAATTGAAATTTTACTGTGTTCAGCTGAAAGCTGTAAATTAAGTCAAATCCCGTGATACCGAACTTAACTTCTGGGTTAGGTATTTTTGAGCAGGGCTGGGTGCTTTCCGCTGGTTTTAATATTGACGCACTGTTTCAGTTGCAGCAACACGAGAATTAATAACACATTAAAGGAACATTTTTTGAGAAATTATAACGGCTGATGGTTTCACATAACCATAGACAGTTTTTATGTACATTTCTTAATTGCAATATATTCTGAAATTTATCGTTAATCAGTGAATTTTCTTATTTTTAATTAGAAAGACTTGGAAGAACTGAAAAGAATGGTAGGGCACGCCTCCATTGCCCTCACGCTATTGGAGTGGGAAAAAAAGCTCAAAGAAAACCTGGCTTCCGTGGTCGATCAAATGCGTCCTCCACACAGTAATTGTAAGTTCCTATAGTTAGACTTCTTTCCTAGCATATGCCACAATTTTTCATTTGTCACATTCCCTGGGGCCGTTCAAGTGTTATGTAAGCACATTTCTTGCCATTTTCTACTCCCCTCCCCCCTTGTAAGAAAAAAATAAGCAAATGCCTGTGCCCCCGCCACTTCGTGTTTACACAAGATTTTGCATATGATTGTTCGGTAGAATATGTTGAAATCAGAATGCAGTGTGTGATGCAAATTATAACTTACTTTTCGTATTGTAATATTGAGCATTTATTTGTAAGTTTGTTATATTAAATGGATATTTATAAATAGAATAATTATAAGAAAAAAAAGTATCGCATTTAAAAAGTTTTAATATGCTGTTAATATCTATTTTCGTGGCATTGTAAAGTATTTAATTAACAATATTTCGTATATTATAAGCAAATAGTGTGTAATATGTAAGACGTGGATTTAATAAAATATATTTATTAAATACCTCAAATTGTCGGGGGGGTGAAAAAAAAAGTTGAGAGCCATTGTTTGTTGTGCTAATAACATTGGTCAGCAGCCATTTCGCTACTGGTATGCCATGCATCATTTCTGACTCAAGTTGGCTTCCTGAATCCGAATATGTGCTTATTTTTTGCGTATCACGTCTAGTTTTTGAGATATCAGCCAACAAAAATTGAAAAAACACCAAAAATAGTGATTTTATAACATTTTTAAAATTCATACAGTTTATCATAGACATGAGCTGAAAGCGTTAAAATTTAATAGAAATGCTTACCTTTCAATAAAGAATATGCGTGTGTAATGACAAATATTAGTAATTTCAGAAAATAGTGGCAAATGGAGTAATGTAGTGTAAAAATGGCCGCTGGCAAAACTTCGCCTCAACCTTCACAGGAATTTTCGCCTTTCGCGGTTGGTTTTTAGCGGTAAAGGATCTAAAAATCGTAGAGCTACTCTGCTTATATTGTTATAAAGCTTGTAATTTTTTCTTTTTAAAAACGTAAATTTACATTTAGGGTTGGTAGAAAATAATTTATAGAAATGCTTGTGAAATTGAACCCTTTCTTAAGAAATAAAAAGAGCTGAGGATGTTGAATATTTATATGAATTATGATTAATTTATATGAATATTTATTCCTCGTTTTTAATAGTGCCATGATCTTTTTCAGGGGATTAGTGTATTTTAAATAATTTCACAGTTTAGCATCAATGGTATAAATTTATGAGAGTCTGAATCTCATAGAATAGAGGTTTTCAAATTATGCGTCACGAATTTTGGTCACAAGTATCGCGATGTTAACTAACATTTTGCGTTTCGTATACAGGGTGGCTACAGAACCTGGAAATCAGGGAGTTGTCAGGAAAGTCTTCCGTAATTACTCCAGACTCTTAGAAATTTCAACTCTCACATTTCCTTGTAATTCCTAGATGATGTATCACGGTCAGGCTGATTTCCAAAGTTCAAGGTATAACTTCCACATGTGTTAGAGAACAGAGAAGTAACCCCCTCCCCCACCTTCTTACTTTCATTGCCTTCTGAATGGTAATAAACTGCTAACTGAATTCTGAGTTTACATATACGTTCACGTGTTTACAATTAAAGGAGCCCCTTTAATTGGCCTGGTCTGCCGACCGACCACTATCGTCAAGTGAAGTCACGATGTCGTGCTGTACATTTTTTTTGGTAGGTACCTCTCGCTTGTTCGCCGATTTTTGTAACGATTGGAATAGTGTGCGGCTGTGAAATTCTGTTTTTTGTTGGGGAAATAGTTCTAATCCTTGAAACATTTCACAAGAAAGCTGCCCCAGACAAAACGTAAGTTTATGGATGGTTTTCCTGCTTCGGGAATGGTAAAGCAACTTCGCTGAGGATGACTCCCTCGGGCCACCCTGTGCATTATTCACTCAGAATTCTTAATAGTCAGTGTTAACCAAGCATTTCACTTACAATTTCTAAAATATTTCCATGACGTTGTGGGGCAAAAATGCCCCTGGTGTTTTCAAAATGGGGGTGGTGTCTGCACCACGAGAAAACCTTTAAGTGTGAAACAATTTTTACACAAAAACTGCATGACTCATCTTGTGCGTTTTTTCTAAAGTTGACAGCATGGTAATTGTGTATAGATGGCATGTTATGTCATTCGTTCCAGAAGTGATCTGCGGAGAACCTTGGAAAAGTACAAAAATCATTTTAAACATGTTATGATTTATATTTTGGTCCACTGTAGTTATTAATAATAAATGCGTTCATTAATGCCCCAGCTTAATTACGTTGCATTAAATATTTCGAAATGATGTTTTATAATAATGTGAGAGATTTTAAAGTAATGGTTGCATTCAGATCTTTTTCGTGGCCCAAAATTAAATCTACCAATATGTATTTTATGATTACTTTTATAATTTTTACTAATTATCAATTATTGTAAAATCCTTTTATTTTAGCATCAGCTGAGAATAATCCACCAAATCCCGATGGGAAGGAAAATAAACCGAAAATAAAAAAGAGTGGAATTAAATCGAAGTGAGTGCAGTTTTCAATTTTGTATTTTTAATTTTAGGGCCACAAACACATTTGTGTCACTGTTAATTACATCCTGTATTTTCAGTCCAATGTTTTTTGTCCGTCGGCTAGCATTTGAATGTTTCGGGTTTAATTGCTGCTGGTGCCAGCACATGCTGCTTTTTTTTTTTCCCTGAAAGTCCAGTCTATGGTTTGATTCCATAAGCAGCAGAGATCGGAGTCCTTTGTAAAACTGTAAAACCTGGCACATCCTGATGATAGCACCTCTTTTATTTACTCCCACCAGAAAACACAAACAGTTTAAGCCTATTGACTTGTGATAAATGCCCAGTAAATGTTCTTTAGCTTGCATGCATATCATTTAAAGTTTTATGTTATATAGTATTAGGACATATAATAGTAAAAAACACATGTGCAAAAGGTGAGAAAGAGAAAAATTGCCACAATTGTTTAAGATGCAAAAGTAGGATTTTTATAGTATTTTTTTTTCCCCCGAGATTATTTCATTCTGATATTGTATCTAGAACATATTGTTGCTTGTTTTTGTTTTTCTAAGTGCTTTTTCTTGATTTCAGGGCAAACAGGGACACCAATCAACAAAAACGAAAAAGAATCTCCCCTAGCGCCAATGGCATGAATAAATCACACAGAAAGAAGAGCAAAATCAGCTCATCCGGTGGAATTCTCTCCAGTCACGCCCCAAGTTCCAGCAAACACCCTCCAGAGGTTTCAACGATTTTCACAAGTCAGGATCAAGGTTCAAAAGTTAAGGTCATGAGAAATGATGAAATCTAAATTCTAAAGTTAGAATATGAAGAGGAGTCATAACAGAAATGCATCGTCCCTCCACACAGGCCTTCTGGTGGTACGGAAGCGTACAAATCCGAATCCTCATCCAAATCGCGACATTCCAGCAGCTCGCCAACCCCCAATTGCGAATTGGGCCATCATGTTAAAAAGAAAATACAATTCAGAGATGAGTTGTTTCCTCTGACTTCCTGCATCATGAGCTGCTTATTATTGTAAATGTTTGCGAACTTGCTGTATAGATGAACTCTTCAATCACATGTATAATTCATCAATTCTTCAGGAGTTTCTTATGGCATTTGCCCAGGTGTAGCTAAGTTTTAATAAATTGTTTATAAAATGGCATTGAATTATTGTGGTACTGGTCGTAAGTAGTTATCCCTAAAAATACATATTTAATTTATAATTCTTTTCTAAAAATACATATTTTACATATTTAATTTATAATTAATTCATATTTTATTTATAATACTTTTTATAAATCGTTATTTTATTGCGGATTTGGGGGTTTCCGAGACTTCCCAAGATTTGTGTTAAATTGATACTAGACTGACAGAGCTGTGCAAAATACTTACAAATGTGTACTTGCAATACAAAGTACTTAAAAATTTGTATTTTCGATACAAAATGCAAAATGTATTTTAAAATACTTTTCGAAAATACAAATTACATTTGCCAAAAGGCATTTTTTTACTTGTCCTTAAGTGCATGACCTGTCCTAAGGCTGCCTAAGTGCATTAATTTCATTACCTTAATCATATTAACATAATTGTATAGTAAGAAGTAACATAATTCTATGATGTGTCACCATAATCTCGTATGGCCCCATCATTTCATAGTTTGTGAATTCACATTTACACAGGGTGTCTATGGATTTGGAAAGCCTGAAAAGTTCAGGGAAGTTTTTTCTGACTGGAAAAGTCGGGGGAAATTTTAAATTCATCATTATAACAGCTTATTAAAATAATTCTCCTGAACTGCACTTTTCGTTGTGTATTCCGTGCTGGAAGTTTTTAAAACCTTATACTTTTGACTAAACTTCTTTTAAAAATTACCCTTTTACACCGAAGGTAATACAATTTATATAAAATTATTAAACCCAAATGTTTGGCAGGTATATAGCTAAAACTTGAAAAAAAGTTTTTAATCTAATCTAGTACCAATGTCCTTTCCCTTATAGTCATAGGTACTTAAAATGGAATAGAAGATGCAGCATCAGCTTTGCGATTATATAGTTAAACTTTTATAATGAACTCAAAAAAGGATGAAAATTTCAGTATTTGACCAATGGAATTTTTTAGTATAAAGAAATGCATTTGTAAATTCACTATGATTGAATTATAAATGGCTTTGGGGTTTGCTTATGAGTGGATTTATCATTTTACAGCTCCAAGGCTACTTTTTTCGCCACCCCTTCCTACCTGTATGCCCCCCCCCAAATCAGTGTTGGGAACATTTACATTTAGTATATACCAAAAACTTATATTGGTATAAATATGTTGAAAAACAAACATTAAATGATATTGATTTCTTTTTTGGTATATAATCAAATTCAATTTTATTGAAATAAATTTTAATTTTAGCAAAAAATAAAAGCCTATCGAACACTGGTATTTAAATGGAAAGCATGACGTCTAGCTTTCTTCTCGGCAAAACATACGATTATATATCAGTGCACGGTAATGGTATTGATTTTGTTATTAGACTCAATACACAAAATTTTGCCGCCCTAGTCTATAGCCTATTGGGAAATAGGGTACTGGGTTTGCTTTAATCGATTTTATGGCCTTGAATGTTATTTTGATTACACAAGTTTTAGTACATTATGTGTTGTTTACTGTAATTAGTGATGGGAAATCGATTAAGATTTGGTCTGAAAAAGTCATGGAAGTTTGAAACAAAATTTGGGTAGACACCCTGTATTTATGAACTGTGACACTTTTCTTTGAGGACGACTAATGCACTTTTGAAATGCCACTGATGTATATACATATTTTATTTTTAAGAAAAGGAACATGTCGTATAAATCAAAAATCTTAAATTCAATGTTTAATTTAACATGAAATAATAGTTTACCTCTTTAACACGTCTTATCATTTAACTTAAGTTAAAAATAGGTTCATGTGTAAAAATATGTCTTCCCCACAACTTTAGGAGTCGCTCCCTTCAGGTTTGGTACCTCTGATTTAATGCATCAGATACATAGTCATTGGTGTCACCTATTACCTAAAAAAAAGTGTTGTAAACTCCTTACTACATATTCTGAAAGGAATGAGACTTCTTACAAATTCTAAATGTTCGCCTCATTTAAAAGTACGTCTTCGATCGCTGATGTTTTTTTGGTTTTTTTTTCGAAGTTTTAACTTTTGTTTAAAACAATTTACTATTTTTATTTGTTATGTCTGGTGTCCGCATCATTGTCAATCAATTTTTTTCAAAAATTCATACCTTTCTCGCCAAATCTGGAAGCTTGTTGTAAGTCGTAGGTGTATGCAGAAGGTTAAAAAGGTGGAGGGGGGGTTACAGAGCTACAACTCGCATATTCCTATGTTAAATATACAAAATTTCATTGCAATGAGGGGGGGTTGCAACCCCCTGTGTACACCAGTCTCATAAGTAGGTCCTAATGTATTCATTCATACCTGGTGAGGCAAAGAATTGCCGAGACACAATTAACAAAGTTTAATTAATTTTATTATCCAGGCAAGCAAAAAGAAAACTAATACTAAAACTAAAAGCAAGAAAACTAATATTGGAGCATAAACAAAAGGTTTAACACTCTTGCCTAGTCATAGAGTAAAAGAAACCGTTTTATGAAAAAACATGGAAAACTATAGCGTGACGTGAGCTTCAATTTGTCATAAACGACAAAAGACTTTGTTTCCCTAACATCATCTGATTTTGGCACATTGTCTTTGGTGTACGCGGATTTAAAAACAAAACAGTTTTGCCTTGGTGGTATACGGACAAAACAGCATAGCTCACACACAGTTTGTCCGTATTTTTGTCTCAAGTCTGCATTATTAGTAAGTGTTTTTTCATCATTTGGACACTCTTTTCCCCTTTCCTTCACGTTTAACGGACGCTATCTGAAATTAGTTAAATAAGTGTAAACAATCGGCAATGTTTATATGGCATTTCCGGAAACACTGGCGGTGCATAAAATTCACATTGATGAATGCTGATTGCTCAGTAGTGATGCCGCTGCGGGAATGGCACATACGTGTAGTAATGAGCCGGATATGGATACAGGCACCTGCTATGGTCTTTGGTGGAAATCGGAAAAAATTTCAGATTTCATAGCGTCATTGAGATTTTCCCTAAAAATAGAAAATTATTAATATATATGCAGTGCCATTGAATTATCTTAAATTATCAATACATCTACACTATAGATTTGACAAAATGTCCAACACCTTAAGGATTTTGAATTTTTAAATTTGAGAAGGGAGAAGCAGGGGCAATTCCCTAAATCTAGAACGCGAAATTATCTAATTTATCTATAAAAATCCTTATACACTTTCTAATAAAATTTTCATAAACACTGGAAGTTCAAAGGCTAAATAGCCAATATTACTTGAATACTTTGCCTTCGAACTTTCCAATATTTATGAAACTTTTCTTAAAAAGTGTAAAGGCTTTTATAAATTAATCTTGTATTCTATTAAGAGAACTGTCCCTGCTCCTATATCTTTCTCTTTTTAAGGTAATAATATATAGTAATAAAAATTTAATAAAACCTAATGATTATTGTAACCAAATAACAAGTTAGGTTCAATGCCATCTGAAATTCCAGATTGATATCCACGGTAATTTCAATAAAGTATTTCCCAATGATCTAGAAAAGAAAAATGGATCATTTTTCATGCAAATTATGCACATCATCGCGATAATAGTTCTAATGTTCAAGTCATATCTGACAGTTTACATGGTGTTCCAACGCAAACAATGCACTAAAACCTAACAGAAATATACATTTTTTATTGGCAAACTAAAAAATTGCTTATCTTATATAATCTGTTCCCCTTTAAGGTCAAGTTATTGCACAGTGGGCTATCCATGATGAACAGCTAAACACAACCCATGAACCACTGCAGCTTTATACACAATGAAGCTGACTGAAAGCTCAATTCAGGTTTCCGTGTCATAATTTAGAAATAACACCTGTACCATTTGAAGTACCCACTACACAGTAATTCCTTTATTTTTATATTCCACACTCATTATTCTGCTTGTAATATATTCAAACCCTTCGTCATGATGTAACCTTTGAACTATGTTCATGCGTAATCAGTAACTGGGTCATAAACCTGGTCCACCGAGCAGGCCGGGCCTTAGTTAGAGCACGGCTCCCTTATAACCTCCTTAATGGACACCCTTGAAAAGCAGACACCTTTATTTAACGGACACCTTTCCAATTTATATTATCTAGTGCTGCTTTGTGTGTGTGATTATTATCCCCTCAACTCAATAGAATATTCTCAAGCTTCTCCTAAAAGTTCAAGTTAAAGCAAAGCAGCAAACAAAAGCCCCATTACACAGAAAAGAACGCAGCTTTAGTGAATAATAAACGAAGAAAAGATTATTCTTACTTGAGGCGTTGGACGATCTCTAAAGGCTATTAGGTGCCTGCTTATTGCTTCGATATCCTCTTGGTGATGCTCGAAAAATAGGAGCCATCCTCTATCACTGCACATTTGCAAAGAAATCTAGAAAATAAATTCAATTTTAAAAAAATCCATTACAACCACAAACAGAAGAAAAAAGCACTATTAGAATGAAGCTCATTAGAATGATACGTACGTTTACTATACAGGCAGATAAATAGATGCAGGCACCTGCTATGGTCTTCGACGGAAATCTAAAGATCGTCTCCGATTTAATAGTATCATTGAGATTTTCCCTAAAAACAGAAGAAAATTATTAATATATATACAATGTCATTGAATTATTTTAAATTAACAATACATCTACTCTATTTGGATTTGCCAAAACGTTCAAATCTTAAGGATTTTGAATTTTTAAATTTGAAAAAAGAGAGAGAGAAGCAGGTGCATTTTCCTAAATCTAAAATGCAAAGTTATCGAATTTATCCATAAAAATCCTTATACACTATTTAATAAATATTTCATAAAAAATGGAAAGTTCAAAGTCTAAATAGTCAAAGTTACATGTTTGATTACTTAGCCTTTGAACTTTCTAAACTTTATGAAAAGTTTCTTAAAGTGTAAGGATTTTTATGGATTAGATAATCTTGTATTCTATTGAGAGAAATGCCCCTTCTCTCTATCTTTTTCTTTATTTTTTAAAGTAATAATAAATATACTGTAATAATAATTAAAAAACTAATGACTATTGTGATCAATAACAAGTAAAAGTTACGTACCATGCCATCTCCTTAAATTTTGGATCAGTGTACATCGTAATCTTACTGAAATACTCTTTAATTATCTATAAAAGAAGAATGGATCAGTTTTCTTGCAAATTACACACTTCATCGCAACAATAGTTCTAACGTTCATGTCATATCTAACAGCTTACACGGAAATCCAACACAAACCGTGCATTAAAAACTTCTGACAGAAATATACAATTTTTATTGGCAAACTAAAAAATTGCTTATTTTAAATAATGTATTTACACTTAATGTCAAGTTATTGCATAGATGACGAACCACGATGGACAGCTAAACACAACCCATGGACCACTGCAGCTTTATACACAACGAAGCTGACTGAAAGCTCAATTCAGGTTTCGATGTCATAATTTAGAAATAACACCTGTACCGTTTGAAGTACCCACTACACAGTAATTCCTTTATTTTTATACTCCACACTCAATATTCTGCTTGTAATATATTCAAAAACTATGTCATGATGTAACCTTTGAACCATGTTCATGCATAATCAG
>QLNU02015003.1:45092791-45108934 GCA_006491805.2 Dysdera silvatica | reverse complement strand
TAAAGATAAGGGTAATTAAAAATTTTAGTATACTTCTATAAGTTTTCAATGCGAAATTTACGTTAAGAAATTTACTCATTGATGTTAAATATATCAATCTACTTACATATTTATTATTATTAAAGATATTAATAAAATACTTTAAAACGTTAACGAATTTTAAGCGTTCTATAGCCTTTTAGGCCCCACCCCCGTAACCAGTGTCTAGCTACAGGCTTGGGCTGTAGAAGACAGAAGCCAGAAGAACGTTTTCAAAAACACTGCTGAACGAAGTAGTAATTGAAAAGTAACCCGTATGACCCTCTCGAGGACTCAATAAGGGGGCCCTTATTTATCATATATATATATACATCTGGTCGACCTTCTTGACCTCCCAAGTTTCAACCCTCCCCCACCCCCCATTTCTGGGGCCTGATACGGGTCACCGGCTACAAGTAAAGATTTTGATAACAATCAGGGCTTCCAGTTCGAATGAAAGTAAACTGGTTATAAATACAGTAAACTAAATTCGAACTACAGGAACTTGAAGTTCGAACTTTCGCTAATCCGACCTCTGGCTTTAGAGTGAAAGGGAGAGGGGCTACGCTTCCTTGTGACGTCACGAGCGATATATTCAATAAAGAATTAAACTTTTTATGCACTCTCAGCAATTCAGCACTCATCTATGCAAAGAATTACAGTTGTGTCAAATGGCTTACTTGACGAGTTAATGAATGATTTTTCTCATGCATCATGAACGAGAAGAACTGTTCAGTGATTCGGTCTTTGATTGATTTGGTACACCGCCACGAAGGATGACCGAATCAGCCATGGTCTGTAGTATTTGTGAAATCCTTTGCTAATTCCCTCTTGGACTTTTCCAAAACCCATCTCGTTGGCTTCACAATTTTTTTTTCTAAATTCTAATTCTAAATAAATTCTAATTTTTAAGCAGCAGTTGTACCTCCCTTATAAATGTTTTTTTTTAAAAATTTCATTATTCTTTAATGATTTTCTTCCATCATTAAACTAAAAAAAAAACTTGGCAAATCATTTTTATTTCATGTTAGAGCATTAAAATAGAGCAACACAAGAATATTTTTCTAAGTATGGTAGATTTTTACACGGACAAATCTCGAGTATGTAAAAAAAAATTAGAAACAAAAATGATTGAATTTAGATTGAAGTAAGTACGGCTAGGACCGTACTATAGTTTTAGCAAAAAAAAAAAAATGTGTAGGGTAGGCTGTTTTGAGGGGACGGGCGCAGTGAAGACCGAGCGTCATTTCAAATGAGACTGGAGAAATTCATTGTTAGCGTTGAAACGAGTAGAAATATATATTTACGAAATCCCTTGTGTTAGTCAAAATTAAACCATCTAACCATATTGTACGTAAAAAAGGATGCTCGCGGTAATTTTAATTATGGGGAAAATAATTAATAATTTTAAAGAAAACTAGCAAAGGAAAGGATTTTTAATTCAAATTTTATATAATCTGCATATTATAAATAAAATTTTCATATTATAATTTAAAGTTTTGGAAGTACGTACTTTATTTTAATTAAAACGTAGTTCGACAATGGACTGATATTGTAAAATTTTCTCTTTTTCCTCATTTCTTCGAAAACATATTTACGGATCATAGGACACAAGGACTTATAGGGACTATAAGGACTTATAGACTATAAGGGTCCCAAAATAAAATTGCCTTGTGGCCCTTCAAAACCTTAATCCGACCCGTAGTAGGGCCGTCTATTTGTAAAATTTGAGCACCTGTGTTGCGAATAGTTTTCTTTATTTACAAGTGATAGAATGCTCCATTAAACACTGAGTCTTACGGACAAAGGAGAAACCTCTGCAACTGGGCGCCCATTTGGAGGGGCAGAGGGAGGGAGGGCTCGACCCCCCCCCCCCACCTAGCCGTTTAAAAATTTTATTTGCCCGAACCTGCTACGCATTTACTTTCAAAAGTTTTACAGTCACATTTTAAAATAAGGTACTTTTTAGCTCATTACTAATTGTCAAGCAGTATCAATTATTTTTGTAGCGTTTTGGTATCTTGTACATTCACTAAACTTCTCAACAGCTTTGAGAAAGAGGTAATAATTTTTCTCAGCCCCCTAGAAATACTCGTTAATTTTTATCAGTCCCCTAAAAGTACTGGTTAATTTTTCTCACACCCCCTCACCTAGAAGTACTCATATGGGCACCCATGCGTCTACATAAACATAAATAAGAAGAATAAAAAATGAATTTTAGATTATATTCAAGCCATTTATCTGGGTTTTAAAATTAACTAAATTATTCAATTCAATTTATTTCCAGGGCTTAGTCAAGCACCAATAATAATAATAATAATAAGACAATGAAGATGATGCCAAGGTAGTTATGAGAATAAAGGCACACGTGTATCTGACGAAGTTCCCATCACCAAGAATGGCAAAACGGTATATACGGATATACATATGAATGACATAAGATATTGATGACACAAGAATGATAATCAAGTACATAAAAACATACATAAAAATAAAGTCAATAAAAAACATCGCACAAAATTTAAATTAAAATAAATGGCGCAAACGCTGGAGTAAAATCAACCAGCCAGAAGACATTCTTTTTTAGTTTTTACGTGAACGAAGTTAAACTAATGATTGATTTTAATTCGGTTGGAAAAGAATCCCCAAAACCTGGAACCCAGAATTGTTATGCCGTGATATAAGAAATCAGAGCAAAATTTAATAGCAAAAGAATACAAATTAATTTAAACAAATTTAAGACCAACGTTTTAGGGGTAGGAGAAAATTTGAATCAGTGATTAAAATTTTCTCCTACGCTTAAAACTTCGTTCTTCTTAAATTTTTTTATTTATACGGCGTAGTGTTACGCCACCAACCAATCTTACGAATTAATTTCTTAGGATTGAACACATTTTCAGTTTATGATCTTACATGTAGTTAGAGGTGTAGCCAGAGGGCGGTTTAGGGGGTTGTAACCCCCATCGCAATGAAATTATTATATTTAACATAGGAATTTAACATAGGAATTTAACATAGGATATTTAACATAGGAATATATGAGTTGTCGCCCATTAAGCCTATAACCCTCCCCTTATGAACTTTCTGCCTACGTCACTACATTTAGTATATTACATTCCAGCGTATTACCCAACCTTTATTTTCACTCATTTTTTATTTCGAAGGCTTAATTTATTTTTATATTTATTTATTTTGAATAAATTATTTTTGAAGTTTTCCTTACGTTTTACTTCTATGGTAGGGGCCATTCAAGTATTACGAAGCATATTTCTGGCATTTTATATATTTTCCCCTTTATAGGAAAGCAAATGCCTGCTCCCCTTCCTCTCTTTGAAATAAGAATGTGCACTCTTATTTCAAAAGCACATTACACAATGTGTGATGTAAAGTATAGCACTTATTTGTGGTTTTATTGTAAAATTGAACACTTATTTGTGTTTTAATTGTAAAATTGAGCACTTATTTGTGTTTTTATTGTAATATTGAGCACTTATTTGTAAGTTTGCTATAACATTAAACGCGTATTTGTAAATAGAGCAATCACAACAAATTATGTTTTTAAAAAAAAAACGCTCTTATTAGCTATTTTGGTAATCATATATGACGTCATCATAAGCGTACATCAACTATTAGCAGCGAATTAAAACTTTAATGAAGATACAAATGAGAATAAATAATTTAATAAATAAGAAGTAGATTTGGTAAAATATATTTATTAAAAATAATACATTTATGATAATTTAAAAATGTCAGGTCTCCCCGAATGGAAAAATGTTGAGAGTCACTGATTTAAATAATAAAATATTTAACTGCGGCGACCTGCATTTCATATTTTGTATCTTCTACTCACAGTGTACCGTACATCCAAGCATTTCAGTTCTGTCATTGCGACTGTGTGCTAGTTTCATTACCTTCTGTGTCTTAAATGTATGCATGGTTCAGGACCCCCCACCCCATGCTGTCAAAAAAAATAAGCAAATCTCAAATCCTCACTCCCCTAAATATGCTTACGTAATATATACAGGGGCGGATACAGACTTTCCTTTTGGAGGGGATCACGGACAGAATTTGCCATGGTCTTGGAATAACACCCTTCATTTATCATGAAAGTTGGAATTTTTAACAGTGAAAAAATATGGGGGTCATGACCCCTGTGACCTCTTCCCTGTGTCCGCCCTTGATGGAATACATGAATGTCTCCGGAGAAAGAGTGCATAATATTTTGAAACGAAATGCATTTTTGAGGTGGGGAGAGACGACTGCTTTGAGAGAAACGAGCAAGCAAAATAATCAATATCCCAAGTCCAATTTCTTGAACTTCGGACCAGGTTTGCGCCATATAATAAGGAAAGGTTTTGCTTTTTTTAGATACAGTTAAAAGTGTTTATTTATATTTGAATTACCGTCTATCGGCAACGCTTCGAAATATGGAAACAATTTTAAAAATTCATAAAATTTTCCTGACAAATCTGAAGGGCGTAAAAATTGTATCCTTTGGGAAAAACACAGCCACAACTCTAATTAAAGTTCCAAGAGAGGAAAAAACTTCACCAAGTCAGGAACACACAAAGGCATCAACTTTTAAAAAAATCTGAAACACCTTTGACAATTTTTAAAAGTACGAAAATAGGATGCAAGTTCTTTGAAAAAGTTTTTAAAAAATGGCAACACTGGAACGTGCAGCCGCCATTTTTCTTCTATAACCTTCCTTCTTCTCGGAAGAAGAAAAATGGCGGGTGAATCATCAATCATGTCGACCCCCAGTAAGTGAGGAGCATCAAATGACAAACACCAGCCCGCCCAAACTGCTGTAAAGCATTAATCATTTTCTGGATCGAAGAGGAGATCGAGATTTTCATTATTCTACCGCATATCAGAATGTTTTGATTTTTTTTTAATCCACCGGATTTATTTTAAATTTAACTCGTAAGGAAAATATTTTCCTTTTTTTTTAAAAAAAAAATCGAACTCGGAAAAAATGTTGCACTACTCGTTCCTTAAAATCTTCTGCCTATACTCTTTTGTTATTGTAGACTATCCTCTGTTATGATTATTCTGCGCATATCGATTATTTTCATTTCGATTAAAATTAAGAAAAGCTTTTCAATCGATTGCCTCCTGCAACTAAAGTTGGGTGCGGGAAATATAGTATGGGGGGCACACATCAAGGGGCGGACTGGGTCCTCTCAAAGGGCGCGAGTCCTATCGCCCAGGAAAGCCCAACGGCCCGGTGGGCCGGCGGCCCAATCCGCCCCTGGGCACATCCCGGGCGCTGCCCTTATGGAACATTGAAAACCCTTGATTTATGAAAAATGTCCCCTTTGCTGGGCACTAAATGCTCAGACGCCACTGGTAAAGAATTAATATTAATAGTCGTAACTAGGGGTGGGTAGGAGCTTATACACCACCCCTTTTAAAAAATTACAAATTAATCCTACATACAGAGAGTACTGGGATGCGAGTTATACCCTTGTACCCCTAGATCTCAAGACTAGTTCCACTAATGTGAAATCAGCGCTTAATTCATATTATAGGTTTAAGCAGGGGAGTTGACGGAGTCATAACTTACATTATTAATTATAAATATATCGCAGTAACTTAGCCCTTCGACTTTCAAGGGAAGGAGAAAATATGTCGTTAATTAAAACAATGTTATTGAGGAAGGTAATTGTATGCATATATTTAATTATATATAGAGGGTGCTCATAAAATGTGTTGACAAAATAAGAGGGGTGACAGTACCCATCGATGAACAATATTCACTAGAGAACCTAGGGTTGCATAATAATGATAAAGAAAAAATTGTTTATTTAACCCAATTTTGTATACATTTTCGTGAGGTACATACCATCAGCAATTTGAGAAAAAACATAGAAGAAATCTTTTTACATTTTACGTTTATGATTTGGGTTAGAATTGGAAAAGAATAGGAAGCCGAAGCTTGTTACGGGATTCTCTTCCAAAATGGTTTTAAAATTCCTTGAGGTTTGTTAATTTCCTAAATATCTGAAATATCGAACATTGTATACTTTATTGACTGATTAAAGCAGCATTTCCGTGAGCCGGCAATCAGAATATATTAATATTCATGATATATATACGATATTTGGGACTCATTTGAGAAAACGATGACACAAAATTGGATAAAGTTTATGTGTTAGACTGAAAAAGTAACACAGGTGAAATAAAAATTATGAATTTTATGCGTTTTTCAGAATTCGATCCAGTTAGATCTCTAAGGTGTGTTAAAATGAATAAGATTAAATTTAACATAATCTTTTAGAGTTGATGTTATAATTTTAAGAGCATTAGTATTGAAAAATACATTAGAATGTCATAGATAGATCGAGAGCATTAATAGATAGAATGTCATATTATAGATTATAGAACTGATATGCTTCAAAGGAGTACTGCAAGAGAAGGAAGGTGTGTGTGGGGGAGGGGGAGAATTATCCAATGAGTACCACAGTTTTTCTTTGGGAAAAACGCATTTTCAAATCAATCCATTTAGCATTCATAGTGCAAGAAAAGAGCAAGTTCGAAAAATGTCCAGCATGCACAAATATTTACAATCAGCGCATGAGAATCACAAGATACGGCATCTTGATTATCTGCATACTTGATCAGTTGGCCCGATTTGTAGGTTGTGCATTTCATGCACTGCAAATAAACACCTGCGCATGTTAGACGTGTTTCGAAGTTATTGTTTTCTGCCACTTTGAGTGGAATGGGTCCCTAGGTTCCAGAGTAAATAATGTTCGGCTTGGTGGGTACTATCACCTCCCTTATTTTGTCAAAACATTTTATGAACACCCTGTACATAAATATAGATATATGTGTGTATAAGCGTATATGTAAGCTTAAAGCCCTGTAGTAACTCTCTTCTCATATATTTTTGAAGTAGTTGTTGTGTCGTGATGTTTTGCTGTTTAAATCATTTTTCAAGTGAGAAGGAGTTACTCCTTCACAAAGCTATAATGCAATGAACGTGAGGGTGGTGAAATTATGGTAGCAAGAATATTTATAACGAAACGATACAGAGTTTCACCAGGAGATTCCATAGGAAATAGTTATTTTGACATTGGCGTAAGCCAATTGTTCCCTTTGTCAAATAAAGGCAAAATTCTGCCTTCACTTGACAAAAGGAGCAGTTGGCTCCCGAAACGTCGTGTTTTTAAACCTTACGCCAGTGTGGAAATAACTGTTTGGTAAGAATATTTCTGATTTTAGTATTTTAAAGTGCGCCAAATCAGAGGTATAAATCTAGTACTAATTAGTATAAAATTTTTATAATAATAATCCCCATATTACATAATAATAATTTTCCTTAGTAGATGTCAACTTAATAAGGAAAGCCATAGACCTAATCTGGCTGGGGCAAGGGGGTCCACTTGAACCCCAGGTTTTTTTGTTTTTAAAGAAAGAAAAGTGCTAAAATCGTACTTTTTCCCCATAGAATTTTGCCCCGTTTATATATACACTATATTTTTAAAAGTATTGAAGTATTAGAAGGTAACGAAAGTGACCTTTGCCCTCCCTCCCTCTCCTCAGTACAGACCACTTATATCTTCAGAATTTGCACACCTACGAATTTTAAAGCTATCGAGAAAATATATTGCGTATACGCTTTGAATAACCAGCTACAGGTGTACGGTATGTCAGGGGCGGCGGAAGTGGGGTAGAGGGGGCGATTTGCCCGAAGGGCGACGCCCCTCCAGAGAAAATGTTGCTACGATATAATATCATTTGTTTTATTTCAGGCAGTTGTTTTTCGTATTCAGGATTTCTGGTATTTTGACAAAGTCTATCGATAAAACGAAATGCCGCATTTTTATGTTTATGCAAATCTTTTGTTTTTGGGAAAGTTACATTTATTCTTATCCTTTTATTCCACACTAACCTTTGACCTTAGTTTTCTAATTTTCTTGGTTTAAACAAGTTTCTTGTTTTTATGCAATAATATCTAATTCTATTGCTGCTCTGATTCATATGAGGTTGATGGAAATCTTTGAAGTCGCCATAATATAAGCGAAAAAGAAATTTAAAATTGTCATATATTTGCTGATAATGATAATTAGTTAATAAGTATGTCTACCCGTTCCTCTTCTTTCTCGGCCCCCACGGACGAAAGCAACTTCCGCGGCCTTTGCAGTATGTTACTAAGATTACATTATTGCCATCTATCTGCAGTTGCCAGGCCGGTGTCTAAAGGGTGGGGCCAACCATGGGCGCCGACGGCATAACACTATTGGGGAGTGTACAATATACCAGTAGAAGGCATTTTGTTTGAAATTGGAGGGGGACATGGAACCCTAATACCAACATTGGGGGAACGGGTCCCCCTGCTCCCCGCTAACGACGCCGATGGGGCCCAACAGCAGTGACGCGGAGTAGCCATAAGGTGCGAACCTTTCCAATAATTTAAAATGAATCGCAATTTTACATATATTTTAATGCATAAATACATATAATATGTGCTTGCCCCCCCTAAATTATTGGCATTAAATCGGTTTCACTGAAGTGGATAATCCCCATTTAGAATAATAAGAAGCGTTTAATAAAGAGAAAACTTACCTGAGACGAGATTAATATGATTAACGGATCATCCTTTTGTTTGTTCCCAAATCCTCAAAATGAGTTGAAGGTGAAAGAGATGGTGAAAAGAGTTGTTGTTGCTCCTTTATTGCAATTCTGGCGGTGGCGGCGTCACAACTAAAACACGTGGTTGGGAGCCACTGCTCATTACCGAGACACAAATTGGGGCAGTCGTTAAGGAGATGAGAAAAATCGTTTAATTACCACAGCTGCTTTCCCCCGCCAGAGCGCGTGTAGTCTGATCTTCATTAGCTGCGGGAGAGAGCAGAGCGAGACAGGGTCCAGGACGCGGTGGTGGGAGCAAGATGCAGAAAGCTCTTTGACTTTCTTTCTTTTGTTCTCAGGCACAGGGCTTCAAAAGGAGGAAAACGGGAAAGCCACAGTGGCCGGCACTGGAGTCGGTGATTGCTTGACGAATGATGGTGATGCGGATGATGTTATGATGTCGCCTCAATGTCCTCCCAACTTCTCGCGCTGGACGTTGCTGGTCTTCTTCTTCTTCTTCTTGCAGATCACATCGCATTTGCAAAAACGAGCACTGGCATTGTTTAATCTTCCAAAGATGGACAATTTGTTGGATAGCAGAAGAAGTACCGAGGCCTAACTGCCCTCCATGATGTCGAGTTGAAAGACGATGCAAGGAAAGAATGGTGGAGGATTGGAGCGAAAAAAGCGTCCTCTCTCTCTCTTTCTCTTTCCCCTGCCCCTCTTTTCCGCCGCCCCTATAACCCAGTATAAGGGGGAGGGGGAAAGTAAGGGGGGGGCAGCCAGGCAAGCAATGCAAGTAGGGACGCAGGTTGCGCCTCCAATCAATAAAGTAGAGGTTAGAGTCGCGGGGGATGGAGAAGGGGGAAGATGAAGGAAAAAGCGAAAAAAACCGGGAAAAGGGGAAGGCATAGACCGTGGTGAGCAAGGAAAACTGCGCCGATGCAGTCGCAGGGGGGGGCCGTGAGAAGGGGAGAAAAAAATCCCCCTCCCTCTTTTCATTCCGTGCTTCCCTCCCCCCCTCCTTGTCTGGGTGGCTGTAACATGGTAGAATGAAGGGAGGTTGGCGAGCAAGGGGGAGGAGGAGGGCAAAGAAGATATTGACTAGTGCGCTCGTCTGTTGCTGCAGTAAGGCCAGACCGATCGATGAAAAAAGTCGCCACCGAGGCACGCACACAAAAAGAGATGCAACTTTTCGTAGACGAAGATGGATATTTTTTTCGTTCGTCCTTCAGAAAAGGACGAATCTACTGTGGAATCTACAAATTCCATTTTTTCCAAATAGGGAGAAAACGGGCGTCTCTGGCCATTGGGACGAAACGGGTTAGGCATAAATACCGGGGAAAAACAATGCCAAAAATAGGTGCATGTGGTATACCAAAAGGTGCACTACTTCTTGAAGCGTATTTTTATCTCTGTCCCCAAGGTCAATCACCCAGTTTCTACCCAGCGAGGTAGTAGATGTCGCCGTCGTTGGCAAAGCCACACAACGTTCGTGCCAAGAACGATAGGTAGGTAGATACAAGTGGTATATTACTACCCTTCCAATTTTTTTTTTTTTTATCTTCTGAAACAAGATATTCTGCCGTCTCTTTTTTTAAAAAAAAAAATCACACTGATGATAGTTTTGTTAGGAAGCAGTGTCAAAGTCCCTATCCATCAACATTGCCACAACGTTAAAATACTCAACAAATGTTTAAGCTCATATAAGGATTGCTACAGGTGATTTGGTGGGAGGGGTGCCTGTCCTCATTAATAAAGAAATATTGCTTTCCAATGCACCTGATGAGGGCAGATAATTGCCATTAGGGGGAGTTCAAGTATTCCGTAAGCACCTTTGGGGGGATGGGGTTGCTGTTCTGCTTATTTTCTTATGTTAATTTTTGCTTACGGATTGGGGGGGAGGGTGAAATGGCCAAAATATTGTTTACATAATACTTGAACTCTCCCCAAGAAGGAGGTTTATATTTATTTTATTTTTTAAGCAGGATTTTATGGATCTAAACAAAGATTAAATCTTTGTGCACATCGTTGTCATGGGGGTGGGGGGCGCCAACTTAAGGGACCAGTGTTCATTTGCCTCTGCTCACCCTAAAAAAATATTTATGAGGGATAGACCCCCCTCTTCATCAAATTTGATATAAAATAGAACGAGAAATGCAGAACGCGGTAGTGGAGGGAAAAGGCAAAACATGTAAATTATAATAATTGTTATTGTTCAAATTTTATTTGTTGCTATAAGGGTAAAATTGAACTATTCAGTGTAAACATACCAGAGGTGTAACAATTATAAAAAAAACACGAGAGGGTTAAGCAGCTTTAAAAAAAATAGTGATTCGACATGAAGAAGATCTGACGTACTTTATTATCCAATGAGGAGGCTTGGGCCTCCCATTTTTTATGCCACTGAAACAGACCTATAATCTCTTTGTTATACCAACACAGACATACATTGTTGTAATAAGTATCAAGCAATTGAAATAAATGGAGAAATTTTTGTTCGTTGTCTATTCGATCTTTTGGACGTTTCCATTTACTAACATTATAGGGGTGAAGAAAGGGGAACCTTCCCCTACACACCAGGGGTATGCTGGTCCACCGGGACTCCGGGTCATGTTCCGGTGCGCCCTCCTGTCAATGCGCCTCTCGCCGGCCTTGATGTAAAATTTTGTAGAAGATATTAGAAATAACAAAATAAGACTAAACACTAAAGATTGTTTGTTTTTTGGTTTTACGGCTCAAAGACTACAGTGGTCATACTGCGCCGGGACCTACTGTTTTCCGAGGAATCCGAACCTCTGGCCTGGGAACCAAACCCCGGACTATAGGTGAGCAGTGCGATCTTTGAGATCTCTGAGTGCGCTCTTTTCGCACTGCTGGGAGTCGAACCCGGATTAACCGTTAATAGGAGAACGCGTTACCACACCGATGCCACCGCGGGGCCTACTAAACACTAAAGAGAAATAATACAAAATTACGTTCAAATTGTTCACATTGTTAAAAAAAAAAAAAAGGTTCCATTAACTTCCCCCCAGGTCTTTCGGTAGTTTGCATCCCCTTCCCGGTCTATCCACTGCCGTTTTGGGGGCCCAACACGCCTCTCCTGCGCACATGCATACACTTGAAACTGAAAACAAAGTTTAGGAAAATGATTGGTGAGTTGTATGTTTATGATGCAAGGGCAACCAAGCGTCCTTCTGTGCCAGACATGGTGTAACCATACATACGGTTTCACGAAAAAATAAATAAAAAATTCAAAGGAAAAATGTATTATACGTTCAATGAAGAAAAACGATGTGATATGATCAGATGAGATTTAAAAAGCTAATATCGGATAAAAATGATTAAAAGAATCAGATAAAATGACACGAAAGTTAAAATTATTTTGGTTAAAAGCTAATGAACATTGCTGGTTAAAACTTGAGCAAATGATTAAAACATTTAGTGGTACACATCCGGGTATCTTCTCCTTTTAATAGACGTTGATGGGAGAAGAGAGAAGCGGAAAGGGAACAGTTGGGCTATTCTCCCCCCACATTTTTTTCAAGTTGGTGTCCCTGATTAACATCCCACAAATTACAAAATTAAAAACAAATTGATTGATTTGAATCAACATCATATGATTGCCTGTATGTTAGTTGAGATGGGATCAGAGACTTTATTTCACGTCGAGATCGTAATGAACTCATTCGCTTTCTTTTGCTGCCGTCGGCCCAGGTTCGACTTTTAAAGGCGCCAAAATAGAATGCTTACCTAGAAATTGCTCATTGCAGTTCGAGGGTTGCTTCCCTAGTCCTTAAGAGATTCTCATTCCTCGGAAAAACCCCAAATCACAGGGCAGCACACCTTTGCTGTTAGCGAGCCGTAAAACCATTGGTGTCGGGAAAATAACGTAACGTTTTCATTTTACAATTCTTGAGCTCAAATTATTATAAAATACGTGCCTGCGAGCTGTAAAAACAAAAAAAGTTTCCCTTTTTTTTTTTCCTTCTTTTTTTGAGCTCGGGGAAATTTAGTTTTGGTCGACTCGTTCACTGAGAACGTTTTTCTGTTCGACGTGTTCTTGAACAAAACTTTTGTATATATTTTCTTGAACTCATTAAATCAAATTTAAAGGATCGAAGAGAATGAGTATCATTTCTTATATAAATGAAGAGACGTCAAAAACAGGAGAACTAAACAATAGGATTATCAGTCATCGAGGTCGTATCCCAAGAATGGTGAGTGAATATATATGGCTACAGATAAACTTTTAGGTTTTATCTCGAAAGTTACGCCAAAAGGTAATATATGGCGCCGGAACAGGGACCTCGGTAGAATTGATGATAGAATGTTAACAAAAAGGACAATCAAGTAATTGAGTGCGTTAAATATATGGAGTGTCGACATACTAGAGCAGACCCTGTTACGGGATTTTATAAGTATTGATTTACGTGGGTTGCCCTGCTGTTGAGAATACTGGCAATATATTGGTGAATAACTTTTAAAAATTTTGAATTACTCTAATTGGATTGTTTACGAAAATAAATGGTAATTTGGAAAAGCTAAAACAAAAGCGAACAAATATTCCCAGTCTCACGAGCGGGCTTATTAATAAAAGTGAACAATTAGTTACCGAGTGATAAGTAGAAACATTCACAAAATGCTTAACATTGTTGAGTGCAAAAAATGAATCTCTTAAAGAGTTAGATGAGCAGATTCAGGTTTTGACTGAGAGTGCTACGGATTTTGAAAGTGACATAGAAACGTGTGAAACATACTACGAGAGAATAATTTCGATAAGAGTGAAAATCCCAACTTATTTGAATTCATTAAATAGCCCCACAACCGTTTCTATGAATACTGTAGCTGATAATGATAACAGTCTTTTCGAGGGCTAGAGGGAATAATTTGGGGTTACAACCAAGCTCTGCCAACAAGGTACTTAACGTAAAGTTTACAAATTAACAAATTTGGTGGTGATTCTTCAAATTGGCTGTGGTTTTGGAGTCAATACGAAAATGCAATTCACGAAAGTAGAAATTTAACTGCTGTTGATAAATTTAACTATTTACGCTCTTTGTAAGGGAGTTTGAGTGGGGTAACAGCTAATGCCATTAGTGGCATTTCTGTCACGAATGATAACAACATTGAGGGCCTTGAATTGTTAAAACAACGTTTTGGACGAAAGAATTTAGTAATTAATGCCCACATGAGCAAGCCGTTGAGTTTAGAACCAATTAGAAACCCAACCCACATACTTGCACTGCGCAAGTTATACGATAACATTGAGATACAAATACGAAATTTGAATGGGCTTGAGGTAACTGCAGGTACTTACGGAACTGTACTTAGTCCGATCATACTAAAATTATTGCCTAACCAATTAATTTTGGAATAGAGATAGAAAATCGCAAGACAGTTTTGAGGTTGAGAAGGAATTGATGGATTTTTACGCCGGGAAATTTAGAGCAGAGAATCCGCAAACCAGACCAGATTCAGGTTCATCCACCTGGTTTAAAGCTTAAAAAGAAAAGAATATTTAAGAAGCCGATCTCCACTGCGGCTGCTTTAACAACAGGCTCTACATGTTTTAACACTCGCCAAGTTGAACTTAATAATAGAAGAGTAGTTCGCATTTTTTTGCAGAAAGCCCCATGATAGTATAGATTGTGAATTTCCACCAACTTTGTCACTAGAAAAAGGAAGCACCTTTTGTTACAAAAAGAAGCGTGTTTTCGTTGTTTGAAACTAAATCATATTTCTTCTCAATGCAAATCTAAGGTTAAATATCCAAATTGTAATCGATATCATGATTTTCTTCTATGTACAAACAAAAGGTAAACCTATCTTACAATCAGAGCATGAGTGTGTTGAGTCGCCTACAACACAACATGAGTCGCTAGCTAATGCAGCGGCGGTCCCTCATGTATTGCTTCAAACTCTACGTGTTACCATTATTAACGGAGAAAGGAAATGGAATGCTCGCGCCATCCTGGATTCGGCATCTCAAAGGTCGTACATTTTAAAAAGGTACCACCAATAAATTAAAATATGGCTCCCATTGAACGGAGAATCTTCGACATTCCCTGTTTGGAGGTACTTGTACGGAGGTTTTACAACACGATGTCTTTCGAGTTCATCTGTCGAACTTATCCGCAACGTATAGATGTAACTTCGAAGTACAAAGTCAAGAAAGGATCTGCGAGGCCATGCCAATGTTTGTTGCTCGAGGAATTCGAATGAAAGAGCTTTTGGAGAATGGCATCGACTTAAGTGACCAACAAGAGGGACCAATAGAAATACTGCTTGGCGCTGATGTATCCGGAAAGTTAATGACCGGAGGTTACGGAAGATTACCGTCGGGCTTGGTAGCGATAGAAACGAAACTAGGTTGTACTGTTATGGGACGTAGCAAACAGGAAGATTTGGAAAATGATTCTGGTCCAATGGTTACTTCCATGTTGTCGAAAAACATTTCGGTAACAAACTTATGGGATTTAGATATTCTGGGAATAAAGAATTCGGCACGAAAACAGATCAAAGAAGAAAAAGAGGAAGCTGCAAAGGAATATTTTGTGAAAACATTAAAGAGACTTCCAAATGGTTGCTACGAAGTATCTCTTCCCTGGGTGGAAGGTCATTGAGCTCTTCTGGATAATAGATGGATAGCAGAAAGGAGATTAAAGTCCACGATAAAGACTCTACGAGCGAAGCAATCGCTAAAGGATTATGAAGAGGTCTTTTCGGAGTGGCAGAGAGAAGGAGTTATAGAACCTGTTAACGTTTGTGATGTAGAAGAATCCAATTGTTTTTATCTTCCACATCGTGCCGTTGTAAAGGAACAATCCACGACAAAGGTTCGCCCTGTGTTTGATGCCTCTGTCAAACAGAAGAACTGTCCGTCGTTGAATGACTGCCTTGGAAAAGGTCCGAATTTATTGGAATTGATCTCGTGCATTTTAAATAGATTTAGATGGAGAAAATTTGGTGTCATAGCTGACGTCAGAAAGGCATTTCTTCAAATCGGGATCACTGAAAAGGACAGAAATTATTGAAGATTTCTATGGTGTGAAGATAAAGGGACCGAGGCACTGAAAATCTATCACTACGCAAGGGCGATGTATGGAATTAACGCCAGTCCTTTTCCACTCGATGCTACTATTTCTTACCATTTGGAACAAGTTCCTACTCGTCATAGGGAATTAGCCAAGAAATTAAAGAACTCCTTTTACGTGGACAATTGCGTCACAAGTCTGGATACAAAAAAACAGGTGGAAGATTTTATTATGTACTCGAAAGAAATAATATCATCTGCTCAATTCGAGCTGAGAGGGTGGAAGCACAATATGGATGAACGTCCGGCTTATAAGCCTACGAATATCACTGACACACACATTGAAAAGGTGGAGAGGTTTGAAGAAAATGTTCCCGTTTTAGGTCTAGAATGGAATATATTTGAAGACACACTACGTTGCAATCTGAAAGATGATGTTTTAACGATCTGTAGAGTAGGGGGTTCCAGTAACTAAAAGAATGATTCTTTCGTGCGCAAATCAGCTTTTC
>QLNU02015003.1:45075664-45092691 GCA_006491805.2 Dysdera silvatica | reverse complement strand
ACAAGTGCAACAAATTTCAGAAGAGTATACTAAATAACACCATTTTTATTTACAAAATAAATGTAACTACACTTGGTATATTTAAAGGGCGCATTAATGAAACCTTCATCAGTTTAACATCCGACATTTTGCAGCGAACGTAGAACCAGTCTTTCGCTTATAGACTATCAGAGGGAGCAACGGAACGTACGTGAAGACTATAACTATACAGAAAAAAACATGATCGACTATAGCTGATCATGAAGACTATAACTAAACTATAACTATGCAGAAAAAAACATGATCGATAGCCATGTAATTAACAGAAGAATTAAGTTGCTAGCCATTGTAGTTTCAATGCAAATAAAATTTGAAGTTGTATACTGTACTTCTTTTATGTACACCCTGTATATATATTTCTTTTCATCGACGCACGTTATGTTGGTTGAATAAAATGGCTAAACCAAGACATAATATCATAAAGCACAAAATTATGTGGAATATTTTTTTAAGATTATTTTACGGCTTTCCCTAAGGGAGGGTTCAAGTATTACTTAAGCACCTTAGGGGGTTGTCGTTTTGCTTACTTTCCTATGCTGGACAACGTTAATTTTTGCTTACCAGGGGAGGGGGGTTAAAATGGCCAAAATATTGCTTACGTAATACTTGAAACCTCCCTGAACTACTTTTTTAGGAATTTGAAGTTTTGGTCGTGAGCCAAATTTTCCTTTTATCGTCAAAGTTGTTGCCATTCCTGGAAGAAGGGGCAGGGGGCCCGTTTTAGGATTAGTGCATGGGGCCCTATGCAGGTAGTTTCCGCTACAATGAGCCAATTTCTCATGGCTCCTCTCCTCCCCTCCCTCTAACCTAGAATACGGCGTAAAGGGAACAAGCGAAGACCAGAATGTAATTTTATATCCTTTTTTGTATTTCCTGATTCTGTAAAGGGAACAGGCGAAGAAGAAGAGAATATAATTTTGTATCCTTTTGTATATTTCCTGATTCAAATTTTAAAGGAGTGATAGCCCTGACGATGAGGTTCTATTGCATTACTATCCTGAAGAAAATTATTGAGAGTATGCAGTGTTGTCTTAATTAAAGAGTATTGAAATTGCGGGGTAACTGGACTTGGTGACGTCATTGCGCCGCGCTGACTGGCATTTGACTGGTCGTCTATCCAAGCCCAAGGTGGCAGTTACCACTTTCATCAGTTTTTCATTCCTCTCCTGGTCGTACGCAGGATATTATTTTGAGGCTTGGTGGATTCAGGGGGCTTCCTCATTTGTTTTCATTCAAGTTTGTAAATGACTAGCAAAAAAAAGAGAAAGAAAGAAAGAAAGAAAAAAGAAAGAAAAAAAGGGTTGAACTTTGTTGAAAGTTGCCCCAAAAACCAGCAAATACAAAAACTTTCTTAAGACTTTGGGAGTACACATTGGACACTTTGGACGCACACATCGCGTACCATTTGAGGACAGCTCTGCTTGTCGTGCAATAAATATCAAGGGACCTACGATTTATTTTGCTGTGCCGGGGTTTAATAGTGTCGCTGCCTTCTTCGGATGAGCCAGCTGGGCCCGGCCCCAAAAAGGGCCCCCAAAATGATAGTTCGTTTATTCTATATTTTATTCCCCCCCACACATTGCAAAATTTGGAAGGCCCTGCAATGGTAACGCGTTCGCCCGTCGTATCGTCATCACGGATTCGACTCCCAAAGGCGCCAAATAAAGAACGCTCACCGTTATATTCCGGGGGTTTGTTCGCTAGGCCTTAACGGGTTCGGATTACCCGGAAAACTAAGTCCCGGCGCAGCATGATATTTGTTGTCCTTGTGCCATGGGACATAAACAAACAAAAATTTGGGAATTTAAAAAGTATTAAAAAAAAAGTCTATGCATTTGAGCTCAGTGTCCCCAAATGTGTTAAAACAGCCCTGGTTTCGAGATATAGAGGCCATGCAAAATAATAATAACAATAATAATAAATAAATAAATAAAAAATCTGCAATGAAATTTCAATACAGGGTGGTCTGGGACACTACCGATAAAATAAGAGGGATTGTTGGGGGGACACCATGTCCGCAAAGGGGCCGGTTTGGCTGTAGAGCGTAACTACTGTTTACGTCCATCACGTTGCTACGTAGCCAATTGCATGAATTAAATGCAATTTTTGATGCATAATTTAAGTGAATGAGCTAAATACAGCAGAGACAAAGAAATCCGGAATTCCGTTTTCTGATTTTGATCTGTGTTACTGTTTAGTGAAAATAAGCCTAAAACTGCCTTTTTTAACACACTGGAAAAGAGTTGGCAATTGCCAAGTATGTGTAACAGGTGAAGAACATCAAAATAAAAATTTTTTGTTCAGTGAGTTTTTTTTTCCAAAAATTAGCCGTTCGGGCACTACAATGAATTCAGTGTTTGCATCCATTGCGTTCTAGGTTCTCTTCTGCTACAATGCGCCATTTCAAGAATTTTTAAAATTATTTAATGTCAACGGACGTCGGGTTCTTTATAAAATGAATTAACTGGCGACTTTATAAAATCAATTAAATTTACCGGAATTGTATGTGTAGAATTCGCCGCTTCAATTGCGACAATGGATGCATGGATCTTACCTTAGACACGTGAGTCTTATTCAGAGAACAAGAATCTCGTCTAGGTCTTAGGGCCCATATACTGGCTCTGCTCATGTACATCGTTTTAAACGTCTCCTGCGAATTTTCTGCATCTTTCATGAACAACGTTTAAGACATTTACGTTTATTTTTTCATAAATACAGTTACTTATTAAATTAAGTACTTAACCCGTGTGGCTGAAAATTTCGAAAAGGAACTTTCTCAAAGTTTTAGAAACTATCAATGATTTGGCTTATACGTTGTCAACTTCGGATAATGGCTGATTGACATTTTATATATAGGTATATACGCCTAGCGAGAAATAAGTTTAGGGCAAAGGGCAGTGCCGTATTTCAACAAAAGGCTATACTAGGCTATAAACTAGGGCGGCAAAATTTTGTGTATCGGCCCTGATATAACAAAATCAATACCATACGATGATATAATCAGATGTTTTGCCGAGAAGAAAGCTAGACGTCATGCTTTCCATTTAAATACCAGTGTTCGATAGGCTTTTATTTTTTGCTAAAATTAAAATTTATTTCAATAAAATTGAATTTGATTTATTATATACCATGAAGAGATAATACTTCAATATAAGTTAATATTATTATTTAATGTTTATGTCTCAATTTATCATTTTGTTTTTAAGCATTTTTGGCGTATACCGAATGTAGCAATTTTTATGTTCCTACCACTGATTGGGGGCGAACGGGTAGAAAAGGGCGGCAAAAAAAGTAGCCAATTGGGGAGCCAAAAATACCCTAAGGACGGTAAAATTGTAAATCCGCCCATGGCAAGGGGAACAGCAAGTGGGCTGGTAACCTTCCATTCAACAACATTATTAGCAGTAAAATGAAAATCCTTGTGAAAGAAATTTTTGTTTTTATCAAAACCTCCTCTTTTTTTCTTTTTTTTTAAAAAAAATATATATTTTTAAATCCCACGTATGAGCCCGGATGACTGTTATATGATCCATGAATTTATAATCCGTAAGATAATCTATGATGCCTTTATTTGTTAACTAATCTCAAAACTAACTAAAACAAAACTTTTACTGTTTTTTATTCTTCTTTTTCACTTCATACTAAGCTTTTTTTTTTAATTATCTCACGTCTCGCAGCAATCTTTTTCTTGGGTTTTTCCCATCTTTATGTTAAGTACGCTGCCCTTCAGCTTGGAGGAGCATTGCCTTCAAAACTGGAAACATAGTATCGCTTTTTAATAGGCGATTACGAGTAAGTGGGGTACCAGTGTGAACGATGGACTCCCAGCAACAACGTATTACAAGCCCTTAAATAGCAAGAATGTAATTACAAGGGGGATAGGAGCTATCACTATGCTAAATGCTTGTGATGTATTAGGCGGGGAGAGAAGAATTGATCAGTCATATGAACGTCAAAAAGAAAAAGATGAACACGATGTGGTCCTGTATGATTTGCTCTTGAGGATCTGCCCCTCCGCCATTTTTTTTTCTACTTCGGTTGGAAGAAAAAAAATAAAAAAAAATAATAAAAGAGAGACATTATATGGGAAGCCATTGTATAGGTTTTTCAAATGGGGAATTGGCAACAAGGGGAGAGTTTGATAAAAACAAAATTTTCTCTTATAGCAATTTTTTTTTTTCCTTTTTCAGCTGATAATGCTTTTCAAATTGAGGGAGGAGGAGGTTAACTCCTTTCTCACTCTTGTGCATAGCCCTATCTGATAAGTATGCTTTGCTTGCTCCCTTTCCTTTCTTTCTTTCTTTTTTAATTTTCAATGAAATTAAGAGAAATTAATACGAGAGCCCGCAATATAACGAAAAGATTGACACCCACGAAAGTGCTTGCTATAATCGGGTGCAAAGATATTTTCTCAATCACTGTTTGTTTTTTCGAATTTTGACCTTATTAAAAAATCTATATTTTTACTTAAAAAATATTCAATATTTACTCGTTAAATCTGGAATCTACAAAATTCTTTCTCACTCAAAAAACCGATTACTTTATATTGCACTTAATTATTATACCAAAGGAAATCTACATGTATGTTTTCCTCGTTATGTGGGGAAACACGTTAAAAATGGGCAAGGGTATCGAGAGCCAACGGGGGCCCCCAGTCTCACTTGGATGACCCTTAGGGCCCCCAAGACCCCTTCTCTCGACAGTAGAATAGATATTTTTTCTTTTAGGGGGGAGGGGTTTGAGCCCCCCAAATGAACAAAAAGTAGGAAATAAGAACGCTTTTTTTTTGTACTTACTTATTACTTAATTTTCCGCATTGTACAAGATCACTGCTAAAAAACAATAAACTACTATTTTTTGTTTTTTGACGTAATCGAGACAGGCTAATGAAGAATAATTAAAAAACTGTACATTAAAAGTGTACAAAATCTTATTAATCTGGATTTTGAGAACAATTTTTCTGGCCTTCCGGGGGGGACTCTCAGGTGGGAACCGGGCCCCCCCACAGCATAGGCCCTTGCTAGCGCGGGCCCCTAGACTTCATCATTGCCCCGGGCTGCAGCCCATGCTCCCCCCCCCCTCAAGTCGGCCCTGTAAGCAGGTCCTACCGTACGCTATAAACATATATAATATGAACGCTAAAAACATTTTCATCAATCTCTTAAAATAAATAAGAAATTTCAGAATTTCAGAACGTGCTTATATGGAACGCTATCTGATAGTTGACTGTGACTATAGGTCACCTATAAGCTTTATGGTTAGAACACGGTAATTAAGAGATGTGTGGTCGTACCCCACTAGGTTTCCGAAATTCCCTTTTCTGCGAGTTTTTGTGCCATAATCCATGGTTAAGGATGAGCTAAAAAATAGTTTTTATTAATCGCACATGTTTGATATATTACTAAACATTCCCGCGCTCGTCTACCTGGCGCCTCTGAGAACCCCCTTCACCCGGCTCTGAGTATGTATGGTCATTGAAATTTAGAAAAAATAAAAAGTAGTAGATTTTTCTCACTTCTGTCGTGTTTGAATAAAGCGGTGGTTTAACTGGCTCCAGGTTCCATAGGGAGCCATAGCCCCCCGCCCCCCCAAAAAAAATCTTTGCTCGGCACAGAGCATTCAATTATAATTTTCCAGTGAGTACTGAACTTTTTTAGCATCTACATAGTTATGTCAATCAGTGGCGTAGCTAGATATTTTGCCGCCCGGGATGAGTGACTGTCATTGCCGTATTTTTTGTGCCTGTCATTGTTTTTTTAAGGCCAATTGCCGCCCCTGAATTTTGACGTCCGGGGCGACCGCCCTCTTGGCCCCCCCTCATCTATGCTACTGACGCCAATGGCATTAAGTTAAAATAGGATTTTTTTTTTGTAATATGTTGCTATGTGGGCAGCGCGATCGATAATGCGACCAGACAAGCGAATGCGACACGACGTAAGAAATTTGTCACATAGACACAGTAGGGATGGCTTGCGTGACAGATTTTCTCTTTTGAGTTCTTGTGTCTGGAATTTTATCTTCTTGGATTTCGTGGACGTTGCTGCTGTAATCAGGGCCGGATTGTAGCGTAAGCAAAAAAGGACGCATGTCTTGGGCCCGGCTTAGTGAAGGTTGAAGTTGAATGCAAAAGGATTGGACATGGCACTCAAATCTCAGATCAAATTAATAAGCAGAAGTTACACCGTTGTAAGCATAGTCAGGGCTCAATTTTTTTTTTTTCAAAAACAAAAAAAGTGCAGGAGCCCTAATATTATGATAAATCGATTAAAAAATCGAATGGCTGCAAAAGAATCGATAAATCATATCAATTGTTTATGTCCATTTTTATGGACAACAAAATGCATGACCTTAATCTCAAATTTATTACTTTTTCAAGACATTCATGAACATGTAGGGGCTTCGGTAGACTCTCACTCAATTTAAGCTTTGAGCATAATATACTTTTATACTTCTATAAATATGAAATATAGTTCTAAGTTTATATGCTTAATACTTGTAAGTTTAATACGCGTCTAATGTTGACTTTTGCTTATTAATTTATTAGTTGAATGTTTCTTGAATACCTGACTAAAAATTTTATTCAACATTTGCTAATTATAGTAGCAGAACTTTCATATACAGGGTGTTCACGCAGTTGGAAAACATGGAAATGTCGGGGAATTTGAAATCATCCCTGGAGGCCAGTGAAAGTTCAGGGGGAAAGGGGGATTTTCTAGTAAAACCTGGAAAAGTCAGGAAAATCAAACAGTTCTAACTTCTGTTTGAATAACTAAATTTCTCGCAAACGTGGAGCAAGTTTTTCCGAAATTCAGTTAAACGTTTTGTTTGAGATTGGTGGGGGGAATGTTGCTGGAAATGTCAGGGATTTCTTTTCTGCACTAATATGGATGGAAACACTGCATATATCAAATTTCCGTACACCGACGTTTTGGTAAACATCGTGATATATACAGTCTAACCTCGATTTAACGATTTTCATGGGACCAGTGAAAATAATCGTTAAATCGAGGAAGAACACACTTATCGGAACCAATGACCCACTCACGGGAGGGCGATGGATCCGGGGTCTTCGTTGGGCTGAAAATTTACGTGTAAAATACGTTAAAGGTAACAACTATTACTTAAAAGAAAATAACAATAATTTCTACATTTTTGGCCCACCCTCGGGCAAAAATCATGGACGCGCTATAGATCTGAACTGAAATAAAAAAATGATGGAAAAGGAAATCAT
The DNA here is from genome assembly GCA_006491805.2 of Dysdera silvatica. Classification (NCBI taxonomy): domain Eukaryota; kingdom Metazoa; phylum Arthropoda; class Arachnida; order Araneae; family Dysderidae; genus Dysdera; species Dysdera silvatica. The sequence continues at coordinate 45,085,421 of QLNU02015003.1, read as the reverse complement.
AAAAATGCTTACCTACCAGCGTCTTGAAGAATACGTATTAAAGTTGATAAACATAAGACACAAGTACTTACATATGTAATTATTACTTCGAAAAGAAATCTTTGATTGACGTTTGTTTTGGGTTTTCCTTGAGAGTTGGCCTTTAAGACTGGTTTTTCGATTTTCTCAAATGCATCGAAAGCATCATTGTTGACGTCAAAACTCAGTAAATACTTCTTTACACACTGTAAATCAGCATTCGCTTCAAGTGAGTGAAGTCAATTGAAGTTGATTTTCTGATGATAACTGATTTTCTAACTGAAATTCTACTTGCAGCTACAAGTTAATGAAGAAAAATTATTGTTAAATCGGAGAAAATAGAACACTGGTCTTAAGGTAACTTAATCTGGACCAATAAAAAAAACCCGTTAAATCGAGGATATCTCTAAATCTGGTATCGTTAAAACAAGCAGGTAGGGAGGGAGGGAGGTAGGTAGGGATGGTGGATTGGGTAGAGATAGATAGATAGATAGATAGATAGATAGATAGATAGATAGATAGATAGATAGATAGATAGATAGATAGATAGATAGATAGATAGATAGATAGATAGATAGATAGATAGATAGATACAGATGATAGGATAGATAGATCGAATCCGTGATAGTATAAAAGTTATATTTGATGAAGCTAAGTCACATGGGATTCTTTAGAATGTATTATTATTTTTGTTAGATTATATTTTGATGTAATTAATTTTATGATCGATATTTTGGGGTCAGGGTATTATAGCATGTATTTATACACGGGCGTCGTTAACCGGGGGGGGGGGACCCGTACTCCGACCGATGTTGGTAATAGGGTTCCATGCCCCCCTCCAATTTTAAACAAAATGCCTTCTACTGGTATAGTGTTCCCACAATATTTTTATTCCCTCGGCGCCCATGTACTTATACATGTGTTCACCTTTTCTCGATCATAAGTAATACAGTAAAACCCACTTCACGGACATCCTTGGATTGCGGACACCTCTATTTAACGAATACTTTTCTAATTCTCAGCTAATCCTCCCTAATAGCGAACACATTCGAACTGTTACAACTTACATTTTAGCTCTCTGTTTACTGAATTTTTAAAATGTTTCTACACATTTTATACAATTCTTGAATTGCATAATTTGGTAAGAATGATATTAAATAATAAGGTTCATTAAATATCAGCCGTAAATACAGGATAAGTGATTTTATTCAGTAAATATACCAATAAATCTACCAGGACTACAATGTTTTTTGTTTTTTCAATTTTTATGTCTTGAAAGTATATGAAATGTTAATGAAAAAAAAAATATTACATGATAAAAATGGACGCATGATATAATGTGAAAAATAATATAAAATGTAAATTATTTTAAATACACTGTTCTTTTCATTAATTTAATTGCATTTGGCGATAACAAACATTGTGGATTGCAACAATCGGAAAATAAAAATTTTACGCAAGCGTGTTGATTTTCAAAGTTTCATAATACTCCTTTGCAGTAAAAACTGTTCGGTAGTTTGTTTTAAACTGACCATGAAAGGCGTCAACAAATGAAAAGCGTGCGCTGATTGGTTAACTTAAAACTGCAATATATCACAAAAAGAGTACTGATTTGTCGCAAATATGAATGTCACTTTCTTATATTGAATTTCTTCAAGGAATGCAACTATGTGATTTGTTTTCAAAGAGTGCAGAAATACGCGTATGTCGAAATTTTAAAGAAATTAAATAGTGTAGTTTGGCAAGATTTTTTCAATTTAAATCGTAATTCAAGTGCAGGGGCGGCTTGAGGTTGATTCTGAACCGGGCGACCTATCACCGATTGCTTTTTGGCGCGCCCCTCCTCCGGCGAAAACAGGAGATTTTCACAGATGCACAGTGAGCCATATAACATATAAAAGTGGCCAAAAGTCTCTGAAAGAATTTCTCTAAAGATGTCTCTAAAAATTTCTCTAAACTTGTCTTTTTTTAGAGAGATTTTCTACTGTTGGGTGAATTAAAAAAAAATGAACTTGACTTCAGTTTGGCGCCCTCATCTAAACCGGCACCTGGGCGGCCGTCCGGGTAGCCGGCCCTTAAGCCGCCCCTGGTCAAAGTAGTTAAATGGCGAATGATGATACACTGAATTATACATATACCGTTAGCCTACGAGGGAAATTCATAATGGGGATGGGATTACAGAGATACAATTCCATATATTCACATGTATATATACAAAATTACATCGCAAGGGGGTTATGACCTCTATCAACCCCCTCCTGCATGCGCCAATGACATATGCAGATATTTGCAAATAGCTCATAATCATAAAATCATATTTGCTTTATTTTGACTGGCGACGCAGGTATGAATACACGATATTCTATTTATGGCGATGGTCAATTAACCATTGATCACACACACTCTCTCTTCTCTGGGGGAGAAGGGAGGGAAAAAATAGGAAGAGAGAAGGAAAGAAAGAAGAGAAAGAAAAAGAAATTTCCTTTTGGAGCAACCTTGCCAATGGCCGCCGCACCTACAAATACAAGGCCATCTATTGACAAGAGGTACGTTCCATGAAACAGGCCGCTTGTTCTGGCTTTTCCGAACATGCTTGTTCATGGATTTACGCAAGATTGATCCATTAATAGACGAACGAATGGACATCATTTACTTCAAGTGAGATTTGTCTATTTATCTCATCCATTAAAACAAAAATAACTATGGAGTAGAAAACATTTGTTTTTTGCTTTGAGTTGAATTTTAAGTCTTGAAACAATTAGAATATACTTTAGAATTGTCGTCAATTTTATTTTTTATTTTAAGGGGATGTAGAAAAATTAAAATTAACAACAAATATTATCAGTTTCCTAGTGTAGTTTTTTGGTGCACATAGCGTAACACCCCTCTCTTACTGGCTACGTATAAGATGCGCACATGGGCTTTGCATACAACTGCTCCCAACGGTGTGTGTAAGCAGGGGCGGCAGCCCGGCACCCCGTTTGGATGAGGGAGCCAAACTGCAGTCAAGTTCAATTTTTTTTTAATTCGTCCAACGGTATAAAATCTCTATAAAAAGAATTAGTTTCCAACGGTATAAAATCTCTATAAAAAGAGGTTAGTTTAGAACTATTCTAGAGAAAGCCTTTCGTGAGACTTTTGGTCACTTTTATAGGGTATAAGGTACTGGACGTACGCAGGGAGGTAATGATAGGTTGTAACCCCATTGCAATGAAATTTTAAAATATTTAACGCGAATATGTGAGTTACAGCTTTGTAACCCTCCATTGAGCCTGTAAGCCCTCAGGAAATTTCTGCACCTATAGGGATATGGCTTCTGTTCATCTGTGGAAATTCCGTTTTCACCGGAATATTGTGGGGCGCCAAAAAGCAATCCGTGCCAGGACACCCGGGTTCAAAATTAACCTCGAACCGCCCCTGTGTGTATAATTCGTTTGCGGTAGGTTGGCGCCCAGTCCCGTTAGCAGACGGCTTGTTCTATTGCAGTAGAGGGTAGAGCATCTTCCAAAACTCGTTTTTCGCGCTGTATAGTTCGTTCGCGGTGAGTTGGCGCCCAGTCCCGTTAGCAGACGGCTTGTTCCATTGCAGTAGAGGGTAGAGCATCTTTCAGAACTCATTTTTCGCACATGAGAAACAAGTTCTGGATGGGGGGCCAACTCACCGCGAACGAACTATAGGTACTTCCACACGTGGATTTTACAACCAAAATATATACAAAGCGATTACTTAAAGTACTGAATATTAATCAGTATACCTAATTTAATTTGTTTGTTTGGATTTTTATGGCGCAAGAGCATCTGGGCTATACTGCGCCAAACATGGTAAAATCAAAGACTGTTGTAAAATCCATTTCTCTGTAAAAAGTTAAAGATATGTGTGTGGTTAGCATTAAGGTTTAAAATGTTAAAGAGTGATAAAGAGTTAAAAGTAAGAGTAAAAGCAAGGTTAAAATAAGGGCATTGAGTTAAAATATGTAAAACACTGATGGGTTCATTGCACACTTGGCAAATTGGTGCTGGTTTTCCTTCCAATAGATGTCTATGGGTGAGACGGGAATGCCTAATTTAATTTGTTTAGTTTTGTCTTGATGTATATATGTCTCATGGGTACCCATATAAGGGGAAAGGGGGACTTAAGTTCTCTTTAGCCGTTGTTTAAACATCTGATTTTCCCGATTCTACAATGCATTTACTTCCGAGGTCGTTCAACATTCATATGTCTCGTCCAAACTTAGTAAGTAATTGAAAATAAGGTATTCATTACCTTGACAAAGATCTAACTCCGCGAAATAATTAAAATTGCCTTCATTATTAAAAGAAAATAGTAATTAACTTATCTAATTACCACAATAAAGAATCATATCTACAAAAAATGAAACAAAACCGAAGTGTATGGAATTTGCATCTTGCGAAGGAAGATGAAAATAGGGTGGGAGCATACAAGAACTCAACCAAGAAGCCACCAACAAATTCAACTCGAAGAGAGGCACCATCATTATAATGCTCAAAAAGAAGTTATATGCATTGTAGATGAGTGAGTATGTACAGTAAGCAGGTGGAGGGAAAGGTATAAAAAATACTTGAATTGGTTCTAGAGAGAAACGTGATGAGGAATAATAATAATAAAAAAAAAAAATGATGGAGATGTAGAGGCAGAAAAAGAAAAGGATGGGTGGATGATTTAAAGAGATGGACAAGCCTAAAAACAGAAAAAAAGTATCCTTAAGTGGAGACGATTGTGATCCATGTTACGTCCTAGCCTCCTAATCGCAAAACTCACTTGAAGAACTGTTATTATTATTATTATAGTTTTGATCATTGCTGTTATATAATTATTGTTTTTGAAGTCTTGGGAAGTCAGTAATTTAAAATACCTGATAATTATCATTACAAAATTGTATGTTTAATATTACAAACATAAAAACCTATTTATAAGCACTTTTGCCAAACGAATATTATATGCATTGTGTAAAAATACCTAGTTTTTAAATTCATTCACACCAAGATCGTAACCAAGATTTAATTTCGGAGGGGGTTCAACGATTTTTACAGTATGTATAAACACAATCATAATACGCAAATCTGTTGAGTGCCCCATTAAAAATTTAGTTTCGGGGGGGGCGGTCCCAAAAATCCCCCCCTCTAAATATGGGCATGATTCACACATATACGCACGTACGCACAAAAAAAAAGTATATTAAAAATATTTTCAAGAAGAGTACAAAGTTCAAGAGAAAAGCTTACAAAAGTAGAAACAATTGCATAAAAGTTTGCTGATTATTGCTTTGAAATTGAAAAAAATATATATTATAAAAAATCGTCTGTAGAAAACGATTAGAAGATACCGATAGAAGCAGCCGTTTGGTTTTAATTCTGCGTTTAACGCAGAATCCTTTGAAACTTCTGTTGCCAAACGAAGAGAAAGAAAAAAGACCAACCAAGTTCTAAAAAAAATTCGAAATACGTAAATAAATCTTTAATCTTATTACCAGAGTACCTGGCAATGGGCTCACCACGGCTAGCCATCGTTGGTTGTAACGATGCAAAACCAAGGGAAGAAGAAGCAGCAGCAACTCAGATAACTTTCCGATGCTTAAAAATGCGCGGAGAAGAAAAAAAAGGCACACCCCTTCTACATGTCGAAACAAGGGCGTTCATTTTTTTGTGCATCTAACCACGTTTCTGCATTTTATTATTTTTTTATGGCATCAGAATTGCGTGCTTAATCCGGCACCATAATCAGTGGCACGCATTGGAAGTGAATACCATTTGAGGTGTTATTAGTATGCAAAGGGGGGATGGTTAGAGCTTGGTCCGGTTTCGATGAGGTTAAAGTCCTAAAATGACGTGCATCCCCCGTGGCTCTGGCACTTGGAAGAATATGGACCGAAGCTTTTAAATACGACGGAGATTTGATGCACCGCTAAAAGAGCTGATAAATAAATAAAAAAAAGAATTGAAAAAAAAAGATTTTGTGGGTATGTGTATATGATAAGTTTTCAATCTCGCATTGATAAATGCAGAAAAGATCTTTTCATTTTCCATAGCATAATAGCTTGATTGCGTTTACTCTGGACCCGTTTTAGTTCAAGTTGCGTAATATTGTACTTATTTATCAGTGTTAATTAAATTAAATGATATTTAAAGTTAAACCGAGAATATATACATAATGTGTAGATTTTTTTATTTGCTTGTGATGTATAAGGTTAAATGAGTTAATAAGTTAGAATTACTTCAGTACATTGGGTTTAATGTATGTGACGCTAATTAAATCATGGTTACATGCAGTGCCTCACTTCTGGCTTGGCAGACAAGGCAGCCTATGGCCCCAGCCTCGCATGCAGCCCCCCCCCACCCACACACACACACACCTTTTTTATTAAACATCTTACGAAAAAAAATTTTTTTTAACCACCTTAAAAATTTATAAATGTCCTGTTTTGCCTCTCAACAACTTTTTAAGTTCGTAGCAGATAATAAATAATGCAATCTGTGGAGTATAGAGAGGTCATCCGTTCCTTTGCAGAGAAGAAAGTTAGTCGAGATGCAATGTAACTTGTAAAACTTGTAATTAAATGGCAGTAAAGTGTATATAGGCCTTGAAAGTTAAAGTACGTTATTTAAATAAAAGTAAGACTATTTTTCTAATATTACAAAAAAAGTGGTGGCTCCCGATTTGGTTAACTGCCTAGAGGCCCCTGAGACTCCTAAGTCTAGGGCTGATTATATGTTAAGTTGATGTAAATATACAACAATATAAATATATATTTATACACAATATATGGTCTCAAACAAAATACCTTATAGTTCGTATTACTGATTGTTTAAAATGCAGACTGTTCTACAGAATAGGTTATTTTACTTTCTACTGACAAAATTCATTAGTTGGTCATCTGAAATATACTAGATTCATTACTTATGGACACAGGAACATCCCCATTATTTTGGTTCATTGCGCGAACGAAAACACCGCAATAACCGAAACCGCGATAACTGGGACATATAATATATGGAAAATAGGTTATTTTTGCCGAAGCTTCGGAAATTATAAAGTTTGTGAATGAAAAAACAAGGTAGTGATGCCAAAGCATTGTTTAAATATTATGTTTATAAAGTTACTAAGTAATGTTACATGATGTATAAACTAAGTATGCACAGTACTGTTACTGTATACTTATTTATATTGTACGGTACGTACTAGTGTTTATTGTTTAAAACAATACTTCAAGAGATTTGTTTGCCTCACATTTTTCTTCTTTTCTTCGTACATCATTTTATAACAACGAATTGAATTGTATATTTATCTAAGCACCTTCGAAGAACATTCAAGGTTAGGATCTCTATCCACAATCTTTTGCTTAAAAAGTTCCCTCAATATGAAACATTTCTTCTAATTCTTTTAAAGTGAATTTTTTTGTTATCATTTCCACTTCTTCATTTTCCTCAGCATAGGAAATTTAAATGCTGCGACAGCCTCGTTGGAGACATTTCTTACTACAGATCGGAAATATGCTAGTACTAACATCAGGCATTAGCTCCCATGTTTGTTGACGTAAACTCAATCTACCAAATAGATGCTAATTATTGTACTAATTATATAATGTATCATATAATAATATTAAAATTTTAATTTAAAAATTAAAAACTATAAAATATATCTAAAAACATTTTGTTTTCATCTGTCGTTGTTTGGCACCTTTAAATACAGCAGTACATCGAAATCCGCAGTAATCGAAACCGAAATAACCGGGGTTTTCCTGTATTATATATTTTTTTTAAATATAATACTGAATTTTAATAAAAAAATCTGTTTAAAACTTCAGTAACTGATAATCCTAAAATTGGCGTGCGTGTGTGTAATGATTATATTTTGGAATGTCATCTATTGTCAAGGAATGGAAGGAGAATTGCATGAATTTTGGTTTGGAAATTATTTAACCTGGGGGGAGGGGGGCGAGAACGAGATATTGTACTAAAATTACATTTATAATTTTTAACACTGAAGATACTTTTGTCATTGAAATAGTGACTAAAATCAGTAACTATTGTATGCAGACGTTTATTTGTGCTCAGAAATAAACGTTTTCAGATGGAAAATAAGTCGTGATGATAATTTTTCCATAATTTGCATACGACTTCCTGAATGAAGCATTCCTTTACGCATCTTAAATTTAATTCTCTCTACTATTTTTCAAAAATCCCGTGGTGATGTAGCGGGGAGGGGATATGCACGAAACATATAATTTGCGTTTTGGAAGCTACTGCTGTTGGGTGGGTGGGTGGAGAGAGAGTAAGGCGTATAATTTGCATCTTTTGAGAACAATGGCTTCATCAACGGGGAATGCATTTAAGGCTGACGGCGCCCTCGTGAATTGCCCCCCCCCTCCTCTTCCCCCAGTTTTCCTTCCAGGTGGGGCACACACACAGACAAGGGTAAATGTCCCTCCTTTCTTCCTACTTTTTTTCCCAGCTATATCTTGGACAAATTTGTTTTCCGAAAGGTATAAATCTAAAGTTTTAGAAAAATAAAATGCAAAGTTCTCGATAATGATATTCGCAAAGGAAACCCCCCCTTCCGTTGCCACTTACAAACGTTTTGAAGCTTTAAAAAATGCATTGTTTTGGAAGCTCCACGTAGTTAATCTTCCACGTCTCTATTCCAACTTTCTGCAAATTAATGTGTTTAGATGCACAACCGTGTTACCACTGACGTAAATAAATGATTTCACATAATATTTAAAGATGTTTCGAAATTTTAATTATTAGCGCAACTGGTTTTGAGGTTTGGGGAGGGGACCAGTGCCGAATAAAGGTTTTTATAGGACCCAGTCAGGAAGATAAAATAGACCAGTGAAAATGTAGTTCTTGCAATATTCAATCAATAAATCATAACTTTTTCTTTGAAGTTTGTTATTTTACTGTTTAGATTTGTCAGTAATGAAAACTATGGGACAATTATAAGTAAATAAGGTTATAATCACGCTTAAACTTCAATACCAGGCCTCTGCAGGGCATCTAAATCATGGGGTCGTAGGCCCTTGTCTACCTGGTCTATACTTAATTCTGGCACCGGAGGGGGTGGGGGGGACTACAGAGCCCACACCTCAATGCTCCGTACATAGCATTCATTTGTAATTTCCCTTTTTTGTAGGGAAGGGTCTAAACGAGAGCTGTCCAACATACGGCCCGCGGGCCACAATCCGCCCCGCCAACGGTGTCAATCCGGCCCGCGGGAAATTGTTTGGAATAATAAAAAAAAATAATAATTGCAAAACAAATAGATTGCATGGGCACTAAATTTTTGTTTTAGCATGTAATCCATCATGCATGTATGTATATGTAAATTGTACACATATGTATGAAAATAAAATTCATTTGTTAAGACTGGAAAAGTGACGAACACTACGCAAATATAATAATGATGAAAAATATACAACGTTTTTTGGTGTAGTTACAAATTTAAAAGATGGTTCGACGCACGTTTCGAGAGAACAAGGTCTCTCCTCGTCTGGAACTAGCGTGCAATAAACAACATTGGAGTGTTGCCAACTCACAGTGGTTAATATGTTGCCGTAATACTAACCGCTAACGGCAACGTATTAACCACGGTGAGTTGGCAACACTTCAACAGTAACAGCAGTGTGTTAACCACTGTGAGTTGGCGACACTTCAACGTTGTTTATTGCACGCTAGTTCCAGACGAGGAGAGACCTTTTTCTCTCAAAACGTGCGTCGAACCA
>QLNU02015003.1:45028145-45075564 GCA_006491805.2 Dysdera silvatica | reverse complement strand
ATCAAAGTTTAAAAAATTTTGATATCAAAACTGCAAAATTCAATATGAAATTTCTGAATTCCGTATTCCTACCTATCTGCCTCGTACATCTTCTGGACATCCCTTCGCTGCGAGCTTCCTCTTGGTTGGTCTGTAAAAATCTGAAGTGTTTGCCACAGTTCCCGGGTGTGTACGTCTTTGCTCTTTTTCAAGAATTCGAAAGTTTTGGCGATTTTAGCATCCAAGCATTTTAAGAATTAATATAAGAAATTCGTATTGTGAACAAAGCCAATTTTTGCATCATATTACAAAAGAATTTAAAATCATGATTGCATTATTATCAACGATCAAATAAAAGGTGAAAAGAAAACGACAAGTTTGCAAGTGGGAAGTGGCGTCGATCCAAGAAAGAAAGGGCTGCAGCCAGAGACCAAACGGCTTAAATTTAAAATTGAAAGATAGGCCTGATCTGCCATCTTCGGTGTTTGATGGATGGATGAAGGTTTGGATGGTGACTGAATGATTTGTGTTGGGAAGACACTGGCTACATGAGTGTGGAGTTGGGATGGCATTGTGTACTGTCTATCTCGTGTGTGAACTGCGGGCATCGTGATCTTTAAAGCTGGATTCTTCTTCAATATTTGTTTGGTTCATTATTTTCATTTGAATTCGAAAGGACGCCAAATTCTTCTTTTGTTGATTACTAGCATGAGACTGAAGTGAAATTTTTCAGAAACTAACTAGCCATTTGTCGAAGAAAAGTTTTTACGCAAGAGTTTTACATCATAGTCCAGTACTGATAGCTCGAAACTTTAAATAATATTTTGAATCTAATTTTTTCCAATAGTATTTGTGCTGTGATTATAATAGTAAAATATTTTGACTACCATTTATGATTGTATATATCTTTTATCCGTTATATTATCTATTTTAATTAACGTTAGCTCTTATTGTATTTCGCTTATTTAATACTACTAAACATGTTATTTGATGCGTTCGCCAGCGGTGTCTGTCAGATTGGGTGGCAGCGAGCTCGTAAGACGTTTCTCTGTTGGCTTTTTCTGTTATTTCCCTCCGCGGATACAGCGTGCCAAACTCGTGGAAAATAAATTATTATTATTTTTATTATTATAAGTGGTTTAAAGGGATTAAAATTAAAACTTAAAATGCAAAAAGTTGAATAATTGAAGTAAAGCCTGTCATTTGATTTTATGCAAATTTAGCAGACAGTGTTAAATTTGAATTTTTCCTCAGAAATTGAGATTTCCACCCCAGTTTATCTGCCATTGTCATTTTAATACAGTGATATTATATACTATACATATATATTATATACCATATATATATATATTATACATATATATCATATAATATACAGTGATATTATATACTATACTTATATATTATATACTATTAGAGGCATAAATTTTGCTTAACAATGATAAAAAAAGCTGTTATATTAATAATTTGAATGTGGTCATAACGTTATATTATGAAATAAGAAAAAATGAAAAATATAATTATTCCTCAACAGTAGATGCATGAGGAACACCTTCTCAGTGGACGTATGTGAAGTACGCAACAATTTGTGCGGGACTTGTGAATGATATTTAACTATAAGTGGAAAAGTTGGCGCTTATTTATATTCTACTTCGGCTGACAAAAATTCAACTCTTTTTTGCAGAAGACAAAGGAAGATTCGTAGATGTTACATCAAAATAAAATGGATAGGCTGAAGATAGAGAAAGGTAAGGTACTCTTTAAAACATGGGCTATGGGTATGTTATGTAAATTAGTGCAAGATAGGAAATCGTTAAAATTCTCATCACAAATTAACAGCAGATAATGAAAAGCTATAACATTAATACAACATCAGAGTTTAGAAAGATTGAGGACACTGGCGGATCCAGCGAGGGGTGGAGGGGGCGATTGCCCCCCCCTAGGGTTAAATAGGAAAAAAAATTAAAGACGATGAAGAATATTTTATATGTTGTTTGTTACAACTGTAATAAATAAAAGTCTTACACTAAAGTCTCCAAATCTTGGAGAAATACGATCCAGACTTTTCCACGAAACTACAAGCTACTCCCCTTGCAAACTACGTTTTTTTTTTTGGCCCTGCGGTGGCGCAGTGTGGTAACGCGTTCTCCTAGTGCGCCGCTAATCCGGGTTCGACTCCCAGCAGTGCAAAGAACGCTTACTCAGAGATCTCATAAAGATCGCACTGCTCACTGTAGTCCGGGGTTTGGTTCCCTAGGCCTTAAGAGGTTCGGATTCCTCGGAAAACAGTAGGTCCCGGCGCAGCATGACCACTGTAGTCTTTGAGCCGTAAAACCAAAAAGAAAGCAAAGCAAACTACTTTTTCAGTAAGGGTTACTTCAGCAGAACGTAGTTTTTTATCCTTGAAGCGCCGTCAAACTTGGCTTCGAACGCGGATGACAGAAGAGACTTTTAATACACACCCACAGAGACATTCATATTGATGTAAATAAAGTGATTGACAAATTTTCAAAGAAACCAAGATGGCTCGACTTTGCACTATAAACTTCAAGTTTTTTAAAAAGTTGCTTGTTATAAAAAAAGTAAAATAATTACGATGTTTTTGTAGTTTAAATTTAAACTTGTTCTATTAATTACATTGTAAATTATCGTTTTTGGTTATTGTATATGTCTCCTTTACTAGGTTATCCTTCTGTCATACTTGACTATAATCTGCCCTAAACCATATAGTTTAATTAAAGAAAAGCCCAGCTTTAATTCATTGTCGTAAATTAAATATTTTGGTGAGTATAAAGCAGGGTTGTCCAACCTTTTTGTGTAGTGGGCCACTTAAAGAATTTTCACGGATCTTGCGAGCCAGCGGTTTCTTTAAAAAAAAAAGGAAAATAAAAGCCTAACTTATTGTGCATTCGCGCTCAGTTGACGCGTGATACCGTTAGCAGACGGGTTAGTCCATTGCAGTTTAGGGAAGGCCGTCTTGGAGGAACTGGTTTTTCTGGCGCGAAAAACCAGTTTCGGCAAGACGCCCTTCCCTAAACTGCAATGGACTAACCCGTCTGCTAACGGTATCAGGCGTCAGGTCTGCGCGAACGCACAATGCATTTAACAGCCTCTCTTTAGAGTTTTTTCCAGTTATTTGTTTGTGCACTTCCGATATAGAAAGGGTTCACATATGTTGCTCAAACGATTTTTCCATATTTTTGAAAAAAATCTAAAATTTTTGTTTGTGAATTTTTTTTATTTCAAACAGTTGTAGGCAGGCCGGATTATGGCCCGCTGGCCATATGTTGGACAACCCTGATATAAAGGAAGGCTAGTAATATAACAACATTTACTAAAACTAAAATTTTCCCGGTGAAGGCCCCTGAAACCTCCCCTCCCGTAAGAACATCCTGGATCCGCCATTGTTTGGGGAATTTTGTCTAAGTAGGTAAAGAAAGTGCATGAAAAATGTTTAAATTACATTATAATTTGGGTTATTGCTTTCTTCATATGTTTTTACATTATTTTGCTTTCTTCATATGTTTTTATATTATTTTGCTTTCTTCATATGTTTTTATATTATTTTGCTTTCTATTTTTTCAGTTTAGTAAAAAGAAGTTTATGATTTGTATGTATATGTACTGAGTTGCAGTTTATCGGGCACAACAACATCCTATAGAATAGAACATCCATCCCCTGGTCCGCGCACAAGACCAAAAGCCAGTGGGGGGGCGGTAGAGAATCTGATAGGAATGACAACATTTTACAGGGAAGTAAATTCTCGGCAACATTTCTGCCTTGTGCTCTCTTCCGTAGGCGTCATATACTTCTCCGTTGGAGCAGTTTCGTATGACCCTGTTTTCTACCTTTTCCTCTTCATGAAGTCATCTGAGTACGCCACTGATTTCACTATCGTCAGCGAAAAACGAGATAGATAGTGTGGTCCTTTCGTGGACGTAGGAACAAACGCATCTCTTGCAGACTGGAAACGTCAGTACTTCAATCAACAAACTAGGCGGACCATTCACATCCAGGGGCGGACTAGGCCGCCGGTGCACCCCCATGAGAGATAGGACTTGTGCCCTCATGGGCTATAGGACTCGCGCCCTCCGATAATCCAAGGTATGTGCTTACAGGGACTCACGAATCAACGATCATTGGTACATGAACCCACATTTCCAAAAGGTTTAATCATGATTTAATGTTCACCATTTTGTTTCCCCGCACATACGCTTTTCCCATCCAGAATCCAGATGGACCGACTCATCAGTGGTTCACTCTGTTCCCGACGATGATTGAGTTTAGTGTACAACACGGTACGGCGCAAAAATAACTTAATTGTATTTCTTCAAACTCCTTGACAGACATTTCCTGCTTATGAGTACCCCTGCTGGACATGATGATTACGACCCTCCGAGTGTGACACCACGAACCCTTGAGTGGAACAGCAAATCATCAATTAGTGTTAAAGGGGTAACCAATGAACATTTGCGTATGAAAAGGGTGAACAGCCAATAAGAGTGATTGCGAGTGTAGAGACGATGAGGCGAACACCAATAAAAGACATTCTTTCGGTAGGACTCTTAGCGAGATGGTCACGCTGCCCATGATGGACATTCATAATGTCTTACAATAATAATGTCAATTCCTAATCGTAACAATTTAAGTTATTTTGCTATGTGATTGTAAATAATTTGTGTAACGTAGAGACATGCTGTCTAAATAGTTCATCTGTATCTTGGTATCCCTGACTCAATTTCGATAAGGTTCCAGGGTAACAATCCACGTGAGTTAACGCATGAGCTAAAACCCTTCTGATATAACTTATAATCTATCGGTGATATTATGAAGTCTATCACCGCTCCATCGTTCTGCAATCCGTCATAGAACGATAACCAAATCTATAAATGTAGAAACTGCAATTGGTAACCCTACATGCTCTTTGAAAGAACTCAGTCCGTCCTGTTCACATCCTACAATAAGGGAACAAACCAGTCTTTCACGTCATGCTGACGGAAGAATCAAAATCTAATGCAATGATGGACTTTTCTATTCTAAGCATTGTTCAGTATCAATGGAAAAGAATCTGGTGATGGTATACGAAACGTATCAGACAACAGACATCCTGATGCTTGTATAATGCCTTCTGGGAGTGAAAATATATCATTGCTGACCACGGTTAATACTTCACATGGTTGCAATTTACTCTTAAAATGATGAATACTGCTTGCGTGATAATGCACTTCTTTGCAAAGCTCATATTGCGTGTGTATTTTGTCCGCTACTCTGAGACCAGAGAACGAGTTTACTTTGCTTCTTGGCATTAATCTATGGTACCTGAGATGGAAGAGTGTTTGAGGCATAAGAGTGTTGCCTTCCAACGTGCAGCAATGACTTCGTGTCTCAAGCATTTCTGCATAGAATTCTATCCCCCATGTGATCTATCTGATGTCTGATAAGATCCGCTTTAATATTAGAAGAGTTTATAAAACTAATATTGTAAAAGACGATATGGCATGAACTTAATAAGCTGACGACTCAGTATATAATTTATGTTTTTATGTATTATTTTGATTTGCAGGTTTCATTATTTATTATATATGCTTATATTTTTTTTATTATTTACTGATGTGCATATGTTTTTATTTTAATGTTTAAAATATCCAGTCTTCACTCCATTTTGGGATTAACAATCAAGAAGGCATAGTAAAGGAGGTATACTACATAAAGAGCAAAAAGTAATTGCTTTCTCACTTGTACTCACCAACCCCTCAGAGCGTTTAAATTTAATAATAATAAATTTATTCATTAATTTTTCGCGATGCATCAACGACTTAGGTATTATTTGCCTGTGGTAAGCAGTGGAAAGAGTCTTCCAAGTTTGACATGGCTTGGGTTGTCCGAAAGTGTGATCGGAGTGGCTCAAAATATATAATTACAAAATAACGCAAGAGGGCGTTAACAACATGTGTTTACCTGACCCACACATTAATATAATGAACTTTTTGTAAACCAGGATGTTGTTGAAATATCCGATGGAGGGGTCAGTGATGTGTGACATTTTTCTCATGCGTCGTAAGGGGCGCGCTCTGTCAATTAAACATGGCTGTTCGTTTGGATAACTGGACTGATGTAGCGGTTGACTCTGATAAGTACCATGCAATCTTAAAGAATTCACGAAAAATCATTAAGAGGAAACGTTCTGGGAGATAACGTGATGTTCCTACGTGACAATGACCAACCACACCCTGCATTGAATTTACACAACTTGCTGCAAGGTTTCCACTGGCAAAGTTTGAAACGTCTGCTGCATTATATATTGATATTTCCCCTAAGATATTGATGTAGTTGATAGCATGAATATATCAGATACATATTTGTCTTTGCCCGGAAGTTCTTGGTTCAGTTAAAGTTTCATTCAAAGACCTATGTGAACTGTCCATGTATCTTCTTAAAATGCATGAAGTATATACACCGAGGAACTCTCTTGAAGATCAGTATTGTCGTGATATCTGTAATGCCCAATTTCTCCTGATATTTTCCTAGGTTTGGTATTATGGCTCCAACTGCACTATCACCAAGTGCTCCAAAATTACTATTGGAATTACTATGTGCTTTTGCCGAAATTTATTGTTTCATGGCCAAGTCTTGGTATGCCGTGATTTCTTCAAATCCCATATCTTAACTCAATCTTAACTATCATCAGGAATCATAGTGTCTATTATATAAATATATTGTTGCCTTTTTTTAATTATTGTGACGTCTGATCCTGTTTCCAGGTGCCTGTCAGTTTGGAAAGGGCGGTCTCAAAAATTTTTTACTTCGCTGCTTTTAAGAACTTTTTTGGGCTCGTGTTCCCAGTAATTATTAGTTGCTAGGAAACGGAATTTTTTGCAAAGATTCCAGTGGACCACGGAGGCCAGCGATTCTGACATGCTTACTTTTGTAGTCAATCCTCGCTATTTTACTGCAACCCCTTATTAAGTGATCGACAATTTCATCTTTTATTTTACGCAGTCTGCTTTTTGCTGTTATTGTTTTGCTATTGGATTTTAGGAGGCGTGGCATTCGTTTGGGATGCTTGCTCTGATTGGACAAATAAGCTTTTCTCCTTCTTTTATTTCTTATTCATTTATTTATTTTTAGTTGCTTCTATCGCCAACCTCTTTGATTGTCAAATTCTCGTTCCATTTTTTTTTTATGGACGTGTGGGGTTTTGGTTTCTAATTTGTATGTTCTTGATGCGTTTGCTGCTTGTCTACCTTACCTGATTCTATCACCTTAGGATTTTTTCCTTTAGATCCTTCTTTCGGTACTTTTTTTGCAGATAATTTTTATTACAATCAGTAAATTTGACACCCACGTTTTAGCTAATACTAAAGTTTCTTTGGTATAGGAGAAAAAGCGACATCGTCCCCGTCCTGGAATCGAACCGGGGTCCCTCCGTTGAGCCCGGAGTGCCCTGACAGCTAGAATAACCAGGACAGGAACAACTATCTTTCTCTGTATATAAAGATGTAAGATATTATTACCGAGGATTATGTCTCTTTTTCTAAATAAAAAAAAGCCGTAGTATGAGCTAAAACGTGGGTGCCAAATTTACTAATGTAATAAAAATCCCGGACGAAAAACTCACAAAAAACTCGCCCCGGTGGCTTTGTGTGTTGACCATTATTTGGCAATTGTGTTATCCCTCTGAAGGGTAATAATATCTTACATATTTTTTATTAAAACACTTTTTAAATCCCTTTTTTTCCTTCAATGCTTTCCTTAATTGAAAAGACCAAACTTCCTTCCTTTTCTTGATAAACAATGTCACTGCGGGGATGTAGAACATGCTCCATGACGATTTCAGTTATTTTATGTCATCCATGTATAACAGATGTGAACTTTTCCCATTTTATTCCAATTTCACAACCCCCATTTTGTTTTGTTCAAAATAGTTGTTAAAAATACCAGCGCAATTGTAAATAAAAATGGCGACACTTGGTCACACCAAAAATATCCTTTTTCGAATCTCAACTTCTTCTAATTGTTCTTCATTTAGTTGTAACCCAGTCTTTCATTTCTTCATAGCCTTAACAAGAAATTTGGTAAGGCTGATGCTGATTCCAAAGATTTTTAAGGATGTTTAAATTCAGCCATATGAAATAGTACGTCGTAATCTTTTTGGTTTCCATTATTATTATTATTATTAAAACACATTTCATGAATTAACGGATGATAACTTCATTGACGTTTTGAAAAACAAAATTAATTTCAAATTGTAAAAACGAGATTGCTTTATGATACATAAATTTTGACGAAGCCCCGAGAATTTAGGAATTATGCACATGGCTAGTAAAATATAAAGCCCGTTTCCCCTGAAATATTTCCTTCACTGTTTATTAAAAAACTGCCATTTGTAATATTTTGACTTGTTAGAACACCTGCTGCTCGTTGCTCAACTTCCTTCTACATCGAATATACATCGTTAACAGCGAAGTCCGTTAAATACGCACATTTCACTTTTCGGTGAATGTCCGCTATTAATCAAGAGTAAAAGTTGTTGATGACAGATATATGTATTATAATTTCGTCTTATTAGGTTACGGTTTTTCAACTTTTTTTTTTTCCGATGTTGTTTTGCCTAATTCAAAAACTGGAGTGGAAATACTTAGGACAGAGTTCATCTGGTTGTAGGAAGGTGCTTACAGATAGAAATAAAAAGTTCTCATGATATGTAAAAAATCCATACATCCAATAAGCCGACATTGATTCCTGTATATGTTGCCATTTGCATTTTAATTACCTATAACTATAAATTTACGACTGCTATAATTAACAACTTTACTTATATTCAGATATGTACTTTAAAGAATTTGGTAATTATGAGTATCAGATAAAATGCCGGCATGTATTGTATCATAATCTTTTATTTAACTTCGCAGAGGATGCTGGCAGAGTGAGTGAGTGATTGGGCAGGGGAGAATTGGGGAAAGGTGGCCGCCGGAGGCGGAACTGTTATCCCAGACAGGAGGATGCTAGCGGAGTCGACACGTGCGTTGGGAATAGCGGAGATACAAAGAATGCTACACAATAAAAGAAAGAGAATTTCAGAGGATTTGCGCTTAAGGTTACTGCTAAGCTGTATTATTGTTAATAACGTCTTGTTCTTAACACTGAGAATGAGCCGAAAATATTCGAATTTCATTCACTCCTATATTTAATGCTGATAGCTTAACACCCATGCTAATTATTTTCATTGCCATGTCTCCATCTTTTAGCTGCGTTTATACATTGAGTATAAAATTAACTTATAATCTATAAAACCAAACGTAATTCATATGAAAGAAACACAATTAAATTTGCCTAATCTGAAAACGTAATCTCTAGAAGAAAAGGAAAACATCAATTAAATTCAAAATAAATAAACGTCGAAAATGTTATTTATTTTTCACGTTTATCAAATTCTGTATGAACGTAACGGGGAAAAAGTGTTGCAGAGAAGGTTCGAAAAACGTGACACAACCAATATTATGGATTCAGACTCAGTAAAAATGCTTTCAAAGTTAAAAACACACCCAAAGAGAGAGAGAGAGAGTCTCGTAGTTTACTACTTAACTATTAATGAAAATTAATAGATTGGCTAATTAAGAGAATAAAAATTAATAATTAGTAAGTTAAGAAGATACAAATTAATAATTAAATTAAGAAGATACAAATCAATAATTAATTTAAGAAGATACAAATCAATAATTAATTTAAAAAGATACAAATTAATAAGTAATTTAAGAAGATACAAATCAATAATTAATTTAAGAAGATACAAATCAATAATTAATTTAAAATTACAATTTAATAATTAGTAATTTAATAAGATATAAATTAATAATTAGGAATTTAATAAGATACAAATTAATAAGTAATTTAAGAAGATACAAATCAATGATTAATTTAAGAAGATACAAATCAATAATTAATTTAAGAAGATACAAATCAATAATTAATTTAAGAAGATACAAACCATTAATAAATTTAAGAATATACAATTTAATAATTAATAATTTAAGAAGATACACATCAATAAGATTAGAGAATAAAAACCTTTAGTCAGAGAGGGGGTTTTTACAATGAGTTTCATTTTAAAATCACTGTGCGTGCCATAGATCGCCGACCCCTGGCTTAAGTCATAGTTTCATCTCTAAATAAATCTAAGAATAAAGAGGAGATAGTCAGCATTGGGCGCAATAGCGTAGCAATTGGAAAACTATAGTGGAAGGAGCCCAGTAATTTCAAAGAACACCATGTGCAGTGGCGATTCCAGGATAGGGCCGGGGGGGGCTATGGCCCCCCAAATATTACCAAATTTCATTATCCTGCCTATGTGTATGGGCGCCGCCAGCGACACGCGTACGAAAGGCAGAAATTTGTGCCCCCAATTTTTTTATAGAACCCTCACTGATTGTGTGATATGGCGTTAAAGACAAAAATGTGTCTTAATATCTAATGGGGGGTCTTGAACTCTTTAAACCCCCACTTTCTACGCCACTGATTGGGCGTGGACTGAAAAAGAAAGTTCCGATTCAAACATACGATCATCATTCGTCGCCTTTATCTCTAACCCTCACAGATTATTAACCCTTTCGCTGATGATAACGAGCTGACACGTTCGGTCGAAAGTCAACGAAAGTATTAAATACGTTCTTTATATGTCAAACATGCACGTATTTCATATTTCTATAAAGCCAATTTTAAAATTACGTAAAAATTTCAAAATAAATATTGCATTCATAAATAACCGTTAATTGGTTTCAAAAAAAAAACTTGATAAAATTTTAATGATCTTTCAAAAATTGCGCAACACTACAATATGCTGGGTAATTTGCATTATTTTCGCACTGAGGTGGGACCAGAGGTGTAGCCAGGGGGAGGTTTTGGGGGTTTTAACCCCCCCCCCCATCGCAATGAAATTTTGTATATTTAACATAGGAATATATGAGTTGTAGCTCTGTAACCCCTCCCATTAAGCCTATAACCCCCTTATGAGCTTTATGTCTACGCCACTGAGTGGGACAAAGCTTTCTCATTCAAGCTCGCACTACACACGAGCCTTTCGATCTATAAATTTCTCACAGTTAAAAAATTAAAGCTTAATTTTTACTCGTAATAAAATAAAAGTTTGGTATTGATTTTCTTCACGAAATTTTATTTCAAATTGAGTTATACTCGTAATACCAATATTTAAGCATTTTAAATACCCATATGTAAGATATTATTACCCTTCACAGGGATAACACAATTGCCAAATATGGTCAACACAAGAAAGCCTCCGGGGCGAGATTTTTGTGAGTTTTCGTGGGGGAATTTATTATACAATAATTTTTGCCACCCACGTATTAATTAGCTCAAACTAGAGCTTATGTAAATTTGGAGAAAAAGAGGCGCCGTCCTCATCTTGGACTCGAACCAGGGTCCCCGCGTTTAGCAAGCGGTATCTTGACCAACTTTTTTTTCTCCAAGTATAAAAAAGCTTCCGTTTGAGCTACTTAAACGTAGGCGGCAAAAATTATTGTATAATAAATTCTCCACGAAAAACTCACAAAAAATCTCGCCCCAGAGGCTTTTCTGTGTTGACCATTATTTGGCAATTGTGTTATCCCTGTGAAGGGTAATAATATCTTAACACCTTTACATACGGAGAAAAATGCGTTTGTTCTTGTCCTCATTCGTCTAGTAGGTCAAGACACCGCGGGCTAAACGGAGGGACCCTGGTTCGAATCCAGGATGGGGAAAGCGTCTCTTTTTCTCCAAAAACAATAAAGCTCTAGTTTGAGCTGTAATTGAAACGTGGGTGGCAAAAATTATTGTATAATAAATTCCCATAATTGACAAAAATCGACTATAATTGACAAAATTGACCATAGTTAAAAAAAGTTTATATATTCAATTAATTGAAAATGAAAATAAAGACCTATGTTTTTTTTTTTGGTTTTTTTTTTTGTAGACTCACTTTACTTAAACGTGTCTAAAATAAAACCAGAATTAATGACAGAGAACGAATGTTCACACAAACCAAGATATATACGTAGTGTTCATTTTTCTGGCTCGTCTTTTCACCCTTCATTTACGAACAAATAGGCTGGTATGCGAGACGTTCGTTGCGATATGTAGCCTTCCCGCAGCGAAAGGGTTAAACTCGGGGCCAACTGAAACTGTCATCGATGACAAACGATATATAATTAGAGGACATATCACATCGATTTTCTTATTTCCTCCAAGTCCCCCCTTTGGATATTTGACAATCCGCTTCGCAGTTATTACGTTATTGTTTGGTCACGTTTCGATTCCCAAATTCTTGATTACTCGATTTTTCTATATTTTTAACGGTATTGCTCAGCGGTGACGTTGCAAAGTGGGCTGGGTCAAGGTATCCCCTCAATGGATATTAAGTCATTTTTCTCTTTAACGTCGCCGAACCACATGCGCCCTTTTTGAAGCTACTTGAACTCCTCCCCGCCCCGAAATTTTTGATTTGTTCATATAGTCTTATTATATATTAAAATGTCTAATAATAATTAATAATTAAAAAATGATAATTAATAATAATAATTGAATAATAATAATACTTGAGGACTTGAGTCCTATATATATAATCCTATATATAATAATAATACTTTGTTACTTGAACCGCCTGCCCTTTGATCTGCCAAGTGCGAGAACACACAAAATACCACACTAAAATATAATAATAATAATTAATAATTAAAATATGATACTTCAATTAATAATTAAAATATGATACGAATTAATAATTAAAATATGATACCAATTAATAATTAAAATATGATACTAATTAATATTAAAATATGATACCAATTAATAATTAAAATATGATACTAATTAATAATATTAAAATATGATACTCAATTAATAATTAAATAAGGATACTACCACAATTAAAATATGATAATAATATTTCATTAATTAAATATAATAATTAATGGCCTACCACTAATATACTCACGTATTATCAATTACTAACACACGCACTTGGCTATAATTTCTGAAAATTAATATTCCGGTGCTTACACCCAATAAAGGCAACCTGATAAATTAATATAGGCACTTTTGAAAATATTTTTAATAGTTAAACAATTATTAGTACTAAATAATTAAAGTGCTTACTTAATTATAAAGTTAAGTTTAATAAAATTCATTTGGTTCCATTTGAGATGATAATTGAGTTTTATCGTAAATTTGTTTACGACCAAGTTCGTTAGTTCGCATAGGTCTACGCAGAAATTCGTAGGGGGGGGGGGTTACAGGTTTATAATGAAGGGCTTACAAAGCTACAGCTTCATATATTTATATGTACATATACAAAATTCCATCGCAATGGGGGCTACAAGACTCATAAACTCCCCCATCCCCGCATAAGCCACTGACCGTTAGTTTCTTTCAGCATAAGTGCCTTCTCTCAGATTTAAGTAAATGACCATGCTGACCATACGCATACGCATGTTTTTAAATTTTTAAAAAGTACTGGTTTTTACTACAGTCTTTGATTTTACCATGTTTGGCGCAGTATAGCCCAGATGCTCTTGCGCCATAAAAAAGCCAAACAATCAATCAAGCTTTCTCACAGATTTAAGGTTTGGTGGCTAACATCACTACAGTTCATGGATTCAAATAAGTGGGCGGGGCGGGGCCTGAGTCCTCAGCTTTCCTCTCAATAATTTGATTTGCCCTTGATCTTCTACTGTGCATTTTCTGTAAAAAAAAATAAATTACAGTCACATTTTAAAATAAGGTACTTTTTAGCTCATTACTAATTGTCAAGCAGTATCAATTATTTTTGTAGCATTTTAGTATCTTGTATATTCACTAAAATGTTTGACAGCCTTGAGAAGGAGGTAATAATTTTTTCCAGCCCTACTAGAAGTATTTATATATGCCCCCCCCCCTCCTGCTACAGCTTTCTATTTCTTTTCCTAATAGGAACTTCCTATGGATAAATAACTTCTAAGCATAGCCTTGTCTCAGTTTTCATTCATTCATTCATTCATTCATTCATTCATTCATTCTCTTTTCTGTTTTTATGTCTCTTCCCCATGATACTCCCCCTTTAAATTCTAATTGACGTAGGTGTAAAATTCAAGGGCACGTAAGTCCCAAGCCTCCAATAATTTCAAAGAATTTGCAATTTTACACATAAAATATCTCATGAAATACTTACACACTTTATTTCTTTAATAATGATGAATAAAAGATTTTATAACTTAAAAAAATTATCAGTCCTCTTCAAGAGCGACTTGGGTCCTCTCAAAGGGCGCATACCCACGTCGACCGTTGAAGCTGCAATTCGGACGACTGGGAGAAAAAAATTTCCCACCCCAAAGGAGGCCCACAGGCCACCCAGACCAACCGACAGTATTTATCTTGGTCAGGACAGATATGGTTACAAATAGTTACATGGCTTGTTCTTACAAGTTTAAGCTAAAGGTAATTCGGTCAGAAAGAGTGATATTTCAAAGTACGTAACAACATACCAGAGAATGGTCAGATTCAGTGTTACATGATCAGGTTAAAGAACCACCAAAAATTCAGTAATAATATAACAGTACAGTATACGCACACATAACAGTACGGTATACAGTAATAATATAACAGCACAGTATACAGTAAGTAATAATATAACAGTACAGTATACAGTAATAATATAACAGTACAGTATACAGTAATAATATGGGCATCAAAAGTACAGTATACAGTAATAATAACAGCACAGCATAAAGGCAATATATATAATATATATACAGTTAATAGTATATGAATAAACAAGGTAAACAAACGTAAGATATGCTGTAATATATATATATACAGTTAATAGTATATTAATAAACAAGTTAAACTAACTTAAAATATACAGTAACGAAGAATTACAAAAAGGACACGGGTCAATATACAAGACCAGCAGTTAAAAAAGTAAAACGATTTCAGTTTCGTGAGCAATAAGCGATTATACGGTTGAAATAGTGAAACAGTCAGATTGTAAAACGTTACAGTGTAAAGTAAAGGAAGTTCAATGATATGAGTGACAAGGGAAGGCCAATTCCAGTTTTGAAAGACAGGAGAGTAGCCATCCGCAAATTCACTTGGAGACAACCATGGCAGCAAAGCTAATACAGCGACCAAGAAGAAATTGCGAGCGGGAGTTGACCATCAACGGAGAGAACCAGATTGATCGGTTTTCGAAAGATGGTCTTGAAAAGTGGGATTGACTGGTTGAGTTGCTGTCGAATACATAATGGTCCTCATCTCCACTAGCACCACAAAGGCAGAGAGGTGAATCCCTAAGTTTGAACCGATGAAGGTATCTTGGGAAAGGGCCATGATCTGTGAGAAAATACGTGATAAACTTATTGGAGATGTGTGTGTGTGTGTGCGTGTGTTGACACTAACTTTAGGTAAAAATGTCCGAGCTCCGAGAAGAGAGGGCGCACACCTTGTATTATCGGAGGACGAGAGTCCTTGCTCGTTCGGAAGCACGGGTCCTATCGGTCATGAGGGCGCACCGACCCTGGGGCCGGCGGCCCAGTCCGCCCTTGGCCCTCTTTCAAACTGCAATTCCTGGAATTTTCCTCTTTAAACAAAGTGCCGGAAAAGGGTTTCGAAAAGGAAATTCCAAAAGTTTCATCGCCTTGAATTTAACGGAACCTGGACCTTCCGAGACTCTACTGTGTATTGTAATGTATAAATGTCCATAATATGTTCCAGCCCCTCGCCCCCCACAAATAATTTTGAAAACTGTACGTTGATGCCAATTAGTGTATGGCAGAATCCCTCATTATTGGACAGTTTCTTCTCACCGGACAAAAAAGAAGAAAAAAAAATGTCCGTTAAAAAGAGGTGACCATAAAAGATGTGAAGGAGTTTCATGCAGGGAATTTTTATGTGGCCGTATCTCAGGGTGTCAGCTAAGAAAAAGATTTCACTGTACTTTGTATAATTTTCCCCATGCCCCTTGTGTCCACAATACGGTATGTTACTTTTTCAGTACCGCATTGATGGTAACTCTGGATTAGTTCAGTGGTAAAACTGAGGTACGGTAATCATAGGTGTACGCAGAAAGTTCATAAAGGGGGTTATAGGCTCAATGGGGGGTTACAGAGCTGCAATTCGTATATTTCTATGTTAAATATATAAAATTTCATTAGTAGGGGAAGGCACTCAACCCCCAATAGCTGGACCCATGATTGTAATGAAAACTAAATTAATTTACTTTAAAGTAATAAAATTATAACTTAAACAAGAAAAGTCATGTAGTAGCAAAACACGTTGTAGCCATGTTTTAAAAACGATAATGAAAACTGAAGGGAACGGGGACGGAGTGAGCCTATTGAAGTGGCGGCTAATTAAAGCGAGACCGTTTCAAAGGAGTCTTTTGTATATATGCAGGGGTTCCTTGAGACATGAAAATTATTTTAAGGGTTCCTCTAAACGAGGGGATCCACAAAATTCATGGAGTGGGGTCGGAAATCCCTCTCAATCCATCCGTGCTTCTAGGAGTATATTTTTTTTCCCCAATATGGTCAGTAGCGTTGCAAATCAAAACTGGATGGGGCCCAAGTGGCTTTGCAAGATGATTATGTGATGCAGCTTTAGAATAAATAATGTGTTTTGACATCCAATGGGAAAGTGGGGTGTGCTTGGACATCCCTGAGTCCCTATCTTTCTTACGCTACTGAGTGTTACATCAAACATGATCCCCCTAGTAACCTAAATTGGGGGGTTTCAGTAAGTGGGGAATAAACCCAATGGATAAATTTTATGTCTTCAGAGGGAAGCGAAGTGCGGACTCAAATAGACAGGCTAAATGTAACTGCTGCTTTTTTTAAAAAAAAACAAAAAACAACTGTACACAGGACACAGGGGACAGTTCAAGTATTATGTAAGCACCTTTGAGATGGGAGGGAGGGCTTGCCGCTGTGCATATTTTTCTATGTTAGCCAATGTTAATTTTGCTTTCTAGGGGTGGGGGTTGAAATGGCCAAAATATTGCTTATGTAATACTTGAACTCTCCCCAGGACCGAATTAAGGCTTTGTAGGGCCCTATGCAATTTTTTTTCCAGGCCCCTTGTGGTAGGGTTTAAGCTGCAGTCTCGTTTTTCGCAAAATGCGACGAGTTGCTCGAAAATGCGAAAAAAAAATTAGTGCCCATCGCGAAAATGCGACAGGCATTTTTAACCACAGTTTATTCTCTGAAAACAGGATTTCCCGATTCCAGAATATCCGTTTTGCACTTCAGCGATCTTTTCCTCTTCAAAATTCTTCACAGCACCTGTTAGGCATCGTTGATATAAATAATTTTATTGATACGATTTTTCGAGCAACGAAAGCTACTAATACTTTTTAGCATTTTGCTACAACTTTTTTCCCATTTTAGCATTTTTGCGACAGCATGTTTTGAGCCAGCTTAAACCCTGCCTTGTAATATAAATGAAGCCTGTGCAATTACAGTACGCAGGGGCGGATTTTGGAGGGGGGCGACGGTGGAGATCGCCTCCCCTTTAAATGAAACTTTAAGACTGAAAAGATGCAAGGTAAAGGTCCAATGAGGTATCATTTCCAAAAATCGTCATTAATCGCTCCCCCCACTCGAATGGCCTCTAAACCCGCCTCTGATAATAGGACACGTATATAACGAGGGTCTTGGGACCAAAGAAAATACTCGCTTAATCCGATCGCTCGCTAAATCCATTCTGGAATTTAAATTTTAAACTTTGAAAATAAAGTCGGTACAGGTAACAATTTGCCTACAATGTATATACAAAAATTTCTAAAATTCGTGCCGTGATAAAAATACTGCCCTCAGGGGCGGACTATGAATATTGGAGGCCTCGGCCCAACTTGCATTTTGGGGCCCCCCTGACGCACAGATTGGATATATATCTGAAAAACGTACGCACCCTTATTACCATTTAAAAATGGAGGTAAAAATGTGCTTTTTAATCCCACGTTCACGTCAATGTCGGATGTCAAAGTATGCACATGCAACGTTGAAGTTTTAAAATTTTGCTAAAAGTAGCGAATAATGTCTGGCATTGGCGCCCAAATTTTGTGTTTTTGAAAACTCTGCTCTTTTATTATCCAATTCTCAAAGCTGTGGTTGTAATAGTTGTAATTAGATACCAGCTATGAGTTCGCTGATTCCGTTTTGAATTGTAAATCTGAAGAAAAAATTATTATTATTTTTTTAGTATTAATATACTACTTTATCACGTAAATTACTATAATAAATAGTATTTTACAAAAAAACAAACACCAATCACTGAGCCACAAAAAGAATTATTTTTAAAATAATTAAATTTAAGAAAGGGGTCGCCAAATTTTGAAATTCACAAAGGGCGCCACATGACCTAAATCCGTCTCTATAAACAGGGTATTGTTTACTGATCCCGATGGTTGCCCCTTAAAAAATTTACAAATTCCCCGCGTTCGAGATTATTTGAATGGCAACACTGTCACGCAAACTTCTTTTATTTC
The DNA here is from genome assembly GCA_006491805.2 of Dysdera silvatica. Taxonomy (NCBI): domain Eukaryota; kingdom Metazoa; phylum Arthropoda; class Arachnida; order Araneae; family Dysderidae; genus Dysdera; species Dysdera silvatica. The sequence continues at coordinate 45,057,074 of QLNU02015003.1, read as the reverse complement.
TTTTGGCACAAAATTACCACCTTTTTATTTTAGAATGGCTACACTTTGTAACAAAGGTTAAGAACTGGGTGAGATAGAGCGTTGCAATTATCCCTCGGCAGCTTCAACTGTCAGAATTCATTAAACCGGAGGAGCTGGCTTTTAAATAACGATTCTATCTAACGATCTACGAGCTTTTTTCCCACGAGTTCCACTCTCTTACTAACCTATAGCCATTAAACCCTTGCTTTTAGATCTCTCGAGCAGCTCTTCCCCTCCCTCTGTCCATAAAAAGTGCAGATTCTTATTTTGTGAAGCCTTTTTTTTTTTTAATATTTTCTCTCAGGCCAACATTTAACTTCAGTTTGTCTCCCGAGAAGAAGGAACGCAAAACTATAAAAATATTCCAGCGGTTGCGGTGATGCTGATGTCATATTCTTGGCATGCCAGAGAGCAGCAATCGACTGGCCTACCCGACGACCGTTGGCAGAGAGCGAGTGGGGGAGCAGGGGAGGGGCCACGCGTAGCATGTCTGCGTGCCAAACTGCTTCGCATGCGTGCGTGGTGCGACCCTGTGTCACGTGACCCGTCTGGCAGGATAGGGTTGTGTGAGTCTGTTTGTTTGGAGGGGGAGGGAGGAAGGAGGGATTTTTTCCATCCCTCGTGCCGGTTTTTTTGGGGCCTCGGGCGAACAGCCTCGCATCGCCGTCACCAACGCGGCGTCGTTTGGCGCCAAACGGCGTTCGAAAATATCTCCAACGGAGACCAACCGCCCGTTGGGTTTTAAGCATGACGAAAAACGGTAAGTTTTTTTGCCATTTCTTTTTTTTTAACGAAACTTTTCTTTAAAAATTCTTTTTGATTTTTTATAGTTGGGAACAGACTCGTCGTTAAACGGTGGGAGGCGGAGTTTCGTGGTTAGGTTAGTTGTACGCCTCGGTTTGATAGGTTTTACGACTAGAGGTAGTCGTACTCGTTTAGGCCTAGTCGTTTTTCCCTCCATAAAGGCGGGAACCGTAGTTTTTTTGTACTTTTTCCCGGGCGATGTGCTCCTGCTACGGCGTTCCGTTCGTACGCAACTCCCATTAATGCGGTGACGAAGTCAATCGAAAACTTTCAAAGTAGTTTAAATAACTTCAACATTGAATACTCTCCCGTCCAGAAACTCATAATCGGATGATGACAAAATGTTTTGGGTTGTTTGGCTTGTGTCATGGTCCGTACGTGAGGAGACACAGCAACGATATTTTGTCTGGCTTCACGCATCGCGGTTTTCACGATAACGGCACTTATCGAGAAAGTTATTAAAATCGTCTAAGACGGTTGCTTCTGTGTTGTCGTCGTTGTCGTAAGATCGGCGCCGGGCTTTCTGCTGGGAGTGCCAACTGTTGATCCTATTAAATAGACGAATTAAATATTCACTTTTTTCCGGCGCCATTTTGTTTTGAACGTATACATAAACTTACAGAGCCACCGAAACGCATATCGATTCCGATAAGCTCGTGATCAAAACTTTTCGATGCCTTTCTACGTCAGTTGTTTAAATCCACATTTTCTTGACAGCCGTTTATTTATCGAAATAAATGGTCGATCCTTTTGTGTTTATAACTGCAGACGTGAAATCTGATACGATTTTATATTTTCATGTGCGTTTTGTAACCTTCCGCAATTTTTTTGGGAAGGTGGTGTGGGGAGGCCAGTCTAATTTGTAATACTCAGCGAAAGTAAGTTCGAAAAGCAGACTTTTTTATACCTTTAGTAGACGAGCTAATCTGTTATGATAACTATTTTGTTAGATAGGCCGAAGTTTCGTAGTATGTTTACGTCGTTGGCAATGTTGATGTAAATTCTATCAAGCAAAAAACGCTTTATATTCATATGTCGAAAGGGTTGTTTGCATATGGTTATTTGGGGAGGGGTTACAAGCAAAAAGAGACGTTCCCTTCCGCTGTAAAATTAAAATCCATGTACAGCATGGGCACCCATATGGGGGGGGGGGTTGCCCCCAGCTGTTTAAAATTTTGATTTGCACGACGAAAACGTTTTATAAAAATATAAAAATTTTGCTATTACAGTCCAACCTTGCAAGACGAACACGCTTAAAACGAATTACTTTTAATACGAACCGTTTTCTGAAGTCCCGCCTGTTTATATAGCATACCATCCTTTCATTCATACCACATCCATTCATTTCATATATAAGACAAATTACTGTTAATACGAACAGATTTTCTGTTCCCACCCTTGGCGTTCGTCTTAACGAGGTTTGACTGTATTTAAAATTTTATATATCGTAGTATACTCTCTTTCGGCATAGATATACGCACTTTGTGTATATATATACATATATTAAACAAAAAATTCCGATTTTAGCGCATGGGAGTACATATAAAATATTTATACTCTACAGATATACAACATAATGACTAACTAAGCCAAGGGTGGATCCACATGGGGCGCCCCCGCAAATAAAAAATGATTCTCTCTTTTTTTTATGTCTCTACATTAGGTTTATATTGATTTTTCAATCTTTGCCTCTCCTAAAAATATTTTCTGGGTACGCCCCTGGCCAAGGTAACAGCAGATAAAAATGAGGTCTGACCCGTCTGTTGCCTCGAAATGAGAATTATTGAATTTCCCGCACCGCCAAGGCCGTTCCAAACGTCTGGCAAATGAAATCGTTGCCTTCGGTTAAAAGTTTAAAGGGGTGCCAAATTAGGTAATGTAGGGGTGGGGGGGCGTATTGTGGTTCTAGTCAAAAGGACGTTCATGTGTTAGAATTAAGAAATACATTGTGTTAAAATTATTATTTTTTTTTGTGACGGGTGGGGAGGGCCGGGCCACTTTTACATCTGGGTTCGAAATTAGCGATTTCACGGGTGCATTGTGCACATAAAATTTTATTCCTGCACGTAAATTTTTAATTTGAGTTCATGCAGTGCACCTAATTATTCAGATCTATGGCTACTTACATTTACTTTCCAAGAACAGTGACCTATGGAATAATTTTATATAATTTTCTCAATGTATCTGCATTTATGTTGATTTTTTTTGTTTTGTTTATTACAAACAAATATTCAATTATTTTGAAAAGTTGAACTTTTTTACCTTACATGCTTATATACGAAGGCGTAGCCGGGGGGGAGTTTTGGGGGTTATAACGCCCCCATTGCAATGAAATTTTGTATATTTAACATAGGAATGTATGAGTTGTAGCTTTGCCACCCCACCTCATTGAGCCTATAACCCCCTTTATGAACTTTCTGCCTACGCCTATGCTTAAATATAATTGCTACACTTACATTTTACCTGTTTTGAATATTAAGGTTTACTTTGTATTCTGTTAGTTATTTGTACACCTGACTAGCATTTAGTGCATCTTAAGTCACAAGACTGGTGCACTTGTGCACCTGATTTAAAAAGTTAATTTCGACTCCTGTTTTACAGTTTTGCTTTAGGTACAAAAATTTCCCAGCACAGTGGGAGAATTCAGGTATTATATAAGCAATATTTTGGCCATTTCACCCTCCAAGGTGCTTACGTAATACTTGAACGCTCTCAGTCTTGTGCACAAACAGCCGTCGGTAAAATCGTTATGGTTTTAATCCTCTTATAACTGCTTTGCTTTTTCTTGCTTTGTGTTCGATTTTCCAAACATTCCGACAGCCGTGGGCGTCCATAAGGTGAGGGCGCGGGGGGACGATCTCCCTCCCCCCCCAGCTGTTGCTTAAAAATGTGATTTGTTAGATGTTGCTATGCATTTATTTTCAAAAGTTTTACAGTCACATTTTAAAATAAGGTACTTCTGGTCCAATACTAATTGTCACACAGTATCAATTATTTTCGTAGTATTTTAATATCTTGTACATTTACTAAAATGTTTGACAGCCCAGAAGGAGGTAATGATTTTCTTAGATCCTTTTCCCCCCCAAAAAAAATGACTCATATGGGCGCCATTGCCTATGGCATTATTCTTTAGACCAGAAAGGACGCTTGCTTGACGATTGAAACGAAGTTTCGATTTTGTTATCTCGTGAATCGAAACCAAAGCTCGGATCCTATTTTTGGCACCTGCCACGTGTGAACTGATTTGTGGTTGACGGAGACATACTTATGTCTCATGTCTCCTTCCCGACCTCTTTTCCCACTTCATAAAGGTATGAGCATTCATTCCCCAGTTGTGCTCCTCAGAGCTCCCTTTTTTCTTTGGCCATTCATTCATTGTTAGTGCCAGACGGGCATTCAAAGCTCTATACAGGCCTATAATAGTTTACTTGTTGTGGAGAGTGCAACCATAAACGTGTGAATGGGGAATGTGGGCAACAGTTGTGTATGGAAGGGAGAGAGTTCAAGTATTACGTAAACAATGTTTTATCCATTTCAAACCCCCTCCGGGTAAGCAAAAATTAATATAGGATAATTAGCACAACGGCGCCCCCGCCCCCCACCGAAAGGTGCTTACATAACACTTGAATTCTCCCAAGAGGGAGATCAAACCTTACCCATTGGATATGAAGATAGGCAATGTTAAATAGCCGATGGACAGGTGGCGTGGAAAGGGGGGCGGGCACTCATATGGGCGCCTAAGATACATAGTGAAACTACAGTTATGACTAGAGCCCGGATTATATGCACTAAGAAACCAGCAAAATATGCACTGAGCCTCAAAATATCCACTTAAAATGAGTAAACATGCACTTAAAATGAATAAATATGCACTTACAATTTTTTTTAACGCTTGAAAATATTATATCCCGTATTTTAAAACAAATAGATTTATTATTAACCGCCAAGTAGAAAAACTCGATATACATTAAATCATATGTTTTATATATGGCAAATCCTATGACTGTATAACAAAATGTGTCTCTCGTTGTTCTAAACAGTTAAGCTTTATCTTCTATCATGTAATAGCATTTTTATGGCCCAAAAGGAACCTTTTCAGAGCTACAAGAGGTATTGAACGACACATACAGTTTTGCGGGTTGTCTATTACGAATAGTTTATCGATGATAGAACGATGTCTATCACTGAAGGAAAATGGTGTGGAAATTTAGAATAAGTGTTTGTTTTAATTTGACTTTCAATCAATTGCCAGCCAAGCACAGTAAAACTCACCTTTGGTTTTCCTAACAAGGATGGTGGCTATAATTCAGCTACCATAATATTTAGGCGCCAAGGACATAATTACATTTACGAATTCCATTGCCTTTCCACTCAGATAAGAAGTAAGAGGAAAGTTTAACTTTAGTATTGTGGTGAAATTTTTCAGATGAGAGAATAATAAAATTCTTAAAATTACTAAAACCCTTAAAATATGCATTTATTCTGGAAATTCATGGTTTTTATGCATTTATATGCAAAAACACTAAAAACAGCTAAAATATGTAATTTCGTATGCACATCTGCAATTGCATATTATGCAGGCTCTAGTTATAACAGTAGCATTTAATCGTTCTGCACTCATCTTTGCAATGGCGCACACGAAATATTCCCAAGGAGGGGACCCAGTAGTGAAAGGAAATTTTGGTGGAAAAGAATGGTCAGGGACCATATCAATTACGGTTGTTTTTTGTGTTCATTTATCATTATTAAATTACTACTAATTTGACAGTGCAATATGCTTAAATGATTAAAAATGGTGGATTTTTTTGTACAATTTTACAATGGCCAGCTTTTGTTTTCCACAAAAGATCACTGTTTTAGTAATAGATTTAAAAGTAATCCTATTGTGCAAAACTTGCTTTTGCTTGCCCTCTGTCCACTACTTGATCTTAGGGATGTAAAGGAAGAAGGAGAGGAAAACGTGTTTTTGGGAAGGAATTTTCAAAATTCTCAAAACAAAGGTTTTGAATATTATGGGAACTTTGAAATATGCTCATAATATTATTTCCTCTGCACTTGATAATCGCCTGTTTACTATTGGAATCTTCTTAGATATAACTAAAGCTTTTGATTCCGTTTCTCATGATATTTTACTTGAAAAACTTAAATATATTGGTATTCGTGGTGTTACTCATTCTCTCTTTTCATCTTTCCTTCAAAATCGAAGACAGTTTGTTGCAATGACTGGTGGTGCCTCTGAACTTTCCTTGGTCAATATTGGTATTCCTCAGGGTTCTCCTTTGGGTCCCACACTATTCTTAATTTACATTAATGATTTACTATCCCTTTCATGTATTCCTTCTACAATTTTATTTGCAGATGACACTTCTATTTTTTTGTTGGTGACTGTTTGGAGGATCTAATTGTTATTGCTAACACTGCGCTCTATGATGTGACTGAATGGTTTCTAGCTAATAAACTTACGATCAATACACATAAATCATCAACTGTGGTTTTCACACGATCAAAACGTGACATTTTCCAATTTTACCTATTATTTATGATGGTATTGTAATAAAATTTTGTGATGAGGTAAAATTCTTGGGTATAACTTTCACAGCAGAACTGCTTTGGAACCGCCAATACGATAATGTTTGCCTAAAGGTCTCAAGGACCATTGGAATGATGACGCGATTTAGGACTTCTCTTCCATCCAGGATTGTTCTGACGCTCTATCATTCGTTAGTGGCCTCATTATTCAATTTTGGGTTTTTGATCTTTGGTCTTTCTACGAGTACAAACACAGTTAGATTATCACGACTTCAAAATAGATTTTTTACAATTTTCTTTCCAAATCGATTTAATCGATCTGATCCTTTGACATTTTACTCATCTTTTAATATCATTCCAGTAACTTCACTATATTGCTATTTAATGCAGATCTTAATGTTCAAACGAATTATTTTTAATTTTCTTGGGGACTCGATATATTTTGTTCCATTTACTCCACAATATGATCTTGGATCAATACCTATGTTTAGAATACCACACACTCGTACCAATATTGGTGGAACCTCTTTGAACTATATTGGTCCAAAAATTTGGAATTATATCGGTCATAACCTCCCTTACATTCATTCCCTTTCAGAATTTAAGCGCATGGTTCGAGAAATTATTTTTTCCTCGAATTTTTCTGCCCCTTACCGATGTTCAGCCATTTCTCTTTTTGCTGTTTTTTATTGTAATTACACATTTACTTAATTAATAAATAGCATGGTGCTGATGTTAACAGGTATTTTATGTTTATGGGGGGGCACTGGACTAGTCAGATCAGTTAAACTGGTCTTTTTCCGGTGTCTCCAATATCTTTGTACAATTGCTTCCTAATTTTTATTTTTAGATAATTTTGTATTAAGTTAAATGTAATGTGTTAATCACAACTTCAAAGTTTCATGAATCACGTATTGTAATATGTTGTACATTGATATGAATAAAGATGAATAGAATAGAATATGATTGTTTGAAATTTATAAAACGGTTTTTGCGTTACTTATTGCTTATTTTAAGAAATATTGAACTAATCTTGATAATTAATCGATGACAATTTTTTTTTGTATTTAATGCCTTAAAGTGGTAATATTATTTAATTTGAATTTAGGAACATTTCTAATGGAATATAATTTCGCCACCTAATAATAATTTCTGTTGAAAGAGGAAAGGGTAAAAATTATAGGTAAGAAAGGTCTATTGACATATTTCAGGTCTTTTTTAAATGCTTGTTCGCTGGTGTTGTGTAAATTAACGTAAACGTTGTCAAGCTAGTTTCTTCCCATCAAAGTTTCCAATATGTCCAAAATTTCCAGTTTATTGCCGAAAATACTAGGGTTTATTCCCGCGTTTCAATATTCCCGGGCTTTTTACATCTCTACTTGATCTACCAAAAGCCTTTTTTCCCCTTTTGTGACCTTTAAAAACTCAACAGCTTTGTGAACTGAATCCTTATGATAGAGAAAAGTTCTAATGTTATCTGAACTTCTCCAAGGTCTTCTTCCAATTATTAAATTCTTTTGAAACAAGTAGATGTGTGGATTGTGTCAATCTTAAACCGACTTCATGGGGTGAAAAGAGAACACACAAAATTTGCTATAGGCACTGTTTTCTGCATTTAGGCAAGTTATGTTTACTCAGTTCAGATGGGCAGAACCTCCAACTACGGTGAGATTTTCCTTGACTTTATACAGCACTTGTGACGGTCGTGGGAAAATTGCAATTTGCATATGGTTACCAAAGACTTTTAAACATTGTTATCCTATCTTCATCAGTGAGGTTAGATTTCTTGACATAATTAAAAATATCTGCAGTCAGAATTTCTATTTCAACTGTTTTGGACTACCTTTACCTCCTGGAAAGCATTTGAAGACAGCCCCAACTCACTGCTGTTGCTTTCCTCAACAGCAGTCTCATCAATGTCACAAGAGTTCAGGGAAATGTTGCTGGGATCGTCACTATTTTCAATTTTACTACTTTCAAAAAAAGAATTTCAGTGTCCGTTGGCGTGATAATTTTTCGCTTTGTAAAATGCCCCCTATGCGGGTGCACCAATGCACGTTTGAACTAATATGATTTTTAGTTAACTTTAATTTAATAAAAAACTTTCTGTACTTATATATACGTAAAATACGTGAATAATATTAAGTATTGCATCTTTCGCTTTTTGTGTTGTGGTAGTTTTTAACTCCCGAGCTCGGGGCCCCTGGCGGCCGCCAGCCCCGTAATTCGCCACTGGATGAGACGTGTAGCGGGTGCTTTGTATTCAGGTATTTTGCAGGGTGACGAGGCACAGATAGCTTTCAATACACAACTTTTTTTTTTTCTTCATACAAATCAATCTAGAAAATGCATATATTACAGAGCAATAAGCTGGGCCTCTTTCTCCCCCCCCCCACTCATTTTTCATCTATGGGTGGGGGCCGTTCAACTATTACGCAAGCACATTTCCGCCGATTTTATACTCCCCCTCCACCTTGTAAGAAAAAATAAGCAAATGCCTGGTCCCCTTTCACGCTTACGTAAGAATTTGGTTATCTATATTTAAAAAAAATACATATATTGTAAATGTATTATTAAACTATATATGTTATATCTTATTAAACTACATATACATGAACTATACAGGAAAATAATATAATATTTTATTATAAAGTATATTTTCACATTTTTATTACATATATTAATATTTCTTACGTTGTAAGCAAATAGTGGATAAATAAGAAATGGATTTGATAAAATGCATTTATTAAAAATAATATATTTATTATAATTTAAAAATATTAGAGGGGCCACGGGGAGTATAGAAATTGGCCCCCGATTTATTTTATATCTGTTACTCGTAGTGTGGATATCGTGAATCCCAATGTTGTAGTTCTCTCAGGGCGGCTATCACTTCTTGACTATGTGTTGCCTTTAATATTTTCTGTGTCTTACGTAAGCATGGTTCAGACTCCCACCCCCTCCCCGTTGTCAGCAAAAATAAGCAAATCTTAAAACCCTTACCCCAAAGATGCTTACGTAATACTTGAACGGCCCTGTACCCATGACAAGATATCGATAGAAAATTGCTGTACACATACTAATATAGTTAACGCCCTTTAATCGCGGACACTCTTCGGACAGAAAAGTGTATCTGCAAAAGAGAGGCGTCTGCTAAGAGGGCTTTTACTATGTCACGTTAATGGGCGTCGTTTCCAACTTCCATCGATGATTAGGCGGTCAATCGACTGGTTATGCATTTCATCTTTCTAATCTAGTTATAAGACTGTATTTGCACTACGAAGTCGACGTTACAGGAGGAATAGGAGGAAGGTGCAAGGTTGAGAATTGGGAAAGGTGGCTACCGAAGGAAGCGCTATAATCCCACACAAGGATTCAGACTGCGTAACTAACCGCCGGAGGTAGATGTGGGGTGGGCTACAGTACAGGTGTGCTGAATCCATAGGCGTACGCAGAAAGTTCATAAGGGGGTTACAGAGCTACAACTCACATATTCCTATGTGAAATATACAAATTTCATTGCAACGAGGTGGGTTACAACCCCCATGCGTACGCCAGTGGCCAAATCGTTCATTAAATGGATCCAAGGAATGATTTGGCCAATCTATCCTAACCGAATAGCTTCGTTCTGTGATTCGGTCATTGAACGATTTAGCCAATCCATCATAAACGAGCAGACTTGTTCAGTGATTCGATTATTGAATACTTTGACCAATCTGTCATAAACGAGCAGATTTGCTGAGTGATTCAATTATTAAACAATTTGGCCAATCTATCATAAACGAGCAGACTTGTTCAGTGATTCGGTCACCGATGGGCTTATACTAGCGTCACAAGCCCATTTACAACATTTAGCGACTTTCCGACTCATTTTAAGAGGAGGGAAGCACTAGGAGACGAATTCCGCAGTGCCACCGATAACTGTTTAAATTTAGTGCATATATAGTTTAAGAAATTTTTTTTGTTCACATTCATCTATGGGGTTAATTTAAAATGAAGAACATAACCTCTTTAATAGTGCTGGGATAAGGAGAAATTGGGTATTCAAAACTGCTTAAAAACTTACATGCATGTGGAGAAGTCGAAAAGAGTAAACTGCTAAATGTCTAAACATCAGATATGCACTTTTTTTTTTCAAATTTTACCACCTGTTCTATTAAAAAAAAGAGGCCGTGCATTTTTTTCAGGCATTTTTATAATTAGACTGTCTAACTAGTGAATGTTATTAGTATAGTAATGGTACTTACACAATTGGTAACAGATATAGAAATTGTATCACTGTCTAAGTTGCTAAAGCTATCTACGATACTGCACTATTTGTTAAACTTTTTTACTTTTTGGCGATAAAAAATCGAATTCTATTTTTTTCAGTTCAGTTTCAGCAAAATAGTACCAAGATTCAAAACTGAATCTATTATAGTAGAATTTGTTATCGTGGAACTGGTCACAAGTTTAGGTTTAATGTTAACAATTTATAGTCTTTAAATATCACTGTCCATTTGAAGATAAACTTGATAATTGTAACTTTTCCCGAAGTTCATCAATAGCTTTAAATTCTGCATAAAAGGTGTACTCTTCTATAGATGTCAAGCTCGCTCTCGTATAGCTCTCTTCAAATACTGCATAACTGAACGTTGTCTCTCAGAATCTGGCAAAATTCAGGTATTTCATGTCGATGACATATACGGTGTACAGCTTTGGAGAATAGTAGAATATGCTCCTTATTTTAGACTTAGATATATGACAGTCTAACAACAGAACCTTTGTGCCTGTCGAAGACACACCAGTTTCTCTCAAAATCCAGCCGTCAGCGAAGTCTAGCACACAAACCTGGGCAAACGAATAGTAATAAAGGACTGTTTTCAGGTTGCGTTGAAGTTGAGATATTGTAAAGTACAAATTTAAACAATAGTTAAATAATTTCTAAAATGCCTAGCTTGTTTAAAGAACATAAAAAGCCCGCTATTTTAAAATATAAAAAAATAACATATTCAACTCCCTCAAAATTCATGGGCTCTGTGTAAAAAACTCGTATATATGTAAAACTTGCATTTATAATGTATAGGAGCCATTGTTACAACCCTATTTCGAAGTTTCAACATAATTAACAAAATAATTGCAGTGATAGGCACAGGCAGAAAATTCATAACGTTATAGGCTCGATGAGGGGGGCTTACAGAGCTACAACTCATATATTCAACAATTATTATAGGAAAGTAAATAGTTGGTTAGCTAAGATTTAATGCCCTAATAATAATTAGGTTATGATGCCCAAAAACGATTATATTTTATAGCGCAACATGAAAAATTTTAAATTCACTTTTGAACAAGACATTTAGTATATAGAGTAGTTTATTTTATTCGTTAACTATATTCGCAAAAAGTACTAATATTTATTTGTGGTAAGTTGTAAAACTATAGCAATACAGATCTGCATGCATTAATAGATCGCCTGTAATATTAATAAATTTTTTAATTCAATATTCTTTTTCACGACATTTAAATGCGCCAATCAAAGTAGTTAAGAATACAATATAAGAGAAACATACCTTTGAACTCGCTGTTACTGCGAAACCTTTTCTTTTCACATGGTGGTGAATCCATTTTCTTCACAACGCAAAAGCACATGGAAATCCTAGGTTGAAATAAATACACGTGCGCCTCCATCACAATTTCCACATGCAATATCTTGATAACAATTTCGCTCTTTTATACTTTTATTTTAATCATTCAAAACAGATTAAGCAATAATATAACAGTTCTGACAGAGAGTCTTACTGTACAAGCAAATCGACTTCTCTTCGAGAAACTATATATGTTGGTCCACTCCCGTGACGTCACGACGCCCTCTATACGAACTTGGTTGGCATTTAGTTAGAAGGGGGCGCTGGGTTATCCCTGGAAAAGGGGATTGATTTTCTGGCAAATCCCTACGTTTTGAGTGTTCAAGGGAATTTCCCCATGGCATTTTGCACGACACTTTCTCACGCGATGTTTTTGAAACCTCGGAAGGGAAACACATTATGATTTATTTCAGGAAAAACGTAAACAAAGACCAGTCGCTGCTCTTTCAACCTTGTCTGCTGGAAAGTTCGGAAAATGAATGGCACAGAGGTCGCTACTGTCCTAATTACGTCATCAACGGCGTTTATTTGAAGAACGAATTCCTGATTGATGATCTGATTCATTGGCCATTGCTACTCAATTACCGATCGTTCGTCCGCAGAGCAATTTGCTTGTTATTTACGGCTGTAGTTCCCAACCTCTTATAGGCAAGCCCCTTCGTAAAGTTCTACTACGATCGAATTCTAATTTAAAGTGGGGGGGGGGCTTAAATCCTATATAATTGCTAAGTTTGGCGCCTCCACATCCTGCCTCTGCGACAAAAATTTGTTGGCGTTAGTTTAAAAAAAAAAAAAAAATAGCCTGGCAAGCGTCGAGAATGCCGATTGCAAGTAAGGCAGGATCAAGGCGAGAGCCCCCTTTTCACTAATCTGTCGCCCGTATGGGCGCCGTTGTTTCTGAGACGGTGTAGCAGTAATGTGTATGGCTGTTTTGCGAACAACCCGGGTTTGGTTCGCGCAGGAACTTTGCGCTTGCGGTTACTTTTACAGCTCCGTAACCCCGGGTATGATTCCCTAGGCCAAAAGTTCCCAACCTGGGGTGCAGAGGGCGGCTTGTATCCTCGAGTGATGAGTCGGACGTCATTATTCAGCCAATGTATCTTGAGAAGTGGAATGATATATATTAGTCTGATTCAGGGGTGGGGGGGGCTTTTCATGTTGGTAGGCCGCATTCAAGAAATTCCGCTTAGACACAGGGATATACGGGGCTTGATCACCGCAAAGGCGTCCCAAGCCCGGGTTCAGGTGTTGCTTTGCTCCTCCTCCTCCCACAAATAAAATTGATACCAAATGAAAAAATATGTGATTGAGAGAATGAAAGACATGACATATAAAATATACTATATTTGTTTTATATATATATATCTAGTTGACCCACTTGACCGCATGTCCGGATTCTTTTTTTCAGGGCCATCCCCCAATATTTTCTTCAAAATGGCGCCCCTGGATCGTCGCACGGTAATCAAACGCAACACCACGGCCTGCTCACCGCAAAGGCGTCCAAAGCCCGGGCTTTGGGCCCCCCCCCAAAAAAGTCAAAATGTTATTTAATTTTTATATATCAATTTTTTACTGTTGCCAAATCTTTTCCTAAAAAAATAAAAAATTGCAGCGCAGTAACATTGTGCCACTGTTATTACGGTATTACGTACCTCCCAATAAGGTACATCCACGTGAGAAGTCATTTCGACCCTTAAATAGAGGTGTCCCTTCTTCGAAAGTGGGCTCAGCTCGCTACTGAGGGCATTTCCGAATGTTTTATGAAGACAAGGGCCCCGAAAGGCATGACGATCGGGTATTCATATGACTAGTGTGTCATATGACTCCCCTCCCCACTCCATTGAATTTAAAAGCACATTATGTTTAATGCTATATCACATAACCATCATTAAGTTACTTTATCCACCCATAATTTCATAACTGCTACGCTTCTGCAGGCAATGTTAACATTATTAATTAAAAAGAAGCTGTGTAGCATTTTGTGCCCGTGCTTTTTCTATGCTGTAACGTGCTATCTGTAGCAACAAAAACAGCACGAGTGATTTTGTGCTGTGAGGTCAGTTAACGCTAGTAGTTCGGCGCCATCTTGACTATTCACTCAGCTTAGGTCACGCTTGACGCAAAAGATTCCTCCACATGTCTGCCTATCGTATTTGTGTCGGCTTACCTGTTATTTACATCACTGACATTGCCCGAGTTTTTTCGAGGGGAGACCTCAGCGCGAAGAAACCCCAAACAAGTTTAGTCCTTTTTCATTTTTGTTGCTTGAAGAAGCTGGACAAAGAGACGATCGGTTTTATCACTCGGGTCAAAGGTCACAAACTTCGTGAGAAGGTCGCGTTATAGTTTTATAGAGGGCTCCGTGGCAGGCAGAAGCGTACTTTAGTATCGATAGATAATTAAATCTTCCTTTTTATTAATTTTTATGTATTATTACAATAAATTAAAACTTTTTGTCCCCAGTTCAAAAATTATTTTACAAGTCCTCATACAAGCCTATTTAATACGCTAATTACATTAACTACTACTTAATAGTTTTCTTAATACTAATTAATAATTTCATTTAATATTTATTCGTATTTTGCGTGTGCAAGTATTTATATGGAGGCGCAGTGGTAATTGGTTCGTCTATCTCGTGGAAAATTTGGGTTTGAATCAGAGCAGTAGCCAGCCTGGGGCTGAGGGGGGGAGCCCCTTGAAAATGTGGTCAGCCCGAAAAATAGTTTTTCAAAATAAATTACATTAGAATTTTATTTTAAAATATTTATTTTGTATATACTATTTATTTTGTACAAAATTGTACATGACAGTGGAAATCGTTCTGTGAACAAAAAAACAATTAGTTTAAAAATACATTCAAAATAGAATTCTACGGTAGATTTCACGTACATCATGTATTTTGCAGAGGTTTGAGTCTTCATGTACTCTATAATAGTGATAAGGGAAATTAAAAATTTTAGTATACCTCTGTAAGTTTTCAATGCAAAATTTAAGTTAAGAAATTTATTCATTGATGTTAAATATATTAGCCTACTTAGATATTTATGTTATTAAATATATTAATAAAATACATTAAAATATTAAAGAATTTTAAGCCCCCCCTCGTAGCATTCTAGGCCCCGTAACAAGCTGCCAGCTACGGGCCTGGTTTGAATGCTCCACAACGCTTAGTTGTTTTCTTACCCAAATTTGTAGTCGGGTGTTCAGATCCACAAACCCAGTGATTCTCAACCCACTTCGCCCTGCAAACGCGTTTACCTAGAGCAGGGGTGGAGGAACCTTTTCATGTTGGAAGGCTGCATTAAATTAGCTGTTAATATTAGAAGGCCGCTTGTGTTTTGATTGCGTCAGTCAATCAAGGAAGATTCTTTTGTTAACTCCTCTTCTGTACTTTACTTAGGTAGATTTTAAGATTATAATACAAATTAAAAAGACGAGCAGAATCATATTGACAAAAACAAAAGGATTTTTCTACAAAATTTTAATTCGGTTAGAAGGCCGGCTCGAGGGCCGCAGGTTCCCCTGGCCTAGTGTGCTATTATCCCGTATTCAACTACCAAATGTGCAAAAAAAAAAAAAGTTCACTGTAGTTGGTTTACCGGGAGTTGGTTCCCTAGCCTTTAAGAGGTGGGGGGATTCTTCGGAAAACTGTAGGTTTGCATTATGTCCTTTGACCCGGCGCAATATGAAATTTTTTTTGTCCTTGTGCCGTAAAATTCAAATTCTCAACCTCCTTTCGTTTTCGCGAACCGCATAGCTATTACGAGACTGGGTCAAATATCTCTTTATAGAAAATGTCTATCAATTGATGTACACGTTCAAACATCAACGTTTTTAAAATTATTGGGGATGGGGGGGAGGCACATATTAGGTGTGTGTGAATTAGTGTGGATCGAATTTTCAACAGTTGCTCAAATCGAAACGTAATAGTGCGGGAAAGTTGCTACTCGTCGAGATAAACACAGTGGGAAAGAAGTTTTGGATTCGGATCATCTAACCAATTTAAGGCACTATTCAAAAGTTTCTAAAAAAGGTCAATTTATGGCTAATTTCTCAAATTTTGAGGGTCATGCGCAACCTGAAGATATTATCAGATTCCAAAACTTCTTTTGCCACTGTGTTTATCTCGACAAGCAGCAACGTTTCCGCATTATTACGTTTCGATTCGAGCAATTTTTGAAAATTCGACCCACCCTGGTATGAATGTTCATACATTAAATTATATGTAAAATCGTAATTTATTTCAAGTTATTGAAGCTTGAATTCCCACGGGCCCATATAACTCTACGCCTATGCGTTCAAATGTGCGATGTTCATCTGCGATTGAGGGTAAGGTAACTGAAGTCAGCCATGTTCCGGGATTCCCATGCACATGAAGAACCTAGAATTGTCAGGGAATTTGAGATCGTTGTGATCAAACTTGGGGGGGAAAATCAGGAAAAACCTCCTTAACTTCTGTTCCAAATAGCTATATCTTCCATGAACGTGAAGCCATTTTCCCTTTTCCCTCCCACTCCCGCAATCGAAATTCAGTTGAAAGTTGCTTATGATTAGTTAGGGGATTTTCCTGGAGAAGTCAGTGGGGAAAAACCTAGAAAAGTTAGGGATTTTTTTTGTCCAGTGTTAGTGGGAACTCCCTTATTTTTGAGGGCTTTCGCTTCTATAGTTAGTCCCCTTGTCTTCCGGTTTTTTTTTTCCCTCTCGCTGACTTGCTGTATCTTTCTTGTTCTTTCTAGCAGATAGTTCTCTTTCCACTATATGCTACCATTATCGTAGTCTTCTTTCTCTGATTTTGCTTATTATTACACTTGCTGGTTTCATTTTATTTTTTTCGTATGTCTGTGCTGCGATTTATGTTCTTTCAGGTTAGTTTCAGGGCATGTTGTTCTCAGCATGTGCATTTCTGTTTCATGGAGTATTTTTTCCTCCGTTACTTTCATTACCCAACAGCCACATCTGTACGTTATACGAAGTTATAATAACTCGCTTGTATACTCTGCTTTTTTAAGTTTTGTTTTCCTTATCGGTTCCAGACGAAGTGGGGGGTGTGGGGGGCAGGACCCAATTAAGATAAATGGAGCCACCGTACAGCCCCCTTACTTTTAGTGACAGACTTACCAAATTTAGGGTGAACTATCCAAAATAGCCCAAAAAATAAACTTTTACCTAAAACTTTTCTAGATACTGACTAAAACTGAATAACTAAAAGTCAACTTAAAATAAATAAATAAATAACCCAAGAAAAAATCATGCAATTTTGGGGATCGTAGGTGTGGGCCTCACGGGCCTATTGGGGGGGGGGGCGGTATTGCGACGTTTTATACACTCCTCTTGAACCCTGCTTCTCGTGTTCTTTAAATCCATTCTTTTTTTCTAATACAGCTCCCGAGCTTCCGAATTCCTGTACTTTGATGATGTTTATACGCTATATATAGTCTTCGTTTCTTGTGTGATGCATTCCATATATTCCGGTTTATAAGCAAAAACGTTAAAAGCGCAAGTAAGGTTGTTAAAACGTTTTATTTCAACGTACGTTGAAATAAAACGTTTTAACAACCTTACTTACGCTTATAACGTTGTATTTACTTATAAATCCCATCTGCGCAATGTTGCGTCAAATTATCTTACACATTTCGGTTTGTTTCTGTTTATTTTTATTTAGAGAATTTGTGTTTAAAGGTTTATACCTGATTCCTTTTTTCCCTTGATAGAAATTTCTATTATAAGGTGATGCGAATTATTTTCAGTTAACCGTTGACTTCCAGTCATTCGACTTCTCATTATATCTTAATCCCGCTTTAACGTTAGTTGTATAATTGATGTAATAATTAACTGATACAAATTAACAAATTTATATGCTGTTGCAAAATAAATACATATTAAAAAACAAACAAACAAACTCGTATGATAATTTACAACGTATTTGAAGTACTCATATTGGCAATGGACTATTAGCTCCCTGTGTGAATTATTTTGTTGACTGAAGTTTGCATTCGCCATCATTTGCAAAATTCTGATCACGCGATATTTATGAATTATCGGTGTCAGTAAAAGCAACTAAAAACGCATTAAAAGATTTATAATAATCAGGGGCGTAGTTATTCAAAAATTATGGGGGGGGATCAGGCAGTTTTAAAAAAGTTCTCAAGAGAGTGATTCGGCGTTTAGGTGAACAATGCACTTCGTTTTCCAATGGAAGGGCTTGAGCACCCCAAGCCCCTCTCTTATCTACGCCACTGACCATGATGCAACTTACGTGCATAATGCATACGTCAATGAACGCTTACGTCGTAATGCACGTCGCGTCCTCTAACTTTTCTGTCGTTTTCTTAAAAAATGCCTAATAAATTTCCTTTTTTTTTTCGTGTGTGTGTGTGTGTGTTATCAAAGTACATCTCATTTTTATTGTTTAACAGAAGCGCGGCTTTACCAGGAACTCAGATTGACAAAAGCGCCACACGTGACTTGAAATCAAACTAATTTTTTCGTCATTGCTGAAACAACACACGGCGCTTAGCACGCCGTTGTCTTAGTACTGCTTTGTTCTCGCTGTTACAGTGGTTTCAAACCGTAACCGTGTGTGGTCAACACTATTAATGTGACTAGCAATCTCGTACGGTTTTGCGTGTAATTATTTGGTGTGAAAGAGCTAAGGCTATGGCTATTGGTGTTTATCAATTCAATTCAAATCTACTTTTTACAACAACAACAACAAAAAAAAGGAAGCAAAGGAAAGACGGATTAGTGTAAATTTAATTACGGTACAAGACACGATCGTAGCCTGACTGTGACAAACGGGGCAGTTGTTTCAGATGGAAGTGTAAAAGGGGCGCCAAATTAGGACAACATGTAGGGGTGGACTGGGCCGCTGGCCAGCAGGCCGGTGCGCCCTCATGGGAGATGGGACTCACGCCCCACGATAATCCAAGGTATGCGCCCTTTGAGAGGACCCAGTCCGCCCCTGACAACATGGGAGTTAAGGCAGGGGTCAAAATTAACTTTTTAAATCAGGTGCACTAAATACTAGTTAGGTGTACAAGTAACTAACAGAATAGAAAGTAAACTTCAACATTAAAAAAAAAAGGGTTAAAATATAAGTGAATCAATTATATTTAAGCATGTGAGATAAAAAAATGCAACTTTTTAAATAATTGAACATTCGTTCGTAATAAAAGAAAATTCAAAGAAAATGCTGATATACTAAGAAAATTATATAAAATTAGTCCATAGGTCACTGTTCTTGAAAAATAAGTAGCCATAGTTTTGAATAGTTAGGTGCACTGTGTGCACCCAAATTAAAAATTTACGTGCATGGATAAAATTTCATGTGCACAGTGCACCCACTAATTTCGAACCCTGAGTTAAGGCTGTGCACGGGGTGTGGTTAAGTGTTAAAAAAAATTGAGCAGTTTTATCGGCTGTACATCAAATTCCCTGTTTAAGGGAAAATAAATTTTGTATCGCCCTCCTCACTTTTTCATCAAAACCCTTCGCTTTTTGAAATCGCATGTGTAGTGGTCAAAAATGAAGGCGGTCCTCCAAATATTTTTCATTACCATATTTTTATAGAATTAGCCATTGTAGATAAAGTGGCGTTGAAATTTTTGTTTAACGTTCAATATTTCTCGAGAAAAATCGGGTGGTCGGATTTTTTTTTGGCCGCTATGTAGACCTGGTAGGAGTGTATTATGGTTTTAGGTAGAAGTTTGTGTGTCAGAATTTAAAAAGAATATACAATTCATGATTTAAAATAGCGTGTGTAAAAAAAAAAATATTTTTTAGCGGAGGATGGGGTGCTATTTTATGTTTTTTTTCCCCCAAGGTACAAAATTCGCGGCACGGTCCTGTCAGCAAATTATGACGAGCTATGTTAAAACACATCAGCACTTTAAATAGCGCCTTTAAATTAATTCAGTTGCATAATTTTTGCCTAAACACCATAATTAGCGTCTCCTTTCCTTATTTAAAATCTGTAATTAGTATTTTTTTTGCTTAAATACCACCATTTATCGATTAAAAAAACAAAAAACCGCACGTATACTTGTTGTATCCGAAATACAACCACGAATTTTAAGAAAATATCACTTTTGCTTAGAGATGCAACTGGAATGGAGAATTGCTTGGGGGAATAGATATCAAGAAATGAGAGTGAAGCACGTTCCTTAATTGTCAAACGGCTACCGTGTTATCATAGTATCGTGATCGATACTTTTGCAAGTTCAGAATCATTCTTATCGGTTGGTGAACCATAGCATCGATAAGAAAGGAATTAAATTAACTGGAGTAATTTTTGATTTAATGCGGTGGTTTCCAAACTTTTTTTAAGCCACGACCCACTTTTATAGTAACCATAGATATAGATCCGCTAGCACCCACAATTATTTATGACCCCCAAAACACATTAAGTACAAAATTATACTATGTATATATATATTACATTAATTATGTATATTATATTAATTAAATATGTGTGTTGGTACACTCATCCCTATATACATGAGACGCCATGAGTGTGTAGACAGTGAAGGTAGCGCATGCGTGGAAACGGAAAAGACTGGGAGACATGAAGCAATCGAGGTGGAGGTTGGACGACGCACGGCTACGACGCTTACAATGACATAGGAATACAGCGGATATTATTACCACCGCGACGATATATAGCAGTGACGATATACTTATGAAGAATTAGGATAATTTGTGTTATGTGCTTTAATGTAGAAGACACAACATTGTAACTATGTGAAGTAGCTGTAGCAATTATTCATTAAAGGACATAATATTTATCCATAGAGTTCTTCATTCTAAAGCATAAGTCCCACAAATATATTGCATTAGTATGTACAGTGGTCTGATTTTTATTACATTATGCACAGGGGTCCATTTTCGAATTACCCCCTTAACAATCAAATTGCCCACCCCCCGTGGGGCCTGGACCCCACGTTGGGAAACATTGATTTAAACGCTTATACGTACGAAAGGGACATTATTTCATTACTCGAATGAAGAAGAAATTTTTTTTAATCATTCATTTGTAAACAGAATATGTCTTTTTACGAATAATATTTAATTAAAAATATTTTATATTTTCCAGGAGTATACTATAAATTGTTAGCTTTAATTACCTATGTACTTAATATTCATTCGGTATGCATGACTTCTTATTAAATTTGTCTTTGTAATTTTTTTAATACATAGGCTATATAGTCATGCAGTTATGGGGGAGGGGGGGGGGCATGGCTGTTATAGACCCTGCAAGAGACCGAACAATGCTCGTAGATAAATCAGAGACAGTAATCCCCAGGAACGCAGAAAAGTAGACCTAGAAACACATAACTGCTAAAGACGAAATTAAAGAAGTTTGTTTGTTTGTTTGGATGTTTTATGGCGCAAGAGCATCTGGGCTATACTGCGCCAAACAGTATAGCCCAGATGCTCTTGCGCCATAAAAAAAACAAGCAAACAAACTTCTTGAATTAAAGAAGAGGAGGTCAAAACATGGGGTGGGGAAGATCAAGACACTCGCGGCAAACGGAGACAAATGAGGATCGTTTGCGTAGGGCCCCACGTCTACTACTTTTGAGGGTTAACGGCAGTAGCAGTCCTAGGCAAAAACATTTGAGGGGGCACAAATTCCTGCTCATGTGCACCGGCGCCGCCCATGCACATAGGCAATATAATAAAATCCGGTTATATTTGAGGGGGACATGGCCCCTGCCTCAACTTAAAACCGCCACTGGTTAATAAAGCAGTGGTTCTCGACCTGGGGGTTCGCTACAATTATTTTTGTAAGGAATTTTATACCAAATGTTTCCAACGCTTTTATATTTCAACATGGCTACACACATTGCAATATTCTACTAACGGTTGTTAACTTCATATCTGTAATATAAATTAGTATATATATAATTAATGCAATATACATGTAATTAATATATGTAATTAATGTAATACTATATATAATTAATATAATTTTGTATTTAATGTGTTTTCTTTACTCTGTTAAAAAAAAATTTTTATGCAAATGTGGCGGCGGCGGATCTTTTGGTTACTATAAAAGGGGGTCGCGGATTACTTGGTTACTATAAAAATGGGTCGCGGCTTGAAAAAGGTTGGGAACCACTGGGTTAAAGGATAACAGAAGCGGTGAAAAAGAGAATAAACTTCGTTTAATAAAGTTCTGCCTAAATGATTATTAATTCCAGTCAAGCAACGTCTACATTTTTGGAAAGGCCATCCAATGTGTTTATTACTATTGTTATTCACGACGGGCTATTTTGGCTAACTATTTTAATTGCCCGTCTGTACGCGGTTTGTTGGAATGGAGTTGAGGTCTCTATCCTTGATGTGTAGATCATATCACACTCAGAATTATCCGCTAGAGGGCGGGCAATAACCTTGTGGTATTTAATGTCGGCGCAGAGGTTAAAATTAGTCTTTATACTAATCCTGGCGGAGAGGTCAGAGCTGTAAGTTGCGAGAATGATTATTTGTGTTTACAGATGGCGTTCTGATCGGTTCGCTAGATAGCCATTGCGTGTCGTGTAGCTTTTTTGCAAGCATTTTTTCAAGCGTATTGTGCAATCTCCGGAGCTTTGAAAATTGATTGTTTACACTCTTTGAAATCGGTTGTCTATCTGTCATCCAAAGTACTTGCCGGAACGAATTTAAATCCATAAACGTTTTTTTCTGATTTTCCACTACTTTTTAACTTTTGAATTCCGTCAGATTTTAACTTTATGTGCAGAATTTTTCGCAAGTGTGGACCTCAGGAAAATGTGTGAACGTGGAGAAGAAAAGCTGCAAGCTAGATTTTTTTCAACCTGGGAAATGCACCATCTAGAAGTTGGGGGGGGGGTCCTCTCAAGGGGCGCATATCTTAGATTATCGGAGGGCGCGAATCCTTGCCTATTCGGAGGCGCGAGTCCTATTGCCCATGAGGGCGCATCGGCCCTGGGACCGGCGCACCAGTTCGCTCTTGGATGGGGTTCGTGAGCCTACGAGTGGGAAAACTGATTTAATAGGTAATTTTTAAAGTACAGGCGGACCCACTTGTGATGAGCTCGCATGTAACGAGTTCCTGGATTTAGCGAGGAAAATATGGATTTTGTTAGGTATAATGTTATACGGTAAAATCTCTCAACAATATTATACGGACCGAGAAAAATTATCTTTGTAGAGGGAGTTATTGTTATAGGGAGGGTTCATTATACAGTAAAACCTCTCTATGACACTATTATACGGACTGAGAAAAATTATCGTTGTAGAGGGATTTATCGTTATATCGGACATCGTTGTAGGGAGGTTTTACTGTATGCAATACAACTTAATCCTGGGTGTCTACTCATCTGGAATACCTGGAAAAATTGGGGAAATTTGAAATACAAAGGCCAAAGTCAGGGAAATTTGAAATTCATTGTTATAATAAATAACTTATTAAAATAATTTTCCTGAACTGTGCTTTTCATACCACATTACCTACTGAAAAATTTGAAAAACTTGTACTTTTGACTAAACTTCTTCCAAAAGTTACCATTTTGCACCAAAACTAATATAATTTATATAAAATTATTAAGCCTATATATTTCTCAGGAGAAAATGTTTGCCAAATATATAACTAAAACTTGAAAAACAAAAAGTGTTTTTAGCTAAATTATTTAATCTGTAAGGGATTTTGATCATACCAATCTCCTTTTTGTTATATATAGTCATACACATTTTAAATGAAATAGAAGATGAAGCATCAGCTTTGCGATTATATAGTTAAACTCTTTTATAATGAACTTGAAAAGGGTGGAATGGAAATGTTGCTGTAAATATTTAATTAGTGCAAGTTTTTAGTGTAAAGAAATACACTTTTTAATACAGCTTTTGAATTTGTAAATTTACTTTAATTGAGTTATAAATGGCTTTGGGGTTTGCATTAATTGATTTCATGGCCTTGAAACTTACCTTATTGCAAATTTTAGTGCATTGTGTGTTGTTTACTGTAATTAGCGACTGGAAATCAATTAAGATTTGGTCTGGAAACCTGGAAAAGTCAGGGAAGTTTGAAATAGAATTTGGGTAGACACCTTGTTAACCGTTTTGAGCGAGCAAGACTTTTGGGCTCTTCTCCAGTGCCAATTGGGGTCTATGACGTAGGAAATGGGGGGTGGCTCAGGGGATAAAACCCCCTAATCGAATAGCAGTACATATTGTCATGTTTAACTCTATATTACACGACCCGCCATAGAGCTACTTACCCCCACCCCCATGATTTTTGAATGGTCACGTCCCTGATTGGGGTAGTTCGTATTTTTCAGCTCTGTGAACAATAGGCTATTTTTTTTTAGGGGGAGTTCAAATATTACGTAAGCACCTTGGCTAGGGGAGGAGTGTTGTTAAGCTTTCGCGCGTTTTTCGCGCTCGCGAAAAACGAATTCTAGAAGACGCTCTACCCTCTATTGCAATGGTTCCCGACTGGTGGTCCGCGAAGGAGTCCTAAGTAGCCCACGAGACGGGTCACTATTTAAAAAAATAATCAAAAAATTAAAAAGTATTAAATGTTAAAATTAAATATAAAAATGAAATTGATAGTACATTTGTAGTATTCTGCAATTGGGCGAAACTCCAGAAAACGGTTCGTATTAAAAGTACTTCGTCTTACCGAGGTTTGACTGTATTATTAGATTTTATTATTTCTTTTTCTGTTTATTTCTTTTTTTTTTTTTACCAAAGAAAGATTGTACAAACACATTTTCCCCAAAAAAGACCCAGTTCCCTTTTTTATTAAGGTCTTGCAGCCATCTCCTAAGAATTTTTCAAAGTGGTCTGTGGATGCAACGGAAGTGGAAAAGTGGTCCGCGGCTTAAATTGAGTTGGGAACCACTGCTCTATTGTAATGGAACAAGCCGTCTGCTAACGGGACTGGACGCCAACCCACCGCGAACAAACCATAAATAGGCTACTGATGCTAACACATTTGACTAATAAATAACACATGTATTTATTTTGACTACCGTTTTGAAGTTGCATTACCGGAAGTTTGTTTGTTTTTTGGTTTTACGGCTCAAAGACTACAGTGGTCATGCTGCGCCGGGACCTACAGTTTTCCGAGGAATCCGAACCTCTTAAGGCCTGGGGAACCAAACCCCGGACTACAGTGAGCAGTGCGATCTTTTATGAGATCTCTGAGTAAGCGTTCTTTTTGCACTGCTGGGAGTCGAACCCGGATTAGCCGCGCAATAGGAGAACGCGTTACCACACTGCGCCACCGCAGGGCCCATTACCGGAAGTATGACGTCACACGCAAAAGGTCAATTGACCAAATACTCTGTTGAAAGTATATGGGGCCGCTAAAAACTGATTTCTTGGTATTTGCACTACACTTTTTGGCGGCCGCCTAGCTCGCACCCACCCGCTAAGCACGGCCCTGGGTGGAGGGTCTGCCTGTCTGTACGCAAAAACAAGGGTAAGATAAAGGTCTTACGTAAATGCGATGATGATGATGATGGCTACTGTTAAGGTTGAAAAGCTACCGAGTTACTTAAGAATTAGGGAGTTGCGAATGAATGTCAACAAATTTAAATATCGACCTTAGGTGATTTTCCTTCGCTTACTTGTATTAATTTAATTAATTTGGTAATGTGCTCGTTTAGCATTTTTTTTTCAGTATTCGTAAAAAATGATCTAAATTATTGAGAATTCTCAATGGTAGAGTTTATTGTGTGTGTGTATGTATATTGGCGTTAAAGGAAAAGAGCTTCGAAAGGGAAAATGAAGGCAAAAGAAAAGAAAGAAAAAAAGTCTAGAGCGAGTTATTTTATGTCCAAAAGAGTGTTAAAAGAGTCAATAAAAGTGGAGGGAAAGTACTCAACTTTTAATAGTTAACGTTTATTAGGGACATTTTCACCCAGCGGGAATGCTGTAGGGATTTTTGAAAGAAAAAGTTCTTAGAGGGATTTTTTCCTCGTCTGCATTAATATGTATGCTATTTGGAGTAATTGTTTTTGGTTGGAGATCCCTTTTTTTTTATTTCGAAGTTTTCTCCAAAGTTTCTATATATTATGATTTTGCTCTTCACTTTCTTATTTTTAATGAGAATAATTTATGTATTTGAAATTCGTGAATTTGTTTTAAGAAATGTAACTTGTATTTTCATACCGTGTGTGTTCGTGCGCGTTGAAGAATACCTACTCCACTGAATACTACTCTTTGCACTGAACGCTTTTCCGCCCCACAATTCTAATATATTGGCAAAATACACTGTGCAGAAGTGTATAATGTTTTTAAAAGTATATTTAAGGTATGACCTTTGAAGATCATTAAAAAAAAAAAATGTATCCCTCTACCTTTATGGTGTAAAAGAAACATAATTGGTATTTTCGTTTAAAAAAAAGGGGGGAGGGGATCGTGCTTAGCTGTAGGATGTTCACTTGAAAAGTAATTTTGATGAATATTTGAAAGATAATTATAAGAATTGGTGTTTGAAGTGTGGTGTAGAAACTGCGATGACATTCCTCATTTCGGACACCTCCCAAAGCCATCAGTTTCCTAAAATGGCCAAAGTTGAAAACCAAAAATCAGCATTACTTGCAACTTTACCCTTTTATTTTGCTGTTTTCTAGTCGCCAATTAATATGATCATTTTGCAATGAAAACCAGTGTGTAATCAGGAACTTTGGAAAGTTTTAATGATTGTGTGTGTGTGTGAGAGAGAGAGAGAGCGTTTATGGTGTTTCATTTTCTTTCATCTGCTGTAGGCTTAACAATTCCTACGGACGTAGACAGATTTGAATAGTAGTGAAAAAGTTCAGCCTACATTGGAACAATAGAAATTTCACTGTTAAATAAACAAAATCCTCACTGTTAAGCTTACGGAAATCATCACTCATACGTTGTATTTATTATATCTGTGAAAATCGTGGCCAGACGTTTTCGACGGTCGAAGTTCTTTGAAGTTGGACTTTTGAGACTGAAATGTGATGTGATTCGTCTGCTGTAATTTGTTCAATAGAAGCATAGGCATATTCCTTAGTAAAATTCTGCCCTGACATCTGCGTCCAATTTTGCATTTAAACTGAGCTAATACAGATCGGAAAATAAATAAGACGGGCAGGGTTAGGCCGTTGTGGAGCAGGCGATAGTAATTCTATTCATAACGTTTTAAATTACAAAATTTTCCGCTATTAAACGTCACTATGAGATGGGGACTCTGTAGTAACAAACAATAAAAGCCGATGTCACGCGACAGTGGACACTGAACGGGCAAAAATATCGGCTTAGTAACGAATAGGCTCTCTTCTGACCCTGAGAAGGGCAACTACACTATGCGGTTTTGTGAACCTACTAGTATATAGAAGATTTTCATAGGTATTGCTTTCCACGTATTCTGCATCACTGTGTCTAATTCTGTCGCATTTCCAAGTGGAGAGTCTATACCCGAAACAAACCTTTTCATAGCATCTCCGCAGGATTACAACTCTGCCTTCGGTAGCCACTCATCCCAAATCCCGTCATGCCCAATTTCCTTCTCTCTTTTTCATAGCGCCTCACAGATGCTACACAGAATTGATGTCTGGTGAACCTGGGGGAGTTCCTCGCTCAATTAGATAATCTAAAGAGGTAACCAGCTCAGAAAAATAACCGGTATGTGGTTACCGAAGTTATTATATACGACAGTGGTTCCCAACCCTTTTCAAGCCGCGACCCACTTTTATAGTAGCCAGAAGAAGTGCGACCCCCTTTATCTCCGTCGCCGCCATCACAGTTGCATAATAAAAGCATTTTTAACAGAGTAAGGAAAACACATTAAATATAAAATTGTACAGTACATATATTAATGCATATTATAGATATAAATTCAACAACCATTAATAGAATATTGCAATGTACACACATTAAAACGGAAAATTGAGCCATGTTTCGATAGGTTGAAAATATTTATGAGACATTAATAATTCACTCGGACAAAAAATTTCACTGCGCCTTCGCAAATTTTTCGCTGTTGCAAATTTGCCGTCATAGACTTCAGCTTATTTAGCCTATTGGTAAATCCGCCATTGGATCATGTGCCCAGAGGTGAATCCAGAGAGGGATTTTTTTTTTTTGGAGGGGGAATCAAACTTTTTGTAAAAATTCCGTCGTTGGCTGTTATAATCGATTTTCACAGTATTTTTTATGAATTTTGGGAGGAATTTCTCTAGCCCCCCCCCCGGTGGATCCGCCACTGCATATGCCCCTGTTTATAGAGGGTAATTTTTGAATTTGAGTTATGCTGTTTTTGTGGCGCAGGTGCAATAAGAGAATGGATAAGACATGCTGAAAGCAGTAGGTAAACAAATTTTCTTAGATTTTACGTTCCAGGTTATGTCCCAGACTTTGGAACGTAGATTTCTTAAAAAAAAAAAAAAAAAAAACGCGTAACGAGTGAGCTGAAAACATGTCGACAGCACAAGTTCGATGTGAAAAGTTCCGTACGTAAAGTGGGAGGGTTGGGAAGAAGAAATTACTCATCCTCAAAGCGTTTTAATTTTTTCTCAAGCTGGCTTTGAAAATACGTTTGTTTTTTGTAAATTGAAATATGTTTTTTTTAATGTCTAGACGTAGGTGACGGACGCTTCGCTGGTTTTTACGGATGGGGAAAGAGCAATTTCTCCCGGTCAACGGAAGATGGGGGACATTCCTGTGGCATAAATTTTTTTCAATGATTCTGCTAGTCAAAACGCGGAGATTGTCTTCAGTTTTTTTTTATCTGTTGCTTAACCACTTCAGCCTTTGCTGTTGTAGTAATATTTAGAGTAGTATAGAGGTCGAAGGAACGAGACAACCCCCCATTTACGGGTGGGAAAAATGGGCTATGTAAATTTTGACTTAAAACACTGGCGACTCAACAGTACCTCCAGTGTGAACAGTTACATTTCTTCCGAGAAAGTTGCATTAGAAGTCAATCTTTACTTAAAAATCTCACATA
>QLNU02015003.1:45006971-45024673 GCA_006491805.2 Dysdera silvatica | reverse complement strand
TGCTGCTAATCCGGCTTCTAAAATGGAACGCTGTTGTTGTTGTTGTTGTTTTGTTGTTAATTGTGCAATTAAAAAAAATGTTGATAGTGTGGAAAGGTGGCCGAACTGGTGGCACTGTATTTCCAGGAGCTAAAATGGAACGTTTACCAACGAACTCATCGTAGTTGCTCATCGTAGTCCAGAGATCCGTTCCCTATGTCGTAGGGTAAATCCGGGTTACATGCCTCACCTTTTTTAAAATCGATATTCTGAGACCCATGGCGCACAAACATGAAATTTACTTAGTCATAATATTTGATACACTTTTAAAAAACACACACACACACACATATATACATATGTATGTATTAGTAAAATATAATTTACAAAAAATTCAATAAGCCGCTGTAATTTATTTTTTAACACCCTTCGTTGCGGCATCTCTGCCGAGTATGTCGGGTGTTACGCCGCACCATGAGGCTTGCCGCGCTTCGTATAGTAAATGAATTTACTTCCTATCAAATACGTTTCTTCAACAACTATGTTATGAAAAAATAGAATAACTGAAATTGCGATCTTATAAAACATAAAAATTGAATAAATTTAAAAAACATCTGCTGTTTTTATTTTGAACTCATTTTCAGAATCGGAACAAACATGGACAAAATAATGACATAAATGAATTACTTTTTTTTTCAAATAGGCTGGACTAATTTTTTAATCTATTCTCTCTCTCTCCCACAGTCGGCACAAAACTCATCGAAAATCGTACATTCTGCATGAAGCCATCGCTTACTTACATATAGCACAACGTAACCATTCGCATCTTCAGTTGTGTGATAATAATTTTCTTCATATTCATTGCATGTATTCACATCCAAAGTTTGTGATGACCCAGCTTCACTTTCCTTTCTTTTACTCATCTCATTAGGATTACCTCTGGCTTTCTCTATTGCAATGGAATCAAACCCAGCGATATCATCTACTTCAGAACTAGTACTATGACTATTTGATTCATATCTGACCATCTTCTTTCGTTATTTCTATTTCTTTCTTTTCCAACTTTCTTCTCCAATCTTTCTTTTAACGGTCTTCTGTTTTCTGCAGTGGTTAAGACACGCGCCTATTTCTTCATTGCCTTTCCTTTTTTCTTTATTTAGTTTTGAAATTGGAGATATTGCATGCAAATATTTCGATGGAGTTGTAATATTAACAACGAATATTTCGGGATATTCAGCAGTGTTTAAACACGACAAAGGAGCTTTTTGTCGGGCGAAGGCAGAATTTTGGCCTTAAAAGAAGGGAAGAAATTCTGCTCACTTCTGACAAAGGGAGCAGTTGGCTCCCGAAACGTCGTGTTTTTAAACCTTACGCCAGTGTCGAAATAACTGTTTGTTATGGAATCTCCTGGTGAAATTTCCGTTTTATTTCGTTAGTTACAATATCCTTTTCAGGCAAACCTTGACTGGTGGATGGCTCTGTATCTGCAAGGTCTTGCGCTTTCAGCTCATGTGCGTGTTTGTTCGATGTTTCCAGTCTCAATAATGGTGGCAAAAAACGAATTTGGACAGATTTTTTTTATGAATTTGGCGGATTTTTTGAAAACTTTGATGATATTTTTATGGATTTGTAAGTAAAGAAAATTATAATTAAATTGGAGACATTTGACTAGGATTTGCGATTATATTTAACGGCATTTGGCGCAAAATAACAAAAAATTCTCAAAATTAAAATTAACATCCGAAAGAATACGCGCGGCATATGTCCCTGATTTTAACTGCGGCATGTATACCAATTTGTAAGTTAAAGATGCCTCACCCAAAGCTTTCCTGATCTTGAATTCAAACCTGGCAAAATAACAATAAAAACACCCTATACCAGTGGTTCACAAACCTTTTTAAGCCGCGACCCTCTTTTATAGTAAGCAAAAGATCCGCTTCAAGCCGCGACCCGCTTTTATAGTAACCAAAAGATCTGCGACCCCTCTGTCCGCCGCCGCCACATTTGCATAATAAAAGCATTTTTAACAGAGTAAAGAAAACACATTAAATATAAAATTATATTAATTATATATTACTATGTATATTGTATTAATTATATATATTGCTATTATGTATATTGTATTAATTATATATATTACATTATGTATAATAATAATTATATATATTACATTATTTATGTATATTATATTAATTATATATATTACATTATGTATATTGTGCTACTATATATTATTATTTTTATAGAAGTCTATCTGTTTGAAGTCGTTGTTCTAAAACTATAGTAATCTCTCTAGAATTTAATAAAATTTCACATTTTAAAAACAAATATTTTTTCTCAAAAAATTTGTCAATGATGTATTTGTATTTAACTAAATTTATTTACAATTTTTTCATCCCCCTTGCGACCCCAAGGTAATTTTTTGCGACCCCATTTGGGGTCGTGACCCATAGTTTGAATACCACCCTCTATACTTCGCTCAAACAGGGAATCCACTGACATCGTTAAAGTCTTAGCTGTAATATACAAAATAGGATAGCACACGAAAATATTTCATAATAAACTCTATAACTCACCTTATATATTTGTTAATTTAAAAACAAAAAGGCACAGGAACACGATGTTTTTACCAAACACGCTTCAAATACTAAATGGCGCACATTTGGTATTTTTTGCAGTGTCATCCCACAGCCCGTTTCAGAACTAGGGGGTGAGCAATCTATATCGCATGTGGCATGTAACCCGGATTTACACTAAGACAGCGGTTCCCAACCTTTCATTACTGCGACCCCAAATAGCGATTTGTGTGTAACCCACGACTTTACCCTAGGGTTGGAATGTTGATGTTTTTAGAGCATGGATGTTTTTAGAGCATGGATGTTCCAACGATTTAATTGGAATATCGATCAAATTTTTAATTATTTTCTATCATTGTTTGTTCACTACTACAACGACCCTGTTGCTTGGATGTGACATTGCAATTTAATCAAATTTTCCACAAAAAACTTATATTATTATTAAAACTTAAATTTCTATTATATAATAACCATATAAACATATATTACTAATTAATTACTATTAAATAATTACTATATGAATATATTACTATTAATGAAACATGAAAACCAAATCGCAAAATTAAGCGAAACGTTTTTGATATGCTACTTTACAATTACATTAAGAGAATTATACATTATTACTAATATTGAATGCAAAAATTACAGTGGCAGAAAATATGACTTGGGATCATAAAATATTACAATTTTAATTAAAACAAATGCTTAACTCAGATATTTCTAATTTTAGGGACCATCTGAAATCACGGAACAAATTTTAGCAAGGTTTTTTAGGCGCAGCAATATAGTAACGCCGATGTTATGGCATGGTTAGATGGTGAAACGTTCGTAAAGAAAAGAAATGTTTTTTGCGTCATATACGATACCAGCTGTGGTTTCGCTGAATTCGTTTTGGATTGTTAAAAAATCAATTTACTGTATTTTACATTAAATAAAATTGTCAAATAAATATTTGGGGGCCCCTCCGTTCGCGCGGTCCCGTGAGCCTTTGCCATAATCTGGCCCTGGTGAAGTGAGCATCTTTTTATACCAGAGAATATGCAGGAACTTAGACATGCCTATACTAAAATCTATCGTGTATGGTGACTACCTGCCTATGGTAAGCATTGCAGTTCAGTCTCAAAGGTGGTCACTTTAGCCAGGTTCCACTGTATTTGTCTCATCCGCGACCGGATTGACGGTCTATGAAAGAATTAGAAACTTTGAAGTCGATTATATATATTGGCGCCTTCTTCTTAATATTATACATCAAAAATTCGTTTCTTAGCACTTTGTTCTAAACAGTGTGGGCCGACTTCAGATGATGATGATAAGGTTTCTCCCATCATTCCAAATGTGAAAATTTCCATCTTGTTGGTGAAATAATCCTGTAGTTATCCCTATACTTAACTGTAACTAACAGCATTCATTATATATTTATATTTTTATTTATTTATATATTAATGTAATGATCACATGGCGTTAGCATGGGAAAGTGAGACTTGTAGGTCTTCTTTGTGAAAAGGGTCGAGAGGAAACAGTCCGGATGTGGGCGGATAAAATTGCAATAACTCTGGTCTGCAAGGTCCAGATTGACATTACAGAATATTTATGGGAAACATGTATGGAACGGGGAGAAGGGTCACATCGGCCAATCAGGTGTGACCACGGTCTTAAGACTGACCAATTATATCATAGTGGAGAAAGAGTTGGTTGCGTACAGTGGGTAAGAGAGGGCAGATCGAATGAGGCAGAGGAGTAGGACGGACACACATGTGTGCGATTTCCGTGCCTCATCAATACGTTGGAACTTAGGGGGTGTGCCTATAGTTGCCTTGTCTGTGATGTCAAGGTATATACTAATCACCTTCAATAAATAGTCTTAGATTGTTTCTTCATTCTTGATATCTACCTCACTCTTCATCATCGACCTTCTAGTTTTCTACCTAGAAAACAGGAATAAAGAACCCGCCTCACGAAGAGACGTATATTGCTCAGCTACGAGCCGAGCTGGTGGCAGCACAACGACTACCTGCACACACGCTGTGTGATCGCATATATATACCTGACTATGACAATATAATTAATATATTTATATATTTATATATTAATAATATATTTATATTTATTTTTATATATTTATATATTAATATTTTATATATTTATATATTAATATTTTTATATATTAATATTTTTATATATTAATATTTGTATTTATTTATATTTGTATTTATTTATATATTAATATTTTTATATATTTATTATATTTTTTGCGATTAAAGTTAGTAATTTTTTGTTCTTTACAACGGGATCAAAGGCTTAACGTGATACACTAATACACAGCCAAGCTTACCGCGATCCGAACCCCGACCCAAGACGATGTAGCGTACAGTTGAGCCACCGGGGCACAAAGAAGTTCGCTGAATTCTGCTGTTCGTACGAATGGGCCAACCGTCATATGTTAAACGAATTTCGTCGCGAAATATATTTAATTAATTATCCGCTCAGTTATGTGTACTAAATTCCCGATTAAAAAATAATATGAACACATTACCTGCTTATGAGAGTTCGTTATTTCTGCTCAGAGTTCGTAATTTCCGCCAGAATCATTAGCCGTGCAAATGGGATATTTTTCGCACTGATTGATAGAAGTGCGATAACTTAAGCAGCATTTTGCCATAAACTTAGCAGCGACTTCTGTAAATATGCCAGATTTAGCCATGCGAATGACTCTACTAATTGCTAATTAACGCGCTAATTATGAAGCTGTTTCTAAATTTCGCCAATCACCCGTGCTTTTTTAATTTATCCGTTTGAACTTGCCTCATCTCCAAGTTGAACGTTCAAATTTGCTGGCTTCCACGGAGCTTTAAAAGGGGGTTGAAAAAGGCTTTCCTTATTGATCGAATTTAATGGATTTATTTGAATCGATTATGCGAAAGTATCATATTTATAATTTATTCTGATGGTTTAACAGGGTATACCTTAGTAATTTAGACCATATATTATACAAGGTGGTTAGTAAAGTCCTTATACACGCAGATAACTGTCGAACAGAGAGAGCTATATGTATGAACGTGATGTATAGGTATAGTAAAGTGACTATGCGCTACAAGATGAGACTGCGTGCAGCGTCCCTAGCGGAAAAATTGAGAACTCAGAGTTGCTATCTCGAAAACTATTCAAGATACGGGGAAAAGTCAATTGCAAAGTTGTTAAGCACCAGCTAGTTAGTACGAAACGATTGTTTTTGTTTTTTTTTCACCACCTTAATAAGGCAAAAATCGTGATTTAGGAAGTTAAAGCAGGAGGCCCCTGCGTGACAGCTTTCCCTTCGTAAAGTCATTATACGTGCTGACAACTGTCAAACGGAGGGAGATAGGTGTATGAACATGATATGTATGTACGATCTGTATACGTAGTGAAGTGATTATGCGCTACAAGGTGAGACTGCGTGCAGCGTACAAATACAAATTTTATTTTCATGCCATTTTTACATTTGCCATTCTAACATCATCAGTTGAAATTACATACTTAGCGGAAAAATTCAGAACGTAGAGCTGCTATCTCGAAATCGATTTAAGAAACGGAAAAAAAAAAGTTAATTCCAAAGTTGTCCAGCATCACTGATGCAGTACAAAATGGTACATGAATTGCGGGAATAGAACACGTCAAACGCTAATATGTGAGTATTTGGTTCGGCAAATGTGAATAGCGTATTACTGTGTGTCATTATGTGTGCTCATTACGTGTGGCCACCGTCGGCCACAATACGCGTTTGTATCCTATAGAGCGTTTCTTCTTGCACATTCAGTAGCATTGCAGGTATGACGCTTGTACAGGCATCGGTAATGCGACTGCCGACATTGTCCACAGTCGTCGGTTAGGTGTGATAGACCTGTCTTTTGAGATGCCTCAAAGGAAGACGTCCAATGGGGTAAGGTCCGGTGACCGTGCAGGTCAGCTCACACTACCACCATAGCCAATGACCTGTTGGCGGAAGGTTTGGGATAATAATAATTGTACTTCTGTTGGATGGTGAGGAGGAGCGCCGTCATGTTGGACATGAACATCATCGAAAAAGTCCGATAGTACGCTCTGTAGCAGATGCAAATATCGACGTCCCGTTAATGTGCCCTCGTAGTACATAGGTCCAATGAATCTGTTGTTCAAAATCATACATTTTTATACAATACACATTTTTCACATATCGACACTTCAAACACAAAACAATGCACAAGAAAAGCATATGTAACTTATATAGCTACAATATTACTGATTTGTTAATTATAATTAACAGCCAAATGTAATTAAATGCATTAGCTCCCTAAGCTATACAAAATTTCACTTTTGACTTCCGTAATTATATATGCTATCAGCAGTTCCTAATTTCTGAAGCTGAGATTTGTCCTGCAGTCAGTTAAGATACGGAAAAATTGGAGAAGAACCTTTCACAGTTTTTACATTTGAAACTGGAACCCATAGTGTTCTTAGTGCACTATTAACGAAATATTGATGGTCCTCACGCGTTGCCTCAAGAGCGTCTTTCACCAAGGTATCGGGATTTTTCTTTGGGTTTTTTTTTTTTTTTCAGTTCCCTGTAGCCATGTTCCCCTTTGTCACCAGAAATGTCCTTCAATATTGGTATTTTGGTGAATAGAGTCTTTAGCTTTTCCCCTTTTAGCTGCCTGTGAGATCGCATTCTGTCTATAAAAAAAGATCAGCCACAGGCTCCAGAAACTTGTGAGCTAGATCCCCCCCCCATCATAGACGATTCTAGCTTCGTTTGCATGTGAATCGCTATTTTCTTTATTCCCTTCTTTGTTATGCCCCTTAGATTGCCTTCCAGGATATTCGACTTCTCTTTCACTCTGTTGTTGGAAGATCCGCTGACAAACATTTATAGACGCTTCAAATTACCCAGCTTTAGCTAAACCTCTGCGGCAATTGATTTGGAATTCGTTTCCAACCTCTCTAACATTGGCTTTAGTAGTGGTGCTATTGACTTCACAAAGAGAGCCTGAACATGCATCATCTGCATCTCATAAACTCCAAAATTGTGGATCTGCAAGGATACACCGCTGAAGGACTCCTTACCAACATTGGGATCAAGAAACACAAAAAGTATGTCTCAGTTGTCTGCCGGCTACTCAATTGCTTCCAACCATGAATTGTACTGTGTATGGACTGGAATGGGGAACAACCCAGCCTTGGACCTTTTCTCTTGTAGGAAAAGTTGGAAGGCATATTGTTTCTTTCTAGCATGTAGAAAAATCTGCTTCACAGAAATCACAAGTTGGTTTAGTTTAGACAAACCATCCTTCAGCACCATGCCAGCAAGATTAGCTTTTGTTCCCAGTACTGAATGTGAACAACATGGTCAGGAAGGAGGAGTGACAACCCTGCTTGCAATGTGTTTTTCACAGCAGGGGCGGTTTTCCATGCCACTCGTTTATTGCAGAAACTGCACAGTATCAAATTCCCCCGATTTCCTCGTCCCATCTTCGGAGAATTGTTTTATTCTTTCATCTAAACTCGCTTACGGTGACATGATGTGATGTTAATGGATGATACTTTATTAACGTAAGTTCAGACGCAAGTTCCAAAATGGCGGGGTTTATACGTAAATCCGGCACTGCTAAAAATTTGTTTTTCCGGAAGTATTTCTTATTTCGAATAATTTTACAGGGTCTTAGGATGCAAAGTTTGTATGAATTATTGCTCTGACGTCTGACGATTGTCTTTAACGTTTTGCGCTTTAGGACTGTCCGAAGCTTCATTACCGTAATGGAATAAATTTATTGTAGATAGTAGATGAAATACTGCTTAATTAATGTTTTATTTTCGCCGAAATGAAAATGATGATTATGAGAGAACTTTTATTTAATTTTTCAACTTTTAGTTTCGATGATTGTATTTGCTCTGTATGTACTCATCCTTTGATCTGATTTGTAAGAAATGATTATAGTTTTGAACTTTTTTAACACTTTTTGTGCTTTTATTTCTGTAGGCGAAACCGAGCTAGAGCTCGAATCATGTCCGGAGAAAAACCCTTATTTTTTTGGAATTGGGACCAGGCCGTCTAAATTCATCACCATCATTAGAAACGATCCAGGTATTTAAGACTCCTATACATTTTGAAAGCTAATTTGGGGTGATCAAGATGATGAATAATTATAATTATACAATTAAATGTAATTTTATGTTCGATTTTTAGCCGCTGTATAGAGTTAACGATTTGATATACGCCCGTCAAATAATTAAAATAAAATGGGATCTGCGTTCGAACTTCTCTGTTCTGGGATCTGGGTTGGATATCTTTTCCCCTGTGTTTGGATCTGTGTATTAGAATATTGTGAAAGGGACATTTAAAAAATAAAATCTCTTCTACAAAAATGGAAATAAATGAAATTTGCATTATCAGGGGTGATTATATTCCGGGAATTTCAACTTGCCTCTTCCGGGATTTCTTTTTAAAAATTACAAAATTTTCGTTGTGTTTCCTATAATTTTTTATATTCCTGTGGAAATCAGTGTTTTTACCAAAAATATTACGTAACTTTTCAGGGAATTTTCTGGTATGTTCAGGGAATCTGGTTTAGACTTACAATCACCCGTGCATTATATTTGGGATATTGTGGCGACATTTTTTTATGAATTTTCGACCGTTTACTCTCGCTCTATCGACGCACTTTTGTATAAATTCAACTTTATATATATATATATATAAACCACTCTATGTATGACTTGAGCAATTCGATTACAAGTCATTTGCAAATAAATGTGAATAGAAAACTAAGTGATGACTCATGACTCGTCATTCAAGGACAGAAATCACCCTTGTGTCGCATCTCTCGAGGGTTCCTGCACCCTATGTTGGGAACCCTTGATCTAAAGAGAAGGGTTTTAACGTGGGTGTCAGTCGTGGGGTTTTGCGTGAGGTTGTGGATAAGAAAACCTCACAAATTTCCAATCACGCTTATTTTCTGTACACTGTGGATATAACAGTTTTTATGCTAGGGTTTTATGAGACCTGAAAGTTATTTTAAGGGTTTCTAGGATTAAAAAGGTCGAGGGCAAAGCCAGATTTAGGTGAAGAGAGGTCATAGTTCATTTGTGAGACCCCTCAATCTACTCATACGACTGCAGAAAGATGGATAAGAGTATTTTGAACAAAATACCCAGTGAAGCCGAAGATGATAACGGTGTTTAAATTTGTGAAATTAACAATTCCTGCTAAAGGATATAAGATGTCAGGGCCGTGTCGAGGATGTAGCAAACGGGGCAGTTACTATGGACTAAAAGGCGAAGGGGCGCCAAATGAAGTAACATGCTGATGGGGTGTATTGTGATTTTAAGAGGACATTTATGTGCAAGAATTCAAAAATGTATTTTTAAATTGCAAATATTATATATAAACTAATGTTACTTTATGGGGGAAGGCCCCATTTTTACTTATTTGCCCCGGGTACAAAAATTTCTCGGTACGGCCCTATGAAAAACAAATCACGAATGAATGATTACCTTCTGAACTCATTATTATCTTAACCCAGGGCAATATGTAGTCGTGATTTCGATTCCGGGAATGAATTCGTGTTTCTTCCCCCCTCCTGCCATTGAGAATTTTAATTCCCTCCCGCCCCGTGGCAAATAAAATATAATTATATCATAGAGATAGAAAGCAGAACTTGTGATAATAGAAAAAGAGCTGAGGAACTATTTATTATATTCGAAAGTCGAGTTTTTTCACAGTACATGGGCCCGAGTTCAAACCCCGGAATGCGTACGTGTTCCTCCTCCTTTTTCATCATCATCATCCCACAATGGCACAGCCTCGACAAAATCGATACAGAAGTCAATGGTAATGTCGAGTTATCGGCTTAAGATAGTATTATTCTGAAATGAAGTGCAAGAAAAATATTGAAAGACTATTTAAAGGCAGTGTGTTATGATAGTATGTGTAACTAAATGTTATGAGATAGTATCAAAAAGACGCATTTTAGCTGGAGGCTACTAGATTTTGAGGCCCTAGAATTAAGCCTTTCCAGCCCAATGCGAAATCCAATACTAGTCGAGGGAAGCTGAAATTAAAAGTTTCTTATATTCTGGGCTTTCAAGATTATAGGGGGGATTTGCGGGCGCAACGCCTCAAGGGTAAAATTGGCATAAAAGAATGCATCGAATTTGGTAAAAAATCATTAATTTAATACCACTTAGTCGC
Source organism: Dysdera silvatica (assembly GCA_006491805.2). Lineage (NCBI taxonomy): Eukaryota > Metazoa > Arthropoda > Arachnida > Araneae > Dysderidae > Dysdera > Dysdera silvatica. The sequence continues at coordinate 45,013,918 of QLNU02015003.1, read as the reverse complement.
TTTTGTTTAATTATTGACTATTTGCGTTTTAATTTAGACTTCTTTGAGACTAGTGAAACTCGTGCTTAATACTATTAAAAGATTAAAGCTCTGCATCTCTCTACTTCTCCAATAATCCGCTAGGAGACGTAATGGGAAAGCTGGTTCAAGGTTAATCTCGGAAATGGAAATGGCATATTCGTTATTCCCCATTTGCTAAATAATAGCGAGAATTAGTAGATCTTAAAAATCACCTCCGGCAGTTTTCTGGTTTATTCAATTTATATTTTCTGTCAAATTTTTCAAGCTTAATCTATATAAGGATTTGATCGTGACTTTTTTGCCAACTATTTGTTCGTTTCTCCAATGGAGTTTCAGAAATATAAGTACTGAAGAAATGCAGGAATTCAATCCGATTACAATAATTTTTATTAGAGCTTTAATTATGTTTAATTAAATAATTTGCCGAAAGATAAATTAGAATACAAAGTTAAATACTTTTAATACGCCTTTTTTTGGCGGAGCCTTCGTTGTGCGTGTACACACGTCGATGGTAAATTGAAGACTGATTTGATTTTAGAATTCGGAAAACAATTATACACGTACTGTTGCCAAATATAAAAAGTGAAATTATAATTATACAAAATATATGTTGCCAGATGCGGAAAGTAAAGTTATCTACATTCAAAAAACGTCATGTAAAAGGAAACAATTTGACATTTTGCCAATTTTAGGAATTAAACTTAAGTTTCCTTTCCTTGCATTTCTAAGTGGCAACAGTTAAGAAAGCCTGCGAAGTGAATATAGTGTTTCTATTGTGGGAGCCCGCAAGGTAAACATTAAATATGGGTTTACAGACAATAAAATGAATCACAAAATCACAACCGTTTGAAAGATTTACAATTTTACTGATTTTACAAAGTACACGCTTTAAGATCGATAGTTTCACAAAGACTGAAAAAAAATGTACAGGTAAAGAGACGATATTTTTTTAAAACAAAAGATAAGCCAGAGGGCGCTGTCAAAGCAGTATTATTGACGATATGGTGCTGACATTTATTGACAGAAAATGAAATTAAAATCTAAGTTTCTTTCAGCTTTGCTACATTAGTGGCAATGTTTAATGTTATTTTTGAAATTAAAATTTTAATAGTATTCCTCAATAGTGTGTGTGATATGCCTTTCGCCCCTCCTCCTCCTCCTCCGAAAAAAAGTGGTGAAACCCCTCTGCCTCTCTATTGGCACATGCCTGGTTGTTTACCCATTTTGGCGGAAACTGTGCTAACCTTGGGAAGGCCAACTTTGTAATACTATATGGGTCAAAGAGCTTTCCTTCAGGCTGAAAACAGTCTTCTGAGCCTAATTTTCCTTATTAAAATCTTCGTATCCTTGTAAAATCTTCGTTTAAAAAACACGAGTTAAGGAAAAAAAAATATCTTTAATCTATTTCGTCTGATAATAGTAATCATTTAGTGCACTAATGATCATAGTTCATTAATGAAATGTTATCAAAATGCCCCTCATGCGCAATTCAGGGTTTATTGAAAGGTACGAGTGTATCATTATTGAGTATATGTTTCTCCAATCCATTAAATTATCCTAATGGAACCTCAACTCCTAAACTGCTCGCAATATGAACTACCACCACCTAATAATGATAATAATATTTGAACAAGCAGAATCTAATTTTTCTTCGAGTGATATTAGTTTGTTGGTAAGAATGTAGCACCGTCTGATCGTTGACTCGTGTGCTGTATAGCAGCTTGCCTTGGAAACTGCTCATGTCCCTGGAATGAATTGATTTGGACGTTTCTTCGGAATCTCTCATAAGTGGACTAACCAGTCGCCACACAATCTGTTTTAGATTCGCCACGTAATGCGTTCTTTAAACTTTGTAGATTGAGTTCTTGTGTTCTTGATTTGCGTTTCGGGATAATTTAATTGCGGTGAACCATTCTTCTCATAATTTGAAGTACTTACTTTGCAGAAGTAGAATTTATTCTTTATGATCACTCATTTACTTTTGATATGATACCCACCCCCATCATACACATACACGGAGGCACCAACTGTAAGTGGCCTTCAGGAATTGATAGACAAAATAAAGGAATGCAGAACATAGTTGAGAACGAAAGATGTAATAATATCTTTGTTTTCCACATATACTTACAATATTACATTCCACGTGCAGTGGCAGGTCTACAGAAATTACCATACGATGGCATAACCAGCAATTAGACCTGCAAGTATCACATGCAAAATATATTAATTGTTATACATGTTCTTCTATCTTTGTAAAGACGTAACTGAATTTTATTTAAAAAAAACAAAAAACAAACGAGTTTATATCAGGGATCCCACGCATCTGGAGAATCTGGAATTGTCAGGCATTTTAAAAACGTCTCTAGAAGTTTGGAAAATGAATCAGAAAAGTAAGAGATTTTGTGGTTAAACCTGGAAGTCGTGGATAACTTCCCTAACCTCGGTACCGAATAGCTAAACCTCTCATGGATGTGAAACCATCTTTCCCACAACTGAAGTTCCTTTGAATCCAAAGAGAGAGAGAGAGAGAGAGCGAAGTCAAATTAATTAGTTTGAAAACTTTGCGGAAAAGTCAGGGATTTTTTTGTGTGAAGTGAACCCTATATTTGTCTTCTTTATTGCACCACTATAGGCCTGCAATGCCGTAATAGTTATTAAGCAACTTTAATAAATGGAGAAAATGTGATTCGTTGGCTAATGAAGTCTTTCGGAGTTTTCTTTTAATAAAATTGTGGGGGTGAAGGCAAAGACCCCCTCCCCCAATCCTGTTTTAGGCTGAAAACACCAAACTTGAGAATCTAGACAGAATTGGTGGTTAAACCCCCTATGTTTTTTCCAGTTGAGTCCCTGCACGTTCGTGAGAACTTGATAATTTGTCGTTGTATCAAATGTAACGACGTGTTATGTCAGAAATAGAACTCGGTTTTATTGGCATTGATTTTTCTAAATCATTACGTTTCCGGACGGCTCGTCCGAGACGTCCAAAGATCGACTAGTTTAAACTGGTTATCATAAATGACCTAAAATGTCAGAAATCCCGTTAACGAAATGCAACTTTTCATTTTTCTTTTTTTGCATATAAGCTATTTATTGTAAAAATAGGAAATTTAGATTAATTATTAACCCAGATAAGAGTGTAGTTAACTTCATGCTAAGAAAGGTCGTGCATCTTTTTTTCACGTGGACGCTTTTTCTGGTATCTGCTAGAGTAGTGGTTCCCAACTCAGTTTAAGCCGCGGACCAATTTGAAAAATTTCTCACGGGTTGGCTGTAAGACTTTAATAAAAACTCGATCCGGGGCTTTATTGGGGAAATGTGTTTGTAAAATTGTTCTTTGGTAAAAAAAAGGAATAATAAACAGAAAAAAAAATCTAATGATAATGTAGTCAAACATCGTTAAGACGAACACGCTTAAGACGAATTACTTTTAATACGAACCGTTTTCTGAAGTTCCGTCAGATTGTAAAATACTACAAATATGCAATCAATTTCATTTTTATATTTAATTTTAATATTTAATAATAATTTTTATAAGCGTTTTTATTAATTATTATTTCTTTTTAAATAATGACCCGTCTCGCGGACCATCAGTGGTCTACGGACCACCAGTTGGGAACCACTGTGCTACAGTAATGGCCTCTTTTATCCCAAAATGGCGAAAATCCCGGTATTGGTTTTGCATGGCTTTTAATTATGCATTTTCCATATTGAAATACGCTCGCCTACGAAATAAAAGCCCGTAGATAATGGTGTTTGCAAACGAGAGAGTTTATTTATTGATGTTCAACAACACTAAATTACTGGTTACGAAAAAACAGAAAGAACGAAACTTAGTTTTTGTGTTCACATCGCCATTGAGTTGATATTTGGACCGTCGCGTGCTCTGAGCGAATGGAAGATAGCAACGCCCTCTTTCGGTAATACACCATTTTGAACGATCGATCCCCTTTGTAACGTATTAACGGGCAACAGAGTCAAATCGGTCGATTGTTTCGGTCTTCTCGGATGTTTTCCCGATTTTTCTTCGTGAAGAACGAACATGGTTACCACTCGTCGAGTAGGAAATTTGTTCGGCACAGTTGGATATTTTCCGACCAATCAGAGTAATAATTTCAATAACTAAACCCTTTGTTAACGTCGGGTTTTTGCTGTATCCCAGGACAGGGAGGTCACCGTGACGACGATGTGGCTGATCAATTTCACTCGCAGTGCACTGCGTAGCAATCATCAGTCCATAACACCAACTTCTCATAGACTCGGTCTTTCTGGCTTTATTAGCAAAGTTAAGTCTTCTCTGAATGCAAACAAAATTTCAACGTTCTCTCAATCAATAATAGAACATCATCGAGCATTTTCCCCTGTTATTGGAAAGCCATTCTTCCTACCAATTACAACTCCACGCAATATCTATGTAAGGATAACTTCCACAGACATCGGCTTGGAATCTTTTGTACCATCGATTTGCTATTCCGTACTGGAAAATCACAATCGCCACTTTGACTTCAACGCACTGAAGGTATGGTTGAAACTACAGAACATCTCTTCGTACACTGCCATGCTAACCCACTCTTGAGAGGAGAACTCTTTCAAACCTCACACTTCTTCTCTTCCGCTGATTTTGGGACCTTTGTGGGATCCCCCACTGTGCTTTGTTCTACAAGCTGTCTTCCGTTTTCTCTCCGGTGTTGGGCGCTACATTTAGCCCTGGACTCTGATCTCCAAATGGAAATTCAACCTCATCTCTTGGATTATGACCCTTCCTCTCCTAGAAACACAGTGCCGCTTGCTCGGCCACCATTTCCAGATTATTTATTTATTTGTTTATTTTTGCATACAAAACAAACAACAACTATAGTCGAATTCAGATACCTGATTACGGTATGTAAATAAGCATGTGATACCGGGTTCGACTCCCAGCAGTGCAAAAAGAACGCTTACTCAGAGATCTCATAAAAGATCGCACTGCTCACTGTAGTCCGGGGTTTGGTTCCCCAGGCCTTAAGAGGTTCGGATTCCTCGGAAAACTGTAGGTCCCGGCGCAGCATGACCACTGTAGTCTTTGAGCCGTAAAACCAAAAAACAAACAAACAAAGCACGTGATACATATAAGTGCATCAGTGCAGGGGACTGCTGAATTATTAGATTATTTTCAGATTTAGTTAAGAGCTTGTCCTTTATCAGCTGGCCTACAGTGACGTACTAGTACAGGGTTTGTACGGTCATTAAAAGTCCTGAATTTTTTAGAAAACGGGTTTTGGTCCTTCAAACTCTTTATTTTCGTCTAAAATCTACAGAAAGTCCTTAAAAGTCCTTAATGTTGTTCTCCTATTTCTCAACATTTCTTCGAAGTACGTTTTAGTTTCAATTTTTGTTAATGCTATTCTTCTCACTGTATGAATCAACACAATAAACGAACATGAAATTCACACCACGCGGGTTGTGATGTTGCCTTTTGCGAACAATGGGAACATTCATAAATGAGAACTTCTGGGAATATGCATGGAGACCCCCCCTAGAAACTTGCTTGAGCATTTCTTCAGAACTAGAATGACCAGTGCAATTCACCCCCTCCCTCTCCGAAACCTAGATTTAAACTTTAAATCTAAGTGCGAGGCCTTAGGTAATTTAAGGCGATCGTTTGGCGCCCTTCCCCATATTTAGTGATTAGATATTTCCGTTATGAGAAGATTTACTCTGTACTATGCGTGTATATAGTGTTCCTCCCAGCCGTTTTTAGAAGAGTGGATGGTTATGCCTGGTCTCCAAAATTAAGCTAGTTCCCCAAGAAAATATTTCGTGAGGGAAAATTGCAAAAGAAGGGGAGCGTGCGGGGGGGGGGGCATTCATGATTACCTTTTATGCATTATTATAAAATAACAATATTTTATGAATGATTTATTTTATTTGATGACGAAGTTGTTTATTTTTCCTCTGTTTTGGGAAGGTAGCTGCGTTTCACGAAATTTTTCATAATTTTAAGCTGAGGCAAAGTAGTGGGGACTTTTTTGAGGAGGGCGGTTTGACGGAATTCTGTAGTAGAAACAGAGCTCGAAATTAGCGATCGTTAGTCGTATTTTGCATTTATAAATTTCATTTTGACGACTAAGATTTTAGACCCAGTCGCCATTTTTGGCGTCTAAAATGTCCAATTTTTATTATTTATATGACGTAAATTTCGATTGCTCAATCCTTTATTTTCCCCTCTACCAATCTTACCGACGCACGTCGGTGAGATGAAATCGTTGTTGAAATCGTCGTGGATCAGAATCAACGTTCTCTCGTTAAAGGGGTGGGGGAGAACCCACAGTTGGATTCTAGTGGATTCTGGCCCTCGATGATACCTCGATTCCCTCCCCTAGTGTTCCACTAACGTTTTAACATAGCCTTTTTGGCCAGTAAGGAAGTTGCTTTAGGAATAGTTTACGTTTAGCAATATTTCTTGGCTTCACGCTCATTTTCAATTTTTAAGTTTGCTATTGATTTTCGATCACGAAGACTACACAAAACGAAATCAGTAGTAAAGTTTCTTTGGCTAATTGTTTACATGTGCATAATAGTATTTTAGATTGTGATAATATGCGATCGAATCCGAATTTATAAATGGGCATGTATCCAAGGCATTAAATTTTAGGAGGGCAACATTTCAAAAGACGACAGAATTTTTTTTTTTTATTTTGGATTTTTATGGCGCAAGAGCATCTGAATTGCTCTTTGCCATTTTAATTGCAGCCTATCGTTGAATTCGGACGATTCGCTTTCACCTGAAAAACGTTCACCCCCACCCCACCCCAATAATTAGGATTTTTTTTGTCATCATATAAAATAAATTCCTTCATAAAAATACAATTTTTTTACAATAACGTACATAAGGGAATTTCAGACCTTCCCGGTATTCCGCGATTTTCTGTTGCAATTGAAGACGGATC
>QLNU02015003.1:44980978-45003630 GCA_006491805.2 Dysdera silvatica | reverse complement strand
TCCACTTTTAAGTTCCACCAACTCTTCACCTTTTCTTCTAACTTCACTGAGTCCTACAATGTCCCATTTGATCTTGTCAAGTTCTTCTTCCAATTCCTGAAGTTTTGCTTCAGAAGCAAGGGATCGTCCATTATACGTTGCCAAGGTCAATAACAAACGGCAGCCTGGGCCATTCCAGTGATTCTTAGCACCCCCTGCTTTCATGCCACGCTGACCGCTGCCTTGATCAGGAGCACTCCAGCACCTGGAGACTAGGGGCCATGGTTTTTGGTGTATTAGCATATTGGAGGAATTAGCCATCATTTCACCACGCTGGCTAGACGGGTTGGTGAATTAGCCCTCCCCTTCCGCCTTTCCATCCGTGTAGCAAATATTAATTTGCCACATAAATAGAAAGCTCAGCCTGCACCACTTGAAGGCGGGGTAGGACACTAGGTTACTGGCCTGGCCGGTTCCACACATCGTCACATACGTTCAGCGTGTGGGTCTCCTTCCAGTTAGATACCAGCAACCCTTTTGCAGGCCATATATATATATATATTCCCCCCACCCTCCAAGTCAGCTTATTTTCTGAAATTCTGGAACTGGGACCACATCGTTTGTAACAGGGATCTATCCCGCTGATCGAGAGAGATTCAATTTGGCGACCGTGCTGCCCCTAACGGCATTTTTGTAACTTTTTGTTTTTACGTGGTTTCGTGTCGAAGAGGCTATATTTTTAACCAGCCTTCGTATCTAGAACGGGAGGAATGAAAAAAGCGCGTACACAGTACCTCTTTACCAAATTAATTCAAACTTTTTTTTAAAAAACCGGATCATCTCAAAATCTGCAGTTAGGGTTGTGTTGTTTTTGACATTAGAATCTGCCAATCGAAGTAAATTTTAATTATAAATATTATACATTGAATTAGAATTTATTATAAATATGAAACCCATTAACTTTTAATCATCGACCTTGTTTGTTTTGTATTTTCTTTCTCAAGGCTAATTAACTACTCGATCACTTTTAAGGAATATCTTTTCATTCTCCACGATTCTTGTTTCATAATCGTTGATTCTGAGATTATGTTCAACTATATGATACATTCTAACTTCTAATTTATTCTTAAAATAGTATTATAAGTGCAAAGTCAGTTACCTAGCTTATATCTGATTCATTCTATTTTGTTTGCTAATAAGTCCTTATATTTTCTCTCTCTGGTCCTTAAAGGTCCTTAAAAGTCCTTAAATTTCATGTAAAGAAATGTGTACGAACCCTGCAATATACGTCATATGCTTATTACCTCAATTAGGATTATTATCATTCAAAGATATTTTCGTTGTCGTGGGTATGTATATAACATGATAGAGATAATTGTTGCCAAAGCAAATTTATGAAGTATTATAAAAATGAATTACGAGGTAAAAAATACGGAGTACAAAATATACGGCGCCTGTGTCTGTATGTAAATAGACTGGTAGTTCAGCCACTGAACAACCAGAATTACCCCTTCTCCTTTATCCCTACGTCACCGTATGTCCAGTTTACGTGCTGTGATTGGTCGAAACGAATCAGGTTATTATTGGTTAAGGAAACTGAAAAGCATCAGACCCAATTTTTTTTTGTTGAATGACGACTTTACGTGAACGTGCATCTATGAATGCCGTGTTGATCGGCAATCCATCTCCCCCTCAGCCGCCTCGGCGGCTGATTACGCTGTTCAAGCGTCCTGTCTGGGATTACAGCGCCGCCCCCGGCGGCCACCCTTCCCAATGAAACCCTTGCACAATCCTCCTCCAATTTTTTTAAGGCCTAGATCTCTCCGACCTCTTGGATCCATCTGGATCCTCCCGTCTCTGCGCTGCCTACGTGGCGGCGCTCCACACCTTCCTTTCCGGGGTCTGTAGGTTCCACGGCCGGCCTTGGGGTGTGTCTCCGGATCTGCTGCGGTTCGTTTGGTAGCTGGTTTTGGTGAGCGTTATATGACGACTTTCACGTATGCGTGCATCTTTTTGTGCCGTGTTAGGTCGGCAATCGAATATCCCCCCACCCCCAGCCGCCTCGGCGGCTGAGTATGCTATTTGAGCTTCCTGTCTGGGATTACAGCGCCGCCTCCGGCGGCCACCCTTCCTAGCTTCCCCCTGCACACTTTTGCTACTGCAATTTTTTTTTATTTATTCATCATTACTGCTATCGCTACCACTATTTCACTATTATCACTGTGTGCTACAGTGCTACTATTATTTTTATTAACCCTACTATTACTATCCCATTTTATCACTAGCATGATGATAGGCACGTAGGAGAGCAGTAGGACACATTTGGGAAATTTGAACCGTGTTCTATCAAAATCCAATCCTATATCTCAATGATTTTGAAAAGGCGTGTAGTGAGAAGGCCGCAGGCGTGCCACCAAAATTTTAATACGTGCAAGACATTTCTATTGTACATGAACTTTTGGTGTGCCGCAGAATTTTATTAATTCGTTCTGGCGTGCCGCGGGATGAAAAAGATTGAAAAACGCTGTATCCTATAGGCGAGACCCCCGTATGTGGGTTGCACAAAGGCGTCTGATCGGGAGGGACGCCATTTCAGGACGACAAATAGTAAATTTTATGGTTTGTCGAAAAATGACCCTTAGCGTTTTACCCCCGACATTTCGCTTCCAGCATTTCGCACCCTGCATGTAGTGCTGAATGTAGATAATAAACAGGTTACAGAAATATAAATAATGCATCCAATTATTTAACAGAAGAACTCCGATCATCCGAACTTTGCTTAACCGAAATGACCTTCTATACGATGTTCCTTAATTATTTTTTTTAACGTAGACACTCGTTTAATGCTTTTTGGCAAAAACGCTCATACAATGGTAAGAGTCTATAACGAACCCCGAACATCCGAAATTTGCTTAATCAAAATGACCTTCTTTACTATTTTTTTAATTACTTTCTAAGTGGACACGTAATAAAAATAAAAAAAAATAGTAAAGAAGGTCATTTCAGTTAAGTAAATTTCGGATGTCCGGGGTTCGTTATAGACTCTTACCATTGTTTGAGCGTTTTTGCCAAAAACATTGAACGGGTGTCCACTTAAAAAAAGTTAATTAAAAAACAAATTGTATAGATGGTCATTTCGGTTAATTTCTGATGACCGGGGTTCTAATGTTAAAAAAAAATTAATGAATTATTTACATATTTGTGTAGTCTACTCATTATCTACTCGCCCCATGTAGATAATGAGTAGCCTACTCATTATCTACATGGGGCGAGTTGTCCGAGGGACGAGATGCTGGGGCCACTGTTCCAGATTCCGCATTTTATTTAATGCATTCAGATCAATTTTAAAACGCATAAATAATTAAATACATTCAGACGTTAAATGATCATAATTTTTTATACAAATCGTGATGTAAAACTTCGTTGCAGCAATTGCACAATAAGGCGATAAAAAATGAGTAGTAAATTACGGATTAGCCGCTTTGCTTTGAGATACTACTGCTACATGAGTGATACGAAGGTTCGAAGTTAGGGTGCGAGGTATATTGTGCATTTGTATATTAAAGAAATAAAATTTCTTGAAATGAATTTTATTTCAGTTTGCAAATTTTATTTTATGGGGTAGCTGAAATCTAGGTTTGAGCAAAGGCACCTCTTATATATCAACTCTGTTTAGGCTCTGCCTGTAGGACACACTCTTGTAAAATTATAGGTTTAAAAAGGAATAAAGAGCGGGCTACCTTCATCCTGTATTCTTTTCACATTATGAAAGTTTTGGACTTTAAGGAAATATTTGGGATTTTTTTTTTAAATGTATCCTGTTGGCGACGATAGTTGAGGTAATAGGAATAATAGTAGTATGGACGGTGGCACATTATTTCTAAGTAAATAGTCACATAGGGCACCTTGGGGCGCTTCGTGTAAGGGGGTTGTAGTTCAGAACGCAAAAATAAATTGTTGGTTATTCTACATATTTTATGTATTTTAATATTGATATTGATAAGAAAAATTTTTGTTCAATAAAACCGCTAAATTTAATGGAATCAAATGGTCTTAAACATAGTAAATAAACAAACTAGAATTACTAAAAATAGTGCAAGTAAAATTGTCCTCGTCTCCAGTAATATTATAAATACTGAAACAATACACCCGGACTTACATATCAGTGATCACAGATTGATACTTATTGATATAAGTAAAAAAACTCAATATAAAGAAAAAGAAATAAAAATGCAGAACTTTAAAAATGAAAACATAAATAATTTTCATAACGAATTACAAAAAATTTATTGGCAAAAATTATTAAAAAAGAAAATTTACCAAAATCGGAAACATGATACGATTTATTTATGAATAAATTGAAAGAAATATATAATGAAACTTTTTCCAATGAAAATAAAAAAAATAAATAATAATAAAAATGAAAAGATTAATCCAGGATGGTTTACAAATGAAATTAAAAGCTAATAAAAACAAAAATAAATTCTATAAAAAAATTTATACAAACAAGAAAAAAAAGAACATTTGGATGCATTTGCTAAAATAAGGAATTCATCAAATAAATTCAAAAAATATAGCAAAACACACTATCATAATATATTATCAAAAAAACTAAATAAAACAAATGGAAAACAATTGATCAATTATTAGGACGAAAAAAATATTAAACAAGAAACAAGCATAAAAATACTTAAAAAATGAAATATTTGGTGACCCAAGAAAAATAGCTAATGAATTTAATAAATTCAACATAAACGTATCAGAAAATTTAAATTTATCAAGTTCACTAAACAGCAAGTTCAAAAAATATCTTCAGCCAAGCTTAACAAATAGTATTTTCTAACATGAGGTTTCTGAAATCGAAATTGTAAAAGAATTAAATAAAATAAATCCAAATAAAGGGCCACGAATTTGATGACCTAGCGCCAAAAATGATTAAACAAAATATTCATTACAAATAGTAAACAACATACAACAACAAATCGAAGATAAGGAATTAATATTTGGCTTTTTTCTAGACCTCAGTAAAGCTTTTGACTTAATAAACAGAGATATTCCAAAAGATAAACTACTTAATTTAGGAATAAGAGGTAAAATGTTTAAACTTATAGAAAATTATTTTAAAGGTCGATACCAAATTGTTAAAATAGAGAATAAATCATCAGACAAAATGATTAATTTAAAGGTGTTCCACAAGGAACTATATTAGGACCACTATTCTTTTTATTGGCAATAAATGATTTGATGTATTTAGATGATAATATACTATTAGTTGCTGATGATATGAATTGGTCCATAAGTGGATCAAATACTGAATTGCTAGCAAACATAATAAAAGTTCAATTAAATTTGATTCAACAATGGTTCTATGATAACGATCTGATAGTAAATGCTGAAAAAACTAAATATATAATATTCCATGCTAATAACAAAAAAATAAATAACATAGAAAGTCATATAAAATTTAATAGAAAAACACTAAAAAGAGTTAAATCAATGAAATTTCTATGTATTAAATTACACGAAAGACATTTATGGAATGAACAAATAGATGATATACATAAAAAAAAATTAGAAGAATAAATGAACTATTAGCCAGATTAAAGAGTAAACTAATTTGAAATGCAAAAATTGATATTTATTATTCAATAATTTACAGCAGGGGTCTTCAAATCTGCGGCCCGCCGGTTTGGAAAATATAAATTGTTTCACGCAAAATAACGTCCTTGCTCCCCCTCTGAGTCTGGAAATTTATGAATTTATTCTGCTATCATTTCATATTTTAATAAATATCTTAAAAACACTCAAAGAATTAAAGTAATACGCAGTTTTCCTTAATCGTGTTTTTTCTTTATTTTGAAGCACATAGACATTAGTGTAGTTCTATCGACTCAGTAACAGCGATTTAAAAAAAAAAAAAAAAATCAAGTTAGAACTCGTCAAATTCTATTCTAAATATGTTGATAAGAACACCTTCCCAACCATCTGACTGCGTGCTCTAAAAATGTTCCTGTTTTGGAGCACTTATATCTGTGCACACTGGCGGATCCAGCGAAGGCCGTAGGGGGCGATTGCCCCCCCAACAGATTAGCCAGGCAAAAAATAAAGACGATAAAAAGTATTTTATGTATTGTTTGTTACGACTGTAATAAATAAAAGTCTTACACAGGCGTCCAAAGTCTCTAAGTCTTGGAGAAATGCGATCAAGACGTTTTTCCACGAATCTTCAAGCTACTCGTCTTTCAAACTACGTTTTCAGTAAGTGTTGCTTCAGCAAAACGTAGTTTTTTATCCTTGAAGCGCCGTCAAACTTGGCTTCGAACGCGGATGACAGAAGAGACTTTTAATACACACCCACAAAAACATTCATATTGATGTAAAGTGATTGACAAATTTTCAAAGAAACCAAGATGGCTTGATTTCGCACTATAAACTTCAAGTTTTTTAAAAAGTCGCTTATTATAAAAATAGTAAAATAATTACGATGTTTTTGTAGTTTAAATTTAAACTTGTTCTATTAATTACATTGTAAATTATCGTTTTGGTTATTGTATATGTCTCCTTTACTAGGTTATCCTTCTGTCATACTTGACTATAATCTGCCCTAAACCATATAGTTTAATTAAAGAAAAGCCCAGCTTTAATTCATTGTCGTAAATTAAATATTTTGGTGAGTATAAAGCAGGGTTGTCCAACCTTTTTGTGTAGTGGGCCACTTAAAGAATTTTCACGGATCTTGCGGGCCAGCGGTTTCTTAGGAAAAAAAAAAGGGGGGGGGAAACTTACACCCAACAACCTCCCTTTAGAGTTTCTTCCAGTTATTTGTTTGTGTACTTTCGATATATAAAGGCTCACCTGTGCTGTCCCCACAATTTTTCCTTATTTCTGAGAAAAATTTAAAATTTTTGCTTGGGTTCTTTTATTTAAAACAGTTGAAGGCGGACTGGATTAACATTTTTCGCGGGCTAGATTGTGACCCACGGGCCGTATGTTGGACAACCCTGGTATAAAGGAAGGCTAGTAATATAACAACATTTACCTAAGCTGTTAGCATTCAAAACTAAAAATTTTAGGGTAAAGAGCCCAAAACCCAAATCCCCCACCCACCCCGTAACAACATACTGGATCCGCCATTGTCTGGCCATAGGCTGACGTAAAAAAAAAAAAAAAAAAGTTAACAAGGATGGAGGTGGGGCTATAATGAAGGTTTACAGAGCTATAATTCCGTAAGTTCATATGTATATAGGAAAAATTTTGTGGGAATTACAACCCCCCTACATACGCCAATACATCTGTAAACAACTGTTTTCAAAAATGAAGTTGATAAAATGAAAAGTTAAGACCAGAATAATTGACGCCTACCTTGGAAACACTCTTAGTGCCGCAATATTAAAAATAAGACCTGATATTGACAGGACTGTTAAAAATAAGCAGTGACAAAAATCTCGCTAAAAGGTTTGATTTCGCTTTACATATTCATAACTAAAAGTATTGTAAATGTTTTTTGCTTCCATACGTATTTTACATTGTAATGTACAGTGAAACCTGTCTAAGGCGGAAACTCACGGGACCGGAAAAAATTCCGTAGTATGCAGGTTTCCGCCTTATGGAGGTTACATGCAAAACAAATACATACATAGTTAAATTCAGTGGTAAGAGATGACTGGATATGCTAATTGTTTTTATTTGTCTTATCTTGCGAACTTTAAGACTATATTTTCCTTTTGATAAAAATATTTATTTTATCACTGCATTTTATTTTTATTAATTTTAATTTTTGCACTATTTTGTGGTTTTAGTAGTTACGATCAATATGGTGCAAAATTTCATTCTAACTATACATGCTTATACCATAACAAAAATCTATTACGTAAGCTTAAATTGTAACGATAAATTACCTCCCTTGTAAAGATAATGATTCCCTTGTATAAAGATACTCTTCCTTGCGGTGGGTTTATCCATGAATTGATAAAGTCGATGTGAGTGACTTTTCGTTCTGGTTAATAATGAACGTTTTTATTTAAGAAGTGGGTGGCACTGGCATACGCAAGGGGGGGGTGGTCGCGATTATGATTGTAACCCCCATTGCGATGAAATTGTGTATAGTATACATGTAGGAGTTGTAACGGTAACACCCCCCCATCCCATGTTTGTAACCCTCCTCTTATGAACTTTCTGGGTATGCCTATGGTGGGTGGGTGGTGTGAAAAATGGTAGTCGGACAAGCATAGGCGTAGGCAGAAAGTTCATAGGGGGATGTTATAGGCTTAATCAGAGAGAGGTTACAGAGCTGTAACTCATATATATTCCTATGTTAAATATACAAAATTTCATTGCAGGGGGGGTTTACAACCCCCAAAATCGTCCCCTGGCTACGCCTATGTGGACAAGGGCATTCTATATCTGTAAAATGCCTTTTATTCGTCATCCCCCACTTTGCTATTTGCATTGTATTACAACCCTCTTTCCTTTTTCTGCTGAGAAAATTTTCTTCCTGCTAGCTATTTTTCGTATGCAGGAGGTATGCAGGATTTCGTATGCCATTTCTCTTTGACGGGACTAAATAGTGCTTTCCGTTTCCGCGTTAGACAGTTTCCGTTTTAGCTAATGTTAACTACCATTGACTTTTGAAGGGACCGCAAAAAAATTCCGTGTTGAGCAAGTTTCCGCTTTATACAGTTTTTACGGTATGTTTAATTGAGGGCAGGTTTTTTTAAATCACAGGCTCCGCGCGTCGAAATAATTCAGCTGAGGTCCGAATAACCGAGTTTCTACTGTATACACTTTTAAGTGAGGCGAGGCCCTGCGGTTGTAACGCTTTCGCTTTGCTTTCGATTATCCCGAATTCAATGCAACGCCCCCCCCCCCAAAAAAAAATCACAGTTTAACTACTCACCGTAGTCCGTAGGTTGGTTCCCTTAATTTTGGATTCCTCGGAAAGCTGTAGATTCCGGCGCAGCATGACCCTTGCTTGTCCTTAAAACTTTAAACGAACAAGTTAAATGAGGTGGAAGTGAAGTGATACTCTATATAAAGGAGTGAACTGGGATAAATAGATAGCAGGGGGCTTGAAAATATATATTTGGGTAAAAATAGATACTCTGTTCAATGCCAATACTTGGGCATACGTTTGATCGCTACGATACGCCTTGTTCTTTATTAATTATAACTAGAACATACAGTAAAGACTCCTCGTTTATTTAAAGTAGAAAAATACTTGATTTTAGCGTGGTAATACGTTTATTTAAAGTTACCAAAGTTTTAGTTGGCCAGTACAGGTAGTTTCCAATTAACGACTTCTTGGTTTTGGATTTACGTTTTGCACCAATAGAGATTGTACAATGCAGTGCAGAACACTTACACACAGCTTTACTCTTGCCAACAGATTGGAATTGGATGTATCTTCGGCTCATTAGTGTAAGTCATCATCATAGTGTAAGTCATAAGGTGGGAGGGGTCGCAGAGCTACAACTCCATATATTCAAAATATATTATATATATTCTCTATATATACAAAATCGTATCGCAGTGTGGGTGGATTTGTGACCCCATCACCCCTTCCCTGCAAACAAAAATTATATATATTTTTTTTTCAGAAATAAGGAAAAACCGGGGAAACAGCATGGGCGACCATAATAAATTATTGTGAAAAGTCTTCATTGTCTATATAATGCTCGATTGTTTGCTTGCTTGGCTTTTTTTTTTTCGAAACTCGCTGAAATCGCTTGCCCGCCAAATCCGTGAAAAATTTTCAAGATGTCTGCCCGCCAAAAAAAGGTCAGAAAATCCTGCTATAAACTATCATTATAATCAATTAATATGGTTAATGAAGACTTTGCTATTCCGTAGCAATATTACGGGGACTTGACTAGTTTGTCATAATTGTATCATGAATAATTTTCTCCGCATAATGCTAAAAAAGAAAGCCAGACAAAGTCTTTTCCAATGCCCGCCACTTTTGGTTATTTAACCTAGTGGTTCTCAAACATTTATCTCACGGAACCCATTCCTTGCCACGTGTCTAGCCACGGAACCCCTCTACAAGTATTTAAGGAAAACGTAAAGGGCCATAATTTATCACTACGTGAACAAAAATATAAAAATAAATAAGAAATATATCGGTATAAAACATAAGTAATACTTTTCTATTGTTACTGGACATTGTTTGGTTATGGTTAATTTTATCTAAGTGATTATCATGTGGGCGGTTTAGAGAATTTGAGAATTTCTCGGAATTGTTGACAATATTTTAGAAATCGTTTGTGGAACCCCTGGTCAGAAGTGGATTTACGATTTGGCCGCCTGTATGTTCTGACATATTTTGCCGCCCAATTTTACCAACCGTAACTAGAGGCAAAACAGAGATTTTTTCGCTTTTGTCAAATTTTAATTTGACGCCCCTGACGTTTATTTTGAATTCGCCTTTTTTTCTTTTGAACAGAGCTCTTTTGTCAATCTAATTACGCCTCTGAACGTAACAATTCGAAATTAATAATTCAGTTGGCCACCAAAAAATTCAGCCCTGCCTTTGTAAACTTTTGGCGGCAAACTTTTCATAGAAAATTTGCCGCCGTAGTCCTCAGCCTACTGAGCTTATAGGCAAATCTGCCATTGCCCCCGGTGGTTTGTTGCGGTACTGTGTGGTTCCGCATAACCCACTTTGAGAGGTACTCATCTAACCAAATACAACAATCCATTTTCATCCACACGGAGCTTTCATTCGCCCAATGGCTAGAGAGAACTTTTCAGAAATATAAAATCATGCGACTGAATCCTCTTTTTTAATGATACAATACTTGTATACACCCATCCATACATACCCATACGCTATATGTGTATACTTTTATACACATACAGCGTATGGGTATTGTGTGTGTCAATCGATGATGTGTGTCAGGTACCATCGTGCAAGCTTATGATTAATGCTGCTTCGGGGACAGGCGTCAATTCTCCGGTGACAAATGGCAAGTAATTCCATTGTTTTTTGGTTTTTTTTGCCATGTACTGTCTGTTGTTCGACACACACACAGAGTAAGTTTACGTGCTATTTGGATACATCTAAAATCTAATGCAGAGCGCCGATTTTTTTTGCGCAGCTATTATCCTACGACCAATAATTAAAAGGCACGCGATTACTGAAATATAACCGCAATAATTCCATGATTTTCGAGCGATCTATTTCAGGAAAATTATATGTGTTGTAGATTTGAAATTCTAAGTTTGAGGAAAAGCCTTATTTTTTTTTTTAAAAAAGGGGTGGGTGGCAAATTGACATGAATATGTTTTTGATACGGAGTCAACTATCGGTGCATTTTTAAGTAGATTTTGTGGGCTGACATCTTTTATAATTTTAGATTTGCCGAGATCGTTTGAATCTACTTAAATTGGTTATGTTTCCGTGTTCCGTTCTTCTCTTTCCGAATTTACCCCCTTTAAGTGGTTTAGTGCTTATACCAATGACTTTCATGTTGTTGATTCGAATATGGTTTGGATATCAGAACGTCGATGTTCTCTAAAATAGTCTGGTGGGTCAAAACCCATTCTTTTGAGATCCAAGCGCCACCCCTAGTTTTTTTTTTAGTTTTTTTAAACTGTGTTTGCTTTCGGGTCTGTTGTATTATTCACACGTGTAGCTACTAATTGTAAGTTGTATTATTCACACACGTAGCTAATGCGTGTTGTATTATTCACGCGTATATTGAGATATTTTAGGCCTATCCCTCTCACTGTACTCTGTGATATTTCAGTGCATATCATTGCTTGTGAATAAATTGTTAGCGTGTGGAGACTGTTGTTTCATATAGGAAAAGCTTTTATTTCGTATAGGAAAAGCTATAGCTAGAAAAGCATGTAGCTAAAGGATAGCTCTCACTTTAATGTATTTTAATTATAATAGTGAGAAAAAATTTGCTTCATTACTTTCTGTTTCGATGCCTTTATGTGGTCATGCAACTACACGAGAAAACGCCTAGATTGATAATGTGAAACAATACGTTACATGAGGGGCAGTACTGTCATGGTAATGCAGTTAGTTCGCCATTGTTTGACAGCGTTTTCACGCACCTGGAAAACCTGGAATTGTAAGGGAATATGAAATTGTCTCCAAAGGTCAGGGAAAACGAATTTTTTTGGGTCAAACGTGGAAAAGTCAGGGAAAACCCCCAACTTCTGTTTTGACTGGCTGGCTAAATCTTCAACGAAGATGAAGCCATTTTCTCTACAACTGAAGTTCAGTTGAAAGTTGCGTTTGATTGATCGGGGAATTTTGCCGGAGAAGTTAGGGAAAAATTTAGAAAAGTCAGGGATTTTTTTCCCTCAATGTGAGTGGAAACCTTGGTTTTAAAAATATTTCACTGTTGTCTCCAAGAGACAATCACTGTGAACTAGTAATAGAAAATTCCTCTACGGGAGAAGGAAGCGCCACATTATTGGTAATGTAGGAAACTAAGATGTGGCAACTCTACTATATTCGCAGTATAACGTGCTGTTTACATAGGAAGTACCAGTAATATGTTAACATAGTACCATCAATATATTTATATAGTATCAGTACTATGTTTACATAGTATCAGCAATATGTTCGCATAGTATCAGCAATATGTTCACGTAGTACCAGTAATATGCTAACGTAGTACCATCAATATATTTACATAGTACCAGTAATATGTTTACATATTATTGGTACTATGTAAATATATAATACCAGTAATATGTTTACATAGTATCAGTAATATGTTTATATAGTATCAGCAATATATTCACGTAGTACCAGTAATATGTTTATATAGTATCAGCAATATATTCACTTAGTGCCAGTAATATGTTTACACAGTATCAGTAATCAGGGGCGGACTGGGCTGCCCTCATGGGCAATAGGACTCGCGCCTCCGAATAGGCAAGGACTTACGCCCTCCGAAAATCCGAGGTACGCGCCCCTTCGAGAGAACCCAGTTTGCCCCTGCCAGTAATATGTTTACATAAGAAGTACCGTTTGTAGCCTTAGATGTACAGGAAGCGCTACTGCGTTTTTGGCATTGGATGTACGCAAGGGTGGATCCAGGTGGGGTGCGCACGGGATTCGCGCCCCCTCTGAGATTAACAATTTTTATGCTCAGGTTTATCAGCCTTTATTAGGTTATCCGAGGACTACTATAGATATTCATTAAGGCGGAGAAATATAGCATTGATCCTGTGCGAATAATTTTGGCTTTAGTAGATTTCATTATTATAAGCGTGGTTCTCAATTGTCTGCTACCCAATTAAGTGGACGCCCGACTGTACGATAAATAGTTGTTGTTTTTCTTCTTCTTCTGCTGCTGCTGCTCCTCCTTCTCTTCCACCCCTACCCTAAATTTGCAACAATATCAATTAATATTCTCAATCGGGTTCTAAAATGCCTTTTTTGCAGTGTTTATTAAAACACCTTTTATAAATATTTTCGGACGTGTTTTTGGATTGTTTACTTCACAATTATCCGTGGTATGAAAAAATCGAACGAATAAGCTCGAAAGAGAATAAACAAACAAATGGTCAGACAGCGTCCCCTAGCGGAAGTATTGATTATCAAAAAAAAAAAAGTGTATGTCTGATATACTGTGATTTTTCAAGCTTCTGTTTTCGTGTTTACTTCAATTTTTCACTGCGAAAGTTTTAGCAATAGTACCAAGAGACACCAGTGCATCGAAATAATAATTTCTACGTAATTTCAATCGTGTTTGCAATATTGTTATGTTCATGTCCCCGTTGTTTGTTCTTTTTTTTTTTTTTTATATACATGTGGGAATAAGAATTTCCCCGAGGCGTTTTGCTGTTCCATGATTGCATGTTTATTTCCCAAAGAATTGATTTTGTTTAAAAGCCATTATATTAATTTAGTTTGTAAACAGATGCATACACACTTTTGTTATCAGGCACATAAAATTAGACAAACAAACTCAAACGCATTGTTAATTAAAAAGTGAATTTGAAGGGAACGCGATGGAATAAATTTATTATATGTTGTATGGATGGTATAATGGCGTCTTTTTTGCCAATGTCTCCAAATTATTGGCTTGTGTAAAAGAAATCGATGAATTTCGATATGCACTTTTTAGGTACAGTGTTTTAATTTTGAGCACAGGTCTAGTAATTAATTTTAAGCACAAGTCTAGTAGTTAATTTTGAGCACAAGCCCAGTAATAAATTTTGAGCACAAGTCTAGTAACAAAATGGAAAATCGTTTTTTAGGTAGTTGTAAGTTTAAAAGATGGTTCGACGCACGTTTCGAGAGAACAAGGTCTCTCCTCGTCTGGAACTAGCGTGCAATAAACACGACGCGTTACTTATAACTTGCCCTTCTGAAACGCAAGTGTCGAACCATCTTTTAAACTTTACAATTTCATGCCAAAACGTTGTTATTTTTCCATTATTGTTATATTTGCGTAGTGTTCGTCACTTTTCCGTCTTTACAGCCCAGTAATTAATTTTGAGCACAGGTCTAGTAATTAATTTTAAGCACGTCTAGTAGTTAATTTTGCTAATGCCCAGTAATAATAAATTTTGAGCACAAGTCTAGTAATTAATTTTGAGCACAAGCCCAGTAATTAATTTTGAGCACAAGCCCAGTAATTAATTTTGAGCACAAGTCTAGTAATTAATTTTGAGCACAAGTCTAGTAATTAATTTTGAGCACAAGCTCAGTAATTAATTTTGAGCACAAGCTCAGTAATTAATTTTGAGCACAAGTCTAGTAATTAATTTTGAGCACAAGTTTAGTAATTAATTTTGAGTCTAATAATCAATTTTGTGTCTAATAATTAATTTGAGTCTAATAATTAATTTTGAGTCAAGTAATTAATTTTGAGTCAAGTAATTAATTTTGAGCAAAAGTGTAGTGATTAATTTTGAGTACAAGTCTGTATGCTTTGCCAAAGTGAAACTTGAATGTGCAGTAAAGTATGTCTATAACGATATTTTCACCCAATCGTTACGTGAATTATTGTTCATCTTTACACTGAATTATTTATTACCATTACACTGAATATCGCTATGGATATATTTAAATATACTGCATAATTTCTACAAAATGTGGCTGTGCAATAAAGAATTGATGAACTATGCGGTATGCACTTTTTATGTTTATAGCTTTAATTTTGAGTCTCAGTGCATATTTGACGAAGTGAAAATTATTTTCGCAAAATGTACCTGTATAAAAAGAAATGGGAGAAATATGATAAACATTTTCTACCAAACAACAATATCAATCAACGTTTATTGGCGTAGTGATACTAACACCGATGTTATGGCGTGATTAGATGGTGAAACGTTCGAAAGAAAATAAATATTTCTGCGTTCGGTGGGACCTGAACCCACGACCTTCCACTTGCCGGGCGGAGGCTCTACCCACTGAGCTACGAAGGACAATATATAATCTCTTTACGAACGTATATATATTGTTGCCAGTTATTTCGCAGAATGGTGTAGTACATGGACTACTATTTAAACCAAATTGCAAAGAGACTGGTATTAAATTGATCGAAATGCACGTTGCAGCATACATGTATGTATTTATTTTATATAAATCTGGTTTAAATAGTAGTCTATGTACTACACCATTCTGCGAAATAACTGGCAACAATATATATACGTTCGTAAAGAGATTATATATTGTCCTTCGTAGCTCAGTGGGTAGAGCCTCCGCCCGGCAAGTGGAAGGTCGTGGGTTCAGGTCCCACCGAAGGCAGAAATATTTATTTTCTTTCGAACGTTTCACCATCTAATCACGCCATACCATCGGCGTTGGTATCACTACGCCAATAAACGTTGATTGATTGACATTGTTGTTTGATTTAATCTGCGTAGTGTTCGATTTATATAAAATAAACATTTTCTACGTTTGTAGCTTTAATTTTGAGTCCAAATGCATATTTTTTTGACGAAAGGAGACTTTGCGTATATAATACGTGGAATTAACTTTCGTTTCCACTTCTATTCAACAGTCTTTGATTTTACCATGTTTGGCGCAGTATAGCCCAGATGCTCTTGCGCCATAAAAATCCAAACAAACAAACAAACACTTTCATTCAAAATGCGTTCGTGCGCGCATATAGGGGTGGGACTCGTGCATAAAAACGAGATATTGAACTTATTAAGCCAGAAGATCTGTATACATAAGTAATTAGAAACGTGATAGTAGAATAAGCAGTTTAAACATGAATGGAATTTTATAATGGAAGTGAATGAATAAATTTCGATCCTGAAATGAGAAATTTATTATAATCTCACTAAATTTCTTAATTTTGTTCAATACAATACAAATATATTACAATACACGTACCACAAACAAGTAAGCGACAACTCCTCGTTATTTAAATCGTCCCTGCTTATTAAGAAATTATAATTTTTTCGATTCACTACTGAGTGAATTTGTTTCTTTTTCTAACAGTCTCTTTTTGACGATTTATTTATTTAGGTTAAATCCACATTTTACGGTTCTCCTGTTTAGGTCATAATTATTTTTTATTTTAATAGATGTAATAATTAAAAAAGGGAACTGTAAAATAGAAAATCTTGCGTTAGAATAACATGTTAATAGTTCTCAATTTTACCACTATTGGTGATGTAAATATCATACTTGCTCCTCAACTTATAAAATTGCAATGACAAATTTTGATACTGTAATACATTGCAATATATGTGATACTGTAATTTATTTGAAATTTGGGATGGAGGTTCCGACTGTACGGGCTCGTATAACTCTACGTCTATGAGCAGTATCAATTATTTTTGTAGTACTATCTTGTACATTTACTAAAATGTTTCACAGCCTTGAAGGAGGTAACAATTTTTCTCAGCCTAGAAGTATTCATATGATGCTCACTGTAGTACACTGTTCAGCTGGGTTTGTTTTGCGTCTATAAACAATTTTTGCTTTAGTGTAAATTAAGTAATCTTTACAGTTTTATGCTTTGTGTATTAATGTTTTATGTCGTGAGTGAAGTCCGGACCTGCTTAACAATTTCGTGCACTCCAGACGAGACAAATTTTGCGCCCTAAAATTTAGGTACGTCTTTCCCCGTCTAGCTAGTTTGCGCAGCATAAGCCTCTTTGTCCTTGCGCCATTAAAATATAACCAGGAACCCGTGTTTCCTCGACGACCTTCCAGGGGTTCCGTGGGCATCTTGTAAATCATCCCTGAAATTTATAAGGGAATCTTTAAATTGTGTAACTCCTCCGTGCCACAATGATTACATCTTAGAATTAATTAACCTTAAACAGTACCTTGTGAAATGTAATACCGTCAGTGCCGGATTTACGTGTAGGCTAAGTAGGCCCCACAATTTTAGAGCCCCGCATAAATAAAAAATATTTAAATTTCAGTGTTACTATAATTTAGTTTATTTATAGTTTCCCTAGAAATTTTCATTACTGATAAAGCTGATTATTAAAATTATGAACCTCAAAGAAAGCTCATGAATAGTTGACTGACTATTGTAAGAACTACATTTTTAGGGCCCCTTTCTATCCTTGCGGCGTAAAGCCCATAAAAGCCTTAATCCGGCACTGAACATTATTACCCCTTCCATGCTGATGTATTGTTTATTTTTATGTTCAAGCGGTGAAGAATAATATTCCATTAGGTTTTCTTTAAATAATATTTATTAAGGGGTTCCGTGCCTGGCAGAGGCGTAGCCAGGTTGAGGCTATAGAGGGGCTGAGCCCCCTGGAAAATATTTTTTTTTCAAAAATCAAATATTGTGGAATTTTATTTTAAATTTGTTTTGTACGAAATTGTTCTTTGACGTTAAAAATGCATTCAAAATAGCTTTTTATTGTAGATCTTGTGTGTATAATTTTATTTATTTATTTTATTTTATTTACATACGTTTGAGCCTTTATATGCTTTGTAATAAAGATAGGGGAAATTATACTAATTGTTAATTCTTAATGCAAAATTTACGTAAAGAAATTTATTAACGTTAAATATATTAGTTTGCTTATATTTAGTATTATTAAATATATTAATAAAATATATCAAAACATTTACGAATTTTAAGCCCCCCTCCGTAGCTTTCTGACCCCCCGCTGTAACTTTCAGTCTCCCCCACCCCCCCGCAACTATCGACTAGCTACGGGTCTGGTGGCTGTGTATATAAAGTAAGATGGGGATATATAAGGTAAAAAAATATGTAAGGGTATATATAAGGTAAAATGTAAGGGGGTATATAAAGGTAAAAATATGTAAGGGATATATAAGGTAAAATATGTAAGGGTATATATATAAGGTAAAAAATATGTAAGGGATATATAAGGTAAAAAAATATGTAAGGAATGGGATGTATAAGGTAAAAAAAATATGTAAGGGATATATAAGGTAAAAAAAAATATGTAAGGGATATATAAGGTAAGAAACGGGCTCCGTGCTAAAAAAAATTTGAGGACCATTGCTCTAATGAACGAACCGAATCCAAGTAAAGTAAATCATAAAAGATTATAAATAGCAGCGCATAGGTTCCTATCTATTTAAAGTATTTAATTATTAGTATTTTTAACTATTATATGCGTATATATATATATACAATATCGTATACATATAAACACAAATTATTGTACATAGTGCGTGTATAGTATTTAAGTATTTGCAGCATTCAATGTAGACTGCAGTTGAACTACATTACAGTAAGCGTAGTGGCTAAATAACTGCTCCTAGTAGCTAAATATCTAATTACAGCGCCAAATAGCTAATGACTGAATAGGTTGTGTCAATGGCACTACATACCCTGACAAAAGTGTCATTATTAATTGACATAAACATCGTCATCATTTGATTCACCTTACGCAAACAGGGCATTGTGTTTCACGTGGATTTAATTTACATCCATTCGATCATACGGTGAAAGATTTCATCGATACCACTATCGTCCTTGTATTTGGCATCGATTGTAGCGAGGGCGATTTAAATCCACTTTGTGAAAGCGGGCATTATATCCCTAATTTAATATTTAGAGCGCGCGATGAAATATTCCGTAAATGGATTGTATGTTTAGATTGCCACGGTTGTATATAGTTGCTGATTCCATTTATTCCAATTTTCCACTCGGCTTTTCAGCGACATTCTTTTATTTTTGGTAGCGAATGCCACATTCGCTGGAATTCAATAAACCCAGATATTGTTTGGGAGGGCGAGTTTCTCTCTCTATGTGTGTGTGTTAGTCGTGATTCATTTAGGGCTTTTGATGGCGCCGGGGTATCCTCGGGCGCAAAGCGTTTGTCGTCACTGATGGATTAGTTTAAATTAACCTTCGTCGTCGAGATTAATTTTGCGATGATTTGTGCGATACCTGAGGAAAGGTATGATTTGACGTAGACAATGAAATTCGAAACTGAATTTGTCATATTGTTCTCGCTTGGCTCCACTAGTGTTAGTAGTGCTTTCAATAAGCAGTGGAAACGTCATAATACTTCATAAAACGTACCGTAGATGATATACGGATGTCTTAACAGTTGTAAAACCGTTTGATTAACACATTTATTTGGATATGTCGAGTTGCATGCGACTTAGCTAGAGGTCTTCGGGTATCTAAATTACTTTATGTCGCGTTTTATTATGATGAGCGGGAGTATATAAATCCTTTTTTAACGTATATTGTTTGCTTTATAGTTTTAAATCACTTTAAAAAGAAAAAGCCAAGTGGAATTCTTTCTCCAAGCAATGGTTATAGAGGGAATATAGTATAATTTTTTTTGGTCTTTTTTTTTAATTAATTTGGAGACTTTAATTAAATTTGTTTTTTTAAAATAAAAATTGCGTTAAGTAAAAAGAATTTTATATTCAACCTGTACGAGGAAAGTGTAAAAGAGAAAAGAAAAAAGTATGAACGTAGGAAAGAAAGGGAAAAAAGGAAAACACCGTTTTTTTTTCTTTTGTTTTCTTTCTTCCTTTTTTTTTTTTTAATGGAAGATGGTGGGAGGAATTAAAAAAAAAAAGAGGGGCGTTGGAATTAAGGGAAAAAAAATGGAGGCAAAGAAGACGCCGTTCGAAGCTAGCCTGCTTACGTCATTTTATTTCAAGCGGGGTCTCGCACAGTTGGGCGAGTTAACCCTTTGACGCTGGTAGCTCTCAAATTGGTGTGTTCCAGCGAAAGTAATTAACAGGGCCTGGAAGGGGCGAATCACCTTCCACCCCTACGGAAGACGCTAGAGAGGGGGAAGGGAGCGCAGAAACAAGAACGGGGGAGGGAGAGAGAGAGAGAGAGCGAGCGAGTAAAAGTATAAGCGCCATGACACTTCTTCCGTAGCTAGCTTTTGGTTCGATCGGGGCTCGAGAGTAGTAGCAGCCGCGCGAGTTTGTCTGTGTGTGTGGTGGTGTCTGTGTGTCTGTGTGCCAAAAGGAAAAAGATGCAGCCACGAGCCGGCCTCGGTTGCTCCATCTCCGTCATTTCGCTTCAAAAACTGAAAACATTCTTAGAACAGCCAAAATACAACCATGCGAGACTGCCCTGCTCGAATCCCCCGGTTTTGCAACACCATCCGCTTCCCTATCACCATCATGGTAAGTTTTTGGAGTGCATTCTTTCACTTCTTCCAAGCGAACGACCGCGTGCGCCGCTTGCATTATTCGGCGATGGCAACGGGTTTTACGGTGTCAAAGAGTTGAGTGCGGAAAGGGTTGTGCGCCTGTGTGTATGTGCGTGCATGTATTAACGAGGGGAAAAGAATTAAAAATGGCGACTGGCCGCCTCGCCCAATTTTTATGCCGGCTGAATATTTGCATTTTCTTTTTCGGGCGGGCTGGCAGAAGCAGTTTTTCAACTTTTTTTTTTTTTCCTTCCCCTTTTTTTTTTCTTAGAATTTCTCGCTTCTTGTTGAGGTGGATAGACGTAACTTACGTAATTACAGAAAAATTCTTATATATGAAATAACGCCATTTCTCTTTCTCTCTCTACAACCTTGACTCTTGTGTGAAGATGGTCATCTTCATCATCTTCCTGGGGTGATAATGATTTTATTTGCTTTGATATATATATATAGCCGCGGAGCTTAGAAGCCGTCGTTTTTGGGCATTCTTTTCGGGAAAAAAAAAATAATAAGTAGTGTGTTTAAAGAGTATATGGTTTAGTCCAATAGTTTTTTAACTTTCCTAGACCGCGGACCCCCTTCAGAGATCACTCGACCTCCCGGGCACCCAAGAATTAACTAAGTTTAAAGTTCGGAATTTGCGTTATATATATTTATTTATAATGTTTCAACACTGATTTTCACCATTTACGTAAGGATTTTTTCTTTCCCTCGTAATTTATTCTTACCACGAAAGAGTGAATGTTCTTGTCACGGTATTTTTCCGAACCTTTGTGGACACTGGGGGCGTTTCGCAGAACCCCCAGGGGTCAGCGGACCACAGTTTACGACAGAACCCCTAGTTTAGCCCAATGGGATCTTTTATAAGACCCCTCTTAGAATTAATCGATCGTTGATTGGCGCGTTTGAATTCCAGTGTGCCAATGGGAATGATTCAAGAATCTTCTTTTTTCCCCTTCTCCTTTTGTTTTTTAGGCCGAAGATAGCTTTTTACAAAGGTGTACTTGGCGTGGTTCCAGATTGGATCGTAACCCGCTTAACATGCCTGATGTATATATAAAATCTGGAACATTTTTTTTAATGAGTTGAATTTTTAGGATCAACATGGATTGACGAAAAACTTCAAAAAATTTAATTTTATATAAAAAAAGGATGGGAAGTCGCGTCTGTTTTTTAGGAACAAATGTCTTTAGTATTTATTTAATTTTTATGCTATTCAACATCATCAATATGTTTTCTCAATAGTGGAAATTTCATTCCGAATTAAATACTGAAGTACCCCCCCACTTCGAGTGGAATTGTTTTTTTTTTGGGGGGGGGGGGGTTAAATAGTGATGTGTTGGCGGTAAAAGCTTGTTCATGCCACAACCGGAAAACCGTAGTTTAGTTTTCGGTTCGTAGATTTCGGCGCGAAACCTGCATCGCTGTGATTTCATATGTTTCTGCTAGAATCTGTGCGCTATATTAAAACGATAGCTCATATCAGTGGCGTGGGAGGGGGGGGGGTCAAGCACCCCCCATTACATATAAAAGCACAATTTTTTCTTGATGTATCGCTCGAACTTTTTTAAAGCTACGTCAGCCCCTCCCGTAATTTTTTTTTAATTTCTACGCCCCTGGCTTATATATATTCGCTATAGTATAACTCTTTAGCCAATATTTGTCGTGATGCACCGATAAAACGCGAGGTGTAATTTCTGTGAAATTGGCATGAATCATTATTATTGGATGATTAAAATGGCGGTTATGGGATGAATGATTGATTCTCAAACCTTTTATCCTACGACAGTAGCGTAGCAATTCAAAACCCATGGAGGGGGGTGTTCAAGTGGCTTCAAAGAAGATTATGTGATGCCACCCTAGAGAAAATATTGTGTTTTGATAAATTTTAGTATAACTGTACTTTGCCAGACAATTACACGTAGACAAGAGTCTGGTTTCCTTTTTCGCTGAGCCATACTGCTATAGCGTAATGCTATTATTATGTGTAGGGCATGACGACGTATAGAAGTGTTCAAATATTATGCAACTTCTCAGACGGAATGAACGTGTAGAGAAAGTTAATTTTTTATTTGTTTTTTAAATAATGGAGTTGTGGCAATATAAAATGATCGGAC
>QLNU02015003.1:44955075-44968519 GCA_006491805.2 Dysdera silvatica | reverse complement strand
CCCCTCCCCTAGTTCTAAAATGGCCTGTGGGATGACATTGCAAAAAATACTAAAGGTGCATCATTTAGTATTTGAAGCGTGTTCGGTAAAAAAATCGTGTTCCTGTGCCTTTTTGTTTTTAAATTAACAAATATATACGGTGAGTTATAGAGTTTATTATGAAATATTTTCGTGTGCTATCCTATTTTGTATGTTACAGCTAAGACTTTTAACGTTGTCAGTGGATTCCCTGTCTGAGCGAAGCATAGCCTTAGTATAGAGTGTTTTTATTGGTTCTTCATGTTTGAATTCAAGGTTAGGAAGGCGTGGGGTGCGGCATCTATAATTTACAAATTGGTGTACACGTCGCAGTTAAAATCAGGGACATATGCCGCGCGTATTCTTTCTGATGTTAATTTTAATTTTTAGAATTTTTCGCTATTTTGCACCAAATGCCGTTAAATATAATCGCAAATCCTAGTCAAATGTCTCCAATTTAATTATAATTTTCTTTTCTTACAAATACATAAAAATATCATCAAAGTTTTCAAAAAATCCGCCAAATTCATAAAAAAGGCTCGCCGAATTCGTTTTTTTCCGTCATTATTGATACTGGAACCATGGAATAAACATGGTTTGAGCCGAAAGCCCAAGACCTTGTTGATCCACAACCATCCACCAGTCTAGGTTTACCTGAAAAGAATGTTCTAACTTCATCAGAATATTTGCATGCAATATCTCCAATTCCAAAATTAAATAAAGAAAAAAGGAAAAGCAACGAAGAAATAGGCACTTGTCTTAACCATTGCAGAAAACAGAAGACCGTTAAAAGAAAGATTGGAGAAGAAAGTTGGAAAAGAAAGAAATAGAAATAACTAAAGAAGGTGGTTAGATTATGAATCAAATAGTCATAGTACTAGTTCTGAAGTAGATGATGTTTCTGGGTTTGATTCCATTGCAATAGAGAAAGCCAGAGGTAATCCTAATGAGATGCGTAAAAGAAAGGAAAGTGAAGCTGGGTCATCACAAACTTTGGATGTGAATACATGCAATGAATATGAAGAAAATTATTATCACACAACTGAAGATGCGAATGGTTACGTTGTGCTATATGTAAGTTTGCGATGGCTTCATGCAGAATGTACGATTTTCGATGAGTTTTGTGCCGACTGTGGGAGAGAGAATAGATTAAAAAATTAGTCCAGCCTATTTGAAAAAAAAAGTAATTCATTTATGTCATTATTTTGTCCATGTTTGTTCCGATTCTGAAAATGAGTTCAAAATAAAAACAGCAGATGTTTTTTAAATTTATTCAATTTTTATGTTTTATAAAATCGCAATTTCAGTTATTCTATTTTTTCATAACATAGTTTTTGAAGAAACGTATTTGATAGGAAGTAAATTCATTTACTATACGAAACGCGGCAAGCCTCATGGTGCGGCATAACACCCGACACACTCGGCAGAGATGCCGCAACGAAGGGTGTTAAAAAATAAATTACAGCGGCTTATTGAATTTTTTGTAAATTATATTTTACTAATATATATGTTTTTTAAAAGTGTATTAATTATTATGACTAAGTAAATTTCATGTTTGTGCGCCATGGGTCTCAGAATATCGATTTTAAAAAAAGTGAGGCATGTAACCCGGATTTACCCTATAGTCCTATACGCTTTTTAAATGGAACAAAAAAGATGAACTACCACCTTTGCCATTGTACAGCTAAACTCGTTTATAAAGATCTAAGAAATGACGGAATAAAAATGGTTTAAATATTTAATTAATGCAAAGTTTGAATGTATAAGTAAATGCATTTTTTTAAACACAATTTTTGTATTTGTAGACACTGTAATTGAGTTAGAAAAGGCTTTGAGATTTGTGTCAGGAGATTCTATGGTTTTGGAACTTGTCCGAATTATGCAGATTTTAATGCATTATAATGTATTATTTGCTAAAATGAGTGACTGAAAATTTAGAGTTATTTATTGTCATTATTATTATTAATTTATCCTTCCTCAACTAATTATAGCAGTATTTTATGATTTTTAATTTGGCGGGTAATGGTGGCTGAACCATTAAAGAGAGGTATGAAATATTAAAGTGTGTAGAGCGGATATAAAAATTACAATTATGACATTAATTTGAAAAGTCCAAAAAACAATGATCTCGTAGTTAAAATTTATTTGGTTCTTATTTATTGTAGTTTAGTAACTATTTGATTAAAAAAAAGGTTCGCTCTATACCTGTTTGTGAAAACACTAAACCTGGAAATTTTTTGATACTGGTCTGGAACACTTGGTAAACAGTGGCGTAGGTAGAAAGTGTATAAGGGGAGGGTTATAGGCTTAATGGGAGGGGTTACAGAGCTACAACTCATATATTCCTATATTAAATATACAAAATTTCATTGCGATGGGGGGTTACAATCCCCACCCCCTGGCTACGCCTCTGCTGGAAAAGGCAGGGAAGTTTGAAACAAAATATAGGTAGACACCCAGATAAAAGCTAATACAATCAATATTCATTTTTTTTAATTTAATTAACTAAATTCGTTTAAATTTAATGAATCAAATGTATTTACATCCATTTAACTTAAAATAAGATAAAAACAGACCCCTCTAATCAAAATTAATACCATATATCAGATTTGCATGTCTTACTTATTTCAGTGACTGTTACTTCTTTCGTGCTTTTTATTATTATTATCTTTGTTCAGACTTTTTTGAACTTGAGCAATAAAATTACTAATTGGATATTGCTAGATTCATTAATTCTGTCTTAATCGTTAAAATCGATTATCCTGGAAGAGAGAAACGTTGTGGAAGTTGTTGTTGGTTGGTTTCGTTCATATAAGCACCGATAAAAGAAATGCATTAGCTTTTAATGTATTTCGTTAAATGATTTCTTAAGGCAGGGGTCTTCAAACTTTTTTCAGTCCGAGGACCAATTTTGCTTATTCTTGCTGGTCCGCCGGGGGGGGAAGGGGGTCCTTGGATCAGCCTTTGTTCTGTTTTTCTCAAGTCTCTATATTAGTTTTTGTCCACCAGAATATTTTCTGGATCCTCCTCTGGGACTGAATATATATATATATTACAATATAAAATACGTGCAGGGGGAAAAAATACCACATTTACAAAAATTTTAGTTATTAATACATTAAGAGAAATCAAATCTTATAGTGATATTTTTGGCACTGCTTATTTTTAACAATCCTGTCAATATCCGGTCTTATTTTTGATATTACAATCCTAAAAGTGTTTCCAAGGTGGACGTCAGTTATTCTGGTCCCAACTTGTGAGTTTACCAACTTCATTCTTGAAGAAAAGAGCCGTACACAGGTGGGGGGGGGGTCTTGATGAGTGTTGTAACTCCAGTGGCGATGAACTTTTGTATATATACATATAAATATATGAAGTTGTATCTCTTAAACTGATATTGTAAGCCTATAACCACCCTTATGAACATTCAGCGTAAGCTTATGCGCAGATTTCAAGGCATACAGCCAGATGGTTGGGAAGATGTTCTTATCGATATATTTAGAATAGAATTCATTGAGTGGTAAGTTGAATTTTGTTTTAAAATCACTGTTGCACTGCAAATCAATAAAACTAATGCCCTTATACCCTAGAAAACTAAAGTTTGTTTGTTTGTTTTGTGGTTTTACGGCTCAAAGACTACAATGGTCATGCTGCGCCGGGACCTACTGTTTTCCGAGGAATCCGAACCTCTTAAGGCCTAGGGAACCAAACCCCGGACTACAGTGAGCAGTGCGATCTTTATGAGATCTCTGAGTAAGCGTTCTTTGCACTGCTGGGAGTCGAACCCGGATTAGCGGCGCACTAGGAGAACGCGTTACCACACTGCGCCACCGCAGGGCGAAAACTAAAGTAAAATACAACTGAGGGAAGACTGCGTATTATTTTTTAGTTCTCTAGCATTTGAAGATAATTTATTACGAAGTGTGAAAATATGAACAAAATAAATACATAGACTGAGAGTGGTCAAGGGGCATTTTTTTGCAATAATTTGTACTTTTCATGAGCCAGCGGACTGCAAGTGGGTCGCAGGTTGAAGACCACTGGCCTAAGATATACAGTAATCTCTCATTAACATCTTTCTAATTAACGATTAATTTTGTTTAATGACGAATTTTTCCTCTGTCCCTCGAAAGTCATTAATAGGAGGAACTGTTGTGTATAATTTTGACAACGAAATTCATATTTGTAGGATAGTTGTGGATTAATACCGATTATGGAGGGAGAGAGAGTTTATAAAGTTTTCAAGCTCTCATGAGAATTAAATTTTGTTGCATTTACGATTTTTCTGTTCAAACCGGAACCTGTTTTGGCTCCTAAATGTCTGAGAAAGAGAAGTAGGTGACCTTCCCCTAAGTTGAACTTGAACTTGGAGGTTGGTGTCCAGCTTGGGGTGTAGTCACACGTACTTTATCCTTGGATTAAAAGTAGATTTTCATGCGGATCAAAATGTTGTGGATTCGGCGAACTTAATTTTTGGTCAATCCCCCCGCTATCTTTTATATACAATTGTAAAGGGCTCCCCTGCTAACCAAGCTGTTCATTATGAAAGCTAAACAGCTAATCGTTCCTCCAAGTTTGGCCCCAAACGCAAACTTTATCAAAGTATCTCAGAAAGAATACTATTTAGAGAGCTGTTCAATTAAAGGCGTTTCGAAATAGCATTCCATGGCTACTTATGGAATAGATGTGGCCCGCAAAGCAAACGCAAAATAGATGGTAATAACTTACTTACGTGTCTGCAAATCCATACAAAAATGCGTTGCCAATATCCAAGAAATAGGCATTGCTGAGAGAACCGTTTCTTCGTAACAGGAGGTTTTAAAACGTATTTGTCGAATGGTAAGAGATGAAGGGGGCAGGCAGCTCTGATTATTTGCGTGCCCAGTTTGTGGTCGTTGGACTATTAGATCTATTTAGCGTGTGGTCCAACGAAAGACCTCTTTTGTGTAATCGTTTACTTCATCGCGTTTCCTTGGCACGCAATACCACCATTATTCTCCATAGGTCGGAATGTGGGGAGAGCGTATCGATATGTGTTTCGGTGTTGCGAATTTTGACATGAAACACGACGTTCAGCTCTTCGTGTCAGAATGTTCTTTTGCAGCGGTCTTTCTCTAATTGTGTGGTCGTCGGTACCACTGCTAACTTTTTTATACACGATTTTTATTAACGATTATTATTAACGATTTTTTATACACGTGCTGATGGTGGGTGGAAGAAAGAAAATGAGAGTGTTTTTACTTAATAATTTTCGTTAGTTATCCCTGTGAAGGGTAATAATATCTTTCGTCCTCATATACGAAGAAAAATTTTGTTCTTGTCCTCGTTCGTCTAGTAGGTCAAGACACCGCAGGCTAAACGGAGGGACCCTGGTTCGAATCCAGGATGGGGAAAGCGTCTCTTTTTCTTCTAAACAAAAAAGCTCTAGTTTGAGCTTCTTCCTACGTGGGTGTCAAATTATTAAGTAAAATAAATTCCCCCACGAAAACTCGCCCCGGTGGTTTTGTGTGTTGACCATTATTTGGCAATTGTGTTATCCCTGTGAAGGGTAATAATGGCTTACGAAATGAGAGAGTGTTATGTATGCTCATTATTTCAACGAGAAGACAGCCAACTATGTATTTTTTATTTAAAGAAATTTGATATAATCAGGGTCCCAACGCACCTGGAGGAACTGGAATGGTCAGGGAATTTGAAATCGTCCCTTGTAGTCCGGGAAAAGCTAGATTTTTAAGTCAGACCTGGAGAAGTCCTGGAAAACCATCCTGACTTTTATTCTAAATAGTTAAATTTTGCGGGAATGTGAATTTATATTTCCCGAAACCGAAGCTCGATTCAAAGTTCTGTTTGCGATTGATCCTGCAGTTTTGTCGGACAAACCTGGAAAAGTCGGGGATTTTTGTCTTCCAATGCATACATTGTATAAGCGGGATCCCTGTATAATCACATAACTGAAAGCAAGTTTTTGCCTTATTTTCAAATATTATTCATACGCATACCTTTCGAAGGGTGTGTTCTGAATTAATGGGAGAGAAAGGAGTAAACGTAACTTATTTTCCAGGATATACATATAGTCTTAATTAATAATAATAATAATAATAAAACAAAAAAACCGACATCTTGCTTCCTGATTTGCACATTGCAGTACATAATCTGTACGCATGTAAGTAAACGATCAAGAAACTACGTAAGCATCTGTTACGCTTCAAAAACATTTTTACGTTCCTCTCTTTATTTTACAGCATCCCACAGGTCTAGTGGTCACCTTCGTGTCATAGCCCTTGTAATAATGAATGCTGCACAAATATGTTACATTTAAGGTATTTTTTAAAACTTTTGAACGATGCACGCAGGGGCGGACTGGGCCGCCAGCCAACCGCCCTCCGGGCCGATGCGCCGCCCTCATGAGCGAGAGGACTCGCGCCTCCGATAATCTAGTATGCGCCATTTGAAAGGACCGAGTCCTCCCCTGGATGCACGCACAATACAAATTGCAATGTCAGCAATTTTATGGCGAAGGGAAAGAAAAATAAAGCGTTTGGAAACTAAAGCTAGAATAATAATGCGTGCAACGCACGGACGTGTCACATTAGTAAAAAATCCATGTTTAAATTTACTAAACACAATTAAATTTGTTTCAACTTTAGCTTATTTAGATAAGTTGTTAAAAATGAAAATTGTGAAGATCAATTTGGTGATTATAATTTAAAGTTTAAATATGCTTTTTCGCCCCCCCTCTCTCTCTGTCTCTATTAGCTGATCTATAATAAGGTGAGAATCGACAAGCATTTGGTTAGTTTAATTATAGTTACTGAGCGTTTTTCTAAGACACCTTATTCGCCAAAAGATTAAGTAATATTTATATTCTCTATACTTAATTGTAAAAACTTGTTTCTGTGGTGTATTTTTCAAAAAGGCAGTAGCGGTCATATTACCCAAATTAAAACCAATTAAAGTTAAATATATCGCATCCTTGCAACGAAAGTGTTACAACTCAAAAAATCCCAATTTTCAGGAAACGCAAAAAACTGTTTCTGATTGAATTGAGGGATTTGGTGTTCATCCAATGATTAGAGACCCTCAAAATGTTTGGATAAAGTTCTTGAGTGAAAAAGAAATATTCTTGGGTTCTGAAGGCCGTCCGAGTTAAAATCTTAAGCACATTTTCTACGTATTGACACTTTACACACAAAACAATACACACAAAAATAATATTTAACTTATATAGGCACAATACTATGGATTTATTAATTATAATTAATATCCGAATGCAATTAAATTTAGCTCCCTAAGCTATATAAAATTCCATTTTTGATTTTCATAATTATATATTGCAATAAGTTCCACGTTTGTGAAGCTGAGATTTGTCTTGCAGTCACGTAAAACACAGGAAAATTTGAAGAAAAACCCTTCACAGTTTACATTTGAAACTGGAACCTATAGTGCTCTTAGTGCACCATTAACGAAATATTGATGGCTCTCACGCGTTGCATCAAGAGCGTCTTCTATCAAGATACCTGGATTGTTCTTCAGGGTTTCTTTCGGTTCTCTGTAGGCATGTTCTCGTTCGTCACCAGCAATGTTCTTCGATGTCGATAATTTGGTGAACAGAGTCTTCAGCTTTTCTCTTGTTGCTGCCTGTGAGATCACGTTCTGTCTGTAGAACAGATCAGCCATAGGCTGCAGAAACGTGCGAGTAGGATCCCCTTTCTTACGGGATTTTAGCTTCATATGCATATGACTCGCTGTTTTCTTTATTTCCTCGTTTGTCATGTCCCTCATATTGCCTTCCAGGATATTCCTCTCTCCACTTTGTTGTTGAAGGATCCTCCTTGCAAGCACTTGCAGACGCTTCTTCAAATTACTCAGCTTTGTGGCAATTGGTTTGGAATTGGTTTCCAACCTCTCTAACAGTGGCTTTGGTAGTGGTGCTACTGTATTTGACATTAACGAATAAATTTCTTAACGTAAATTTTGTATCGAAAATTTATAAATTTTAATATATCTCCCAAAATTTCCCACATCCTTACTATAAAGTAGATGGGGACAAATCTCTCTAAAAAACATTATGTACTAAGATCTACCATGAAAAGCTATTTGAGTACATTTTAACGTCGAAGAACGATTTCAATTGCCATGTAAAATTCATACAAAGTATAAAATTCAATTAAAATCTTTTTGAGAAAATATTTCCAGGGAAGGGTTTAGCCCCCTCTCTCTTATCCCCATCCTGGATAGGGCTTAGCAGGTTTGGATTCCAACTTCCTGCAACTGCGTCAAATACCGCTTGTCGGTTGATAGATATTTCCCATTTCACGATCGTGGCGTGATTTCTTGACGATATTTTAAAATTTTTTCGCGAAAAAAGCAAGAAGCGCATAAAATGGTGTAAATTTACGATTTTCTTCGGCAGATACTCTTAAATTTCTCGAGTAGAAGTAAAAACTCGGTTATGTGGACAAATTTCCCAAAATTCGCAAGTCAAAACCCACGTGAATTTGTTTTATTTGACTTAAAAACATGTTCCCCATCATTATTATTCGATTTTTTTTTCTCGCATTTCGTGAGTCGCGAATTTTCAGGGTCTCTAGTAATGACATGTGACAACTAGCGGAAATCCGAACGCAGGATGCAGCACTGTTTTCTACATCTAGTTGTAACATTAAGTCATTTTCACCGAATTTTGAGTTGTAACACTTTCGTCGCAAGGGTGCGATATGTATGTATAAAATACTAGCAGTATAAAAAAAGAGATTTGACGAGCAGATTCGTGTAAGTTATATCTAAAGTGAACCTTTTGTATTACGCTGCAGTATACTGTTGCACATTCTGCGAAAGCTATAATGATGGATATATACTGTGTAAAATGAACTGCAACACATACTGTGAAAGACACTAGCACATACTGTGGAAGACGCTGTAATACATATTGTGAAAGACACACTGTGATACATCATGAAATAAATATAAGATAAGGTGAGAAATTTTTACATGCAAGATACTGTGAAATTTTTTTGCATACCACAGACTGTGTGAGAAATTTTTACATACAACATACGGTGCGAGACATTTTTACATACAGCATACGGTGTGAAAAATTTTTACATACAACATACGGTGTGAGAAATTTTTACATACAGCATACGGGGTGAGAAATTTTTACATACAGCATACGGTGTGAGATACGGTGTGAGAAATTTTTACATAAAACATACGGTGTGAGAAATTTTTACATACGCAAAATTTATTTGGTGCAGATATACTGAGAGAAACGTTAATAACTGTTTTGATATCCCTGTGCTATCAATATCAGAATATCACGATTTTATTTTTTTTCAATGTCTGTTTTTGTCACTGACGCAAAACGAAGTCGTTATATTCAAATGATGATAGCATATGACTGTCGAAACAACTTATTTTAACAACGTCTTTCTCGCTGCAACTGCACCAAATAATTTTTATGCAATTCTTATATTGAATTAGTGAAGTGTGTCGCCAATATATCGTCTACTGTGACGTATCACAATGTGTTGTAGCATATTTCAATTAAGTGTTTGTTCACTTTATTTGATTTGTCATCTAAAAATATATATACTGAATTAAAATTTTATGAGCTGTAAATTTTTAAAAGAAACTAGATTATATATATATAAATAAAATTCCACATTCATAGTATAATTTTGAGCATTTCTTTCTTTTTTTTTCCTTTTCCTTCAAAATTTGTCTATTTTTTTTATTTCTTTAAAACATACATTCTCGTTAAGTTGATACAAATAAGTTGAAACAATTGCTAAAAATTACTTTTAATTACTTTATCATCTCGCAGGTATTTATTCAATTTCAATTTAAAGAAAGCCTTTCTTGAGTTAATTACTTTTTCAATCGCAGTAATCTCTGTAAAAAATGAATAATTAATTATATTTTTTAAAACCATTTGAACATTTAATCATTGATGGAAATTTAATATCGAAAGAAAAGTGAGATCTGAATTTAAAACGAATTAATTTTAATTTTGAAGATGCTCGTCTGTATTTAAGATAATTTGACGTATCGTTACGTAAATTATGTGTAATTTATATTTATAATTTATGATTATTATATTTATAATTTATGATTATTATATATTTATAATTTATGATTATTATATATTTATAATTTATGATAATTTATGATTATTATATATTTATGAATTTATGATTATTTATATATTTATAATTTATGATTATTATATATTTATAATTTATGATATATTTATAATTTATTATTTATTATTAAATATTATTATTTATTTATTATTATATTATTATTTATTATTATTATTTATTATTATATTATTATTTATTATTATTATATATTATTAATTTATATAATTAAATTAGATTTATAAGCAAAGAACAACATTATAAGCGTAAGTAAGGTTGTTAAAACGGTTTTTATTTCAACGTACGTTTCTGACGGACTTGGCCGTCTTTCGTCAGCAATATAAAGTGAGAAAATGAATATTAGAAAACTGGAGATGGTGTTATTGCATGACTGTTGTGTTGCTAGTTGTGGGTGAATAGTTAATGCGAAAATTTTATTAAACGTTTCCAATCTTGACCGAAAGTGGGAGTAGATTTGGCTCATTGACTATGACAGAAGAATTCTTATTGATATGGACTGCTTCTAAAAAATCTAATAACAACCCACAATTATCTGTCAACCAAGATCAATACATGAATTAGATTTTTTAGAAGCATTCCATATCAATAAGAATTTTTTTATTATAGTTAATGGACCAAAATCTACACCCACTTTCAGTCAAGCTTGGAAACGTTTAATAAAATTTTCACATTAATTATTCATCCACAACTGGCAACACAATAGTCACGCAATAACACCATCTCCAGTTTTCTAATATTTATTTTCTCATTTTGTATTCCTGACGAAAGACGGCCAAGTCCGTTAGAAACGTACGTTGAAATAAAACGTTTTAACAACATTACTTACGCTTATAAATACTTGTCTGTGTTGGCTTGTTTTTTATTATTTATATTTCACAAAGATAATTATATTAATTATTTAAAAAGACCACATTTTGTTAATATTAAATTTAAAGTGAAAAATTTTGCCTCGCGGTATGCAAGCTCGCTTTCTTCTAACTCAATTAGTTGTGTGTTGTCACTGTACTCATTTTTTCATTTAAATGTCTTTTAAAAATGTTGATAATTTTAATTAATAACAATGTATTACTTTATATACTTGCATTTTTTAAATGGGCAAAGGCAAGTGTAATTAAAAAATATATACAAGGTGCGTTAAAAGTTCGTAAAAATTTTAAAAAATCATAAAAATGGAACAAATAATGACAAAGATGTGCGGTTTGCACGAGAGGATTTCTAGAAAAATCGGATTTTTTTAGTCGCAAATAATAGTATCTAATGAATACGTAGATATACATTGTAACTTTTTTTTTGTTACAATTAATATAATATTTTAGCATATAATTAAACATATATATAGGTAAATGGCGTTTCTCTGCACTTTTACACAGAAAATTGAATTTGTGGATTATACGAAATGGGGCCCTCTTCCCTTATTTCGGTTAATCGGGGTTCCACCATAACACCGGGGTTCCACCGTATCATCTTTTACGTATGGTTTCCAAATTCTCAGGAGGCGTGACTTGACGAGGGCTAGCCATACACGTTAACAATGAGCGCAACGCAGCCTAGTATAGACTTTAGGTCTTCTATTCTTTAAACATTAAATTTAAAGCGAAAATCGTTTTCTCTTTCACTACTTTGTAAACACGTTTTCGAAAAGACTAATTAATATTCTCGAAGCAGAAATATTAGCTTTTAAAACAGGCTTGTTTGTCTAGTGAACCTCCTGAATCTTTAAATCTTGCTGTTTGTTCAGATGGAAACAAGTTGAGCCGCGTCGTAGTCAAATACCTTGAAATATTTCATCTTTACTCTTGTTATGTATTTATAATTATGCTCGTTTGCATTGCTTTGGCGACGGGCGGGATTAAACAAAAATCAAAATTGTTCTTGTTAAATAAATTTCGAGTTGAAATAAAACAAGAAAAGATCATGGCTGATGAACAAACACTGGCGTCGAAAGGGGGTGGGAGGAGGAAGGGGCTTGAGGGCCCCCTTCTCCCCATTTGAGGCTAAGATATTTTTATCTTTAACGATGCAATACATGGTCTTCAAAGCTATATGACTTCCCCTCCCCAATTTTTTAATTGCGACTGTACTGCGTACAAACGAAGGGAGGAAGTTCTCACGCTCCTCTGTTTAAAACAGGTGTTTAGAGGCTAATAAGAATATTATTAAGAAGCCAAGACCATGCTTTGGTAACACATTTAAATATAATATTAATAATTGGCTAAAAGGCCTAAATCTGGTAAGCAAGTTTATAGAGTATCTTTTCAAAAATCTTGGCAAAAACTGTCAATATTGATATTGGTCTGTAATTGGCAATCTCATATCTATTTTCTTTTTTAAATACAGGTGTAACCATGAAATTTAAGATCTTGGGAAGAATACTAGATTATGGATGCAGCCAGGGCTGCAGTATAATATCTGAAACATATTTAATAGCAGCCGGGTGAATCTGATCATGTCTAAGGCCCTTATTAGGGTTAATTTCCTTTATTTGTTTAGCAATTTCAGCGGGTGTAACTGGTGAAAGAAATAGAGAATCCTTAATGTCATAGTTGTAGCATCCACTATTCAAATGGGACATTGTATTATGGGCCTGTGCCAATCCAAACGGAAAATCGAAAAAAATAGTTACTGTAGCTGTAAGTATTTGATTTTGGTTGGTGATGGCTTGATTCCCAATAATAAAGCTACTAATTGGGTTTTTAGACGCTTTAGTTCTACCAAGATCCATTTAATCCCAACCAAATTTATATATGTATATCGAAGCCTTTAAAGAATTTTTGGAGATAGTTTCGTTTTGTCAGTTTGAATTTTTTTGTTTAAGTTATTTCGAAATTTACGAAATGCAGTTAGGTGATCAGGTGATTTGTGTTGTACGAAGCTTGAGAAAAGTCTATTCCTCTTTTATTTATTTCTTTTAGAAGAAAATTATCGATCTATGATTTTGTGATCCGCTTACTTCTTTCAATATTTTTGAGAATGAAACATTTGTTGTATATATTAGTAAAATTTTGAATAAATAGATTATAAGCGCGTTGAGCATTATTCGAATTAAGTAAAGTG
The DNA here is from genome assembly GCA_006491805.2 of Dysdera silvatica. NCBI lineage: Eukaryota > Metazoa > Arthropoda > Arachnida > Araneae > Dysderidae > Dysdera > Dysdera silvatica. Next base: position 44,955,284 of record QLNU02015003.1, on the reverse strand, counting down.
GTCCAATTGATTTTTGTTAATTCTGATTTAAATAAGATTAGGTTATTTTCCGAAAGATCCCTTATCGAAACACAGCTTCCAAATTTATTACGACGAAAACCTTGAATGTTATTAGTTATAAAAATAGGTAGGTGATCACTTATATGGTATGTGAGTACTCCTGAAAGGTGTGAATTAAGTATTAGTTATACAGAGGTCAATCATAGTTT
>QLNU02015003.1:44923018-44936569 GCA_006491805.2 Dysdera silvatica | reverse complement strand
TTCTTGAAATTATTGCATAATATGAACTGAAATGCATAAAAAACATGACTGTTGCGTCCTTGAATATGACTATGCGCAAAAGTAATACAAAATACATACCAAAATGTATGTGATACGTACGGAGATACGTTTGAAAATATGGCATCATGGACAATGGCGGACACAGACTTTCATTTTGGGGGAAGGGGGGTCAAGGACAGAATTTGCCATGGTCTTGGAATAACACCCTTCATTTATCATGAAAGTTGAAATTTTTTACAGTGAAAAAATACGTTTTGGGGGAGGGGGTCATGACCCCCTGTGTCCGCCCTTGGCATTAGGCATTGGCTTGGGCTCAAGGACGCCGCCAGGGTGAAATTTAGTGGGAAGCAAAGGCCTTAAAAAAATGGAAATTTTCTACCATACCTTTTTAATTTTACCTTTTTTTTTAAAAGAAAATCGAAATAATGGAGGAGGGTCAATGGCTCTTCCTTTCTTATACCTGCCTGTGCCCATGGCTTGCATTGGAAAGTATTGCGCACATTGTGAAATATCCCTACAAAAACGTGAAGACGCATAAAATTATTTTTTTCTAACTTTAATATTATCTAATTATATCATTTATAATGGAAACATAATAGCATTTTTTTTAAATTTTTTTTAAAGAAAGGCTTTTTTTAAAAAAGAAACGTCGAATTAATCTAATTGATAGAATTACAATCGGATTAGAAAAATACACACTTTCGAAAAATTTGCAGAAATATCCAATATATTAAAAATATGCGCACAAATGTGAAATATGCAAAAACATGCAAGTGCATAGAAATCCGGGCCCTGGTCATGACTTCCTGACAGTGATTCACCTTCTGATTCAGCTGAATTGGAGATAATTTCTCAGTTAGAAGAAAAATTCAAGAACACTGAGAAGAAAAATTCAAGAGCACTGAGAACAGAAGTTTATAAGCACAAATTTTAACTATTTTCCCTAAGAGCTGGTGTGCTAAAAAGAAAAAGAATTTGGAGCCACAGTTATTACATGGTGAAGAAAGCTAAGCAACTGGTCAAAGAAAAAGGAATCCTAGCATCCCCCAGCTCAAAACCTGGGAAGACTTCAGCCATGAAACAGTAAGCCTTGTACAAATATTTTGTAACAGTGATCATGGAAGTAGGAGGATAATGCCAGGAAAAAAAGACTTTGTCTCAATGAAGGTTGATGGAGAGAAGACACACATACAGGAAAGACTGGTACTGGTAATGTAAATGAAGCATTTAAGCTCTTCACAGATGAGTACCCAAAACTTAAAATTGGATTTTCCAAATTTGTGGAACTTAGACCAAAAAACTGCATTTTGGCTGATACTAGTGGAACACATGCTATCTGTGTTTGGCATATTAATCAAAATGTTAAATTAGTGCTGCTGGGATGCTACGCCCCTGCTTAAGGTCATGCTATGACAGGACCTTTAATTTTTCAAGGGATCTGCCATCGTTTACGTAACCAAACCTCGGAATACGGATCCCTAAAAAAATGCAAGCGCTATCTCTTTCTCATTTCTTTTTTAGTCTTCTCGTCTTCCCCCACCACGCAATTTTACTAAACTTAAACAAATAATTCTACAAACATCGTTTATATCAGGGTGATCGAATGTACGGCCCACTGAAATTGTATGAAATGAAAAAAACAATGCGAAAGAAAAATTTTAGGTTCTTTTTTTTCGGCAATAAAGAAAAACCGCATAGACAGCATGAGCGCAGTGAGCACACAAATAACCGGAAGAAACTCTGAATGGAGGCATTTATTTATTTATTTATTTGTTTGTTTATTTATTTATTTATTGCTTAACGAAACCGTTGGCCCGCGAGATCCGTGCAAAATTTTTAAGTGTGGCCCACTGCCCGAAAAGATTGAACAATATTGGCTTATATAATGCACTGGATCGATTTTATGAACTCCTATATGAATCCCAGAAAAGTTCATAAAATTGAAAAGTCTGTTAGTTCACGTTAGTTGCATGTGGGATATTTTTCAGGACTGATTCAAAAGTTCGTAAATTGGAGGTTCGTGAAAACGCGAGTGTTCTGTGTTCGAACAGTTCCAAGTTTATTGCTAATTACTAAGGGAGACAATCAGATAGTAAATCATCTCTAAGGCCATTGATTTCGCGTCATAAAAAGAAATCATTGATAAGAACTCCGGTCATAATCTTTGCAACGTAAGGAAACCACTGGAAAATCTGTGTTTTAGTTTTCAAGGTTAGTTAAAGGACGTTGCCTGAAAAATACTTCATTTTCGGAAAGAACTTCCTTTAAAAAAAAAAAAAAAAAATGTGTGTCTGGACATTTTCCTCTTGCGTAGCGTCTAATTAATCGAGATAGTGGCCTTGATCAGTGACGTAACGTCGTCTGCTGAAGATTGTAACAATAATCCTTATCGGTATGATGGTTGACTTTAATTTGCACGGATGGCTGACCAAGGGGATGATTTGTATGTTTAAAATTGGTTGCCGTGTCCAGTATGTCATAAGGAGTAATAATACATACATACTGATTTGAAATTTAACTATTCTAGACAGTGAAGAGGACATACATGACAGACATTATTGAGTGGGGGGGGGGTCGAAATTTGCTACGGTGTTGCCAAAGGGCGGATCCAGATTTTTTTTTCTTTTCCAGGAGTAGGTGCAAAGCTTTAAAATTAATTTAAAATCCCGTGGTTTTTTTTTTGTCGCACTGCTCACTGTAGTCCGGGTTTGGTTCCCTAGGCCTTAAGAGGTTCGGATTCCTCGGAAAACAGTAGGTCCCAGCGCAGCATGACCACTGTAGTCTTTGAGCCGTAAAAAAAAATAAAAATAAAAAAAATAAATACAGGGTACCAGGGAGGAAATTACATAAAAAGGTTAAACACTGGTAAAATAGCAATGAAAAAGATCACTCAAGCTTTCGGACGCATCAGCAGCAGTCCTTCATCAGGAGTAATGACGATGTTATGTTTACGTCTTAATACTTGAAGTACCCACTACTCTTTTTTATACCAAGAATAAAAAGAGACCGTAACAACATCGTCATTACTCCTGATGAAGGACTGCTGCTGATGCGTCCGAAAGCTTGAGTGATCTTTTTCATTGCTATTTTACCAGTGTTTAACCTTTTATGTAAAAAAAAATTGTTGGATTTTAATTTAGTGTAAGTAATAATGAATGTAATTTTAGGGGAGGGCACTCTGTACCCCTAGCCGGCATCCGCCCTTGATGTTATTGTGTGTTCGTGCATAGTTGGCGTGTGATACCGTTAGCAGACGGGTTAGTCCATTGCAGTTTAAGAAAGGGCGTCTTGCCGAAACTGCTTTTTTTGCGCCAGAAAAACCAGTTCCTCCAAGACGGCCTTCCCTAAACTGCAATGGACTAACCCGTCTGCTAACGGTATCACGCGCCAACTGAGCGCTAATGCACAGTACCAGGGCTTTGGGGAAGGTCCTTACGCATGGAGCCCTCTGTAAGGAAATCATTTACGTCATCTATTCCAATGTTGCCAAATTTATTTCACCGATAAATAACGCTTTCGCTTTTTTGCCTTTGTGTATGTGGAAGACAGGGTGGTTTGCCAATAATGTAATTGAAAGTTTTTAATGTTAGTGAGATTAAAATGAATTACTATGAATAACTAATTAATCGGTGAATTACTCCTTCAGAAAGTTTACCTTCTTGTACTAATTTTTCACGTATTGGCGATATTGTGAATTGAACAATAAATGCGATAAAGCTTTCTTAAGCGTTTACCTTCGTACCAGCCTCAAGATATATTTCTTCTAATGTATATAAAATCAGCGCCATCTGCAAAGGCGATTTCGTTTTTAGAATATCTCCATTATATTTCATAAGTATCTGTCGCATCAGTAAACCTACCAAGATAAAGCCCAGTCTGCACGGCAAACAGATAATTAAAAAAAAAAAATAAAAAATAAAATCAGTTTGCCATCTTTAATGCCGGTGCCCGTCTACCCAGAATGCAAAGCGAAGCCGTAATGAGTGACGCTAAGCGGCGATGTTTGTAAACAAAGGAACTTAATTTCGTATTTCTTGCAGCAGGATTTTTGCTCTGCTTTCTTGCATTTCCTTTTTGTTCTTTCTTGTCCTCTGCTCGACTTTTTTTAAGAACATTTTTCGCTTTTCTTTTTGCCGACTCTGCTAATTTTCGCCTTTTGTGTATGTGTGCGCATATTTCTTTTTTGAATCCTCCATTGAGGGAATTAGAAAGAGCTATTCAAAAGCGTCAATGATCTTTAAATGCGTTAAATGAAGAATGATGTGATCTATTTTTTTTTATTTGTCTAAAAAAACTTTCACAAAGTGTTTTGGTCCAATGGTTTTTCGCATCTATTAAACAATAAATAAATAAATAAATAAAATTTTGGATCCCTTCGGTGATAAGTAATGATTAGAATAACCGAAGTTCCAGAGGAAATTGATCCACGAAGACGAAGTTTTTTACAGAGTCGAACCTCGTTAAGACGAACACCAAAGGGAACAGAAAATCTGTTCCTATTAACAGCAATTCGTCTTATCCGGAAAGGGTAGTATGCTATACAATCTGACGGGACTTCAGAAAACTGTTCGTATTAAAAGTAGTTCGATTTAACGAGGTTCGATTGTACAGACAAGATGTTTTGTACCGTAAATCTGCATAAAGTAATAAGCGAAATTATACGTAGACTGTTAATATGTGCTCAATTTAATTATTTATGCAGATTTTCAAGTAAATTGGGATGAACTGAAAGAAAATGTAGATTATGTGGCATTCAAAACAATTTTGTATGTTCCTTTTTTTGTGCACAATTATGTTTTTATTTTTGCACGCTATATTCGTTTTATGTTTGAAAAAGCGATAGCAATTTGAATACTGCGAGATTGGCATTACCCATAGCGCTGAAAAGAAAAGCACGTTTCTTGCTTTGAGAATTGACCAGTGCTGGATTTACGTTTATGCCAACTGGGTCCTCTCGAGGGGCGTATACCTTGGATTTCGGAGGGCGCGAGTTCTATCTCCAACGGGGACGCACCGACCCAGTCCGCCCCTGTAGGACAAGGCTCGGGCCTGGCGTAATTTAAGTTTCAGCGTTATTTAGAATCTCTTTTATTTACACTATAATACATTATCGAGAAAGTTTCATCTTTGATGTGTCTGAACAATGAAATTAATTAATAAATTTCAAAGAAATGTCTCCAATTCATTTTGCGATGACTGGATATTGCCAGGAACACATTTTTTAGGGGCGCCTTTTCTATCCTCCCAGCTCGTACAAACCTTACTTCGGCATTGGAGTTGACCACGACCATAAGCAGCATTTATGGATATAAATAGGGTCGATACTTCGAAGGATAGGACTATATAATAAATGTGTTTATGGAACTAGAGTTTGCATTCGTTTCTGGGATTTTTTATTTCTTAAGTTTAAAGCTGAACTCGCGGTCTCGTTTTTTTTTAAAAATTTTTCCGACAATTACTCTGTTGGTCATCCGCGATGGGATCGGCGGTTTAAACTGACTTCCGGACCACGATACGTTTATTATAAAAGATGGACCTAAAAGAAAAAAAAAATAATAAAAGCATTAATATATTTTTTTTTTTAAATATACGCTCCACATGTACGGGACTTAATCCCGCAAGCGCATATGGGATACGGACGTCACATACGGGACTTAATCCCCCAAGCCGAACGAAATTCTCGATTTCCAACTAAGGACGACGACGTTTGTGTGTCTTAAATGTGTAGATACAGTTTAAACGATAATCTTCCTCTATACTGAACGATCATCTGAACTAATGAACGAGTTTGCCTATCTGTAAACGAGCCATATAACTTGAATGAACGAGCTGACTGGTTTAGTGATTGAAGGATTTGATTGGGACACCGCTATCACGCAACGTTGTTACTCATACCTAAATAATAAGTAAATGTCTATATACGCCTTTTACGGATTACTGAAGTGAATCGTGATATTATGATGATTAGCTTATCATGATTATCATGAATAATATGGATTATCGCTGTTGAAACTGTGTTATTATTGTTTTACACTGAGTCGGAGGGGTGGGGTTCATCTGACATGCTCATGGGTACCACTCTTCTGTCCTGAGGACGGAAATCCGTCTTTTGAAGCTTTGAGAAACCTGTCCAGATAATTTGATTTTTTGTTTTTTACAGGTACCCCCCCCTTTTTTTTTGTATCCTTAGTGTACCTTGAATTTCAGTCTTGGCGTGGGCACCTTAGTTACACCAATGGACATGCCGAAGAAAATCCTTCCTTCCTGTCTGTGCATCTATCTATCTATCTATCTATCTATCTATCTATCTATCTATCTATCTATCTATCTATCTATCTATCTATCTATCTATCTATCTATCTATCTATCTATCTATCTATCTATCTATCTATCTATCTATCTATCTATCTATCTATCTATCTATCTGTCTGTCTGTCTGTCTGTCTGTCTGTTTATGGCGTAGACAAGAGAGCTCGAGGCCCTCCTATTGGACATCAAGGTAGACGTTTCTTTTTAACGCCGAATTACGTTGGACTACAAGAGCCCGTTTCCGGCGGCCACCCCTCCCAATTCCAGTCCAACGCTGAATTACACTGGGATCACAGTGCTATCTTTCGGCGGTCATCCTTCCCATTAAATTCATGCCCAACTCGTCATCAACGCCGAATTACACGATCTTTTTTTAAAGCAACTCGACTCCCTCATGACTTTTGAATTACTACGCCCCTGTATCCTTCGGACATTCAACCAGAAAAAGGAAGCCCTCTGGATATAAATCTCTCCTTTCCATTTACATCGAGAGTGACATGGTCTACTCCAAGGAGTAGCATCAGCGGGGGAAACTTAATTTATGTGGCAGTTGAGAAGTGCATGCTCTAGATTTCTCATACCAGGTTCCTACTACTTCATCCCCTCTGGCAACGTTCCCGACTTTTTCACAGATTGAGTTTTATAGTTTACTTCTTACTTTTTATTTTATTATTTTTTTTTTTTCTGTTCTTTTCCCCCTTCAGCTTGTCTGCTTTTTCCCCCAACCGTCGTCCACGGGATTTTGGAATATTTCGGCAACACTTCTGACGGCGTCTGGAGTAAAGAATAAAGTTGGGCTAAGAGGGGGATTGGTAAAGGTCCTTCGTTCACTGGCCTTTAGGCCTTGCTCGAGCTGACATACATGAGAAGCAACGCTATCGATTTTTAAGTTGGTAGCGCCCCCTAGTGCCTAAGCCTTCCGACACTAAATACGATGGCGTCCCAATGTTGCTGAAAATAGCGAATCTCGTGTTATTGTGCAATCGAACCAACTTTCCATTACTGCAGTCCGTTCTTTCCACATTTGTCAGACCAAAACAGTGCCCTTCTAGGATTATAGAAATGAATAAACATCGTGAAGACGGTGTTTTAAACCAGTGTGAAAGCAGTGGCCATTATCCATTTCCTTTGATGGTTGACCCGTGGGTTAATGTCTAATTGAATGTGAGCTTCGCCCCTCATCCCCCTGTGGAGCGAGTATGTGATCCATAATGGACAGGGAATGATATTTACACTCTTAATAACGCTATGTCTTAATGAAATTTTCTAATTTCCTTTGATACGAAAGCCTACATTTTGAAATAACATTGTCTTTCCATTAGTGCTGTTGAGCATTGTCAGCATATAGATATTTCAAGCTGTTTTATATTTATTTTATATTAGCTCATATATATTTTGCGACATCAGTAAGTGATATTGTTGATGTGTTGTTTACTACAGATGACTTCTTCCTGATATTGATATTTCTTTGGAATCGAACTCCTTTACAACGGGCATGAAAGGATAGTCTTTTTACTCTTTATATCCAGGTTGTCTTTACAGTAAGATACCATCATTTATGGATACTGTATATCTCTAAATATCACAATTTTACATTTTTACGCTTTATTACTTGAAAAATTACTTTCGCTCAAACCCTGTAAGATGGGACCTTTGTGAAAGGGGAGAATATGTTTTTTTTAGACCCGACCTACTCACATAAGGGGGAAATTTATTGGATTGTTGCTTGCTGTAAAAGGTTTTCTCTAGCAATGGGAGGTTTCTTCTTATATATTTTGAATACAACTGAACAACCATTTCGCTATAACGCTTTTTTATGCTCACATTATTTCGTTAGCTACTGCTTACCCGTCTCAATTCTTCTTGAATTTTACTACTCTATGATTTTTTCTTTTCTTTACTTATTGCCTTCAAATATGAGGAAACACTTCCACGTCTAATCTCATTAGACTTACCGGCCTTCAAAAAGATTCCGCCACTTCTTAAATTATCAAACTCATTCTTCCAGAACTAATATGAAATAGCTTACGATCAGTAGGTATTATTAACCGAAAAATTATTTACGTACGAAACTTCAATCTTCATGTTTAACACTGTACGAAATGGCACTCATTCTGATCTCAGTTCATTGCACTTACCTGGTCATACTCATTTTACAAGAAATTTTAAAGGTCTAATACCAGAGCATCCATGAGCAAAACTTGGACTCTCCTGAATCTGTTGCTTTGGCCCTAGGGTGTGGGATCTTCTTCCTAACTCACTTAAATCTATTTATTCCTTTGCTCAATATAAAAAACTCATCCGCAGACATCTATTGGATAGAGAATTATATCACTACATCTTTCTCTATTTATACCTTCCATACCTTTACTAATTAATCAACCAGCTCTTATTGTATTTACTTACTAATTACTTCTACTAATTATATCCAATCCTGGGCAGCGGGGGCTTTGTCAGACCCTAAAGTCTTTACCCTTTGCTGTCAAGACGGATTAACCTGTAGTTCGTTCGCCGAAAATTGTCCGCTAGTCCCGTTAGAATTCAAGAGAGCTGAAGTACCAGACGGGTTATTCCATTGCAGTAGAGGGAAGGACGTCTTGCATAACTGGTTTCTCTCGCTAGCGAAAAACCAGCAATATTTTGTCCATTACATACTTCCCCTCCCAGTAAGCAAAAATTAACCTTGGCTAACATAGGAAAATAAGACCAACGGCAACCACCCCCCCCTACCCCACAAGGTGCTTATGTAATACTTCCACCCTCCCGCATATAAAAAATTTGAATCCGTCTGAATGAAGTTTGATTTGATTTGACATTGTTTTATTTTTGTTTGTTTACGAATGTCCGAGAAATGTTTCGTATTGATGAGCCCGGATATTAAAGGTCATGACCATGGAATAAAAACTCGCCTAATTTATTTAGTGGACATTGCGAGGATCACATTCCTTAGGTGCCCATTTTATTCTTCCTACTAAAGCCCATAAAAACTCAGATATACTCTAAACTCTATGTAGTTTATATTCTATATAGTTTATATGTCTAGACTCTTTAGATAAAGATCATTGCCTATCAATAAACTTATGGGCTTCTTGTCATCTTAACTTCATCTGGTTTCGCTCGCCCACACATACACGCGTCTATCCATTTATTAATGATGCTTAATTTATAGTTTATTAAAATATCCCACATGCAATTGATGGTGAACGTTTATGTTTGAGTTCTGCTGGGGAAATAAATCCGTTCAGATAAATGTAATGAAGCTTTTGGTATTTATTTGACGGAAATCTTACGACGGCACTGTTCGTTCACGAAAAGAAATCCGATGGAATAGTTAGAAATAACGGGAGGTGACGTTACAAACGGCCTATCCCATTACAGCAGAGGAGGACTCCAATTTCAGAACTTGATTTTGGCGCCGACAAACGTTCACCAAAAGCCAGTTCTGAAATTGTAGTCCTCCTTTGTTGTAGTGAACTAACCCGTTTGTGACGTCACCTCCCGTTATTTCTAACTGTTCCATCAGACTTCTTTTCGTGAACGAACAGTAAGTACTACTTTGGCAATAGGGTATTTGTGTTGAAACTGCTCCCCACCACACCTCTCGCTCTCTCACCTTAGTGGCCCTACAGTGGCGTGGAGGTACGGCCCGGCATTATCTGTCGTGCCGTTAACTCAGCGTTCAATCCCATTCTACTGTAGGACGTCTGCCGTTTCTTTTTTGCTCATCATAGTTCTGTGTTTGGTTCCCTAGGTCACAGACCATGAGGTCTTTCGGAAAACCATACCTTCTGGCGCTGCATAACCTCAGTCGTTCTTACGTCGTAAAACAAATCGAATGCTAGTGAATATATGTGAAATTGAGCTGATTGGTGATGATGTCTTTTTCAGTCAGTGCAGCCTGTAAAAATTTTGTTAGAAACACGTTTTAAGTTTGACGCATGTGCGGAAAGACATAATTGCGGAGGGTTAAATCATCATCTTCATCAACACGCTTTACCCTCGTAGTGGAGCTTTGACCAATATCTTCAATGTAACCAATATTTTCATGGTAGAATAAACTTCGAAGAGACCGATATCTGTTTGTGGATAGATAATGGCTGAAGAAGTAGCTGCATTCGTGTTTTTTTAAAAGATAAATCTTTGTGTGTTTGTTTACACAAAGCATTCTCTCTTTCTGTCCCTCTCAAAGGAGTTCAGATGTCGTGCTAACTAATGTTGTTTTCTTACTCTTCTAAAAATCAATCTTTTTCAAAAAAATAGTTGAAAATTCCGTCTTTATTATTTGTTGCCGTTGAATTAAGGAACCAGTCTTCCACTATATTGCCAACAAAGGATTATTTTTGAAAAGTATTACCAAAGCACTTAGGAGATCATAAATATATTTTTTTGCGCCACAAACGTAAACCGTTTGCTCAAAAATGAAGTGTTAATATTTCGTAGATTTCAATTAGCTTCCGTGCAGAAAAAATACCGATTATGTTTATTTTTAAACATCGCGCTCGCTGGGAAAAGTGTTCTGCGTATTCACTAAGCAAATATTTATCGAAGCAAACTACTGTACGCAAATTTATAGGCTTTTTTATTATGCGGCGAACACAGTGGTTCTTTACACACCCATATTTTTTTCACACACTGTCAGTTGTTCACCTTTCTTTGTCCACTAAATGTTTTTGGTTTTAACTGATGCATACATACGTAATTCGTTTTAATTACAATTTTGTGTGATGCAGGATAAAAGGATTAGTTTACCGATGTAATTTTTTTCTTCAGTTTGAATCGTTAATTATCTGTGACTTGGTCGCTGTAATTTTAAGGGCGAAATCAGGGACTTTTTACGACGGATTATTTTGAAGGTTGTGGTGATATTGAAGTCTTATGTATAATGTGCTATTTTCAAGTTTATATACGTTTCATATATTCATATCCGTACATGTTCTCAAGTACATATTATACTTTTATATGCACGGGGGCACATTTAAACGACAAACACAAATGGCCAAAATATTGCTTACGTAATACTTGAACGCTCCCTTATACACGATTCGGTTTTTGGGCTCTGTCACTTCAAAGGAAGTAGGCTATTTTCAATCGGCCACCGCTTCTATGAATGAGACTAAAAATGAGAATAATAATTTACGTAAAAGAACGAGTCATCATTACCATTCACTTCCACCGCACATTCTTATTCCAGATCATTCACTTGCGACCTAACTCTCCAAGAGACTCGTCTATATGACGGCAGCAGCGTAGCAATTGATAACATGTGGGGCTCAAGTGCCTTGAAGATGATTTTGTGATGCGGCCTATGCGCAAATAATGTGTTTTGATATCGAATGGATGATGGACTTGAGCCTCATGAGCCCCTCCTTTTCCTGCGCCACTGACGTACGATCCATGTGTTATAATCCAAATTTTTAAAAACATGTAACGACAGGTGGGTGATTCTGTCATTGAAAAGACAACCATGTGGATAAAGCGTAGCTATCAATGCTTTCTCAGTAGGGAAAACTGTGGTGTTGGCGGATGGATTAAGCACTTTAGAGATCCCCTTTGTTTATCTTGAAAGATGCTTTTACCGAGGAAGAAGAAGAGTTAAGTTTGGCAAGAAAAGCATTTATATTGAGAGACACGCACTTCTTGGCAGAACACTGCAGCTGACAATTGGTCTAACGCTACGGAACCAAATGGTCAATTGTCTTTTGCCTCTTCGTATTTTTTAGTTATTATTCAGAATTTGTGTTATTCATCGGAGGTTAATTGCCTTCGCAATCTACCTGCTCAGTTGTCGTTCAAGGCTTTTGGGATTTCGGACGATGATGTCTTCAGTTATTATTTGCACTTTAGCCCATATCCGTAAGTTGTTTTCAATTCTGCATGGCTCCAATTGCTCCTCCTGTCTTTGGTACTAGTGACGTATAGAGATTAAAATCCTCTCTGATGAGGCATGTTGTTCATGGCTCGGCTAATACGCCATCGATGACTGGGCAATTTTCTTTTTCCGCTAGTTTCCGGTGTTTTCTTTTTTGGGCGGGTATCGTTCTTGTCCAGCAAGGCTGGTAGGGTTCTCCTCCGTTTTTCGAACTTTAGGCGCTATAAGGCTTTGAATCAGATAGGTTATAGTTAATAATAATAATAATTTTACAGGGTGTCTGTCTGCTAGGTCCTGGAAGTCACGGATCGAGAAATAAGAAAAAGATCGCTAAGTGTTGTAGGTCGAGATTGCGCCCGTTTTTTCAACTTTGCGCATGCGTTGAATTGTAATTTTTGTACGATATTTTAATGAGTTTTTACTGGTTTAGTAATTTTTAGCTACTTTTTGTTATAACTTTGCAATCTTTGGAGATTTTCGGCTATTTTTCGTCATATTTTGGCAATATTCATGGAGTTTTAGCTATGTTATCAATCATCAAAGAAGGTTTAGAACGTCTTTTTTAAGGTCAAGGAATGTACAAAAATAGTCAAGGAAAAGTCAAGGAATTGGCTTTCTTATTTTTAGTAGACACCCTGTTTTATTTTCTTCAAATACATGTGCACCAATACGTTTGGTCACCTTTTACCTTCAGGTGTGGTTCTCGGTGATGCCTATGAGATAAAACTTGAATTATTATGTATATGCTTTACATATTTATAGATCAGTTTGTAACTAAATAACAAGATTGATACATGTTACTTACACAATCGTTGCACTGACAGATGTACACCATCCATTAATAAGTCAATTGTATTTGTTGCTGATACCTCTTACAATCTGCCTAACAACAGACATGTCAATTCTTAGCCATTTTAAAAGAAAAAATAACTATTTTTCTCGCAATAATTAATTCCGTCTGGTTGTCCTCTTCTGTTATTGAATAATTTATACAAAGTAAGCATAATCACGTCCATTAAACTCGCCCAATACGGGCAGTCGTGCCCAGCGAATTCAAATGCGTGATCTAAACTGTTCAGCTTCCATGATACGCACTTCAGGTTTACGGGTAACTTTTACGTAATACTTGTTTGCCAATAAACAAATTGTGTCCATCAACTCTGTCGCGTGACCATAGCCATGGGCTTTCATGATTAGTGGTATTTCAATTTTAGCACCCGTGTCTACCAATAAACACAATCATGTTCAATAACGTGATCATAATCCAAAGCTCTATGACTAGCATTCCGGCTTCAACACTTTGTTTGCTAATGAGCACAACCGTGTCCAGCAAAATCAATCGCACGATTATA
>QLNU02015003.1:44891455-44917768 GCA_006491805.2 Dysdera silvatica | reverse complement strand
AAAAACATTGGTTTGGCCCTGCCAGCAAAATGGAGCGATAAACAAAAAGAAGGAATAAGTACGTTTAGCAGCGGGGAAGTTTGGTGGTCATTAATTAGGAAACACTTTGGAACATTAAAATAAGGGAATATGATGTTTAATATCTGGTAGTTTGATGGCCATTAACGATAAAATTGGCCTTGACGTAGGGGCCCGAGTTCAATATCAGGCTTATCTCTCTCTCCCCTCCCAAAGCAATAGGTTCGCCATGGCAAATGAAACTATTCGTTATAAGTAGAAAGTAAAAATCCTGGGTATAGGCTTTTTTTATTGATAAATTTCAATGTGTAGTTCGTTCACGAAAAGTAGTCCGATGGTACCGTTAGAAATAACGGGAGCTGACGTCACAAACGGCCTAGCCCAGCGGTTCTTTGACATTCCTAGACAGCGGACCCCCTTCAGAGATCACTCGCCCTCGCGGACCCCCAAGAATTAACTCAAAGTTTAAAGCCCGGAATTTGCATCATACATATTTATTTCTAGTGTTTCATCACTAATTTTCACTATTTAAGGAAAGAATTTTTCGTCCCCTCATAATTTATTCTTAGCATTAAAGAGCAAATGCTCTTTTGTAGTATTTTTTTGAACCTTTGTGAACACTGGGAGAATCCCGCTGACCCCAAGGGGTCCGCGGACCACAGTTTAAGAACCGCTGGTTTAGCCGATTACAGCAGAGGGGAGGACGTCATTTCAGAACTGGTTTTTGGCGCAGACAAACGTTCGCTAAAAACCAGTTCTGAAATAACTTCCTCCCCTCTACTCTAATCAGCTAGGTTGTTTGTGACGTCAGCTCCCGTTAATTCTAACGGTACCATCGGACTACTTTTCGTAAACGAACTATACTTTACTGTCGGTGTATTTCGAATTACGATGCTTATGGCCTCCATAGCTCTTAATTCGGCCCTGGGTGTAGGTTTTTTACAGGTAAATTTCACTGTATTTTGTATATTTCACGGTATATATTGTAGGCTATATGTTCATTGTATACGGTATATTTTAAAATACGATTGTGACGTTTTCTTGTTTTGTTTTTTCAGATTCGCGCCACATTGAAGACTCTCTCCCTCCCCTCGGCAACGTGGATACTTCCCAGCAGCTCCCGCCGGGACTGTTTAGCAATCACGAAAGTGGGACTCGCGTGCCCTCTTCGGTTAATAGCGCGGGCCCTAATCACGCCCCTCCAGGCGGTGGACCCCCACCCCCCATGGGCCAACCTGGGCCCCCACAAGGCGTAGCCAATTCCAAAAAAGGCGGCGGAATGCTCGGCCCGATGGGGCCTCCACTTCCAAACGACGGCACCATGAGCCTCGCGCCACCGACTAAAATGTCCCCTCCACCCCACCAAAACCCCAACGATGTTAATCCTAGTGCCAATGGAAACACAGGTCGCAAATACCAGTGCAAAATGTGCCCACAGGTAGGTTAGCCTTTCATATTTTTTATTCTTTATTCAACTGTTTTTCCCTTTCAGGCAACTGAAAATTCCCTCTGCCTCCTTTAGGGCATAGACTAACTAACGGAAAGGATGAAAGCTGTCCATAGACATTGGAGGCACAACTGATTTTAAAAAATTCCCCACCAGATGTTGTGCCTCATTTCGTGTTTTAGACATGCGAGAATTTTTCTAGGCAAAAAGCTTGTCGGGGAAAATGCAAATTAAAAGAATTCTGTATGTCGTTTACTGGATGGAATTTTCCTTAAGCTAACAGTATAATGTGACACTTGTAATTCATTGTGCCATTTATAAATTTTTAATTGCCTTTCAAATGTCAGTTACAAAATCTATTTCTTTACTTTCGTTCAATACATCTAAGCAGTGTTTAAAAGACTTCAAAATGTAATTTTATCGTATGTGTTAGGCTAGAAGGTATGTAGAACAATTAACAAGGAGTTAGTTAAAAAAAGTGTGAACTAATATAATGTATAGATTAACATGTTTGTGATGGGGTGTGTCCGAGAGAATGAAATCTGGGAATTTTTTTCTTCGGAGTGAATAGGAATTGTGTTGTTGTAAAGCCATTTTTGTTATGCAGTGACGTACAATATTTAATATTGACACGCATATTACAACAGAATATTTTTAAACCCGTCGTATCAATGAAAATACAAACATCGACATTCCTGTGCGAGTAGTGTAGGCTTTACAGAAAGGACTAGCAAGCAAGCACGTCCTCAGTGAAATTTGAAACTTGTCTCTTGGGCCAACTACATCCACGTTAGTTTTTCTTATTTTTAAATGATGCCATTCATATAGCCATTAATTACAGTATTTCGCACAGTATCCATTATTTACAGTATTTCACACAGTATCCATTAAATACAGTATTTTATACAGTACTCATTAATTACAATATTTTATACAGTATCCATTAATTGTAGTGTTTTATACAGTATCCATTGATTACAGTATTTTATACATTATCCATTAAATACATTATTTTATGCAGTACTCATTGGATACTGTATAAAATATTGTAATTAATGACCGGGCCAACTACATCCACGTTAGTTTTTCTTACTTTTAACATATCATTCATACAGTATTTCACACAGTATTCATTATTTATAGTATTTCATACAGTATTCATTATTTATAGTATTTCATACAGTATTCATTATTTACAGTATTTCATACAGTATCCAGTAATTACAGTATTATATACAGTACTAATTAATTACAATATTTTATACAGTATCCATTAACTACAGTATTTTATACAGTACCCAAAAATTGCAGTGTTTTGTGCATTATCCATTAATTATAATATTAAAAAAGGTAAAACTAAAGTAATATTGAATATTTTTCTTCTTAAGTAGTGAAAAACGTTAAAGGAATATTTATGTCAGGAGAAGGGGGAAAAACCTGTTATTAAAGGATTATTAAATTTATAGTAAGGAACAGATCCTTAGTTATGTTTCTTAACCCTTAGAAGCCTTATTTTCCAAATTAAATTTAAAAATGTATTTATTGCAGTAGCCAGATAAAGGGAAAAATAATAAAAAAATCACAATACTTATTTTATATATTTATTTCGAAAAAAAAGCAGGTATAAATTTTGATACTTTAGGCATTAAGTCCATAAATATGTCGCACTAACTGTTTAAAAGTCCGGTAACAAATTTAAAACTTAAGGCATTTAAGAGTTAAATTCAAAAATATGACTATTTTTCATTTATATTGGTGGCGTAACGCAATTTTTCAAACATTTGTTGCATCATTTAGCTCACTGAGGAAAGTCATGGCATTATACAATTTGTCCAGGAAAATAATGGCATCCGTTCTGTTGGCTTTATTTTCCCATGAGATGAAAGACACATGGTTCATCATTCTTGTCGACAAATGTTTCAATGAAAGGTGGCTTAACCCTTTATTGTTTGACACTAGAACCCGGAGAGATCACATTTTTATAATCCCATGTCGCTCGCTCCTTCTAGTTAAATATAGTGTTTTTGCGTCTTTAGCCTCAGAATGGGTATAGCAGATGCGTTGCTAAGAATGGAGAAAGTGTCATTATTAAATGCAAATTTAAGTCGACGCAATGTCGTTTTCAAAGAAAACACAGCCCATGTATTGATCAGTGAAAATCTGCGACGCGATCACCCGTCTCCGACTTGTTCGTTCATTTTGGAGAGTCAATATGACGGTAGTTAAATAATTTTCTCATCGCTATTTATTCTTTGCTCCAAGCCGTTGGCAACGATGCGTCGAACCATCGCTTTTACCCAAAAAATATTTGCAGTGCATCGTCGGTTTTAATTTTGGTTGTTGGCGCATTAAGCGATCTGTTTGCTTAATCGTCGCGAGATTAAACAAGTATCTGGCAGTTCATATATTTTAAAATGCAATAATAGTTAACAAATAACGTGCGAAGGTTGGTTCTCAGCGATGGCATCCCGGCAAGCGATATACTGATAATAGTCAGATATTCCCTTCTCTGATGCTTTTTTTTTTTTTCTATTCCTCTTTTAATCAAGGCTGCTAAATCTTTTATTTAGTTCCTACATGGGATCTATGATTTTTGATTTCTCGATGTTGAAGCTTATGGCATCGCCGTTAGACAGGATATAGGCCCTAGTTTTATCTTGCTGTTTGTATGGGGCTGTGATATTGACATAGGCGCCATTTAATGACGCTCTTTTCTCCAGTGTTGGAGTGGGTAATTGGAAATTTATTGTGAATTTTCTATTTAAGGAATGGCAACGCTTTTGCAGCCATGACTCGATGTTGCCAGATTCGATGAGAAAAGTAAGATTCCTGATGTGATACTAAATTCTTGTTACTTTGAAAAAGTTACCGAAAACTGCTCATCGAAATCAGTTAAAATTTTAACTCAACGCAAATATTTATTTTTTAATTATTTTTCTATAATTATTTCGTGTCTTCGTAAAAGTCTTACGACAATTGGCTATTTGAGCCTTTTAAAACTCTTTTCGTTTCAAATTTAAATCTTGAAGGATGTTAAACTTCTTTAAAAAATTTCTTCACTTTTAAATTAAATTCGGGTTTTGAAAATTTCATCGATTTTTTTCCCCGCGGAAAACTGAAGTCAGTTATCCGTTTCATTTTCCCTTTTTTTTTTAAGGAGACTTATGAACAAGGGTAATCCCTCATAAAAATTTTCTTCCCCGAAAGAATTAAAATTAAATTTGTTTCGGCTTTAAAAAAAACCAAAAAAAAAAACCCTTCGTTAAATTTATTTGTTGTTGAGCTTTCCAAATAATTTGAAGCTTTCAGAGTTCTTTAAGCGAAAATGATCACAAAACGATAAACTTCTAAGAACTCTTTTGTGCATTTTAAAAAGGCTTAAAATTACGTAACCAGGGTGAATGACGTATGACGACTTAACTGTGTTTAAAAGCACATTAATCTTCCCTGGATGCATATATATTTCTGCGTATTAATGACGGAACATAGTTGCCTGTTTGTATCGATCAGTCGTAGTACGATTTTTCTGCTTAAACGAAAGTAAAGCATTACCAAAAATTACAATCCGCCCTTTACCAAACGAAGTATAATGTTTAGAGATATATTTCATTAAAATTTATATACAGAATTTTACACTCTTTTTAAATATCGCATTTAATATTGCAAAATCGAATTTATTTTTTTTGTTTCGTACATGTTTTGTGTGCAACTTTGTTATACTTGACCTTTCAGCGATGTAATACTTGGGTATAAAAGAAAATATGGGATCGTGTGAAAAAAAAAAAGAAGAGAAAATTGAATTAAACACTCGGGCCTCATTAGTTCTTTATTAGAGCAAATTACTTGCGTTCATCGGGAGTACGTGCAAAATAAGACTAACTACAACGTGTTGTCGCGAAAACAATGTTTTTGCACCAATTAAATTATGCACCTTTTATTTGATTGGGTGGGTAAATCATCCCATGGACGTATAGTTTGGACGTGTAATCCAAACTAAATCGGTTTTCCTATGAAGGAAGTATAAATGTGTAGTAGTAAATTTTTTTATTATGTATTGTATGTGTGTATAACAACGGAACGTTAGCGGATGGGAGTATTGCCTCTCCGATCCGCTATCGTTCTCAATTTTCGGTTTGTGCCAGCCACACCACGAGGCCTGTCGCGCCCATTTGCGAGTGTTTAGCTGCAGAAGAAAACCTGCCTTGGTTTTGTTTCATAATCCGCTATGAGATACTTCATTTCATCGCGATTATTGGATCTTTCTCGCGCGGCCTGGTGTGTGGCAGGCCCTTTCCAAAATTAAAATAGTTTACAAAAAGATCACGTTTGATTTTGATCGCTAATTCCTGCCCGTGTCCGCTCTGTGTTTTGCAGATCTTTGGATCCAAGGCAGACCTGCAGCTACACACTCAAATCCATATGCGCGACGCCAAACCCTACAAGTGTTCCCAGTGTTCCAAGACTTTCGCCAACTCGTCATATTTGTCGCAGCATACCCGCATCCACCTGGGCATCAAGCCTTATCGCTGCGAGATCTGTCACCGAAAGTTTACACAGCTCTCGCACCTACAGCAGCACATCCGTACGCACACTGGCGACAAGCCGTACAAGTGCCGCTATCCAAACTGCAATAAGGCCTTTTCGCAACTTTCCAATCTGCAGTCGCACTCTCGTTGCCACCAAACCGATAAGCCGTATAAGTGCAACAGCTGCTACAAGTGCTTTTCGGACGAAGCTTCTCTCCTCGAGCACATCCCTAAGCACAAGGAGTCCAAGCATCTGAAGACGCACATATGTCAATTTTGTGGAAAGTCTTATACTCAAGAGACCTATTTAGCCAAGCATATGCAGAAGCACGCTGACCGGATGGAAAAACATGGCCTCATGATGAGTGGAGGAAACTCTTCTGGAGGACATGTTGGTAACCACCATGGTCATCACTCGTTAATGTTGGGATCTTCCATGGGCGGTCCAGGTAGTCAGTTGCAACCGGACATGCTTTGGCAGAAGGCTCTTCAAGCGAAAGTGGTCGAAAACGTTGTCTCTATGGGCGACGATGGACCCAATTCTTCGGTGGCAGCTATGGCTGCTGTGGCGGCCTCGCAGAGGAGGAGCATGGACTCTTGCTTGCCTTCGCTTGGATCCATGAATTCAAGGGACATGGATAATCGGCAAGATTCAAGACTGACCATGTCGTGCAATGACCAAGAAAACATGGGTGGTCCACAGCAGCAACAACAGCAGCAACAACAACAAATACCACCACCACCTTCCAGTCAAAGCATGTTCGATTCACCGATGTCCACCACTGCTGGAATGACCAATTCTAGTGGTGGGGGCAAGTCCACCTCTTCCGCTTTCACTCCCATCCAGGCCGGTTTACTTCCAATGGGCAATCAACTGAACATTGTCAGTTCACCTAGAACTTATTTTGCATACGATTCCATTAATTTTGGAAAGAATGTAGAGACAACGAAAAATACGACATCATTCCCGAATCAGCTCATCTCGTTGAGACAGATCAAAAGTTATGCCTCAATGCCAACCATGCCGACGGGCATGGATCATCCCATCAGTCTCAAGGGCAAAGGGCCTAACTGACCCTGGTCCTAGACTGTTCCAAGTTGGGATCGTTTATTCATCTGAAACCGTCTTACTACTAAACCAGATTTTAGTCACTTTCGAATTTATATGCGGTTGTACAACAGCCGCTTTAGTCCAGTAATGCCTTTTTTGTAACAATTCTTTTCTGCTCAATTTCTTCATTGTACGAAAGCAGCAGCCTGTCGCCATCTTTATCCCAAGCCGTTCATGGTTCATCATTTCCCACTAACGCATTTCAAACAGCATGTTTACGCTCCTTTTCGCCATCCACCTGCAGTGAAGAACACTAACAAGGAACTAATCCAACCTACGAACAAGCTCTTCCACCAATTTTCTTTCAATACTAACCTTACTTTATGCATGCTGCTGTTGCACATCTAAGCTACCTCACCAACAAAAACGCTACCTCTCACGTTCTGCAGAGCTTGTATAGCTAACTTTTCGAGTGCTTGTTTTTGGCACAATTTTACGTGCGTTTGTCTTCGACAGGGTATTCAGGAAAACCTCGGTATAACTGAGAAGATCTGTATTATTTTCGAAACGTCGGGTGAATAAACGGTCTCCTGTACATATTGCGACAATAAACTGGATGTCTGGTTGGACGTGGAGAAGTTGGCGTCATTTCATGGTCAGTCAGTCGTGACGTCATCTGTGGTGTCAATCAAGTGGAAGCGAAACATAGTGGGATTTTAAAATCTCATAGAAGTCTATTGCTTGGTACTAAAATATCGAATTATTTTATACGTTGACTACAAATTTTGTGTGTGGACATTTTCAGATCCATTTCGGGTTCGTTATTGTTAAAATTAAGTTTTTGATTGTACTTAACTTCTTGAGCGATATTGGCAATTAAATTATCAGTTAGGTAAGTGGAATAGGTGTCGACACGCTTTCGGGATTTTGACATCAGTTCACTCAATTTTTCTAATTTCATCGATTTAAGAAAAAGAAAATTCCCTCTGTTATTGTAAGGAATATTTTTTGTTACATCAGTATTTTTTGTTGATCGTTTTAAATTGCTGAAACTTAATTCAAATTTAAGACGCTTATCGTAGGGCTAAGTATCTACCTCATAGATATTAAATCATATTTATATTTAAAAACTATATTTTCAAAGTTACGAGCTAAAAATTGTATTTATATTAAGTTTATATATTGTTTTAACTTCACGACTCTAAAAGATACAGTGGCTGAGAATTTTGTTATTGTACCATTTGCAAAGACATGTGATGCTTTCTACTGTAGAAACTGTAGTGAAAGACTGTTTAAATTATATTTTCCCGGTGAGAAATGAAACGTGTGATTGGTTGGTGTTGGAATAGAAAGCACCAATCAGGCATCTTCTACATCAGCTCCATCACTTGTCTGCCATCGTCATGTTTTAGCAAATTTCAAAGACATTTTGATTTTAATACGTGACACGTTTTGAGTTAGGTAGATGTTTGAACCACCGCCATATGGTTGATGCAGGGGGGGGGGATTAAGAAGAGACAGAAAACCAGATTTTTGCATAGTACAAATATTAGGGACGCACAATAATATATTGCTGTGAATATTGGCGTTTAAAACGCAAGACGAGACCACTCAACACGCAATTTCATTTTGTGCGGGTTTCACACCATTCTGTTTGTTCTGTATTTTAAGAAAAATAAAAATTCTTTTGTAAATCTTATTTACACATTTCGCATGTTGTCTTCTTGTTGTCGATTTCTTGTACCACCCATATCCCTACCCATCTTAACCCATCTTTCCTACCGCGTGGGTCCTCCTTATTTTTAATTAAGTAATTTCAAAGTTTTGACTATGATCGGACTTTTTATATAAACTTAAACTTGCTGAAACATTGAGGCAATCCCTAATTAATGTTTCTAGTGGTAAACTCAAGTTTTTCGATATGCCTGAAACCTCAGTTTCCCTTCGTACAAATTGTATTAACAAGATAATGTAAAATGTCACCAGAAGTTTCCATAATAGCTGTTATTTTGAAACTGGTGTAAGTTTTAAGAACGCAGCGCTTCACTTGAGAGAACTCGGCTCCTAAAACGTTGTATTCTTAAACTTTTTACCAGAGATCAACAACACATGTCACACTTGGTACGCTGAGTGATGTAAGAAACAAAATAATTCGAATATAATCATTAAAATTCAATAAAATTTTTTTGTTTTCAAATAAAACTCATTCAAGTTTTCACACATTTTAAACAGAAGTGTTACTGCATATTGGTGGGGAAAGTATACAAAACAATAAATCTTCAGTTAGACTGGTTGATTTCTTGAATGATCCTTAAATCTATGTCCACCCAAAGCTTAATTTTTTTTTTCACCTTAACATTTTCACTGTCACTCACATTTGCTCATCACTACGTTAGTGTTATGGTTCATTTATTGCTAATTTTACGAAAAAGCAAAAAGTGTCGATATTTGTTCTTTTAAAAGCTCTTGGACAAGCGAATGCAGATTCATACAATGCCGAAACTTTTTACAGAGGATGGATCTCGAGATTTGGAGTACCCATTCAAATTACAACGGACCAGTGTAGACAACTTGAGAGTAGCTTTTTTCATTGTGTATCACGCTTTCTCGGTATATATAAAACCAGGATCACTGCGTACTATCCCGTTGCAAACGGTCTTGTGGAACGGTTCCATAGATACTTGAAGACTGCACTCGTGTGTTATAATACTGGTAGTGGTTTGACGTACTTCTCACCGATTTTCTTAGACTACGAACAGCAGTACGCGAGGATCTGAATGCTTCAGTAGCCGAGATGGTGTTATATATACCTTGTGCTTACTTGGTGGACTGCTTCAGTCTTTGCAAACTGATTTAACACGTCCAGCATTCGTAGCGAAATTACGTGCTCGCATGCAAAACTGGTGATATTCCATCCATTTTCCAATTTTTCTATATTTTTATTTTTGAATATCAGTATTTTTTTTTTACTATTTGCTTTTAATTCATTATTTGTAAACCACTCTTCTATTTTCCCAACTTCTTCCCTTGTCTTATCCAGCAACCTCTCCTGATCTCTATCCTGTGTTGTTGTACTTGTATCATCCATAAAGAGAGTAATTTTCCCTTCCTCTGCTGCATTGAAAGTATCATTTACATAGAGGCAAAATAATAGAGGTCCCAATATAGACCCCTGTGGTACGTCATAGTTATTTCTTATTAAATCTGAATTTTGTTCATTATTAAATACTATTTGCATTCTACCATTTAAGTAGTCTCTTAATAAATTATTTATTTTCCCTCTAAATCCGTATATTTTCATTTTTTCTAGTAGTATATCCCTATTTATCATGTCAAATGCTTTGCTTAAATCGAAAAGAACGCCGTATCCCTTACATTTTGTTTCCTAGTAAGTTGTTAATCAGCTTCACTGTTCTCATCAGAGCTATTGCTGTTGATTTTCCCTTTCTAAAACCAAATTAATATTTGTTCAAAATATTATGCTTATTTATGAAT
Source organism: Dysdera silvatica (assembly GCA_006491805.2). Lineage (NCBI taxonomy): Eukaryota > Metazoa > Arthropoda > Arachnida > Araneae > Dysderidae > Dysdera > Dysdera silvatica. Next base: position 44,907,231 of record QLNU02015003.1, on the reverse strand, counting down.
TTTATTAATCTCTTGTGGATCAGTTTTCCGAAAATCTGTGAAAAAATTGGTAATAATGAAATTGGTCTATAGTTTTCGTTTAGATCTTTTTTGCCTTTTGTAAGGCTCGGTATCGTTTTCGCAATTTTTAGTTCTTTGGGTACAACTTCTCTCTCTCTCTCTCTATAATATCATTAAATATCTGGCAAAGCGGATTTACTAGTGACTCCGCACAATCTTTAATGACCAATGGAGTAATTTCGTCTATACCAGGGCTCATTCTTGTATTTTATTCCTTTGAATATTTCTTCCTGACTTATTTCTTCCATATAAAAAGACTGTATCACTCCACTTTTCATGTATTTCATATCATCTCTTCCCGTAGTTCTGTTGATTTCCTTCTTAGCAACTTCTACAAAGTACCTGTTCATAATTTCTGCTATTGTTTTTTATTAGATAATTTCTTTCTTTTAATTTCTCAATTCCTATTTTTTTTCCTTGATTCTTCTCATCTTATTTATTATTTTCCATTTGTTCTTACTATCTGTAGACTTAAAACGACTTTCGAAATATGCCTTTTTCTTTTGCCTTAATAGTACATTAATTTGATTTCTTTGTTTTCTGTATCTTTGCAAGTAATTTATATTTCTTGTTCTTACAAATCAACTATATCTTTTTTTTAGTTTTATTTTGATTTTTATGTCCCTTTCTATTCAATCATTTATATCTACCATATTTTTTTTATCTCCTTCCATTTAAAAATTTTGTTAAATAATTCAGTTATTTTGTTTATAAAAGTTCCATATGTGTCTTGTTTATTCCTCAATTCCAACACCTAATCTATTTGACTCATTTCAGTTTTAAAATTTTCTCTATTTTTTGCACTAAAGTTTCTAATTTTAATCATATGTTTTGCATATAATTTTTCCTCTGATTTTATTTCCAAGTATATTGGTCTGTGGTCACTAAGTTGAAAATCAATCGTTTTTACTGAGATTCCATTTATATTAGTTACACAGAGGTCTAATGTTGTTGCTGTACAGGGGCTTATTCTTGTATAATCACGAACCATATTTTAAAATCCCGTTGCATTAATAACGCTCAACAACAGTTTACTATCTTGAGAATCCTTAGAAACATCAGTATTAAAATCACCCAATATTCTCGTGGTTTGGATTCTTTTCCATCCTCCATTCATTCTTTGCTGCTCAGTCACTTTAGGGAATGTCGGTTACTTTGAGTCGTTCATTTATTTACGGAATGAAAAGAACTGTTCATTTAAGGGAATGAATCATCATTCTCATTCACTTTGGTGAATGTGTTTTTCTGAGTTATTCTTTCCCCCCGACCTGAATACCTCTAATTTGTAGACTGTAATTGTTATTGATTTACTGCCTCTGCCTGCAAAATATTGCTGATTAAGAAATATAGTAGAACCTCTCTTATCCGACTCTCTCCTTTATCCGGAACTCGGTTAACCAACGTCCGTTTTAGTGGCAGTTATTTTTTCCCGGTCACGTGGCTATGAAAACGACGCAGGCGACAAAACTCAACAAATGAGCAATTCTGATGGTTTAAACGTGTTTTATAGGACTTGACAAGGTCGTAGCCAGAATTTAATTTCGGGGGAATTCAAAAATTTTTACAAAATAATGTTGAATAAAGATGTGTTAACTTTACCGCAAAGAAGAAATAAAAATATATCATTTAAAAATAAATGAGAAAATCCTCATTTTGTATTCAGACACTATTGTAAATTTTTGCTTGTAGGTTCATAACAAATTAAATTTTGATGGCAATGTTCCCTTCTTAAAGGAAATGGTTCCCATATTTTTTTTCTTTGAAATATTCTCAAATTAATGGTCTACAAAACGAAATCTTGTGGTCAGAATTTTGATAATTATTCAAGGTTTGAGAGCCTTTCTCCCCCTTTGCACAAACAAGTTTGACAAATAAATACATAAACTCATGTTTGTAAAACTTGCAACACCATGAAAGTCCGAAGAAGATAGCTGTCGCTATCGAAACAGCTACCACCGTTTTCAATTAACTTTTAATTTATTAATTAAATGCTATTATTGTGTTATTTATGTTTCGTACCATATGTCATCCCAAGTATACTCATGTTTGTAAAAATTGCAACACCATGAAGGACTCGTCCGAATTGAATGAAATTTAATGTACAAACGACCTGTGTTGATACAAATAAACGATTAAAATTACAAAGCAAAAAAACAATATTACATGTCGAAAATCAGTATTTGGTGAAGCCACCACGCGCTGCAATAAGTGATGCTATACGACGTGGCATGGAATCAAACAGATGTTGAATGTGTGCCTGAGGAAGAGCATTCCAGATTGCTTGTATGCGACCCCAAAGTTCATCTGTAGTAGCTATGGGACGAGGATCACGAGCGAGACGCCGACCAACGAAATCCCACACATGTTCAATCGGCGACATATCCGGCGAATAGGCAGGCCAAGGAAGAAGCTGTATCTGTTGTGATGAAAAGAAGTCTTGAACATTCCTGGCAATATGTGGGCGGGCATTGTCCTGTTGAAATACAGCTCCGGGAATGCCTTGAAGGAAGGGAACAACTTCGGGCTCCAGAACTTCATTGATGTACCGGTTGCTGTTAAGATTACCCACAATTCGTAGCAGCTGAGATCGTCCATGATACGCAATCGCACCCCAGACCATAACGCTGGGGGTTCGTCCACTATGACGTTCGAAAACGCACTCCGGAAGGTGGCGTTCACCGGTATAGCGTCTAACACGGATACCGTCTGTCCACGGTGCAGTAGACGCCGACGAATTGATGAAGCACACAATGATACACCTGTAGCAGTGCACCAACATTCTGCCAACTATCCAGATGAAGCAAAACGGTCCGTCACCGCCATGCGGACCAGGTGTCTATCATCCCGTGCTGACGTCACCTTTCGGCGTCCACTCCCGGATTTCTGAGTTGTCTGGTTCTCTTGAACCCACTGCTTCCACACTCGCATCACTGTGCTGCTGTTACGCCCCATACGAGCTGCTATTGCACGATAAGAAAACCCTCCTTCACGAAGGCCGATCATTCGTCCCCGTTCAAACTCCGTAACTTGCTGAAATGTCGCCCTCTTTCGTCGTAGAGGCATAGTGACGTCTCATGTAACGTTTACCACTAGCAGATAGCCATACACGCCCCGCTACAGCCCTCTATTTATACGGATCCATCAGCAGTTCAGAGGGCGCTGCTCAGCCCACGCATGCGTGATGACTCTGAAATTCTAATCATTTGAATAGCATACCCTAATTTGCATTTCCTGAAAGTTTCAGCTCAATCAAGTGATTCCTTCATGGTGTTGCAATTTTTACAAACATGAGTATATGTATATGCTCGAATTCTTCACGAACAGAAGAAAAAAGGTGGAATAGCTAGTTAAGACACGCCAGTTCATACGGTGGATCTCTGGTTCGATTCCGAGCCAGGGCTTTATCTTTCTTCTATGTGTAAAAAGTTCTAGCTCGAGCTGGAGAACGTGGGATCGAAAATAGTATCCAAATTGTATTCTGTTAAATATTTATCCTGAAGAATCCTGTTAAATATATATAATACGTAAAATATAGGAATATTTGTTATAAAAAAATACTTTTCTAATTAGTGCAGTAACTGACGCCGGACCTCTGAATCGATGCGTTTCCTATTATTCAGAAATTTCGATTTTCGACATAGTTTTGATTCCACTTGATTAGGACAATAGAGGTCATACTGTATTTAAAGTAGCCTATACCTGCGTCTGTCATTTGTGCATGGGAGGTGTGATGAACCGGTGAAAGGAAAATTTTGGGTTACCAACTTCTGGCCAGCATCTGCGTATGATAATCATTGTGGGGTTTTTTTTACAAAACTTTTATATAAATAAAAAAAAAAAAATTCTGTCAGATGTTAGCACGTTTAGATATAGATAATCTGTTGTCCATATTTCCGAAATCTGTTAAGATGGTGACATGCATTGTCTCTCTCTCTCTCTTTTTTTTTTCAGTTGAATATTTATGTATGTTATATAGACATCTGAATTAATAGTAATATAATATATTTGTTCAACCCAATTTTATTCATTTTGTATGGTACAGATCATAAGCGCTATAAGAAATACAGAAGAAGTATTTTAAGTTTTATGTTTTGAGATTTGGGTTAGAATTGGAAGAGAATATAAAGCCGAAGCTTTTTGATGGGCTCTCTTCCAAATTTGAGATATTACATAAGAAGGGTATATTCCTCCTATAATTTTAGTTACATTTCTGTTGAGTTTTTTTTTTTAAACTATTTGAGATATGGAATATTGTATAATTCCTTAACCAATTTAACGAGCTTTTAACGAATAATGTATGTCAATTCTATATATATGCGATTATGTTGGGCCGCATTTGAGAAAACCGTGATACACAGGTAGATAAAATTCGTGTGTTTAACTTTAATAGTACATAGATGGGATAAAATTATGAATTTAATTTGTTTTCTCAGAATTCGCAGGGTGCCTACGGATCTAGAAAATATGGAAAAGTCAGGGAAATTTGAAATACAAAGGCCAAAGTCAGGGAAATTTGAAATTCATTGTTATAATAAATAGCTTATTAAAATAAATTTTCTTGAACTGTGCTTTTCGTACCACTAAAATTTTTGAAAACTTAATGCCTTTGACTGAAGTTCTTCCAAAAATTACCCTTTTGCATCAAAACTAATATAATTTATATAAAATTATTAAGCTCGTACACAGGAAAAACTGTTTGCCAAATATATAACTAAAACTTGAACAAAAAAAGTTTTTTTAGCTAAATTATCTAATCTGTAAAGGATTATGATCATACCAATTTCCTTTGCCTTATATACAGTCATGCATACTTTGAGTGTAATAGACGAAGTATCAGTTTTGTGATTATAATTAAACTCTTTTATAATGAACTCAAAAAGGGCCAAATGAAAACGTCGTTGTAAATATTTAATTAATGCAAGTTTTTAGTGTAAAGAAATTCAGTTTTGTACATTTGTAAATTCACAGTAATTGAGTTATAAATGGCTTTGGGGTTTTTGGTCTTTAAACTTGTTCTGATTACACAAATTTTAATGCATTGTGTGTTGTTTACTGTAATTAGTGACTGGAAATCGATTAAGATTTGGTCTGGAAACCTGGAAAAGTCGGGGAAGTTTGAAATAGAATTTGGGTAGACACCCTGAATTCAAATCAATTGGATAACTATGCTGAATCGTGTGAAAACAAATTAATGTTCATCCCTATTTATAGAGTAATACCTATATTAGTAAATATAGTTACACTATATATACACTAATAAGGATATTGATTTTGAAAAGATCGAATTAACACTTATTATAGATTGTAGGACTTGTGTATTTTGTAAGAGTGGTGCAAAGGAGAAAGAAGAGGTGGGAGGGTGGCTAGGTATATCCAACGAGTATCACAATTTTTCGTTAGAAAAAACGCAATTTCATATTACATTCATAAATCATATTCCTTTTGTATAACAACATTTGTTTCATACTACATTTTGCGGAGAAACACCCACAGAGACCAGTTACGACGTTTGTTTAAGGGTCTCTTTTGATAAGTTCGCAATCGAACGTTTGGAAAGTGTTTCTTGTTGTTGAACTCATGAATGCGTATTTGGAAGACGTTTGTTGATAGGAGGTCAAGTTGCTACGTTCCTATCCTACCTTTATTTACTTGATAGTCGTTTCAGAGAGAAACCTGGCGATCGTGACAACTCTGGGCGCACGATTGATACGTCTACCGGGTCCCGATCTATCTCCCAAGGAGATTGGAAATTATCGAAGTTTGCAGAATCATTATCTATCAAGTTCCGGAACGATTGCCTTCAGTTATATGCAGTGCCGGATTAATGCATGGGTTTTAGGGGCTCTAGAGACGTGTTCTCTGTACGACGATCCTTTTGAACTATTTTGCTGGAGGTCTTACAATACCAATAAATAGCCCAGGGGCTTCAAAAACTTTAATCCTCCACTGGGTATATCGGATGCGGCCGATGTATCGTCGAAATCGTAGGTTTCGAAGAGACTCCGCTGCCCAAAGGATTGGTCACCTTGATTTTTACCGAAACGATGGGTCAGTGGTAAGTCATCGTCGTTAGATTTCCTATCCATCTAACAGAAGCTATACTTCCACTGTAAAGAGTTGAATCTTTTCGAAAACCGAAACGTGCTCGTTTGGGAATTTCTAAAAATCAATGCAAAGTTTTCTGCGAACTAAAAAATTTAAATTTATGAGTTCATGTTTTATTATGTTATAGCGTGAGGGGAGAGAAAAAAACGATAGTGTTGATTTATTGCTGTAGTAACAACAACGAAGGCCGCGAACCTCCCTCTCTCTGCAAGGTTGCTTTCGAAGCTTGGGAAACAAAGGAAAGTATATATGTTTTTTAATCTTTAAAATGGGAAAAGAGTGGTTGCCTAAGCTTAAAATTTTAGTCTTGATTGGGTCTTAAGTTCAGCGCATCACAGCCGTTATCTTAAAAAAAATCTTGCACCCTCAAAACCGAGTAACCGCGCCTTAAATTATCTTGTCTGAATTTCGGGGAAAAAACGTTGGTTAAAGTGAAATTTATTTCCCTGTGTCAGGACCATTCTAAAAGCGAGAATTTGTGGGAGCAAAGAGATCTCTCTCCCCACTTCTCTTGTTATTTATTATTCTAACAATTTGCGTTCTTATCCAGTTTCAACATAGCCATTAACGCGAACTGGAAATTAACTGGAAAAAAATTGTACGGAAATTACAAGACCGAAAAATTGTAAGTAAAATGCTGAAGATTATTATTAAGTTCATGATTACATGTAACGTCGTTCAGCCAGATAAAGAAAGAAAGAAAAAGGAGAGAAAGAAAGAAAAGAAGGAAGGAAAATTATGTAGAAACACGTATACACTTGAACTTTTATTATTCTATTAATTCAAATTACGATGTTAACCTGCTGGTAAGGGACCCCTACGGGACCCGGTATTTTGTTCCTTAAATAGAGGTGTCCTTTCTTCGGAGGTAACACCGTTATTTTCTTTGCATTAAGGCATTATTTACTTCATAGTTTTTCACGCTCCCCCAATTCCGTATAACCACTGTAATGTAATACTTCGCATTACTAATGCAGTGCTGGATTAAGAATCTTAAGGGGGGGGGGCCCTAGGCTGGAAAGAGAGAAAGCCCCCCACCCCCCTCCCCAAAGAATGTGGCCACTGCGATGTTTAGTCAATAGATCTAGAGTTTTCGTTGAAGTTTATATTATCCCAAATATTTAGGTTTATCAATAATGAAAATCAGACATTTGTAAATAATATCAAGGGCCCTGAGGTGGGCCCCCAAATTTACCGGGCTCTATGCCAGGGCCTACTTGGCCTATCCGACACTGTAGTAGCATAGCAATTCAAAAATTATGGAACGAGGACGCAAATAGCTAGAAGTTCGTATAACGCAGAGTTTCAGAAAATGCGATGGGTTTTGATATCCAGTGCGGGGCTTGTTACAACGTTATGAGGAGAGACAAAGATGTAAAAGGCATTGTGTAGGACAGATAAAAAGACCTGTTTTTCAATGAGGCATAGAGACGGACTTAATTGGATAAGTGTCTAATTTGCATGCAGTGGATTTCCCAGTAGGCAGGTATACGAAAGGCGGCATAAAAGGAGCTATACCTGTTGTGTGTGACCGGGGATGTCACCAAAGGGTACGCGCTATGTGCGCCACGTACTCTCAAGAAATTTTGAAAAATACAGGGTACGCGGCGCGTGCTCTCAAGGTCTCAAAAAAGTTTTCGTATTTGCTGGTTTTTGGACAACTTTCAACAAAGTTCAGCCTTTTTTTTTTCTAGTCATTTACAAACTTGAATGGAAACAAATGAGGCACAAACCCTGAACATCCAAGCCTCAAAATAATATCCTGCGTACGGCTAGGTGAGGAATGAAAAACTCATGAAAGTGGCAACTGCCACCTTGGGCTTGGATAGACGATAGACGACCAGTCAAATGTCAGTCAGCTCGGCGCTGTGACGTCACCAAATCCAGTAACCCCGCAATTACAATACTCTTTAATTAAGACATCACCGCATACTCTCAATAATTTTCTTCAGGACAGCCTTGTGTGTGGCAGCAGAGAGTTTAAAAATAAAATTTCTCGAACTTGACGGCGTTGAAAAATGCCCTGTAGTACAAAAACAGAATGGTTGTAAGTTTAATTTCTGTGTTAATAAAAGTCGTTCATAACTAAGATAGAGCAAACTTTCACAAACTGTCATTCGCCCGATTCTGCTATGCATTTACTTTCAAAAGTTTTACAGTCACATTTTAAAATAAGGTACTTTTTAGCTCATTACTAATTGTCAAGCAGTATCAATTATTTTTGTAGTATTTTAGTATCTTGTACATTTATTACAATATTTGACAGCTTCAAGAGAGAGAGAGAGAGACTGAGGAGGTAATAATTCTTCTTAGCCCCTTCCTAAAAGTACTCATATGGACTCCACTGTGGTTTTTATATGGTGTATTCAATAATTCTGTCTGCAAACCGTGGGGGGACAGCTGAGACGCCACATCCCCAAATCTATGGTTTTTGAAGTATCCAATTAATTCGGCTAACTATGTAAGAATTGCTCTTCATACATAAAAAGTTTAGAGCGAAATATGCGGGACTTTTTCTCTCAAACTCATTCCTTCCTTTGTAAGAGAGGAAGGTGGGAGAGGGGCAATTTCCTACGTCCGCTGCTGTTTGCACGGTTGTTTGTGGAAATGCAGTTACACATGCAGTATTATTATTATTATTATGATTGATAAATAATAATTATTATATTATTATTAATGCAGTAGTTTATACAGTAGCATTTTTCAATAAAGATTTTTAAACGTGTAATTAATCGCTTCCTATTGAAATTTGATACGTTTCTTTTGAAGACTTTATAATTTTAAACTTAATTTTTTATAATTGCAAAAATTGCTCGATAGATGGCAGCATGAAACAACTTTTCCGTTCCTTTGTTCGGATCCATTCTCCTATTTTTCTGTTTGGAACAATTGCTCGTTTTATCTCGGTGTTGGATTACCGTTTTTATAGGTCCTGGTCAGAAAGGATAGATTGCCCCTCCTCACGTAAAAGGCCTGTTCCTTCTAACCGAGAGAACTCCAGTGAAAATTAAGCGATGTGTAGAATTTGGCAATTCAAGTGTATGGTGGTGCCATCTGATGTTGTAAATTAGCAGCAATTTAAAGGAGAAAATCGAGTAGAAAACAGAAAGCTCTTTAATTGCTATGCCTAAACGCCTATATAAGGCTGTATTTACATTCTTTATAGATGGGTGCAGGTTCGTAGGTAGACGCTACTTACAGGGCGGGGGCTCAGAAATTCGCAAATATTTTGATGTATTTTATTAATGTATTTAATAATATTAAATATCTAAGCGGACTAATATATTTAACGTTAATAAATAAATTTCTTAATGTAATTTTTGCATTGAAAACTTTAGTATACCCCTTTATAATTTCCCCTGTCCTTATTACAAAGTATATGAAGATTAAGAAACGTTATATACACAAAATCTACGGTAGAAAGCTATTTTGAATACATTTTTAACGTTAAAGAACAATTTCCATTGTCATGTACAATTTTATACAGAACGAAAAGTTCAAAATATTTTCCCCGGGGTGGGGAAGGGGGCGCTCAGTCCCCTATAGCCCTAGTCCGACTACGGCTCTGGGGGCGGGGGGTTGCTTTGAATTTGTTAATGTTTTGATATTATATATCAGCATATATAACACAGATTCAGCAATGTTGGACTGCATAGTCTGATGTGAGATAGTCTGGGTAATTTAAGATAGAATCGGTATTATCATGTGCTGATGCAACGCAAATTTCAAGTAATGCAAGACGGTACGAAGTAACTATGGGCTGATGTGAACAGATTGGCTAATGTAAACGGATTCGGTAATGTAAGATTACATGGGTTGATGTAAGACTGCATGGACTGATACGAAATAGTTTCGGCAATGCATATGATACAATTGGAACTGCCATGAGCTAATGTAACACAAATTCACAATAATGTAAAACAGCGTGAACAAACGTAAGACAGTATGAGCTGATGTAAACAGATTCAGTAATGTAAGACAGCAAGTTTTGGAGGAAGACAACGTGGGCTAATATGAGATAAATTCGTTAACGCAAGACAGCACGGGCTAATGTCAGACAGATCAGGTAACGCAAGACAGCACGGGCTAATGTCAGACAGATCAGGTAACGCAAGACAACACGGGCTAATGTCAGACAAATCAGGTAACGCAAGACAACACGGGCTAATGTCGGACAGATCAGGTAACGCAAGACGCCATACACATTATCAGTTATTAATGTGACGTCAGCTGAATATGCAGCTGATAATGTATGCTAATGGGTTCAAGTGGAACTCTATGACGTCAGCCTTCACCTTCGCTTGAAATTTGAACATAAAATAGTAGCTAATTGCAAGGTTCTTTGCAACGTTTCCGACATCTTGTACCACGTGACTCGAGATATGTCGCTATTGTTGTGATTTTTTCCCTCCTCTTTTTCTTCCTCCTTCTCCTCCTCCTCCTCTTCTTCTTCTTCTTCTTATTATTAAAAAATCTCCCCGTTTCTTTATAAGAATTAGATATATAGTGAACTCTGTCTCCCCTTTTCTTTATTTTACGAACTCGCACGGGCCTCAAAAAAGTTCCTAAATAGGAATTGACATTAGTGTTATGGGATAATTTATGGGACCAATGTAATAGTGCGTAAAATCATGGGGTTCGCAAATTGAAGGTTCATGAAAACTTAAGTCCACGATATAATAATAATTGGGAATATTTTATCTAGTTTGCACATGTAAAATTATGTACAATTGAATATTATGACACTCATATTGAAAATGCAGTGGACTATGAGAAAACTTATTCATCCGGATGTTCTACTCTTAACGTACGTCACGTCATTACACATTACGTAACGTAAACCACATCGTTGAACACGTCATTGAGATTTTTTCATAATTATGTAACTCACTCAAGTCAGTCGTTTCATTAGAAATTATCTTCAGTGGTGGAATAGTTGGCAATGTTAGTTTAATACTAACCATATTTAATGTAGAATATTTCTAATTCATAACAAAATTTTCTTTTTTTTTTCCTCCAGAAGCATTAAATGTTGACTAGAGGTGTTCATTCAATTTCGTGGTCAAAATTAGTCATTTCTGTGTCGACTGCTAAAATTAAAACAAACATATTGTTGATATTACAGTGTGGACTTTTTAGAAAGTTTCCCTGTTTTTCAGTTAATTTTATCACAGCATGTAAAAAAAATTGTATTATAAATTATACTCAGAAAAAAAAGAACAAAGTACTGTTCAAACCATTTTATCAGACTATATGAAAAAAATTGTGGGCCACAAAATTTTTATTAAAAATATCCTCGAAACAAATTTTGTGGTTTACAACAGGAAGCATTTAACGTAAGTTTATAAAAATTATTTGGGAAGACAAGAACTATTTTTTATATTTTTACCGGCAAAAGTAATGAAGCTCAAACCTGCCTGAATTTTCATTACATGAACACGATTTTTTCTGTGTAGCGGGGGTGCCGAATTTTTTAAGGGCTCTAGGCTAAAGATAAAACGGGTCCCTAAAAATATGGCCACGGTATTCAGTCAATAAATTCTGAGCTTTTTAAGATCATTATCTTCGATATTCAGGTTTGTCAATAACGAAAATTTCTCGGATATCGGTAAATAAACAAGATTAAAATAAGGTTTCAAAACCGAGGAACCCTGGTTCGAATCCAGGATGAGAACGGCGTCTCTTTTTCTCCTAAACAAAAAACAGCTCTAGTTTGAGCTTCTTTCTGCATGGGTATCGAAAATTATTAAGTAAAAAATAAAATCCTCCCACGAAAAAAAAAATGGCCCCGGTGGCTTTCTGTTTCGATCATTATTTGGCAGTTGTATTATTGCTGTGAAAGGTAATAATATCTTAACATCCTTATGTACGGAGTGAAGCGACCGTTGTTCTTGTCCTCGTTCGTTTAGTGGTCAGGACACTCCGGGCTAAACGGAGGGACCCTGGTTCGAATCCAGGATGGGGAAAGCGTCTCTTTTTCTCCTAAAACGAATAAAGCTCTAGTTTGAACGTATACCTAAGTGGGTGTCGAAAATTATTAAGTAAAAATAAATCCCCCCCACGAAAACTCACAAAAACTCGCCCCGGAGGCTTTGCGTGTTGACCATTATTTGGCAATTGTGTTATCCCTGAGAAGGGTAATAATATCTTATATAAGGTTTGAACTTAAATAACGCCTGGTCCTCGCGAAGCACCAAAATTACAGGTCCCTAGGCCAGTAAGGGCTCGTAAGGGGATAAAAATGTCACATTTTTGAAAATAATTTTGGGGATTACTTTTTTAGTCGACGCTTTGTGGAAAATTATTTGCCTGCATATTTTCAGGAAGTTCAAAATGTGTTTTAAAGATTAATGCAATTCATCGATTTTCTTTGGACGCATCCTTTGAATCGATTTGAACAGGAAATGAAAATAGTTGCGCGGAATCAAGTAATCGATTTGTTTTAGCGAATAGGATATCAAATTCCAATTTATTCGTATACCAAATAATCGAAATTGTCGATAAAATCGAATACGTAAATAAAGTAAATAAAAGTATAAGAAATGAAGTTGGAAAAAATTATATATATATCATCATCATATTCAACCATTATCTATCCACTGCTGGATGAAGGTCTCTCCAAATGCTTTCCACACAAGTCTATCCTGAGCAATTCGCTTCCACGTCACCCCAACCTGTTTTCTTATTTCATCCACCCATCTAGTTTGAGGACGTTTTCTAGGTCTTCGGTGGTCTCTTGGAATCCAGTTCAGAATTTCTGTTGTCCATCGTTGATCAGTTCTTCTTGCAATATGCCCAGCCCATCGCCATTTCAGCCCTTTTACTTTAACAATGATGTCCTCTACTCTAGTTTGCTCTCTCACCCAAGTGTTCCTTTTTCGATCTCTCCTAGTTATTCCAAGCATGCACCTCTCCATGCTCCTTTGCGTTGTCTGTAACTTTCGTATTGCTCCAACTGTTAGACTCCATGTCTCTGATCCATAAGAGAGGACTGGCAATACACACTGGTTGAAGACCTTTCTTTTTAGACACAAAGGCAATTTCCCCTTCAGGATAAAACTGTTTCTTCCAAATGCACTCCAGCCAAGTTTAATACGTCTGTTGAGTTCTTTCATAATGTTGCCATCCATTGAAATCAGCTGGCCAAGGTAAATATATGAATCAGCAATTTCTAGCTCAATGTTGTCAACTTGTATTTTTGTTTCCTCTACGAAATTATTGAACATGATCTTAGTTTTTTGTAGGTTCATCTTGAGTCCAACTTCTTTACTTCTAGTTGAGAGCTCCTGTACCATGTCTTGGAGTTCTGATGGGTTCGTTGAAAAAATAACAATGTCATCAGCAAACCGCAAATGATTTAAATATTCACCATTTATTTTTATTCCCCTGTTATTCCAATTTATTTGCTGAAAAATCATCTGTAAAGCTGAAGTAAAAAGTTTTGGAGAAATGGTATCTCCCTGCCTCACACCTTTACCAATTTTGATAGTTTTGGTATCTTTATGTAACCGAAATTTTGCACTTGCATTTTTATACACACATTTCACCATGTCAATGTACACATCCTCGATGTCTGCTGATCTTAAAGAGTTGATGACTGCTGATGTTTTAATAGAGTCAAAGGCCTTCTCATAGTCAATAAATGCCACACACAATGGAAGTTCATATTCATGTGTTCTTTCAATTAATTCTCTTAATACTTGAATATGGTCCACTGTACTGAATCCACTTCGAAATCCAGCTTGTTCTCTTGGTTGAGCTGCATCTAATTTTTTTTCTGTATGATGTGGTTAGCACTTCTGTGAAGATTTTATAAATAGCAGATAACAAGCTAATCTTGGTCGGTAATTTTTCAAATCCTTTTATCACCTTTTTATGCAAAAGAATTACTGTTGCAGAATCGCACGGCTGGTATATTACCACTGTTACATAGTTTGCGTAAAGAATTTGCGAGCATGTCTTCTACATGTTCTCCAGCTTCTTTTAAGATATCTAATGTACGCGCCATCATCGCCAGGATCTCCTTTCTTCATACTTTTATTGCAATGCTACCTCTTCTTCTTTAAGATTTTAAGAGCTGTTCCTTCGGACTATCTTACAGTGTTCGTATAATCCACTGTTTCCTTCATATAGCTTTCTGTAGAATTCTTCAACCTTCCAAGTATTCCCTATTTTTGTTACAGTGCCATGTAAAATGATCTTGCATCTTTTAATGCAATGATGTGTTTCTTCCCAATAGACAAACTCCCTTTAACAACCCTAAGGCTCTTGTTGCTTTCAATGGCCTTCCTTACTAACTCACAATTGAATTTTCTTATATCTTCTTTCATGTTTTTGCGCAAAGTTTTGCAAAGTTCTACATACTCGATCTTGCGACTGGTATTTTGATTGTCCACCTTCATAAGTCTTCGCCTTTTCATGAGTTGTTTCGTCTTCTCAGATAATTTGCTATTCTGCTTTTTACATATTACACCACCAATTTCCCCAGCAGTTTCAATTATTGTCTTAACAATGTTTTCATTTGCTTCTGAGATGTCAACTTCTTCAATAAGTCCTTCCAGTGCAGAAAAGCGATTTTTTAATTCCAACTTGAATGCCTCGGTATTTTCTTTTAATTTCTTTAAATCCACCCTCTTACATACTTGTTTCCTAATGAGCTTCTGCCTTTCTAATTTAGTATTTAAGTGCACTTACATCTCTGTCTCATTCGATGATCACTTCTACAAACTTATAATGTAAATTTTACTAGTTGATCGCCACGTTCATTCCTTTCCCCGTATCCATATTTACCAACCGATGTCTCTCCTTGTTCCTGTTGTCCAATTCTTGCATTAAAATCTCCCATGATGAGCTTGATGTGTTGTTTCCCCTTGGTATGTAGCTGTTTGATTTCTTCATAGAATTCCTCAACCTCCTCGTCGGTATGGCTTGATGTTGGTGCATATGCCTGTACTATCTGAAGTTGGTATCGCTGGGTTAGTTGAACAACGAGCCTCGCTGCTCGATCTGACGTGCTTTCGACTTCAAGAAGGTAGTCTTTAATTCTTTTGTTGATTAAGAAGCCAACACCACTTGTTCTTCCAGTTTCCGTTCCTCTATAATAAAACAAATGTCCACTTTTAAGTTCCACCAACTCTTCACCTTTTCTTCTAACTTCACTGAGTCCTACAATGTCCCATTTGATCTTGTCAAGTTCTTCTTCCAATTCTTGAAGTTTTGCTTCAGAAGCAAGGGATCGTCCATTATACGTTGCCAAGGTCAATAACAAACGGCAGCCTGGGCCATTCCAGTGATTCTTAGCACCCCCTGCTTTCATGCCACGCTGACCGCTGCCTTGATCAGGAGCACTCCAGCACCTGGAGACTAGGGGCCATGGTTTCTGGTGTGTCAACATAATGGAGGAATTAGCCATAATTTCACCACGCTGGCTAGACGGGTTGGTGAATTAGCCCTCCCCTTCCGCCTTTCTATCCGTGCAGCAAATATTAATTTGCCTCATAAATAGAAAGCTCAGCCTGCACCACTTGAAGGCGGGGTAGGACACTAGGTTACTGGCCTGGCCGGTTCCACACATCGTCACATACGTTCAGCGTGTGGGTCTCCTTCCAGTT
>QLNU02015003.1:44870091-44882331 GCA_006491805.2 Dysdera silvatica | reverse complement strand
ACTTCCTCCATTTGTAACGGTCAAACTCTGCAATAAATCATTCAATTGTTCTGAAATTTTAATCCTTTCTTTTTCTATGTATGTTCTTCACATCCACCAATTTTTATCGCAATCGGACAACCCCTTCTTGGTGCGTCGATTTGTTTGTTATAGAGTGTAATTTTATTATGAGAAAGTAGAGATCTTTTCCTAGTCGTTGGGATTTTGCCTTCTTTCAGAAATTTATAAATTTATTGTCGTCTTTTCCGCTTATTTGTCAACATTAGATACATGGTCATTTTTCACATTAAAAATTATAACTTCTTCGTGGAAGCCACGTCCTATCCATAAAATAAAAAAGTGAATATCTTTAGGACAGAACTCTCGAATCTTTGGACGCAGCTAACTTTACATTTTTCGAGTTAAGAGGAACTGGTGATTAAAGTAAAAGATTAGTTAGTTTGAAAAGTCCTTAAGCAACCACCGAATAGTTTATAAAAAGGATATCCTTAACAGCCTTCTCGTAAATTTCTCTAGGATGCTTTCTTAAAATTCCTTTAACAACAAATATCAATTACGGGAGAAATAGTTCCTAATTCCCATCAAAGGAGCTCAAATGAAAGTCTGCCCAAACTAAGATCGTTCTTGTTAATTTCAAGTTTGTTACCATTCATGTGCACTAAATTAATTATTGAACAAATCTGCGGAAGCTAATTATTTTTATTATGTTTCATTATAGCGAGACGGTATGAATCTATCCAAATGAAACTAAATCTAGTACATTTTTTCAATCTTTGAAACTTGAAAAATTATTTATTGGAAGTAATATTTATTTATAAATTACGGGTTAGTTGTATATGATTCAAAATATGAAAAATCTGCATATTATACATGTGTTTTTCTCATGATAATCCTTCCAAGGCTATTTACCCGGACAGCACTTTTGAAAAACTACTATGAAAAAACAAAACATTGGGGAATACTTTGATGCATTCTTTGGAAGCAGACACACGGCCATTGCAAGAGAAAGCGTTGGGGGAGAAAGTGGCAAGTGGGGGGTCAGAAAAAGGCAATTAACCCAATTAAATCCGATCCATCGATGCAAGACAAAACCAGGGGCCGTAACCAGAGCAAGAATCTTGGACTGAGAACATAAAAGGGAGTAAGAAAAGAAGTGAAAATAGAAGGAAACAGAAGAGTAGTGTGCAGAGCGTCCTCATTCCTCCGAGAACCAGGCCAGATCCACCCCTGAATCATGATACATTTACAAAAAGCCGGAATTTGGTGTTGATTCGAAACAAGATTCTGTATGCTCAAATATATGCACAGTAAATCTGTTCGTAACGTTGCTCAAAGAGAGCCGAAAAAGTCATCGTTATATACAAGATTGAAATGATAAATTCTCTGTATCTGTGGGGACTGGCGAAAACATCGCATCGACTGATTACCATTGTGAACAATATCATCATATACAATTCCACTGCATTTGAGTATTGTACTCATCAGAAGTACCCCGATTAAACGCAAAGTTTTCTGACATTTCCCATTCTATAAATAATTAAAATTGACCCATGACTATTAGGAACCAATCTGGAGATACATTAAAACGATTTATAATAGAAAAGAGCTGAAATTTTAACAAAATGCGTTCAAGTAAACATTATTTTTAAATCGATTCTGATAAGAAGGTTATTACGTCTGTTGTAGCATTGTATTGTGATGTCTAACGTTTCATCTCATACCACATAAAACATCCTCAAGAAAGAGGACGATCTGCTTTTATTTCTTCGAGAGGATTGACTGCGATGTTTTGCTGAGCATTATTTCCTCGAAGTTGACTGCGATGTTTGCTGAGCATTATTTCAAATTGAAGGTGACTATGAAGGTATCTTTAAGGTTTCACACCCCTTCGATGAAAGGAGAGCTTCTCCCAGAAACATCTTATTCTAAAGTTTACTCTAATGTCTAACTAACGAATTTTCTCGATCTACGATCAACTCAAAATTTATTAAGCCACATATGCTTTTTGGAAACAGGTTTTTAAGGATTTCTCCAGTAGAGGGCCACTGTATCTTCATCCTGTGCAAAAACAAAAAGTCACGATGACAGTGAGAATTTCCTTAAGTCAGAAGCATTCAAACAAACCCCCAACCACTTTTACTGAAGAGCCAAATATTGAATATTTTTTATATGAAAATTTAAGTTTTAAGTGAGTTTCAATTTCGAGGTAATATGATATTTGTCCTCTATGAAACTACGTCTGTTCATTCAGTTTAAAGTACTTTTTGCTCTCCAAATTTCCTACTTGTAATTCGATTGTGGCTTTTTTGGGAAAGAGCTTTTTCAATTTCATATACACTAAATTTATTTAATATATTGTAATATTGATAATTTATATAGGATAATGTTTATAATATGTCCAACGGTAGTTCACTGCCTGGAACGCTCGCTCTCCCGAATGTTGTTTCGAAGCAGCCCTCCAGGTAGCGGGCACTCGGTAAGGAGATGACTCAACGAGCCCCGCCTTAGCGTAGGACTTCGGCTCTGGTAACCGAAGTTCATAACCTTCGTAAAACTGTAGATCCAGCTTGACAACCCGTCTGGCCAACGTGGTGAGAGTAAGGCTGCTTCCTCTGTATTTCTTTCACCGCACTACATATAAGTGTGATAATAAAGACACCTCCATCCTGCAGTGGATTGAAAATGACTAATGATGATGATGGTATACAATATATTCATCAAGGCAACGGGAAAAGGATTTACATTGAAAATTGTAGAATTAGTCAAAACTGCTAAACCAATAACGCCTTTCAAAACATTGTCTGTCCAAACTGAGATATCCTTTGACTCACGTAATCATTTTTTGAAATTCTTAGGTAGTCGTAATCATAATCGCTGTGATTATAATCATAATCGAACTGATTATTTCTGCATACAAATAATCGTGATTGTAATCTGTAGTTGTAATTGTAATCATGCTTTTTTGTGTATATTCATAATCGTAGTCGTAATCGAAAAATGAAAATTGCCTGTAATCGTAGTCAAAATAATGATCCAAATTTTGATACTTAGGTAATTGCAATCCTACTATGGTAATCGTAATCATATAAACCGATTGTAATCGTTCCCAAGTCTGGTCATGACCACTGGAGCGTCCTGGTTGGTTGAAATACAGTGTTATCTTCCAAAACGTGGTAGACACGGGACCGGACATTTTATCGATTAAATAGAGGTGTCCCTTCTTCGGAGGTAAATGTGTTGATACCTACACATACTGGAGACTAGCGGAATCGTTCCCTAAATAGAGGTGTCCCTTATGCATCGTAACACTGTAATTGTAAACTGAACTCCGTAAAACCTTTATTTACACTTTTATAACTTCAAAGCATCAATGGTCATAGACAAGTGATGTTCATGTAACCACCCTGACTCTAAAGAGAGTCTCCAATCAGAGACTCTAATCAGAGTTAGCGTAATTGCAAGGGACATTACTCTAGTTTCTATTGTCTTTGAACCGTTCTTTGCAAAAACAACGCTTTTTTTTAATTGCGATTTGTGTTTGTAGTTAGAAGTATTTATTGATATACTTGAGGGTTGAAATCACAGGTACGTATTGTTGAACTTAGAGGTTAAATTCAGAAGTATCTATTGTTGAACTTACAGTATGTATTTATCATTGAATTTAGAGCTTGTACTCACTATTGAACTTGGAGCTTGTATTTATTGTTGAACGTAGATCTTGTATTTATTGTTGAACATAGAGGTTGGATTCAGAGGTATTTATTGTTGAACTTACTTAGAGCTTGTAATTATTGTTGAAGCTAAAGCTTATAAATATTGTTGAAGCTAAAGCTTATATTTGTTGTTGAACTTAAAGCATGTGATTATTGTTGAACTTAGAGCTTGTAATTATTGTTGAACTTAAAGCTTGTATTTAGAGGTTGTATTTAGAAGCGCCTACTGTTGAACTTGGAGATTGTATTTAAGGTTATTTAATGGTGTACTTGTTAGAGGTAGCTAGCTATACGCGTATATTGTGTAAAATTTCCATTCGTTGCAGTTAGCTACATATGAAGAACAAGACATTTCATTTTGAAGTCACCATAAAGACAACATTAAGTGGCGAACAACTGGTTTTTCTTGATTTGTGCAAAGTTTGTTTCGCAATTTGCGTTATTGTTGCAATGAATCATTCAATTGATAACGCCTTTGACTGAACACCGGACCATTCTCGCCATTACTAATAATAGTACTTTGCTAATTATAGTACTTTGAAAATTATATAAAATTCATTTCAATACAATTGTACCTCGCTTTATGACGATTCATTCTATTGCGCTTTGCCGATATGGCAGAATTTGTTTTTTGTTTTTTTTAAACAGATCTAGGAAGTTCGCGCTCATCAAGCCTATTAGCGTACGGTTACTGCTACAACCAGAGGTTGCGCTCACTAAATGCTCCGATAAGGTTAGCATTTTTAAACATTAAAGTACCTGTCTGGGATCACAGCACCAATTCAGTGTGACCACCTTTTCCCAACTCCCTGTCCTCCCCCTTCTCTCTCTCTCTCTCTCTTAGCATTGAAGTATTTTTCAATGAAGGTGTACACATTACTTTTTGGACATAATGCTATTGCATATTTAATAGACTACAGTATATATTATAAACGTAATTTTTATATGCACATAAAATTGGAAAACAACCGTGTGACTGACTGGCTGTATTACCGGGGTTTTAGTTGAACCTATAATATCTCCGCGATGTAGCTGTATTGTCCATGAATACTGTGTTAGGTATTGACATCAAGAGTAACACAGTATTCATGGACAATGCATGAATACTGTGTTAGGTATTGACATGAAGAGTAACACAGCATTCATGGACAACACGTGAATACTGTGTGTTAGATATTGACATAAAGAGTAACTGACTTAGTAATTTAGCTAATTCCATACTACTACTAGTTATTCTCACGCCTTTTGTTGCTTTCTACCTTTTCATGTTTTATTCAACAGGCTATCTCCTACTATTGCTGGTGGGGTGGCTTCCCTTTTCCTTTTTTTCATCGTATTATTGTGTTTCTTTTCCTCCCTGTAGATTTGAAAATGCAGCAAATCTTTCGCCAAAAAGTTCTCCTTTACAATTCTACAGAAAACGTTTCAATCCCAATGTCTAGAACATTTCTGCAAAGTGAAATTGTTTACATTCGATATATGTAAATCGCCTTGGCTTTATATGCACACCATAACTTATAGATCTAATGAAATATGCCATAAGAACTGCAATATCAAAAAATGAATCGTAGACTAGTAAATTGCACAGATTTTCTTTTCTAAAGGATGCTTCACCAATCTATTATTGCCATGCTTGGGCAGCCAAACAGAAAGCAATGGCAGTTCAGTGAAAATGTATTGTACTGCTGAAAGCTTATGGGAGACATTTTGCTGTCACCCTATCAAATGTCGTGCAAAAGCACACAAAACCAAAATTGAATCCCCATGCATAAACGCCAACCTTACGAGTCGAATAAAAGGCTAATAAATTATTTTAGAATCTGAAAATTGAATTCATGTAACTAAACTGTGGGAAAAAAAAGCCAAATAAAATATAGAAATTATTCCTAAGCGAATTAAGAAGCAAATTGAAAACCAAAAACGCTATAAATTATATTTCAATGCCTCCATTTCAGGTGAAAAAAGTTAATAGATTTCCATATTTCCCTTGCTTTCAAGAAGATCTAAATCATCTGTCACAAACAAAAGCTCCAGTGGAACCTGGTAAAGTGACCACCTTAAAAAATTGGCCACTTTTTATTAGAAAGAACTGGTGAGCACTTAATAATGCCTATACCAAAGTCTGTAGTGTATAGAGACCACCTGTCTATGGTGGGCATTGAAGCACTGTCAAAAAGGTGGTCACTTTAGGCAGGGGGTTCCACTATATTTAAAATACAGTAATCTATTCTATTAATGACTTTATAGGGACGGAGAAAACGCCCTTAAATAGATAAAACGACGTTAATCACAATGTAGTTTTACAAAGCATTCGTCGGAAATGTAAAAGTATCGTCGCTAAACAGAAAGACGTTATTAAAAACGATGTTATTAAGAGAAATTACTGTGTAATGGTTTACGAAAATATGGATGGTAAGTTTACGTAAAATCTATTTTTTTTTTTTACAAAATGTAATATATACGTTGATTACAAATTCAACGTATACATTACATGTTGTTACATTTTTTTATACAACATTTTGTTACATTTTTTTATACAACATTTTGTTACATTTTTTTATACAACATTTTGTTACATCTTTTATACAACATTTTGTTACATTTTTTTATACAACATTTTACTATATTTTTAAACAACAAACACAGTATCATAGCTTTGTTATATATGCAGTTGCACTGGACCAAAAAAGTATCCTATAGAACGGTAGTAGGGGGTCGCGAACTGATTTCTTGGGGGTCGCAGCAACTGTTTTTAATTGTAATTATTTTGATAAGGAATTACATACCAAATGTTTCCAAAACTCTTATATTTCATTCAACATGGCTATCTCGAAGTATTCTACTAATGGCTCTGTTAACTTTGTATTTATAATATCATCCTCATATTCAACCATTATCTATCCACTGCTAGATGAAAGTCTTTCCAAATGCTTTCCACACAAGCTTATCCTGAGCAATTCTCTTTCATGCATGATTTAAGCTTGCTCAAAACATGCTGTCGCAAAAATGCTAAAATGGGAAAAAAAGTTGTAGCAAAATGCTAAAAAATATTAGTTGCTTTCGTTGCTCCAAGAACCCTATCAATGAAATTATTTATATCAACGATGCTTAACAGGTGCTGTTCAGAATTTTGAAGAGGAAACAAAAAGGAACAAGAAAAGATCGCTGAAGTGCAAAACGGATATTCTGGAATCGATGAATCCTGTTTTCAGAGAATAAACTGTGGTTAAAAATACCTATCGTATTTTCGCAATGGACGATACCTTTTTTTCTTCGCATTTTCTAGCAACTGGTCGCATTTTGCGAAAAATGCGACTGCAGCTTAAACCCTGCTTCCACGTCACCCCAACCTGTTTCCTTATTCCATCCACCCATCTAGTTTGAGGACGTTTCCTAGGTTTTCAGTAGTCTCTTGAAATTCATTTGAGAATTTCAGATGTCCGTCGTTGATCATTTCTTTTTGCGAAATGCTCAGCCCATCGCCATTTCAGCCTTTTTACTTTAACAACGATGTCCTCTACTCTAGTTTGCTCCCTCACCCAAATGTTTCTTTTTCGATCTCTACTGGTTATTCCAAGCATGCACCACTCCATGCTCCTTTGGGTTGTCTGTAACTTTCGTATTGCTGCAATTGTTAGACTCCATGTTTCTGATCCATAAGACAGGACTGGCTATATATACACACAATGGTTGACCTTTCATAAGATAATACCTTTCCTAATATATGGATCAAAATATATATATATATATATGTGTGTGTGTGTGTGTGTGTAATTAATTTATTATATGTAATTAAAATGATATATATAATTACTATATAATATATAATTAATATAATATACATGTGTTTTCTTTACTCTTTTAAAAATACTTTTATTATGCAAATGTGGCGGCGGTGGCTATTTGATCACTATGAAAAAGTGGTCGCGACTTGAAGAAGTTTGGGAACACTGCTATAGAATATTAATTCCTATTTACGAACTTCCGATTTTACGAACCCTTGCTGGGGTCCGTGCGAATTCGTAAAATCGTGAGTTCACTACAACACAAGCATATTTTGATATTCCCTTAGACGTTTCTGATTATGTATGACCACTGGAATCTAAAAAACTTCTAGGACAAGCTTTCAATATTTCATTCCATAAACGCCTTGCTATAACGTTGATGTTATATCAAAGCATTAATTAAACGACTCGCTTATTCACATGACATTATTAAAATACTTAGTTGCATTGCATTATTAAACCACTTATTTATATTGCATTATTAAACTACTTATTTGTCTTACATTATTAAATCCTCCTCGTAATTTGTTTTTAATCAAATTTTGAAAAAAAAAAAGTTTTTTTTTTTCAACTCATTCAATTTCTAGAGAAAACTACTTCTTTATATGCAAGATGATTTGACGTAATACTTCATGACGTGACTGTGACGTAGGACTTATTCCGACCTCATTTCATTACAATTCCTGATCATACTCACTTTACAAGAAATCTTGACGATCGTGGACCGACGAAACTTGGACTCTTACTTCGGCCCTAGGATGTGGAATCTTCCTCTTAACTCACTTAAATCTATTTATTCTTTTGCCAAATATAAAAAAATCATCCTTGCATATCTATTACAGAGACAATTATGATATCACCACTACTTTCTTAATTTATACCTTCCATATCTATGCTACTGAATCAGCTTTTTTATTTTATTTCATTTACTTATTTATTACTTCCGTAGAGGGATCTTTGTCAGACCCTAAAGTCTTTACCCTTTGCTGCCTAAACGGATCAACCAAACCAATCAACAGTAAATAATCAAATCAAATCAAATTCTTTGTTTAGACAAATCAGATACAAATTATAGTGAGATATATAACAAATATTTCAAAATTAACTTGATACGTCTTGGCAGCAATGGGTAAAGACTATTACGTCTGACAAAGCCCATGCTGGGTGTTTTAATTACATTTAAAATATAAACTTCTAAACAAAAAAACAAAACAAAAATAGAAAATAATAAAGAAAATGGATATTAATTTAACAAGTAATCAATAAGGTATCTTTTAAATAAAGAATGTGAATTTAAAGACTGTAGAGTAGAAGGAAGAGAGTTACATACTCTAACACCATCACCTGGTGTAAAATAAGATTGTATACGTTTGAATAAGTTTGATAATCTTCTTTATTTTGGCAGTGTGAACAACCATCTCTACATCTGCTTTTCCCTTACTAAAGTGCTGACCTAACTCTGACTATGTTAAAAATTGGTATAGTTAAGAAGTTAAAAATTAGTATAGTTAAGAAGTTCATGAAGATCAATCATTACTTTGACTTCTCTCCCATCCCTCAGGCAAACATGGTTTTTGCAGATGAACACTCTGCTGATAACCGTCTTCGCATCAACGATAAAAACACAGAGAGATCGCAGTCAAAGAAACGGTTGAATGATAAAATCGCCCAAAACAAGAATCATAAGTCTGAAGTCGCAAACAGACAAGATCGTTTTACAACCAGACCGATAAAAGATTGCACGATAAGATCCAATCGCAATGTCACTTGACATTCGGGGATTTAAAAGAAAAAGTTTTATATTTATACCATCGTTTTCCGAGACTCTGATATCTTATTTATAACAATATCTCCGATGACGTCTCAATAGTTCTTTTGTTCCTGAACAACATGTCGCGGCCTTTTATTTACAAATGCGGCCCTGCGGTGATGGTGCAGTGGTAACGCGTTCGCCTAGCGCGCGGTTATTCCTGGTTTGACTTCCAACCATGCCAAAAAAAAGTGGGGGGCGCTTACCGACTAACTACTCACCATAATACGGGGGTTGGTTCTGTAACCCTTAAGAGGTTCGGATTCCTTGGAAAATTGCAGGAGCCGGCGCAGAAGGACCCTTACTGCCCTTACCACGTAAAACTCGAACGGGGAAAAATACATTTTAAAAAAAGTACTATTTAATATTATTTTATTCGCTTTTCTAGTCTTAATTAATATAATATATTTCGTTAAAAACTGGACAAAAAAAATATGTTAGTGGTTGCTAAGCTTGTTTAATACGCTGGAACTACTCGTAAACTCTGCACAACGGTACATTCGAATATAGTGCGATTTTTCAAGGAATGCATCAGTACTAATCGCGATCTGCCTGTACCGCGATGTACATGAACAGTGAGACTAGATTGCATCGCCGTTGACATGAATCGTGATCTGCTGCATGACGCTTAAAAAATTTAAATCGCCGTCTTTTTCTTTCTATCTTAGTCGCCCAACTTTTTATTCTTGGCTCTATGTTAAGATTTTTTTTTTTTTTACATTAGGTTTATGTCCAGCTATTTCTTCTTTCTTACGATGTTTCTGACTTATGACAAACTTTGTTTTTACTATACACAGAAATGTGTTTTAAAATGATAATGCACGTGGTAAAAAAAATTATGCAAAGGTAGTAGTCATGCACGAAACAAATAAATACAATAGGAGTCTGCGCTCAATGATTTCCTGCTCCCGAAATTGAACGATGGGCGATCATAGCTTTCCATCTTAAACAACGTTTTGTCACTACGATTAGGTTAAATAATCCTTTGGATTTCCAACCTCGCCAGTGCGTTACAAATTCTATTTATCTCAACGCATCTTGTGATTTTTTCCCAGATCTGTTCAATAATCTTGCTTGCAGCGCTATGTTCTCTCTCTCCTCCCTCCCTCCTCTCCTCCTCCCTCTCTCTCTCTCCTGTATATATATGCATATATAAGAATGATAACAAATCTCTTTAACTGCAGTTCAATTAATTTAATAATAAGAACCGGTCATATGCACAATTCAATTTCCCGGCTTTGAACTCTGCGCAAACTTATTAAAAATGATTTACTGTCTGACATTTTAAATGACCATGCTGACCATACGCACGTTTTAAAATTTTTAAAAAGTACTGGCTTTTACTACAGTCTTTGATTTTACCGTGTTTGGCGCAGTATAGCCCAGATGCTCTTGCGCCATTTTTTGTACACACTTTCTAAATGTAAAAAATTTCAATTCTAACAATTAGAATAATATCGAAATAGACGTATCAACAATAAATATATATATAGGTTGAATAAATTTATTCCCTTTTTCTTCCTATTCTTATATCTTGACTTTTGTCCTCTTTACTTGTTTTTATGCAGTAATTGCATTCTTTTTAAGTTTTGTATATTAAAAAGGTTTATGCTATAATTATGCCTTGTCAGATTTCATGTCTCGATCAGTTTATGTTTTAGATATTTCTAGTTATGTTACAAGTTTGTTTGGCAAATTTATATCTGGATAAACGCATGTCCGTTTCGTTTTCAGTCTCACTTATGTCTTCTTTTAAGTCTTTTGTCTCGATTGCGTCTTGCTACGTTTTAAGGATCTTGATAATTTTTTTTTTTTTTTTATGCCTTAATCACGCCTTGTTTTAAGCCTTATGTCTTAATTATGCCGTCTCTTTAAAGTTTATACCTTACTAATATATTCTTTACATTTTTATATCTTAATTATGTCTTTTAAGCTATCTTAGTCATGTCTTTTAAATTATCTTAATTATGGTTTTTAAATCATTTTAATTATATCTATTAAATTATCTTTATTATGTCTTTTCAATTATTTTAATTATGTCTTTTAAATTATCTTAATTATGTCTTTTAGATTATTTTAATTATGTTTTTTAAATTATCTTATTTATGTCTTTAAAATTATCTTAATTATGCCTTTTAAATTATCTTAATTATGCCTTAATAGATTATATTTCTTAATGGGTAATCTAATATGGAAATTAAAACATCGCAAACAATCACTATTACACACGTAAGCAAAACGATGACCTCCATTTTCATTACATAACACAAAAAAAAGAACTAATTTCTAACGCAATTAAATAGCGCCCAAATTGAAAATTTTCCTGATTTTCAATTTTCTAAAAACTGCCTACGCTTAGCTGCTGCTGCTGCTTCAAAACCCCCAACTTCCAATTAAAAAATATTCGATGAAATTCAAAGATAAATAAAATGTGGTTTACAAAACTTAATTTGTGAAAGCTGCAGCTCATTAGCTATTGAGATCTTGCATATCGCAACAAATAACAAAATCTGGAAGAATTTTATGCAAAAAGTGCATAGCTAACGAAGCAATTGGTTAAGTATTCATCGAAAAACATCTCTCGTACGTAAATTGCATCAACTTTAATAAAATTGGAAAAGAAACCATGACCAGAATGTAAAAAAATTACATACATTTTTAATCATTTAGGAAATATGAAGATGAAGTACACGTCTGTATCGTTTGGTTGTTGATTCTTTCATTTAAAAACTTGGCATTAGTATCACATTTGACATAATAAGGAAGCTTACATTTGTGCAACACGAAGATTTTTAAAACGTAAACAAGTGATTTTAAGCGAATACGACTTGTTTATTCATATTGCACAAAAGACTAAACAATTAGATAAATAAACGACAATTATATACATATAATAATTTATGCACGAGCTATTTAATTAGTCTATGCAACA
>QLNU02015003.1:44786637-44847761 GCA_006491805.2 Dysdera silvatica | reverse complement strand
ACCAAAACCTTCCCCCTGGCTACGCGTCCGCACCGAAATCCCTCTCTGGATTCACTTCTTGCAGTGGCAAAGAAAATCGGAAAAAATTCAAGTTAATTTTTATTATCATCATATTCCCAAAGCACAGGCGTAACTTGGGGGGGGGGGTTAAATATAAAGTAAATTAGGTGGGGCAAAGAAAAAAAACTCAAAATTGTAAGGGGGGGAAGTATGATTTTGGCTCTTTTCTAAAGCAACCGAGGGTGGGGGGGAGAAAGAGCTCCTACCAGATTATACCAATATCTTAAGGTACGTATTCAATGGAATGCATTTACAAATTCAGTCACATCGTAACACTCATTTAAAAAAAAAAAAAAAGAAGGAAAATACCTAACATATTGGGATCCAAAGCAGGATAAAACGTCAACACTAATTTACTATTCTTCTCTGTTTACGATTATAGTCGTAATGTATTTGTCGAAGTACAATATTTCCGCAATTCTTATACCACCCCCTTAGGTAAGGCTCAGAAGCTTTGACATTGAATCCGTTGGCATGTACAATGCATCATTGTCCTTATATTTATGTCAGGGTATAGATGTTAATCATAGAGACAGAAATTATTATATAAATCATTGTAATTTATCAAAAATAGAGAATGTACATACCATAAACCCATAAACTGGAATCCCTCTTCAACCTTGCTGAGTCCCTAAGCAGAGAAAGAGTTGTGACAGATGCATAAAATTTGATTTATCCTGAAGCGTAAAAACACTTTTTGTACATATCGGTGAACAATCGCAACAGACCGAGCCACTTGTCACACGTGACTTCTCTCGCCTCAAGTGATTGGCTAGGAGGTGGAACGAAAATGTGGTTCGGTGTTTAACCATCTTTTAAAAAATACCATACTTTCACCAATAAGTGGTACTTTTGAATTTTCAAGTGTACCAAATTTTGGTGAAATTCCGGCATTTTCACCAGGTTTTGGTAACAGCTAGTACTGAAATTTGTAACTGTGTTCTATATAATAGGCAAGTTCAAACTGTAACGAAAAGCAGTTCTAAGAGTTTCAGACCTGGCTTACCTGCATCCGAAAACTGAATTCCGCTATGAGGCTTATGGTGGTTCTTATGCTCATATGCTTATTGAATTTCGCACCGGGTCTTACCGCGGTAAGTTCCAAGTCGCAGTTAAAAACATCATAGCCGTTACCAATTACTTATTAGTTGCGTTAAAGTGGTGTAGTTGTAAGATATAATTAACAGAATTATTTATATTTTAATTGCATATTATTCAAATTTATTTAATCATCATAATCTTTTCTGTTAATTGTCATTGTTAATAACTCTTTGAATTTACTGCTCTGTATATTAAACTGTATTCCGTGGTTTGTAACTTCATGTGGCCCCTTATTTTAGCGCACATAAATGCAAAAGCGCCCAAACTTCTTCCTCCATGTCACCTACAGTTTGTTTATTAGAAGAACTATTCATAGAACCTCTCCTATTTTCTATAGTGGATGTTTGAATGAACGTATTCACATCGATGCATTAACTATCGAAAAATATGCCGGCTTCTATGATCGGCTTCAGGAGCATTTTTTAGGTATCTGGGGTGGAGAGCTCCCTCATATGCCTCAATATATTCTTCTTATATGGAATGCGATATAAAGTATTTAATATAATTATTGTATTTATTTTATTTAATATAATGTAAAGCATTTAGTGTATTTAGTGGAATATATAATGTATTCATTACGTTTAATGTGATATAAAGTATTTATTGTAATGTAATATAAAAAATTTAATGTAAGTATTTAATCTTTGGTAGTCGGAGCCTGTGAATTTCATTTTTTTGGCTTTTTAATCTATCCTCTGGTCAAGACATTGAAATGCTTTTTTTTAACATTGTAGTTGTTTATTTTATTATAGTGTAATGTCTTGGTAAATTAAATAAAAAATAAAGTATTTAAGTACTTTTTAGTCTCCTTTGAGAAACTTGGGGTTTACAATAAAGGGGACACAACTCAATTTATTTCAATCTTGTAGGCATTCCAAAACGGAATCTAAATATATAGTGTATCCTAAGAACGGGGAAAAGAGGAGGTTATATTTAAGCTATCGATATAAATAAGGTTAAACCTGGTATACCTCATATCTGTATAGACTTTGGAAAATATCGCTATATACAGATTTATCGTTGTAGATAATTTTCACTGAAAACTGTATATTATTTATAGTTTTTGTAAATTCTCGCTCGTTTCTAAGCAGCGTTCGTAGTATAGCTTTCTTTATTTCTAAACAAGAATGTATCGCAAAGTATGAAAAATATTCACTTTGCTCAAAGTGACAAAAGCCAACCTATCTCATCTAATTATTACAAATAAATTTGACACCCACGTATTAGTAGCTCAAACTAGAGCTATTTTTGTTTAGGAGAAAAAGAGACGCCGTCCTCATCCATCAATCCCTGTGAAGGGTAATAATATCTTACTGTTTCATCTTATCGTCAACCTTCTCAATGGCAAATACCTTGTGAGAATACGACATTTTGATTATAACATTCAATATATAGCTTAAAACATAAACGGAGCTTGTGCATACATTTGGTTTATGGCAAATTGTTAATATAAGTGTGATTTTAAAATTAGAGTTATAGCTTAATGTGTGGTAAATTGTCCGTGCCTTCATTGGCATGTGATGACTTGTTTATCAACCTGGAAGAAGCTTATCGCTCTAGCATTTCGAGATCGCTTGCCATTTTCCTTTCGACAAGTTTCGACAAGCTTTGTCTTCCGGAAAGAGAGCCCCGTTACTAGCATCGCTACTGCTCTCTTTCCATTTCCCAAGCAAATCGTTTGTATGGTCTCCTGATGTACATAATAATAAGGAATAAAGTATTACTTACTTACTTACTTGCTTGCTTGCTTGTGCAAGCCTACTATAGAAAATGACGATAAACACAATATGAACGAAGTTGAGGAGAAGAGAGGCAAATTAAAAATATTCGTTATTTATATAACTTGGCCCAAGAAAAAATTTTCATTAATAATCTCAAACTAACTTTTTAGTGACCGTTTTTGGAATTGTAATCGCTCTTGAGTTTTATTCTAGGCTCTTGAAACATAATTTTTCAAAGCATATTAATAAATATAAATCAAGACATCAGAAACTTATAAATGCCGATCCTTGAATTTTATTTAGAAAATTGTCTGATTGTGTTAACTTAAGCAAACAAAACATTTTCTTTTTTCAATCAATATACTTCACTCAAACTCGCGTACAGAATTTCACACAGGAATTATTTTTTATTGGAAATCAGGGGTTTGATAAGATTTTTTGTCTCTCACATGAGGGAATTTGCAACGGTATTATACAAACAGGGGGCGGTTTATCCCCCCAGAACCCCATTGTGCAAAAACTTGGTTTATCTTTTCGCTGAATTCTACATATATTTTGCCATGCAGTTACTTAAAGCAGTAGTCATACCGAGCCTATATTGCAGATACAATGGCAATGATATCAGTACGTCAATAAGATGGTATATAAGCACACAAATAACAAACGCAATTTGAAACGATGAAAAAAAAGCAAAACATTACGCAGAAAAATAACCACATTGAGGGAAAATCGCAATTTCTATTAACAAAATACGAACATCCTTATATTACATTATTTTAGTGAATTAATAGTATATATATATATCATCATCATCATCATCATATTCAACCATTATCTATCCACTGCTGGATGAAGGTCTCTCCAAATGCTTTCCACACAAGTCTATCCTGGGCCATTCGTTTCCACGTCACCCCAACCTCTTTTCTTATTTCATCCACCCATCTAGTTTGAGGACGTTTTCTAGGTCTTCGGTGGTCTCTTGGAATCCAGTTCAGAATTTCTGTTGTCCATCGTTGATCAGTTCTTCTTGCAATATGCCCAGCCCATCGCCATTTCAGTCCTTTTACTTTAACAATGATGTCCTCTACTCTAGTTTGCTCTCTCACCCAAGTGTTTCTTTTTCGATCTCTCCTAGTTATTCCAAGCATGCACCTCTCCATGCTCCTTTGCGTTGTCTGTAACTTTCGTATTGCTCCAACTGTTAGACTCCATGTCTCTGATCCATAAGAGAGGACTGGCAATACACACTGGTTGAAGACTTTTCTTTTTAGACATAAAGGCAATTTCCCCTTCAGGATAAAACTGTTTCTTCCAAATGCACTCCAGCCAAGTTTAATACGTCTGTTGAGTTCTTTCATAATGTTGCCATCCATTGAAATCAGCTGGCCAAGGTAAATATATGAATCAGCAATTTCTAGCTCAGTGTTGTCAACTTGTATTTTTGTTTCCTCTACAAAATTATTGAACATGATCTTAGTTTTTTGTAGGTTCATCTTGAGTCCAACTTCTTCACTTCTAGTTGAGAGCTCTTGTACCATGTCTTGGAGTTCTAATGGGTCCGTTGAAAAAATAACAATGTCATCAGCAAACCGCAGATGATTTAAATATTCACCATTTATTTTTATTCCCTTGTTATTCCAATTTATCAGCTGAAAAATCATCTGTAAAGCAGAAGTAAAAAGTTTTGGAGAAATGGTATCTCCCTGCCTCACCCCTTTGCCAAGTTTGATAGTTTTGGTATCTTTATGTAACCGAAATTTTGCACTTGCATTTTTATACACACGTTTCACCATGTCAATGTACACATCCTCAATGTCTGTTGATCTTAAAGAGTTGATGACTGCTGATGTTTTTATAGAGTCAAAGGCCTTCTCATAGTCAATAAATGCAACACACAATGGAAGTTCATATTCATGTGTTCTTTCAATTAATTCTCTTAATACTTGAATATGGTCCACTGTACTGAATCCACTTCGAAATCCAGCTTGTTCTCTTGGTTGAGCTGCATCTAATTTTTTCTGCAGGCGATGTGTTAGAACTTTTGTGAAGATTTTATAAATAGCAGGTAACAAGCTAATTGGTCGGTAATTTTTCAAATCCTCTTTATCACCTTTTTTATGCAAAAGAATTACTGTTGCAGAATCCCATTGGTTTGGTATGTTACCGCTGTTAAGACATTTGGTAAAGAATTTTGCAAGTATGTCTTCTACATATTCTCCAGCTTCTTTTAGGATATCTAATGTAATACCATCATCACCAGGGGCTCTTCCTTTCTTCATATTTTTTATTGCAAATGAAACTTCTTCTTTTAAGATTTTAGGAGCTGTTCCTTCGACTATTTCAATGTCTTCGTTTAATTCACTGTTACTTTCGTATAGATTTTTGTAGAATTCTTCAACTCTTCTAAGTATTTCTTCCCTATTTCTTGTTACGGTGCCATCCTCTCCTTTTAATGCAATGATGTGTTTCTTCCCAACAGATAAACTTCCTTTAACAACCCTAAGGCTCTTGTTATTTTCAATGGCTTTCCTTACTAGCTCACAGTTGAATTTTCTTATGTCTTCTTTCATGCTTTTGCGCAGAGTTTTACAAAGTTCTATGTACTCAATCCTGGAACTGGTATTTCGATTGTCCACCTTCATATCTCTTCGCCTTTTCATGAGCTGTTTCGTCTTCTCAGATAATTTGCTATTGTGCTTTTTACAGGTTACACCACCAATTTCCCCAGCAGTTTCAACTATTGTCTTAACAATGTTTTCATTTGCTTCTGAGATATCACTTTCATCAATAAGTCCTTCCAGTGCAGAAAAGCGATTTTTTAATTCCAACTTGAATGCCTCGGTATTTACTTTCAGTTTCATTAGATCCACCCTCTTACTTACTTGTTTCCTAATGAGCTTCTGTCGTTCTAATTTAGTATTTAAGTGCACTTTACATCTCACCATTCGATGATCACTTCCAGTATTAAATCTGTTCAGTACACTGCAATCTTCAATAATTGATTTCTTGTTTGCCAGGATATAGTCAATTTCACTAGTTCCCCCATTTGGGTGTTTCCATGTCCATTTTCTTTGCGGTTTCTTCTTAAAAAATGAATTCATGATGCTAAGGTTTTCAGCTTCTGCAAATTCGATGAGTTGATCGCCACGTTCATTCCTTTCCCCATATCCGTATTTACCAACCGATGTCTCTCCTTGTTCCTGTTGTCCAATTCTTGCATTGAAATCCCCCATGATGAGCTTGATATGTTGTTTCCCTTTGGTGTGTAACTCTTTGATT
The DNA here is from genome assembly GCA_006491805.2 of Dysdera silvatica. Classification (NCBI taxonomy): domain Eukaryota; kingdom Metazoa; phylum Arthropoda; class Arachnida; order Araneae; family Dysderidae; genus Dysdera; species Dysdera silvatica. The sequence goes on along the minus strand of QLNU02015003.1, from coordinate 44,841,600 downwards.
TCTTCATAAAATTCTTCAACCTCTTCGTCGGTATGGCTTGATGTTGGTGCATATACCTGTACTATTTGAAGTTGGTATCGCTGGGTTAGTTGAACAACAAGCCTCGCTGCTCGATCTGATGTACTTTCAACTTCCAGAAGACAGTCTTTAATTCTTTTGTTGATTAAGAAGCCAACACCACTTGTTCTTCCAGTTTCCGTTCCTCTATAGTAAAACAAATGTCCGCTTTTCAGTTCCACCAACTCTTCACCTTTTCTTCTAACTTCACTGAGTCCTACAATGTCCCATTTGATCTTGTCTAGTTCCTCTTCCAATTCCTGAAGTTTTGCTTCAGAAGCAAGGGATCGTCCATTAAACGTAGCCAAGGTCAATAACAAACGGCAGCCTGGGCCATTCCAGTGATTCTTAGCACCCCCTGCTTTCATGCCACACTGACCGCTGCCTTGATCAGGAGCACTCCAGCACCTGGAGACTAGGGGCCATGGTTTCTGGTGTGTCAACATAATGGAGGAATTAGCCATAATTTCACCACGCTGGCTAAACGGGTTGGTGAATTAGCCCTCCCCTTCCGCCTTTCTATCCGTGTAGCAAATATTAATTTGCCACATAAATAGAAAGCTCAGCCTGCACCACTTGAAGGCGGGGTAGGACACTAGGTTACTGGCCTGGCCGGTTCCACACATCGTCACATACGTTCAGCGTGTGGGTCTCCTTCCAGTTAGATACCAGCAACCCTTTTGCAGGCCATATATATATATAGTGAGAGGGCGCATTTGAATTCCTACGAACTGAGATAAAATCTCTGTATAACAATACTCTCTATAATGGTACATTCCACGCTCCCTAAAATATCTTTATAGGCGCATTTCACTGTATTTGTAAAGGTTCCGTCTTTCGGAGGTTACGCTACGTTGACGGTCGCGCATCAGAGGTGTAAACTTTGGACTGAAACGCCATTACGCGATGATTATTTTTCTGTTTACAATTGATTTCGGTTCAACTGTTGAGCTTTCGCAGTGAAGTCCACCATGGTTTTGGAAATAACCATTGAGTTAAATCAGTTGTCTTCCGTGATCTCAAATCTAGTCAAAATTCTGACTGCTTTGTAAGCTTTTTATTTGCATGTTAAGTTTAAGTTTGTATTACTGGATAAATTAATTATCCATGTTGAACGTTAATGGTTTGCTTAATTTCTGTGCAGCTAACCTTGCGCCTTTCCGTTGGACGACATTGAATACTCCAGTACTACCTAGTGATGGACCAAACTGTTATTTTTGAATAACCTGTTCCAACGTTCCTGTTCCAATCACGTAACAGGTTCCAATCACCGGTGACTGGAACATATGTGTTGCTTCACAGGTTTTGGGAATTGAGGAACTTAACGATAACACATTTCAACGCTCAATCCGTAACAGAACGTCGTGCCAACTCCATAAAAATAATAAATCCTTTGGAAAAAAATACACACATATGAAGTACAAAAATAATGAGAAAAAGTAAGGCTTTAAAATATTGAATTTTAGATATTTGAAACATTACACGATATTAAAAATCAAAGAAAGTTTAAAAAACTAATTCAAAGTAATGAAATACAGCAAAAAATATTGACACTGCTGTAAATTAATTGGTAAAACATACTGGAAGGTTACAATGTGGAACTAATTAAACAGGATAATGATACAAAATGTGTATTCTCAGCTGATGTAGTTATACACATGTATGTATTCAGAATTTTTCATGTGTAAAGCTCAGTAATGTAAAAATATTAATACTTGTACTAATTAATATACATGGATAAAAAATCTATTCCATTAAATATGAATTGGCATTTAGGAACAATAATCTTTCGGCGTGAAGAGGCTCCAACCGATTTCTCCCATCGGTTAAAATGTTACCAGCCTTTAAGAAAATTCTTTCGCAAGGCACTCATGTTGCCATAAAGTTGAATTTCCTTTTCGCTAACTCTGATAGATTTGGGTAGATCAGAGAATGGGATCTCCACCATGACAAAGGGTCATGTTTCCGCGGCAAGTTAATTTTTTTTAATTATCGTCTAGATAGCTATTGATTTCTCTAGTTGCTATTGAAGTAGGAATACCTATATAATCACATATTAACTGAATTTAAACTTTAAGTAAATTAAATAAAAATAAATCAATTAAAACAATAATTAAATAAACTGATTAAAACAATTAGTTAATTAAAACAATATTTGGTTAATTAAAATAATATTTGGTTAACTATAACAATATAATAATAATATAACCTCTTGTAATATCAGATATTAAATGGGTAATTAGTGCCTAAGCCCTTGTGTCAGCTAGACAACTATGCCGGATGTTGTGATAGCCCGTTATCTCAGCGCGTTTCCTGTGTGATGGAAACGGAGGAATATGTTCCTAGAACAGTGATTTCTCGGTCACCGGTGATTTGTAACTGTTACTTCAAGTAACTCCTATTCCTAATCACCGGTGATTTGAAATAACAGCCATTATTTGAGAACAGGGGTTTCAGAGGAGCGTACTGTTCCTGGAACAGTAATCAGTCGGTAACAGGTGATTTTTAGCAGTTACCTTAAATAATTCCCATCTCTAATACTTCCATACTCCCTTTTTTTCCTAAAAATTAGCTGCTTTTTTGCTAAAATTCTCGAACATGCTAACTTTGAGGTCATTTTCTCTCCTTTTAATTAAATCCAGCCCTCTAAACTTAAGGATAAACACCCTACACTAGAACGTTAGGGAGTATACCAAATATTTTGCCAATGTAACGTATTCCATATTGGCCGGACTAAATATGCTCTATTTTACAGAATTACGAGCATCAACGTTACATTTCAAAAGCAAAATTTAAGAAATCCGCCATCGCAGTTCACTGCTAGGATAAAAAACCACCAATTCAACTTCCAAGACTCTTCGATCATCCGTCAACCGAGGTCGCCAGCTGAATTGAATGCTTTAGAGGCTTTCTTCATAAAATTTAACTCCGAAAATGTTGTTAATGATCAGAAGACTACTCCGAATTTCAGTAAGTTGTCGAAAACTTAATTTCTGTTCTTCAAGTATCAAATTTCTCCTCGACTTCCTCTAGTTTCCTTTTGTCACCAACGGATGGAGCTAGCATCGCGCAAATAGACCGGCAACACTTCAGTGCCATTTAGTTTTGGATCACTCGCATTCCTGATGAGAGACTGCCAACGCCCGTCCGAAACGTCAGTTGTTGTTATTAGGACTTTTATTAGGCCTAAAACGTTGTGTTTATTCAATTCATTTATACTGCGTAGTGTTACTTCACCTTACCAAAGAATTAAATAATAAATTAAATGAATTCAGAATAAAATACCGAAGAATTCAGTAATAAATTAAATAAATTCAGAATCAATATTGGATAGAGATTCAGTCCTGCATATTCAAAGAAAAGTTGACATTGCACTACGAAAAATAATTGCTATATGCTGTCACATTTTGAAATGTAAATTTGCTCTCCAATCCAATAAAGGTAAATTATTTCATAAAACTAGATGCTTATAATCGTGTTTTCGTCTAGAAATATAAAAGCTAACTTCAAACGCAGTTAATAATATACGAATCTCGCGTGGTACTTAAAAAGTTAATAATCTCATTAAAATATTGCGACATCATTATTCTACTTTTTGTTTCGGCTGTAGGATTTACTCATTATATTTCATCCTTTCTTCCCCCATCTATTTCTTCTTTTTCGGAAAACAAAATATCTTCTTCTCCGAATTCAATGTGCTTGTTTACTTATAGACGATCGTCTAGACAGCGAAGTTATTTTGTAAAAGTTTATAGAAGAAGATGAACGCTTATGGATATTGTCATAGCAACGACATCTCTCATATTCTGAAAAAACATTTGTTGAAATGCCATCTCAGCTCCCCAACTCCCCATTTTTTTTTTTTTTTAAATATTATTTTAGAGCTTGTTAGGCAATTGCTGTACAACAAGAAAGTATTTGGGCCTACACAGTCTTTTGTCTGGCGTCTGTGGTTACAAAACCATTTTAAAAGCCCAATGGATTTTCAAAACGAGACAGTGATTTTTTGCTATATCAATTTTGTTTTTTATAATTTTACATAAAAGATTTTTAAAGATGGAAAACAAGCATTTGTTAAAACTTTGATGTGACTTAAATTATCATTTTTAATGTGGATGTCTAGTGGGAGTTGACTTTCACTTGATAGAAGATGAAGAAAACAAGGATCCGAAAATAGCAAACACACAATGAGTTTCAACATTATTTAATACGAAAAATATTTTGTGTTGAAAGGTTTCTCAACAGGGCTTACTTTCAGGTATACCTGGCTAGGCTATCATTTACCAGTTTGCTAGCTCAACGATGCATTTTTTTTTCTCGTAATGCTTATGAGTAGAGCCCACATTATATGCAGTTGCATATTTTAGCCCTTTTTAGTGTTTTTGAATATAAATGCATAAAAACGATGAATTTCCAGAATAAATGCATATTTTAAGGGTTTTAGTAATTTTAAGAATTTTATTATTTCCTCATCCGAAAAATTTCACTACAACGCTAAAGTTAAACTTTCCTCTTACTTCTTATCTGAGCGGAAAGGCAATGGAATTTGTGAAAGTACACTTTTACGTGTCCTAGAGAGCTAAAAATGTTGCCATAGCTGAAGCCACCACCCTTGTTATGAAGACCAAAGCTGAGTTTTACTGTGCTTGGCTGGCAATTGATTGAAAGTCAAATTAAAACAAACACTTATTCTAAATTTCCACACCATTTTCCTTCAGCGATAGACATGGGTCTATCATCGATAAACTATTCGTAATAGACAACCTGCAAAAATTTATAAATACCGTCCAATATCTTTTGTAATCCTGGAAATGGAAAGGACCTTTTTGCTATAAAAATGCTATTACATGATAGAAGATAAAGCTTAACTGTTTAGAACATTGAGAGAGAGAGTGCTTTCAATGATTTTGGTAACGCTACTCGTGCTCTTCACAAACATGAAGGTTTTTTTACCATGTGGATTGTACATTATGTTTTTCAAACTTAAAGAAAAATTTAAGTGGTATTGAGGATGCTTTAAAAGAATACTTTAGGCAATATATATTAAACGCTTCAACGAGAATGTGCAGCTTAATAGACGTTTCATTCAATTGCCCGCCCATTCGTGCTGTTCTTTACTTGGGGAAGCAAGAATTAGCATTTCATGGTCATCACAAAGATGTAACCTCCACTAATCATGGTAATTTTAAAGAATTGTTAGAAAACTGCATTTCGATAAGCCCTGTGGACATTCATGAGCACTTTTGAAAAATCACACCCATGTTTGCCGGCAATTCTAAGACTATTCAGAATGAAATAATTGACTGCATTTGGCAATATATCAATGAACATATCGAAAAAGAAATAAAGGATTGCATTTTTTTCTATACAAGTAGACGATTCCACAGATATTGTCCAAAAATCTCAATGTAGTATCATAATTAGGTATGTTATTGCTGGTGAAAATTTAGTGGAAAGATTTTTGGGATTTTATGACGTCAGTTCCAATCGGACTGCCGAAGCATTGTTTAACCTTGTATCAAGATGCCTCGAAAAATTTAACTATAAATCAAAACTTATAGGATTACGTTTTAATGGGGCAAGCGCAATGTCAGGGCACTTAAATGGTCTTCAGTCCAAAATTAAAGAAGTAGCGTCACAGGCAGTTTTTATTAATTGTTTGGCACATCGTCTGAATTTAGTGCTACAACAAAGCTGCAACAGCATTTCACAGTGTCGCATATTTTTTGCAACTGTAAGCTGCATATCTGCATTTTTTCATCATTCTGCCAAACGAACTCACGTGGTCGATACAGTCGTCGGAAGACGAATTCCTACTTCTGTTATTACGCGATGGACATCAAACTCTAAAATGTTGAGTGTTATAAATAAAGAATGGGATTCTTTAAAAGAAGTATTTACTGAGATTATGAACGATCCAACCTCCGATCAAACTTCGCTTAGGCAGAGTGTCGGCTATTTAAATATATTTAACGACTTTGAATTTTCACTTTTGGTTGTTGTTTTTTAGCGATATGTTTAGACTTACGGATGTTCTCTTCAATGTACTACAAAATAAGTCATTTGACATTAATTTTTGCATCTCACAAATTAAAAATACGCAAATGGTCTTAAACAGCAAACTAAATGAGGATACGTTCATAGAAATTTTCGAATTAGTGATTTCGAAAACAACAGTTCCAATTGAACACCGTGAGGGACGAAAAAAAGTGACGCTCACACAAAATAAAGTTCTTGCAAAATATAAAATTCATATTTTATGAAATATTAGATACATTTCATTACAAATTACTACACGTTTTCAAGATATGGAAAAGCTTCATTTTATTACATTAATGGATACTTCAAAATTTGTAGAGTATTCCAATAAATTTCTTACAAAAACAATAAATAATTTAAATGTGTACTACCCCAATATATTTACTGACTTCCAAAGATTGAAAAATGAATTAAAACACATATATCTGGATAAGCAGTATAGAGATATGAAATTACAAACATTCATGGAAATTTTAACAGAAAACAGATACATTTTTAAAGAAGCTTATAAACTTTTTTGCTTAATAGTGACTATTCCGTCCACTAGTGTTTCCGTAGAACGGAGTTTTTCTTGCTTAAACAGAATCAAAATCAGTCTACGTAATACGATGTTTGAAGACAGACATAGAAACTTGTTAAAAATTTCAATTGAAAAGGAACTACTAAAAGAGTTAATAGAAACTCAACCATTTTTTCACATCATCGACAAGTTTGCAAGTCTAAAAGAATCGAACTTATATTCAAAAAATAAAGACTGGGTAAGCATTTATTGCATATTTTTATTTTGCTTGTTGTCTCCACATATTATCTCTGTCTGTACAACATGTAGTACCATATCACAGGTCCTATATATATATATATATTCACATATAATTCTATCTTCTACTAGCAGTGTGTCATGCATTCAATTATTACAGTTCTGTTAGGGCGGTTGTCACTTTGTGACTATGTGGTCAGTTTTATTGTTTTTGCGTCTTAAGTAAACATAGTTCAGACTCCCACCCCCTCCCCGTTGTCAGCAAAAGTAAGCAAATCTTAAAACCCTTACCCCAAAGATGCTTACGTAATACTTGAACGGCCCCTAAGGGAGTGTGCAACAAAACTGAAAAATTGGGTCCGGACTTCTTTTTTTAATATTAAATTCTTTGAAAATAAGTATGATTTATGTATGAATAAGTTAGTATGAATTGTATAAGGCTTGATACAGTCAAATTTCACTGAAAAGATATTCTTATGATGATGGAATTAAAGTTCTTAAATACGAAAAGTAATCAAAAATAGTAATAGACATTAAGCAAAAATGACGAACGCGGGGACTTTAAATCACGGGGTTCACCAAAACTTTAATATATCAAAGCTTTACTGTATTAAATTTAAATTAGTGTGCTCTTAATCACCTAGTTTGGTGCAGAATGACCCTTTCTGTGCTTGCTCCATAAAAATACAACCGACGAATACAAAAACTACAACAAAACAAACTACAAAAATACAACTAACCAATATTCTCTTAAAATTTCAACCTTTCTCCTCTTTTAGCAAACATTTTTTATGTTTACTGCAGTCAGTTTATTTTTGTCTCACATTGTGCTTTTTTCCCCATAAATATGGCAAGCGAAAAGCGTACTTATATCTACTTTGGAGATGAGCAGAATGACTCTTTTTTTGGGAGTTGACTCAGTGAAGTAAATCTGACTCATTTTTGATATTTAACTCTTTTCCATAACTCACTAATTCCTCGACAGCCAAATGATTAGAAAAATGAAATAGTGAAATAAGCAGCGCTAGGGAAAACAACGAGAAATTACTCCATCTTTTGCCTATTATTATTTTTGTCTATTAATCTAATTTTTTTTTCCGTTATAATAATAATAAAAATCTTTGCATAAAATTATAAAATCATAAAATCCAGTAACCCTGCTTATGCTCATTTTCCTATTACAAATAATAATTGAAATAATAGTATATATGCGTAATAAGAAAAAAAATTTTACGCTAGTCTTGGCGTCATTTTTCGTATCTAGCCTTTAGGGTCCTATGACAAGTATCCACTGTCAAGAAATAGAAAAATGAGGAGACGGTATGTGATTAAGACGTCAAAATAGTTTCACCTGACGGTGATATGAAACAATTGTTATTGACAATATTTTTGGTGAAATATTGGCAAAGGTTATTTGAAGCCAAAGAATGAATCTGTGGTAAAATCTGCTAGTACTACAGAAAGAGTAACTACTTACTGCTTGAATATTATTTTTCATGGCTGCAGATGCTCCAACGATCGAAATCATGATCGTTTTGTGTGAGATTTTTCATTTTACTTTGCAAGTAACGGGCAATATGAAAAATTTCCCGAAACGGGCAATCAAAACAAATTTTTTTTGGAGAAGTAGCTTACTTCATTTGTAAGTATATATAAATTAACATAATGGTAATGAAGACCACACGTACATGCTGCACACAGGGAATCCATAAGGAAGAATTGCTACTCGTGAAGAGATTTTAGAAAACAAAAATTAAACATGAATTCTATGTGCAGAGCATTAGGGTAGAGGCAGGAAAGTCTTAAAACTCCATTAAACCTCTAGGTTAGCTAATGTGTTCCATTTTGATATCTTAAAATATATTTCATAATTGTTTCATGCGACTTCAAAGTGAAATCATTCAAAAAATATGCAAAAATCTAACTCCCATATATTGTTGCTTCATTTTTCTATTTACTAACGAAAGGTATCTGCCCAAGAGACTTGGAAAATTATATTATATCAAAGCTAAAGAAATCTTCCTATCTTACCTTTCTTTCTTCCCTACCATTATTATGTGTTTGTGTGTGTGTGTGTGTGTGTGTGTGTGTGTGTATGTAACCCCCCCATTCTCTACAGCTCCAGGTTTTGCTGTACGATATATATTTTTGTAGTAATGAACAGCAATTTTCGAAATTTTAATGCTTGCCCAGTATTTCTAGTATTGTTCTCTGATTATTTGCGAACCCGATTATTAGACAGAATTTGTGGTATTATAATGAAAATTTTGAAATTAATTGATTTTAAAATGGTATAATTATTTTTTAAATAAGTAAAGACATGTCGCAGCAAAATGTTGAAGCACTGTTTTATAAACTGTGACGCAAATTTACATAAACAAATAATGTTGCGGCGATAGATGGGATCGGTTCAGAAAGTGTCTACCGTGTACAATAATGTGAAGATATTGTTTTAAAAATTTGTTGACCATAAATATATGCTTAATATTTATTGATAATCACATGGTTACATTTGTTTAAGACCCTATTGGAACCAATTCTCACCTCTTCCTGGAGAACTGTCGTTGGGCAGACAAAAGGTTCTCGAATTTGAATGTCGTGGAGGATGCGAGGATAAACCACCCACCTGAGACTTAAAGAAAAACAAGGAGGATCTAATCTTACTCGAAATAATCTCCGATTTATTAACCGTACTTGTAGACTCGTGGTCTGAATAACTCCGTTCGTGTATAGCGAGGCTTATGGGTCTTCTCCGCGGTCGATAAAGCTAGCGGATGAAATCGCAGACCGACAAGTGAAAGAACTTTTTTCTCTCCGGTCGAGTTCAGTATCGACACGGCTTGCGTGTTGATGCGGGAGGGAGGAAGCAAAATCACTAAATTGGTGGAAAACGCGACTGTTACACGAAAAAACAACAGGGAGGATGCGGTTAAGGTGGAGCGCAATCCTAGACGGCGGGCTTTCAGTCCGCGACCGGTTTTTTCCCGTCAAAACAACCGCCAGACTAGACGGAATACTAAAAGGTCATGCATGGTTTCCTTTCAGACCTTTTTCTGATGGCGTCCTTGCGTTTATATATGCATATTACCGCGTTCGTTTAGCCTCGTTACCATTAGAATATACAGAATACAAACCAGTGAGGTCACCGTCTGAGTTTGTTTGTCTCGTTTGCGTTTTCCCCTCTCTGGCGCTAATTGACACTTTTAGGACGCTAGGGAAAGTCCACAATTTGATTGGTAACCCTACAGCACCCACCACCTCCTCTTTCGATGAAAATTCGTACCTGCGATCTCTCCTAGTACGTTGGTGGATATCGTTCACGACTGAACGTTGATTTAAATATGTTCCAAGTGAGCTTTAAAACAAAATGACCTGATTTCCCATCACTTCTCTAACTCTCAGTCTGAAAAGTTCGTCCGCGCCCATTATCTCTCTGGGCTAGCTCTACAATCTCATTTGAAATGCCGGGCTAAGATCTGGAGCGAATTTTTTTCTAATTCATATTTAATCCCCTTTTTATATTTATCGACTTTTTTAGAAATGTAGAATTTTTTGAAAAAAGAACACTTAACGTGGACTTTGACACGCTCGTCGAACTGCAGAATGCAATAATTCTAACAAGTCTATAAAACGTATGCCTCAGTGCTAGAAAATTTATGGCTAAAACACTGAGTAAATAAAACAAGGAAGACTCCAGAACTCATTAGCAACAAGAACACAATAATAATGTTACAATTAATTCAGACTTTCTATTTTTGCATCGTTTATGCTGAAACCTAAGTCGCGGGTTTGAGTTCAACTTCAATGAAAGGCAAATTGTTTTTTTTTCTGGTTACAGACATCCCTCGTTTTACGCGATTTCACTTTACGTATTTTCGCAGTAACTCGATTTTAAAAAAAACTAAAGAATGATAAAATTTCCATTTCGGTGGACGTTTACGCGCTTTCGCAATAACGCAATTTAAAAAATTTAAAAAACGTTAAAATTGGTACCATATTTTCCAATTACAATTTGCTGAAAGAAAAAAAAAATCCATTTCAGCGGAGATTAAGGTGAAGAGCCCGGTGTTAATGAGCCCGTCAAGAAACTTTCAACAAGACAATTGCTAAAATTGTTCAAACACGTTGACAGCGCAGTTAGTATCATGGAAGACAATGATCCTAATATATGTGTAGTGTGTTCATAATTAATTTCATTTTATGCAATAGCAAAAGATATTAGTTAATTTTGATTTCTAAATTTAATACAATTCCATTAAAATAATATTTACCAGCGACTATTACTGTCGAACATTTATTCTCAGTCTTTTTGTCTTGAAATCTTTAATAATAATAATAAAAAAAAACTATTACTGAAAATAATTTTTTGGCGCCATCTAGTGTCTGAAATGTAGTGTAAAGTAGTGTTGTTTAACTGGTAGAAAATTTAAAAAAAAACAACGAATAAGATAATAATATCGTCATTAAATATTATATAAATAATAACATCATCATTATGGAAATCTATCGAAGTTTTATTAATAAATACTACGTGTTTTGTAATGTCAATTACGATTTCAACGATTATTTCGTTTGAAATGCAAGATATTCATAACGGAAGTACACAACTTCAAATTTGATTTACATCGAAACTACAACAGCTCGAAACTTAATTATTTTTTTAGTTGCGTGGCTAACAGTGAAAGTTTTTTTAAAAGTTTTTTAAAGTTAAAAGTCAAAATGATAAACAGTTCACGTGCGTTTATAATACGTAACGGCCACCGGAAACAATTGTGATGACATGGACACAGTAGAAGGCTGTTCGTTCAATATGGTTTGTGTAGAAGAAATCGCTAACATAAGTGCAAAGAAATTTCGGAAATGTTTACAAGAGAACACTCCTTTATTTATAAAATGTAACTACTCTTGATATGCTTAAAGAGCGCATTAATTAAGTTTTCCTCAATGTAAAGCCCGTCATTTTGCAGCAAGCGTGGATAGATAACTAGACTTCGGTTTACACACTATCGTTGTTCCCGGTGGCTCAGCTAGATATTTTGCCGCCCGGGGCGACCGCCCCCCCCCTTAGCTACGCCACTGGTTGTTCCCTATAATAATATGTAGACTTCTGTCTACACACTAGTGTAGGGAATAACGGAACGCATGGGGAAACGTTCTAATTACGAAAAAAAAACTTGGACTGTTAGCCACGGTCACGTAATTAAAAAAAGAATTAAATTTCTATTGTAGTTTCGATGCAAATAAAATTTGAAATTGTATACTTCTTTTATAAACACCCTGTATTATCTTTTGAAAAATTATACTTATGTACAATGGTGAATTGGATTCAGGTGGCAGAACAGAAAATCTGTTCATGTTAAAGTAATTCGTATTATCCGTAAAAGATGTGTGTGTATTGGGGGGATCGTATTACCAAGCTATTTATCCCGTCTTTGGTTACCGTATACATATTTTATTATTATATATTTTTATTAATTTGTTACTGTATTTTATTATATTTTATCTGTATTAGTTATTATTTTATTAGTATCGGTTATTATTTTATTATAGCAATCACATTTTGTAAGAAAAACCATAGTACAGTCAAGCTCGCATATAGCTAAGTCCCACGGCACCCTGAAAATTATTCGTTATATCCAATATTCGTTATATCCGATATAATAGAAAAATGAACTTAACCGCATGTTCTAAGGCAAAATTTTCACACAAAGGCTAAAACTTTATTACATAAGTGGGAAAAAGCCTGCAACTTTCTTTTGAATAGTTGACTTTACAACGCATTTGCATAATTCTTTTTACAATGCACTTAGTTATCACGGCAGTCAATGTTACGGAATTAGATCAATGCACGCAAATTTTGAAAACTGTACACTGCATATTTTGATGTCACTAATTACTTCAATATTAATATCTTCCTCTTTGAAATCATCATTTTGTAACACTTCTGCAATAGTATCAGCTTCTGTTTCTTGTACTTCAATTTCTACTTTGCAATTGCTAGCAACATAATCAGCCAAAGTAACATCGCCATTCAAAATTTCCTTTTCCGGTAATTTTTTCCACAGGGAACTTTCTTCAGGATCAGAAATGAAACCCCAGTCCCCAAGTCTTCCTAAAAATCCTACATGTTTCCAGTAGTTTTGAACGGTTTTCGGTTGAACCAAATGCCAGACATTATCTAAAAATTGGAAGCAATTTTAATGTCCGCAACAAAATGCAAATCAGTTTCTAGATTCAAAAGAACACGTCGAATAGTCTGAGATCTGTAATACACCTTCATGTATTTTATTATGCCCATATCTAAAGTCTGCAGTTTTTATGTAACACTCGGTGCAGAGCGACACACTGTGATGTTCTCTAATTTGATATTCGTAGCATGAGCAGTGCAATTATGAAGCAAAAGCAAATTGTGCTCTCATCTACGTTTTTTGTACATTTCGTCATCAGGCCCTTTCAGCCATTCTTCAAAAGGTATGGAAGTCACCTAGGCCTTAATTTCTTCGCTACCTTACATTTTTTCATACGACCTTCATCTACTAAATTTATTGCTTCGATTTTAATTTCAAGAGTCAAATACTTTCTCTTTTCACCATCTTTTTTACCATTTTTTTCAAGGTTAAAACACGTGACCCTAATAACAAATGAACAACCAATAAGCAAAACTTTCTTCCCCCATATTTCTTTTCAGAAATTTTTCTCCCTCGCCTCTCTCCCCTCTGAAGTTTTTGGTTGCTTGCCAGAATCCAATTCGCATATCCGATATTCACGCTTCAGTAATTCGCTTATGAACATCGGAATTGCGTAACGTATTTATTTCGCTGTATCTGAGCTCGCATATACGTACCTTTAAAGTCAATATTACGTGTAGTTGATGGAATCGAACATTTCTCATTTTGTTGTATGCACATATTATGGTTTGGTAAATATTTATTTTTTCCGGATTACATGGTGTGTCAAGAAAAAAATTAAATTGTAGTAGTACGCTTAAAAAATTAGTAATTGCAGATTGTTTTCGCTTTCTGTCAACACAATGTCACTGAAAATCATCAAGTTTGCTCACATTTTCTAGTGAAGCACCAGAATCTGCCTCTTGCATCACAAGGCGACACACAGTTTACAACGTAATGAAAGCCTCCATCATACTAACAGAATTTTCGTTTAAAGTGACAGAGTAAATGAGAAGCTCTGATCTTACAAAGTGCGTTTTATTCGTTTTAAGGAAATTTTTCAAAGGCCGCTCATTATCAGTTCGGGGTAAACGGTATTTCATCGTCATCGTGTTCTTGCTAAAGGAAAAAATAACATGGGGATTCCTATACAATCTGACGGGACTTCAGAAAACGGTTCGTATTAAAAGTAATTCGTCTTAATCGTTTGGCTCTGTATGTGTGTATTTATGTATATATAAGGAAATGTTAAACATGAATAACTCCGCACTTGAAAATCAAGATTACAGCATATTATTGAACTCATCCAGTATTCACGCCTCTGGTATCTGTTTTGCTTTGAACAGAGGCAGAGCCGTGCTTAGGGGTGCGAGCTGGGCAGTCGCCCAGGGCCGCTAAAATTTAGGGCCGCCAAAAATGTAGTGCAAGTACCAAGAAATCAATTTTGTTTTGTCAAAGCGTTTTCCAGGGCCGCTAACACCGTAAGCCCAGCTCTAAACAAAGGTTCGCTGTTTCGTTGGAGCAAAAGAAAAGAAAAGACAGCATTTACGGAAATACATATCTATTTTTTTGTCGGAAATATTAGTGAAATCACTAAGCATTGAGGAGGAAAACATGCTGTGTTAGAAACATAATCACCTATCATTTGTCTCGACATGTAGACACCGGCACAGTTTTCCTCATCAGATCAAGACACTCTTAACTCTATCGAATGCTTGTTCCGTGTCAAAGCTCATTCTGGCCTATCCTGTTGTAGTGTGCTAAAGTTAGTAGCTAAAGTAGTGTGTTAAGTTGAAAAAAACGTTGCTATGGTAACGTAGTGTTGTAAGCTCCCTTCCTCGTACGGTCCCGAATTCTCGAGTAGAAAAAGGCTGTTTTTAGCTCTGAAGTTATTTTAAGCAGATCCTCCCGTTGACAACAAAATGATTGTGAGCTTGATGGAAAAGGATCGACAAGGATTTCCTTATTTTGAGCTTTTCTCAGTTTACTTCGTTTTGTACTTTAAGTTAGATGTACAGTGAAAATACGTTATAATGACCTTCAAGGGACTGTGCAAATTCAGTCGTTATAAAAGATATATTTTTAAAATCATAATAGCCTGCAGTATAGTACACTCTAGAGTTTTATAAATTATTTTGATAGTAAAAAGTATAAACTTTTTGGTTTCAAAATTAAATAAAAATATACTTAATTATAATGAATTTACTTTCCGTTTATATTATGTTTTATAGCCACACTAAAAACATAGTACTTTCTTAGTTTTTAAATTGGAAAAAACTCAGAGATCTCATAAAGATCGCACTGCTCACTGTAGTCCGGGGTTTGGTTCCCCAGGCCTTAAGAGGTTCGGATTCCTCGGAAAACAGTAGGTCCCGGCGCAGCATGACCACTGTAGTCTTTGAGCCGTAAAACCAAAAAACAAACAAACAAACAAATTGAAAAAATTGTAGAAAATACTACTAAAGTATATAATGTAGAAAACAAATGTAATGAATAGTATTTATTATATTATACTAATGACTTCAGAACAGTGCCGGTTTAAGAGTTTTGTGGGCTCTACACTGAAAAAATAGAATGGGCCCTTTAAGAATATGACCCTCGTGATATTCAATTAATAAATCACTTTTTAAGTTCACTATCTTTAATATTCAGGTTTAGCAGTAATAAAAATTACTCTTACATTTGTAAATAAACAAGATTAAAATAACGCTTAAATTTTGATAACTAATTTTAAATTTTAATAACTAACCCACATGGTTCTGCTTTATGACTGTCAAGTCGCGTCGTTATATCCGATACGAATTTCCCTACTTAGAATCTACGTAGACTACAAAATCGCCGTCGTTATATACGATGTCGTTATAACCGATATATTTAGTATGGAGTAGAATAGCAAACCAAACTTCTTGTAAAAATTCCGTCGTTATATGCGGTTGGTCGTTATAACCGGCGTCGTTATAAACGATTTTCACTGTAATAGCTTGTAATTCTTGCTTAAGTTTTATTTAAGTTTTATTAAATTATTAAAGTTTTAATTAAATTAAATTTTTTGACCGGATTGTTCATTGGATTTTAAATCAATCTCGAAACGAATCATTACTGATGTATGAATCACTGACGTACAAATAATTCGTTGAAGAGATGGATAAAAAACAATTTTTAATTTATAACGTTAATGTAATCACGGATAGTGCTTGATCTTTTTCTCTAGAAAATAATAATCATAATTAAAAAACTTCAAATTTATCCTAAATTTAAAATTAAGACTTTTTACTTCTGTCGCATGTATTATCGCTTTAATGAAATGTTTGGAACCAATCAAGAATATGGAGCTCATTTGTTTTTTAATTAGCATTTATCATATAAATAATATAATGTAAGTGCACCGTGGATGGCTTTAATTTTCATACGGAATATGTAACATACTGGTTTTAAAAATATTCAAGTGAACATTGGATGAAAAAAATTCTAGCATATTAAAAAATGAATATCAAAATTTAATACACAAAATTTAAATTCTGCTGCAAGTTCTTTGCTGTGTAAGCCTCTGGAGCCGTATATGTTTACGTTTTGGTATATTACTTTTTTTTTTTCATAGCTAATCAATTGATATACAATTTTTATTCGTAAACGCCTTTTTCTGCTCAGCTTTGGATAATGTAACTTCCATGATTATTTGTCTTAGCCAATTTAATCTTTGATTGCGTAATTTTTAGTGATTTAAGCTTAGTAAACATTAGACCTATAACACCTAAAATCCATATTTTCGTACTAATTTCGGTTTGTGCCCAGAACAACACTTTTTTTTAAAACCCAATCGAAAACTCGAATTTTTGTTAAGCATTAAATGTGTGAGTGGGGTTTATTATTTCATCGGTTGGTAAATGGCTGTTTTCAAGAAATAGTAACAGAAGTTTCCTCTTCTTAGTTACGTTGGAGAAATGGCTGGAGTCTGGATGGTAAAAATGCTACCACGGTCTACTTTTTTATTTCTTTGGATTGGATATTTTGTTCTGTAACTTTCGTACATGACGACTACGTAAAATATTCTCAAATGAAGAGTTTCGAAAAGTGCATGAAATTTATGTAGTCTTATCTTCTCTTTTCAATATCTTGTAAACTAATGGAAATGGGATATCACGCATGGATCTGGAATTGTCAGGGAATTTAGAGACGTTTGTGAATGTTGGACAATGCGGGGACAGTATTTTCTGGTCCAACTTGGAAAGATCGGGGGAAATTGTCCCTAATTTCTATATCGAATAGTAAATCCTTCATGAATGTGCGGCCATTTTCTCCACAACCGAAGTTCAGTTGGATCTATAGAGATAGAGAGAGAGAGAAGTCAGAGAAATTAGTCAGGGACTTTCGCCGGAAAATCCAGGGAAACCCACTGAAAGGGTAAGGGAATTTTTCTGTCGATTTGAGTGGACATCTTAGTAAATCTTTTAAACATTGAGAACGAAAGAAATGTCGATTTTTATATTTTCCATGTTGTGAAAACTTCACGTTTGAAGAAGTTCGTGAAATTGGTATAAACATATATTCGTGAATACAAAACGTAATAAAATGTGATGTACATGTAATTAAGATCATTATGTTTGCCATTTGTTTCACTGAATTTCTTATCTTCTTCGTCGCATCATGACCTCAATTGTCTTAAGGACACGAAGATTAAAGAAATTATTAATTCTTAAACCAGGAAGTTCGCTAGAAAAGCTCCAGAAAATCTAAGAAGTTTCCTTCACCGACAGAAGTGCTATCGAATTTTCCAAAACTCTTCAACTCTCTTCATCTTCCTGTAATTTTTTTGTATGAGCAATTTTACGTTGTGATGATTTTGTCCATTTGAATCGAAAATTATACTTTTTTTCGTTCAATCGATTGTTAATTTTAGATATACAGTCAGGTCTTTTTTTTATGCAGTGGATACGATCCTCAAAAAATTGTATATATAAAGTAATCGTACACATTTAATGTTTTATGTAATTTTCCTCAGAAAATCGTATATATTAAGTTTTTCTTTTTATGTAATTTTCCTCTGAAAATCATATAAAAAAAGACATAAATTTCGTTGAAAAATTAAACATACGTTCCGTAATTTTCTAAAATCATATATACAAAGTAATCGTGTATATTGTTTTTTTTATGTCATAAAAAAAGGACAATTTACATTGAAAATTTAAACATATGTTCCGTAATTTTCTGAAATCGCATAAAACCAAAGCAATGAATTAAAATTGACCTAAAACTTCATAAAAAAAAAAGTTCATGAAAATTTAAGAAAATAGGAATGCTGAATAAATGCCTTCGGAAACATGTAAGAAATTTATATAAAACTTAAAATGAATTCATTTTCAAAGTTCAATCATTTTCTTTTATATTTATAACAAATATTTGTACATTTTGACAAAAGAATTATTTTCTGTGAGAATGGCCCTCGCCGTTTGCAAACTGATCGTTCAAATCAACTGAACGTTCAAATCACTTCCATTACAAGGAAAGGCAGGCTGAACATCAGATCTGTGCAGTCAAGGCGATGGATATTCACCGACTACATCCTCGTTCTGTGTAGCTCTTTCTTTTCTAACGATGTAATCAGTAATTAAACTTCGCGATGGTGATTCTAATAATTTTTTTTATATAGTTCGGGATGTCTAGACATAAAGTTCTTCTGCTCTCGTCGAAAACAGTGGCATGGGTTCACTTCAAGGAAAAGCGTAAAACCTCGACACACGTAAATCTCCTTTTGTCGGCGAATGTTGCGTATGAGAATGCATTGATCCATGTGCCGCAAAACCCTTTAATTTAATCTATATATGTATATTAAAAGAATAAAATTCGGATGAAATATAAAAATATAAACCGCATAAATAGAGACCCGACTACAAAAGTGAAATCCTTGTCATCATCATATCCAACCATTATCTAACTTACTTACCGATCAATGAATATCTACATTATTTACAGCTGCATGAAGGCCTTTCTGAGTACCTTCCGTCTTAGTTTAGCCCACCGAGTGTTTCCTGAGCACTACTTTACCCCAGACTGTTTACAAAAGTGGAAAACAGATGCTGAAATGAAAGCCCACTGAAAAAACTCCAGACCTACGCCAAAGCTTATGACCTAGTTGTCTACTCATCAGCATTTACATATTACATGAAATCAAACAAGCAAGTGAAAGAAAATTGCCTAAGGTCGATATTTAAATTTAGCGGGTTTCAATTAACATTAATCCGCAACTCTCTAATTCGCGACTCTAATTCTCAAGTAACTCGGTAGGTTTTCAACGTTAACAATAGCCATCATTATTGCATTTACGGAAGACCTTTACCTTACCCTTTTTATTGCGGACGGATAAATGGGCGGAGAACCAAAAGCAAGAGCGGGTTCAATATCTATTGAAACCCGCTAATTAGTCACTAACTAGTTACGTACAATTTCGCTTATGACTATGTCGCTAGGACTTTTTTTTTACGAATTTTTAATTGCGTTTGTCCCATATAATCAAAATGTAGAACAAGATGGAGCGTGTACGAACAGTTATATTTACTTAACATTGCAATTGTCGATGCCGATTTATGGAACGTGAAGGCTAAAACAGTGCAAATGTACACAGAAGTGGCAAAACCAATAATGATTATTGTTGCTTTTGTCACTTCAGTGTACGTTTGGATTTTGTATCGTCGCCTTCCGGATTCCTTTGAAGAAAACTTGCTCAGACAAGTTGAAACGCTGATAAGTAAAACTGCGATATATTAAACGGTCTTTTTGTAATTAATAATTATTTTCTCAAAAGCAAAGCTTTTTTGATACCTTTCTTCTTAATAAATAAATAAATACCTTTCTTCTTGTACTTTTCAACCCTTTTTTTCATTTACTTTTTGGCGATCCGTTTATGTGCGAACAGTACTTCGCTTCTATAAGTCCGTTATTTATATACTTAAAAAACATTATTTACTTAATCGACGTTACTCTTTGGTGTGGAGAAAGCAAACTGTATAAGACGGCCAGCTTTATATCAGGAATTGTAGTCTATCGACTGACTGCTCCGTAATTCAAGTCAGTTTCGGAAAAAAAAAAAATTCCAGTCATTCACATTTTAGTAATAGTTGGAACATATTCTCATAAAAAAAATTTTAAATGATGGAAGAAACATAAAGCAAAATATACGTACAGAGTTCGTCAAACTCAATCGTTGTTGGCGACTGGATTTTTTGCAGTTGAAAAGTGGGAAATCTTTCCTTAGTGAGTTTTAAGGGTTCTTATTCGGACGGGCGAATACCATTCTCATCCGGCGAATGCAATACACCGTAATTTGTAAAAGCCGTACTTATAAATACAAGAAATTTCTGATTAATTGGTTGCCTTACGATTAGTAAAAGTTCGGTTAATAATTTATAACGCTGTGAATCACTGGTTAATCAAACATCAATCAGATTAACAGTACATAAAAGTGGTCTTCTAGAATCATGCAATGACTACTCGCTAGTTAATAGTTAGTTAGAGAACCGTTATTATGTTTAACTATTTCCTTAAACAAACGTTCAACCATTCATTACCAGACTGTCTCCCCTATTTGTCTGTCCTTGACAATTCTTTCTCGTTTTTTCCTGTATTTTGATTGCATCTGTCTGTTTTGTCTTGTGATATTAGGCTTTGACATCCTTGTTCTAAAATAATGATTTTTCAAGATTTTACCCCGAAACTTTAAATATCACTGCACATAGGACAGTCATTCCCAACTCCTTTCAAGCCGCGACCCACTTTTATAGTAACCAAGTAATCCGCGACCCCCTTTTATAGTAACCAAAAGACTCGCAACCCCCTTCTATGGTAACCAAAAGGCTTTCAACCTACTTCTATGGTAACCAAAAGGCTCGCAACCCCTCTGTCCGTCGCCTTACCATTTGCATAATAAAAGCATTTTTAACAGAGTAAGAAAACACATTAAATATAAAATTATATTATGTATATTATATTAATTTATATTACAGATATAAAGTTAACAACCATTAGTAAAATATTGCAATGTGTGTAGCCATGTTGTTGTAAAAGCGTTGGAAACATTTGGTATGAAATTCTTTACAAAAATAATTGCAACTAAAAATAGTTGTGGCGAGCTCCCAGAAACCAGTTTGCGACCCCCAGGTTGGGAACAACTGACATAGGGGGAAGCCCTAATGCGATAATAAATCTCAATATATCGATTAATAGAAACAACGTTATCGATGTCGAACCCAAGCTATCCTATCGGAATCTCCGATGAATGAATCAACCGCGATTGATATAATTTGAAAGAAAAAGCCATTCAAAAGAAACGAAAATAAGACTGTGCCTTTAGGGTTCGAGGCTGACCAGCCCCAGACCGTCTCATACTTAATCCCAAGCCCGCAAGTGACTGGCCTCGTTTCTAGACGAAGGAAGAGACGGTCTGCAAAGACGGGGAGAGACGGTCATCCATCCCTCTTCCACCGCATCCAACGGCGTTGCGTTGACCGAGGTCATTGTGTGTTTACGTGCTCGTGTCTGGATGCTTGTTTACTAGATGTTATCGTTCGGAAGCTGCCTGGTTCCATGCTATGTCTGGATTGAGCCAGGATTTCCAGACAGTCAACGCACCCCCAGGTTTACGTCGAAAAGGGGCACCCCGTCTTCCAATTTCTGATTAGTATTTCTTTCTTTCTGACCTTAGGTACTGATCGCTTATTTTTCCGGGTGTTTATTCACCCCTCCGGAAAACGGAACTGCCATTTTCCAGACAAAAATAATTCGTCTTTTCGTACCCTCGTCCCAAATGTCTCAAAAATCGAGTTTTGCAGCTTGATTGCTCACTCGTTTTTTGTTCATTCGTGATGAATCACTTGTTTATACTATAGTATTAATTAAAATCGTGTTTAAAGCGTTTTATTTGTTAAAAATACAGTGGGTTTTTTTTTAGTATATTTTTAAAATACAGATCTTTAGCTTCAGTTGGAAATTAATTAACAATTATCAACCTCGTTGTGTTTTTATTTTAACTCTTAACTATGTTAAAATGTAACCTCTTATTACCTTATTAAAACAGCAGATTCGCGTATCACCTGTAGGATTTGCCTCGGGAAAGAAAATGGGCAAGACCGTAGCCAGGATTTAATTTCGTGGTGGTTCAAAAATTTTTACAGCATGTATCGATACAATTACAGCATGCAAGGCCGTAGCCAAGTCCCATTAAAAATTTAGTTTCGGGGGGAACCGGTCCCTAAGATCCCCCTCTGGATACGGGCATGATACACAACCCGTCCCCCCAACACCAACATGTGTTGGATTAGGCAGATAAATCTTTATTGCGCCCGCGTCTTCCTGTATTTACCTTTTATTTAAAGTTATTGTCCGTTCATTGAAAAAAGGTGGTTGCTGGCGTCCTGTCAGTAGTTACTATCAGGGTGCCAGCCAGGGTTTAAGCTGGCTCAAAACATGCTGTCGCAAAAATGCTAAAATGGGGCAAAAAAGTTGTAGCAAAATGCTAAAAAATATTAGTTGCTTTCATTGCTCGAAAAATCGTATCAATGAAATTATTTATATCAACGATGCTTAACAGGTGCTGTTAAGAATTTTGAAGAGGAAACGAAAAGGAACAAGAAAAGATCGCTGAAGTGCAAAACGGATATTCTGGAATCGAGAAATCCTGTTTTCAGAGAATAAACTGTGGTTAAAAATGCCTGTCGCATTTTCGCGATGGGCAATAATTTTTTCTTCGCATTTTCGAGCAACTCGTCGCATTTTGCGAAAAATGCGACTGCAGCTTAAACCCTGGTGCCCACCCAACTTGGAGAATCAGGAATTGTCAGGAGAATTTGAAATTTCTCCTAAAGGTCAAGGAAAAACGGGATTTTTTGGTCAAAACCTGAAAAACTCAGGGGTGGGGGGAGACTTTCTTAACTTCTATTTTGAATAGCTAAACCCCTCCACGAAAGTGAGGCCATTTTCCCCACTATCGAAATTTAGTTGAAAATTTTGTGATTGGTCAGGGAATTTTGTTGGAAAAGTTAGAGAATTTTTCCTGAAAAGGTCAGAGAAAAAACCTGGAAAAGTCACGGAAATTTTTCCTTCAATGCCAGTGGGGACACTAGTAGTTTCATGCCCTGTTGATACCAGGCCTGTAGTTAAGCCATGTAGGGCCAGCATTGGCTCGGCTCCAATTGCCCCATCGAGCTATATATGTGTGTGTGTGTGTGTGTGTGTGTGTGTGTGTGTGTGTGTAAAACAATAAAACAATTCCAGGGTGCTCTGTGCCCCATATATCCTTTGCCTTTCCCCAATTGCCCCTTGATCTTGGCTACAGACCTGGCCGATACTTTCCAACATTTCTTTCAGAACAAGCTGGTATAATTGCTACACACACTCACATGGCTCTGGGTTTTCAGTGCTTACGGTTATATTCCGCTATTCGCCGTATTCTTTTTTTATTTACTTTTTTTTTTTTTGCAATAATTGATACAACCGTGCTATATGACAGTAATAACTAATTGCTGCGTGTATACGGGCGACTATATGAAGTGTTTGTTGACGTCACGGGACACTACATTATATTTATTGTGGGGACCCGCTACATGCGCCCATTATGCAGGTCTATATAAGAAGGGCGATCTCTTTGTTCGCTCGAAACGCGTTGATTATTGTTCATAAATCATTGTAGATACGGTTTTAACGTTATTTTAAATATTTTTAAAATATGAAACTGTTTTTGATTGCCATCATTTGAGAACCATTAGACTTCGGCAAAACAGTCACCGCTCTTTAACCTCCAATATCAGAAAATGAGTAGTTTGTTTTCAGAAATGTCAATGGTTAAGGAAGTAGTTTTAATAGGTAATTTATGTGCGTTTTATGTAAGTCTCGATAAGTAAAACGCCATTTACCCGACGATGTTTTTTAAAACATGTTATAACCATTTTTCTCCGTAAATTAAAACACGTTAGAAAAAAAACTTCAACTTTTGTTTGAAACTAATTGGCGACCTAATTACAAAGCCATATTTGACAAAGAAAAAAGTTTTGTATATGTATATATGCGCGTGACAAGAAGGAAATCATATATGGTAAACTTCAACAAATGCACGTCATTCCTATAAATTAAAAAGTGTCACAAAAGTGCTACCAAAGGCAGGAACGTGGCTTGTTTTTTAATGGGCCAGGTATAATAATGCGTTTGAAAGACAATACCATGAGGGAAAAATCCTTGGGGAAAAAGAGACCCTCACGATAAGAACGAGCACGTTTTTGAATGGCTAATATATCATCTACATATTTTTTATCGTATGTCCTTTTAAGGGTGTCTAGTTTCTCAACTTTTTAACACTTATTCGTGCATACAGGTAAATATGTATGCAAAATTGGGTGGAATAAGTTATTATTATGTTCATAACTATATTTTCTACGATCCCGACAGTTATAGAATGCTTTAGGTTCAACCTGGCCTATAACGATGTCTTTTCCCGCTCCTAGAATTTCGTTATAGGAAGATTATTACACTGTATTGGTTATGTAACAGAAACTGTACTATTTCGTTCATGTAGCAATAACTTTAGAGTTTTATTGATACCAAAACTGTCATTATTACGTATTTAATGCTCTATGTTTGACGAAAACTGATGGGTTTTTTTTCGAAGTGTAAAAAAAAATAATGTTTCTGGTTGGAAAATGAAGTTTAAATTTGCAACTGAATATTTTCGACCGTATAAGACAACGGTTCTTAACTTGTGCACCATGGAGCATTTCCAAGTGCTCCACGTGCTCCAATGCTCAAAAATTAAACAAAAATAATGTTGAATTTCTTGGGTTTTACCATTCTTTTTAGATGCCAAGTGACGGGTTTAGTTTTATAACTGCAAAGATGGTTTTAGCTTAGCTGGGGGGCGGTCGCCCCGGGCGGCAATATATCTAGCTACGCCACCGGTTTTAGATATAATATTTAATATAAGTAACAACATATCGTGGATTTAAAATAATCTGCTTTAAATTTGTTCTCCAATGTCTTGCCTTGCTTTATGTTTTTTAGTACTGTTTTTTGTTTATGTACTGTCGTTCGGAGGTTTTACGGTATAATCATAATTGATGTTTTCAGAAAACAATATTTAAAGTTCCATTTAATTTAAATGTTTATGATTTTAATTAAGAAAATTAAGTATAGATTAAAATTAAAGCAATTTAAAATTCGAAAACAAATTTGCGCTTTTACTGCTAGAGAATAAAATATCGCCTAACAACTTGAAAAATGTAGTTAGGTACAAGCGGCCAAAAATGCAAATATGTGTCTTTGGCATGAGGGCAACGATAGTGCTCCTCTTATAATTTTTCTCTTGAAAAGTCTTCCGCGGCGCAAAAAAGTTGAGAACCTTTGGTATAAGAAATTGCGACATTTTTACATCATTGTGTAAAAGTGGGTTACTCCATCCCTCATAGTTCATAATTAGTGTTTAAGGTTAAAAGGTCAAATAAAATTCTAGCAAGTATATGTTTAAAACGGAAACATTACGTATCAGTCCGTAGAACTTCATCAAATTTCTTGCTAAGTTCTTTTATATCTAACCTAATTATTGAACATGATTTTTGCTGTATTCAAGAATCTCCAATGTAACGGCTAAAAATTATGTACCTATCATGATATATGTGTATCATATCATGATAAATATGTACCTATCCTATGTATCATCATCATAATATTCAACTATTATCTATCCACTGCTAGATAAAGATCTCTCCAAATGATTTCCACACTAGTCTATCCTAAGCAATTCGTTTCTAATCTGTCCACGTCACCCCAACCTGTTTTCTTATTTCATCCACCTTTCTAATTTGAGGACATTTTCTAGGTCTTCCGTGGTATCTTGAAGTCCAGTTGAGAATTTCAGTTGTCCATCGTTGATCAGTACTTTTTGCGATATGCGTATCTTTTGCGATATCGCCGTTTC
Organism: Dysdera silvatica; assembly: GCA_006491805.2. Classification (NCBI taxonomy): domain Eukaryota; kingdom Metazoa; phylum Arthropoda; class Arachnida; order Araneae; family Dysderidae; genus Dysdera; species Dysdera silvatica. Next base: position 44,815,628 of record QLNU02015003.1, on the reverse strand, counting down.
AGCCTTTTTACGTTAACAATGATGTCTTATACTCCTGTTTGCTCACCCAAGTGGTCCTTTTTCCGATCTCTCCTAGTTATTCCAAGCCTGCACGTTTCCATGCTTCTTTATGTTGTCTGTAACTTTTGTATTGCTGCAATTGTTTATATATATATACACACACACACAAAAACAAAACTGTAAGGATGGTGGCATGTTTTGTGTATTAAAAATAATGGTTTCTTTAAGCTGCAGTATAAGCGCTAACTGACCGATTATTATGTTTTGATAATAATGACCTAAAATCTTCTAAGTGTTTTTGCAGTTACAATGTTAATTTTTAATTATTCTTTTATATATATATATATATCACTTGTAATATATCTTCCATGTATATCTGTTCTTGTTTATCCAAAAATCATTTATATACATGCTTGCCAGTACTTTTTATGTATGATGGTCCCAAATATATACCTTGATATAAATAACTCACTCAAAATCTACAGAGAAAAATAAGACATAAATCTTTAATTTATGATGATTACTATTACTTATTTATGTCTTTAGCTCATCCAACCTAGTCTTTCCCTCCATCCCCATCCTTTACTATTTCTACTATTAATTACACAGGTCTGCGATGAGATTTTTTTTTCTTCAAAGTGATGGGCGTTTCTTATGTATTTTTGGATACTGAATTCAGGAAAAATACTTAAAAAATTCTATCACGTACAGTTTTGACACAAATCGAGAATTTCTGTCTGGTTGCCTACCTACTAGGTGTGCTACTATAAAAATGTGTCAAAGTAATATTTTTCTTAGAAAGAGGTATTTTGCCTCATGATCGATAAATTAAAACGTAAAAAGTAGAAAAATGTTATCAAAAAGTCAAACGCATAAATGACATTATAAATCAAAGAACGTTTAAAAAATTACAACGTAATGAATTCTAAGTAATTTGGAGTATTTCGATCTATAATGGATAGAAAAACAACGCAAAACTTAAGGTAAAAGATTGGAGACTCTTCATTGGCTCATCACAAAGAAGTTTTAAAGCTGTCCTTCTTTACAACTGCAACAGATATGCCTCCATACCGGTTGACCTCTCTGTTCATCTGAAAGAGAGGTAACAGAATTTAGCTTTGATGACCAACTTAACTACAAGGAATACCAATGGACCATCTGTGTCGATTTGAAAGTCCTCTCTGTGATCCTTGGTCAATAGGGTGGCTAGACTAAGCACCCCTGTTTCCTCTGCTTATGGGACATTGGTGCTAAAGCTAAGCACCAGAGTCAGACGGTGTCCAGTAGTAGGGGGAAAAGAACGTCCACTTCGAATCTTACGTGGACCCAAAAAAAAGTATCCCTGCCTCCACTTCACGTCAAACTTGGCATCATGAAGAAATTTCTGAAAGCCCTGTCAAAAGATGGTGATAATTTCAGATACCTGGCAAGTAAATTTCTAGGGCTGTCAGAAGCGAAGCTGAAAGAAACAGTTTTCGTCCGTCCTGACATTCAAAAACTCATAACAGGCAAAATCTTTAAAACCAAAATGGAAAACATTGAGAGGTCAGCTTGAAAATCCTTTAAAGAAGTTGTAAAGAAGTTTCTTGGCAAGCAGAAAGACCCTGACTTCAAGAACGTCGTAGGAAACATGCTGGAGAACTTCAAAGCCTTAGGCTGCTCAATAAGCTACTTTTTAACTACCATCTAAGCTATTTCCCGGAAAATCTAAGCTCTGTAAGTGAAAAACAAGGTGAGAGATTCCACCAGATATGTGCACCAGATATATCCACGAGATATGCACCAGGACATAAAGGAAATGGAATGGAGATGATATTAGAGCTGGTGGAATATCAACATAATAGCAGATTACTGCTGGATGCTAACTAGGGAGGAGGCGCAAGCAGCGCACAGGAGAAAGGGTTCTAAACAGAGCTTCGAGGGGAAGGAAAAGAGACATTATAATGATTTTTAACTTTGTGATGGCTATGACAAATATAACAAAGTAATAAAATATAAAATAAATCTTATTTTTAATTTTTTTCGTAAATAAAGTTTTTTTAACACTGCTAGATCTTCTGTGTGATTTTCTTGAGCCTTCATCCTCGCTTTATAGTGATAGAAGGGAAAACCTTGGCATTTCTGAACTCAGCTTACCGAAAAACATTAGAAAAACCTAAAACGGTGCAGAAAAAAATTAAAAAGTATTATTTCGCAGGTCTGTGTTATCTCTTTATCGTATAAGCAACAGTATTTCTACTTTCTCCTTTCCAGAGTTAATAAATTGGCGTGCACGCAGAGAAAAGGATACTGAAGCCTATCCGTAGCATATATCCTTTAGTCAAATAGTGTCTATTACAGTGGTGGACAAAATTATAAATTCAGTAATTTTTCTGTCATAAGCGGAATAGTAAAATATTTACATCAATGGGGATATGTAAAAAATTGTTTTATGATGACTTGCGAAGCTTTGACTCACAAGCTTTGATGATTACGTAATTTAAATTTATTAAAAAAACAAACAAACCACATTATGAATAACTTGGCCAGAATTATAAGTTCATAAAGGTTTTTTTTCCAGTAGAAAGTTTTATACTGTATGCAAATTACTTTCACTGATGATGTAACGTCATTTACTGATAAGAGAATAAAAAGAGGTGTGCAATTGAAATTTTGAGGTAGTCGTAAAAATGCCAAGAGCTAAGCAACATCGTAATTGTGAAATTCGACAAATCTGGGAATTACATGGCAGCGGTATGTCTCAGAGGAAAATTACTATGACTGTTGGACGCTCTTAGTGTGTCGGTTTGAATTTTATAAATAGGGGAATTAAAGGAACAGGAGGGGGGGGACAAGCTTTAGGCCGGAAACCATATCTTCCATTAAAAAGCAAGCGCAGAATTAATGGGCTTGTAACAATAATGAAATTATCCACGACAAAAATAAAGGACAATCTAAATGTCTAGTGTTGAAGAAAGAAAATTTCCATAATTTTGCAGAATTCTCCAGATATTATATATATAAAAGTACGCAGAAAACCATCACCAATTTCAAACGTAGAAATGATTGTTTGAGTTTTGTCAGAAAGATGATGAGTTGGACCTACGAACGCTATTCCGTTATATGTTCTGATGGGAAAAAAATTCAGTTTGGATGGGCCGGATAACCGCAATATGTGCTGGCATGATTTAAGATTCGAACGTGAAATGCAAATGAGCCGGCAAATGAGAAGTAGTTTGGTCGTAGTTTGGGCAGGATTTTCTGCTCAAGGAAAAACTCACATTGTGTTTCTGAACACACGAATTAAATGTCAACAATACGTCACAGTACTTGAAGATCAATTACATTCTTATGGTGGAATTTTATTTAGATGGGGGGAAAATGACAAATTTCAGGAGGACGATGCATCTGTCCATTACTCAGTGTGTAAAAAGATTGGCTTAAAGAACAGACTTTTGCCTGGAGCTGAAGAACGCAATTGCCTGGCTTTCGCGTTCACCAGATTTTAACACCATAAAAAATTTATGGGGCATACATTCAAAGGAAATATATAAAGATGGGAGACAATTTTCTACGATTGACGGACTGAAATTAGCAATCAGAGAAGAATGGGAGCATATTCCGTGTGAGACTCTCTTAAGCTTATAAGATTTTAGTTGAATCCATGTCAAATTGTATTTTTGAAGTAATAAAGAATCACGCAGGTTCTATAAAGTATTAGAATTATGTAAGTTGTTTGCTTTTTTTTTACAAAAATCTGTGTGAACTTATAATTCCGTCCGTATCAATAATAGGTTTTTCTTGTATAAGTTTGCAACAAGTCACTCAAAATATATATAATATTGTGAGAAATACTGTCCAACATATTAAAGTAATTGCCCATTCTTTATATTTGAAGGACCCATTTTCTCCTTAAGTTTTTAACAAATTTCAGGTGAACTTATAATTTTGTCCAGCACTATAGATTAAGTATATCGTCTATTATATTATGTAGTATCTGGTAGATTATATATTATCTAGTAGATTATGTAGTATCTAGTAGATTACGTAGTATTCACAACGTATTTTTCGGCAAACATTCTCTAGCATGATGTATTTCTTTGTTAAAGTTCTTCATTCGATGCCCATATACTTAATAATTGCCAATTCCTTTAAAAGAGTGGCATATGTGTATGTCAATCTGAGATCATGAAATGTTGCTAAAGATGTGTAGGCATCACACTCTATTTTCCTGTTTAGTGAAGTTTCAGAGAGTGTGACACGAATGTTTCTCTTTACAGATATTTATGCATAAAAGTGCTATGCAGCATCACTCGCGGGAGGCCCACCGAGGCGATATCAAGCCGTACCAGTGCCAGCAATGTCTCAAGTCTTTCTCCTCCAATCATCAACTGCTCCAGCATATTCGCATCCATACAGGGGAAAAACCATATAAGTGTTCCTACTGCGATCGCAGGTTCAAGCAGCTATCACATGTGCAGCAGCACACGCGACTCCACACGGGTAAGGCTCCTTTTCGACATTTTGTTTCAATCGTCAGTCCAGGGGCGTGCCTAGGGTTTAAATATGTTATTGTAACTTTCTATCGCACACTTCCCGCTAAGTAAATTCGAAACAACTACCTATTGTTTACTCACACCATTCTTTGTAATTTCCATTTCTTGACTTCACGTCTTTCATTTGCTTCCGTAAAAATTCGGCGTGAACAGAAATATATCTATGACTTTAGTCTAATACTTCTATGGTCATAACGAGATGGGAAAGGGAGATACTTACGAGTTGTTAGTTACCAAGCTGTTAGCTACCAAGATCCATAGCTCATTGCGTTAATTCCTTTATAGTTGATTTTATATTTCTCATCATGCCAAGGTCTTGTAGTTCTTATATCTAATAAGAGGCAGTTCTCTGTGGTTTGATAGATTGGACTGAAGACGTAGTTTAGTGGGCGTAGTTTGAATTTTACTATTTAAAAATAAGTATTGGATTGTGAAATTGAATTAAAAAGTATTGGATTGGGAAATTGAATTGAAAAGCATTGGATAATTAAATCGAATTGAAAAGTATTGGATTATGAAACTGAATTGAAAAATATTGGATTGTGAAATTGAATTGAAAAGTATTAGATTTTAAAATTGAATTAAAAAGTATTGGATTGTGAAGTTAAATTTAAAAATATTTATTGTGAAATCGAATTGAAAGGTATTGGATTGTGAAATTGAATCGAAAAGTATTGGATTGTGAAACTGAATTGAAGAATATTAATTTGTGAAATTGAATTGAGAAGTATAAAACTGTATGTCACAAGTTTTATTGAAGATTTGAATTGATGGCCAATTCCTGTTAGAAGAATAAATGCAACTTATAAATAAAGAATATTTGATCAAAAATTATAAAATATGCGATTTGCTGTGCTCGATACCATACTATTACTGACAGTACTATTGGTCTTTCGTCATTTCATCTAAAAATGGATTTACAGGAATTTAATTATCCGGGGAGCTTAGATTTTATTTTATTTTTGAAACAAGCGCTTCCGTTCGGAGAAGAAGAGGGAGGGGAACGGCTCCCATGACGACGAAAGCCCCTTCCACGTGGCGCATGCCGTCTGGTCGGAAGGTTCTCGTTATGTAGTTTAAAATCTTTGAGGCGTCGTAATTTTTTTACATACATACAATGTGTTTAATGTACATCAATGAAATTATCATACCGTTTTTAATTTTTTTAAAAATTTTTTCCTGATTTTCTGAAATTCTATTTATTTTTTAATTGTATTCGATTATCCGGAGTTTTGCTTATCCGGGTGTCTCTAGTCCCAATTATTCCGGATTATCGAGTTTCTACTGTACAAGCTTTTCTATATTTGAAGTATTTGCTGAAAGTAAAAGCATAAATAATTGAAATCGAAGTCTACCTGTAGTTTTGAAATCTGCTTCATTAAAAGGCTTTGAAAGAAACAAGAAATTCATAATTTTTTAAATGAATTTTCCCCCAACAATTATATGCAGGGTTTAAATATAAGCCCTATGCAAGATTTGTAAATACGTACACGCACACAAAAGACTTGCGAACCAGGCTCATAAACTAAATAACATAACAAGGAAGTAGAACTTGTCTGTGCGGGAATGAGGAAATAAATTGCTATGCAGAAATTTCGGGATATAGAGATTCTTGTATACCTTTTGGTGAATTTTAATTTAAATACAAGGCAATACATAAATTTTGACTTATATTTTCAAGATAGGCAGATACCACTGTACAATACTTATAAACAAGACATATACAAGACTTGTAAACAATACCTATACAAGACTTGTAAACAATACATATACAAGACTTCTAAACAAGACCTATATAAGACTTGTAAACACTTGACTTCTAAACAAGACATATACAAAACTTGCAAACAAGACATATACAAAACTTGTAAACAAGACCTATACAAGATTTGTAATTATAAACAAGACATATACAAGATTTGTAATTGTAAACAAGACATATACAAGATTTGTAATTGTAAACAAGACATATACAAGGTTTGTAATTGTAAACAAGACATATACAAGGTTTGTAATTGTAAACAAGACATATACAAGATTTGTAATTGTAAACAAGACATATACTTTCTTTCTTCTTTTTTCCTTTTTTTTAAACCATCATTAGCTTTAACATTAAGATACATGGTACTATGTTTACTTCTGCCGCTTCTGCTTACAACCGCAAGTAGTTTTGTCTTTTTTCCTAATTTGCTACATAGAACCCTATTCGTAGATTCATCGTCCTGCAAGTTCGCTTGGCGTAGGCAAAATAACTTCTTCAAATTTTGTGTGATAACAAAAACTGTCACTGTCAATTATGTGTTGAATTACAGCTGTACATTTGGATATTTTTCTTGCACAGCAGTCCAGACGATGCAGTGTTGTATTAAGTTTGTATATATTGCCCTAACACAAAAATCGTCGTTCTGTAGACATTTTGTGTAAATGTTAATAATTAAGAGCCCCCCACGCACATGCACACATCATCATATTTTGAATCGGACTACCATAGTAGGCATGAACCTGTCTTCTGCAACAACTTGAATGGTGTTATGCTTTTTATTAAAATTATTTGCATCGTCCCAAGGAAAAATTATCTTTCTCTGCAAACCCTTTCTCAGTGGGGATCACTACTACTTACAATAGCCAAAACCACCATCAACTTTGAATTGAACCGTCGTAGCCAATGGTGTGCTTTCTGTATCTTTCGCAAGTGTTCGAATGATACTATGCAGTTTAAATTTATGTACTTGCCTCCCCCCCCCTCACCCTAAAACAATTAGCCTCCTGTGAATTTTTCTTAAATGAGCAATACTGATTCTACAAATGTTAAGTAACCGAAAGCGAGTTATAATTTTACATTAAAAGCAGTGGGAAAAAAATTATGGATTCTATGTGTAGCGAAGATTCTAATTTCAATATAGAAAGAGTTCAGTATATTCAGGATTTATGACTTTCATTCACTAAGTATTCATGAATTTCATACATCGATACTACTTGATTGTGAATGTTACATACTGGTACTTGGTAAATTTCATACAGTGGGATTGGTAAATTTCATACAGTGGGATTGGTAAATTTCATACAGGGGGATTGGTAAATTTCATACATTAAGACTACGTGAATTTTGTACACTGAGGATTTATGAATGTCATACATTAAGGATATATGAACTTTATACACTGAGGATTTGCGAATTTCATACATTGAGGATTATGCATTTGGCATACCACATTGCCTGATTTTAACTAGATCTTTCCAGGTTCGTAATTGCTTTAATCTTTGAAAATTAATTTGTTATACACGTGCGCGTTGACTTGCAGTAAAAAGTTTTTTTTTATTTGTTCTTCATATTTTTCAGCTTTTGTTTATTTCTTTTATTAAACTCTGCTGAACAACTTCGTTGCACGAAAGAAGAGAATTGTTATGTCACAAACACATAATGTTACCACAAAAGTTCGGTTTGATTCAATCCATGGCTTTATATTCCGACATAAATTTTCTAGGAAGCGCTTTGTTTGCCTTTCTTGCGTCTGTTGGTGCAGTATGACCCCTGTTGTTCTTGCGCCATAAAAACGCAACCAACCAACCTTGCATCTGAAGATAAACTGCGTGACTAGGTATCATTTGGAATGAGAGTAACAGCTTCACAATACGTTAGCATGTAAGCCACCAGAGTAGAACCCCATCAAATGGGGCTAAACTAACAAATTAAACGATGAGACGCCAATTCTAGCAAGCTCGAACATCGATAATTGCTCCATGTTTGATAGAAGTTGCAGTGATCAGTTTTTCCTCTGGTGATGATTAAATTAACATGAAACCGCCTCTACCGAAGATAAACATTAAGAAATACGTTCCCACCTTTAGAGATAACGTCCCCTTTTTCATTATTTTAGCATTCAAGTAGACCAAATCACGGTATTTAAACAACACATCGGGAGTCTTGTCTTCACTTGATAGAATGAAAAATTGATTACCGAAACGTTCATAAACTTTACATCAGTATCGAAATAACAGTTGATACTGAATTTCCTAGTAAACCATATTGTCTTTAAGAATACTATCGAACAATCCATCGTTTGTTTTTGATCCTGTGTAATTCTTTTCGCTTTAGTCTGAAGTCTAACATTTATTATACTTCGCTTCTCTGACAAAGCCATCTTATACACTGAAGTGCCAGAAAAACTGGTACACCTACCTAATGTTATGTAGCTCACCCCGCGCGCAAAGTTCCGAAAGACGACGTGGCATGGACTCGACTAATGTCTGAAGGTATCCTGGAGACAATTCACACCAGGAATCCTGCAGGGCAGTCCACAAATCCATAGGAGTGCGAGGTGGTGGAGATCTCTTCTGAACAGCACGTTGCAAGGCATCCCAGATATGCTCGATAATGTTCATGTCTGGCGATTTAGGTGGCCAATGGAAGTGTCTAAAGTCAGAAGAGTGTTCCTGGAGCCACTCGGTAGCAACTCTCGATGTGTGGGGTGTCGCATTATCATGCTGAAATTGTCCAAGTCCGTCGGAATGCACAATGGACATGAATGGGTGTAGGTGATCGGACATGATGCTTATGTAACTATCACCTATCAGAGTTGTCTCTAGACGTATCAGGGGTCCCATATCACGCCAACTGCACACGCCCCATACCATCACAGAAGCTCCACCAGCTTGAACAGTCCCCTGTTGACATGTAGGGTCCATGGATTCATGAGGTTGTCTCCATACCCGTACACGTCCATCCGCCTGATGCAATTGGAAACGAGACTCGTCAGACCAGGCAACGTGTTTCCAGTCATCAACAGTCCAATGGCGGTGTTGGCGGACCCAGACGAGGCGTAAAGCTTTGTGCCGTGCAGTCAACAATGGTACACGAGTGGACCTTCGGCTCCGAAAGCCCATATCAATGATGGTTCGTTGAACAGTTCGCACGCTGACACTTGTTGATGCCCCAGCATTGAAATCCGCGGCAATTTGAGGAAGTGTTGCACGTCTATCTCGTTTAACGATTCTCGTCAGTCGTCGAAGGTCCCGTTCTTTCAAGGTCTTTTTCCGGCCGCACCGCTGTCGGAGATTTGATGTTTTACCGGATTCCTGATATTCACGGTATACCCGTGAAATGGTCGTACGCGAAAATCCAAATTTTGTCGCTATCTCGGAGATGCTATGTCCCATCTCTCTTGTGCCGACTATAACGCCACGTTCAAAATCACTTAAATCTTGATAACCTGCCATTGTAGCGGCAAGAACCGATCTAACAGCTTTGCCAGACATCTCTTGTCTTATATAGGCGCTGCCGACCGCATCGCGTTACGCTGATTGGTTGCAAAGCTCCGTTATTTGCATACGCACGCCTGTACCAGTTTTTCTGGCACTTCAGTGTATTTTCGTTGTAAAACTTCGATTTCTAAAGAGGAAAAATGGACATCGGTTACATAAATGGAAATTGGAATATATTTTTCAAAGCCAATGTCTTTCAAAGAATCGGTAAATATTATAAGAAGTGATATATCTCTTAACGCAGTATAACGAAACAGAAAAACCAAGTTACGTAGTAAAAAGAAAATCCGGCTACTGACAAAAATTCATAAACTATTTTAACTAGATAGTTAAAGATTACTTGGAGAGTATATATAACCAAATTCAACACATTTAAATAAAAAATATTCACAAAATTGTGATTTAATTGAGTTTTCATTTTATACTAGATTTTAATTATTTATTCATTCTCTGAGTCTTCAGTTTCCAATAATTTGATTTCACATTGTTAAATTTTTGATAAATAAAATGTGCTGAACATTAGGAGAGTAAAACCTATACCCAAATAACATATTCCTACTTCTGTTTGTGCGTTCAGCACCAGCAGTTCATTTTTTCATGATTAAGAACTCCTTTGAACAAATAAGGATATATAAAGGATATAATATAAAATGTCTCTCCATATTGAGGTGTGTGTGAATTATAACAAGTAAACCAGAAATTAAACTAAATGTTTACCGTTGAACTTAGACAAAGGAGTGTCGTAAATGGAGTAGAGAAATCGCATGCCGGGAGATTGAGTATCATTAATCACATCATGTGGATATTGAGGTGAAAAAATTGTAACAGATGGATGGTTGAAAGGATCATAAATCTGCATGAAGAAACTTCATAACAATGCCCTCTCACACAATTCCCTGATTCTGACAGATTTGCGGAAAAAGAGGTCGAAACGATCTGGACCATAGTTTGCTTGGTGCGCCACTTCTCACGTAGGTTGGTGGACTCTAGCTATTGCATGTTTCTAAAGAAATACGAATTACAAGTAACGATTCTCTAACTTTAAAATGCGATGTTGAAATGCTTCGTATGTCTCGAACTAATTTACATTCTGTAGCTACATATTAAAAATGTGAGTTAGCGCACTTCTTAGAAGAGTAGGACAAATGCACGTAACTTAGATACAACAAGCACGAATTCAGAAGTATCACAAGCACAAATCCATAGATATCACAGGCATAAATTCGTAGATATCACAGGCATAAATTCGTAGATACAAGAAGCACAAATTCATAGATACAGCAAGCGCAAATTCATAGACATAATAAACACCAATTCATAGATGTAATAAACACCAATTCATAGATGTAATAAACACAAATTCATAGATATAATGAGCACAAATTCGTAGATATAATAAGCACAAATTTATAGATACAAAAAGCACAAATTCATAGATACAACAAGCACAAATTCGTAGATACAACAAGCACAAATTCATAGATTCCTTTTCCATCACATATCCTTACATACTCTGATTATGACAGAAATAATATTAAATATTGGAAGTGAAATTTTTTCTGCTGTTATTTCCTTGATTCCTACCTATTTATCATCATTCAACGGTATCATGATGTTGGCTTGCTAGTAGCGTAATAAAATTCTTGAGATATTCTTTGTACAGTTTTAGTTTCTACATAAGCACCTCCTTTTTTGTATGCCATGTTTCCTGGTATTATGACCACTAGAACTTACTGTATGCCATTGACCGATGGCCGAAAATCTGGAAACGTGTAAACCAAAAAGGGTTATTCATATAAAAAAACAGAGCGTTTCCCCAAACCAGTCATGCTTCTTGGACCGAGAGGAAAATGTGATGAAAAAGAAGCGTAAAATATTTTACATGGAATTTACTCCCGTCAAGTCCTTACGAGGGGTTTCGTTGACTGTCTGAAACTTGTTAATACTCGTCTTTACGCAACATCCAGAAATACGCTTCACAATGTTGTTACTATAAGGAGATAGCAGATGTTCAAGAAAAGGATAGAGATCGGAGGTGCTGCTTATCAATATTGAATCAGTCTATTCAAGATCCTTATGGCGATGGTTATTGATATGAGTAAAATCCCTTTTATAGAAAAGGCTCTAAGTATGTTATAAAGTAAAAGAAAAAAAATCGTAAATGATTGTCAAGAACAAGGTTGCAACGTCGAATAAAGTGAACAGAAACAATCAAGAAATAATCTGCAACCAATCGAAAGAATTGAAATATGCGTTTTCGCGAAAGAACTTGAAGAGAGAATTCTTGATAAGTTTGCCATAAACGTCTAGGAATGTAAATGATTACTGTATTTAGCCGTTAGGTTATTAGTTGCGTGTTAAAAGCACTTCTTGTAGCATCCATGCCTTGTGTGATTCCACTGTCCGCTTAATAAAGAACTTTAGCAATGATGTTTAGCTTGAACTTGAAGAGATGGTTCTTGATAGATTTGTCAGTAACGTCTAGAAATGTAAACGATTACGATACATGTCCATGTCTGCTATAATCGTCCTGACTTTCTTGTTGTTTAGCCGTTGGGTTATTAGTCGCCTGTTAAAAGCACTTCTTGTAGCATCTGTGTCTTGTGTGATTCCACTGTCCGTTTAACGAAGAATTTTGGCAATAATGTTTAGCTTGGTGTTGAGATTCGATTATAGGATTATTTGTTTGGTGGGGGGGAATATCGCTTAGTGTCTTCTATCACTTGTATTACAGTTCAACGAAAACTTCAGACACAATAGAAAAGGAAGAACAATCGTAGCGGCTGAAGTCCTCTCAGTCCTCACAGCTTATGGTCCAACCGATGGTTATCATAGAACAGTACAAGAAATATCACTGTCGCCATTTTCTCTAACTCTTTTCCTTTGCAGTTCGCGCTTTCCTAACAATTCCTTGTTTTCTTAGACACATCTAGGCACGCCCCTGACTTTTAACTTATGCTTTTGTTATGACATCAGGCTTTACACTCACATTAAAGAGGAAACCAACAAATATTCCCATAGCAGATATAGCTTCCACCAGCTTTTTCCGATGCGGCAGCATAGTAAGAGACCTTACGGGTAAGATTGAATTTTTTATAAATTTCCCCACATTTGCACGCCGCGAGATCTTCCAGATATTCCCTATCGTCCCTTCTTCGCACCAGAGTGAGTGCTAATGCATTTTAAACATGTGTTATGGAAAATTAAGCGATACCAACTAGATTAGACAAAAATAACAGTCAATTAAAAAGGGTTGTTTTTGTGTAGAACACTAACGTTATAAATAAACCATTTTTATCATTTTAATGTATTTAATTCGCCTTTACGTATAATCCCTATGAAGCGTGATCTTATCCCATAAGTATATGGCACAATTTCTCTGTACAAAATGTTACAGGAAAATTAGAATTTTAAGGATTTCCCTATGAACAGAGAAATCGTAAAAGACCTTTAAGGAGTGCAGTAGTACCTAAATGGCCACCTTTGCTGTTTTCCTTCATTGTAAAAATATAAGTAAAATTTATATGAAGAGCATTTGTTCTTTGTTAAAAAATATATCGGGATAATTAGTGCAGGTATTAATAATGTATTTATCTGTTATCAGTGGTGTGTATTTATCTGTTATCAGTGGTGTGTATTTATCTGTTATCAGTGGTGTTAAGTGGTCTTACCTTTAAGAATGAAACGTGTTAAAATTAACAAGAATGGTTAATTAGTTTGCATCGGTTAAATTTTACTTGAGAGATCGGGGCTAGTTGCAACATACGACCTGTGTTTAAATTCTGTTAAAATTCAATGACCTATAACCTTTTACTCGGTGACCTTTCTGACTTTTAAATCTTGTAGAACACATTGCAACCGGCCCCGGTACAGGGATGTATCGTTACGTATCTCCTATCATTGCCGCCGTTTGTATCACACATTCAGGTATCACATGATTTTCTATATAATGAAAGAAACTCAAATTCTTGTATCGTATTTGTGAGTGGGGCTCATAGAAAGAGGTAAATGGTACAAAATTCTTCATTTTTGGATAGGGTAACACACATATTGTTTTCATTTAAATTTTTATTTGGATATATATTCTTATGTGTATTCATGATTGAACATCCCTTCGATTGTGTCTTTTTTTTTCTCGATATTCGATAAATTCCTCTTCGTTTTCGATATTTCAGGGTTGTGTTGCAACTAGCCCCAATCTGCAGATTCGAAACCTCTTTCTTGAACTTTTCTCTTCTTCTTCTTCGGGGCATGTTATTTACATAAACAAAGGAATAAGGATGTTCATAATTTCTAGGATTCCCACTGTTGTATTAAAGTTTAAAAAAGTGTGAGAAGAAAGCTTAACGCATAAGTTGCTGCGAGTTCTATAATATGGCAAATTTAGGTTAAGGTGATCGTGAAGTCTCCATTCTTCCCATATGTTGCTTCTTTTTTAGTTTCTTTTATAAGGATATTCTAGACGCTCAATGTCACAGGTGATTAGCTCTTCACGCAATGCCACCTGGTGGCGTAATTCGTCAACTTTGCTTGTTGCAATGTCTGGTGACATTGAGGAAAGGATTGATTTTCTTATAGGGCCTATATAACTTTTTTAACTGTTTAAACTTGCCATGAATTTGATCGCATCAATCGATCGAATCACATCAATCAAGTCAAGTCTTTGATAAGAAATTTTTCATCGAATTTTAATGCGGAGAACTCGTGATATTATATCATTTCTATTTTTTCTATATATAGCCACGTAGAATCACGTGTTTAAAATGTTTTACTTATACAAATATAAAACAGTGGCGAATTTTGAAGTATTCCAATGCCACTATTTTGGTTCTTATTTGCTAGCTTGCCCTCATTTAGGACTGAATATAACCAAAATCTTCCACCCCGTCGACTTTATAAAATTTCGTTTTATTCTTGCCAATTTAGCACGATGAATTTGTTGTTTAAATATATATATACACCCTTTTCATGTCTTTAAAGTGGTTAATCCTCTGTATAAATAGATTTAAAATTATTGTGACTTTTGAAATGGTTTTAATAAGTAACCGTCCGTTTGCAAAAATAAGTGGAAAGTCCCTTTAAATTGATTATGCATTTTTATTAAAATTTATTTGAAATGGTGTAGTTTTATGAAAAAATGATTAGTGATTAAACTGTAGTCGTCCACGTTAGGGATCTAGCAAAAATTACATTTGAAATTTGGGAATTTAATTTAATGTATCCGTTTTCGTTCATGAGGTATTCGAAAGAACTCGGTTCATTTTTTTTTTTTATACTTCATTTTTATGTTCTAAGGTTTTCTTCTCGGCGCCTGGGGCCCATGCCTTTCAAGCCCTGGGCAAGGAGGGTGTTTTTAAGAATTTATAGAGTAGACAACTTGCTATATTTCCCCTATTTGAATTTAAATGCAAGTCCTTTGACAAGCAAAATACAAAAGGTTCCACTGTTTCCCGTTTACTTAGGCGAGAAACCGTACAAGTGCTCCTACTGCGGCCATGCATTCAAGCAATTCTCACAGCTGCAGCAGCACATACGACTTCACACGGGTAAGAACAACCTTTGTCCAAACTTACATAATGAAACGTGCGCACTGTAACAATGTGGTTGTGGCAGTTGAATTTTCATGCACTGTGCTTATAGATAATTATTATAACAATTAACAATAACCTTATCAGAATAATACTGAACTTTTGTGACAATGGCAAAACAAAATTTAGTGTCCTAGTATTAGTCAAAACGTAGCGCAGTTTAATATTTTCTTATGATGATGATATTGGCTACAGCTGAATCCAGTTTCGTTTTTTCGAATGCCACTAAGTTCTATTAAACCAATATCCAAGTTATCCGTCATAAAGAGTTCGGTTTAAGCGAAAACGTAGATGAAGATCGTTGAGAATGAAAGTAGTGATGGAGATCATAGATAGATAATCCGTAAATTGTGTTGATGGCGAAACGGTGGAAAGTTATTTGGATTCTCGGGTCACAACCCTCATAATGCATAAAGAGATTTTTTTCAATACTTAAACTGCAGTTGAAATTGTGAATGAACAATATAGTTTGTCAAGTTAAAAAAAAAAAATCAATGCACGGATTTATTATTGTTAATATGCATATGTATTACAATTAATATATAAATAAATTTATAATTATCACAATATATGTGTCCGAGTATAATATGTTCTCTTTGTATATATAATTGTAAGTAAGGTAATATATGCATTAACCGTATTAAATTTTGATTAAAGGAATTTAAATTAAAGAAAAGGAATCTTCTATTGCTGAAGGCCATTGTCCTTCATATTTATTCAGTATAAAGCCTCCGTATATGCAAACAATATAGGCACAATATCGACCCCTGATTCCAATATTTCCATCATTTGTGCAAAAGAGAAATCTTACAATATTTTGGGAGGAAAAGCGTGTCTATTAAAACAACTTCCAGATTTCTTTCTGAGTAACTCGGTGATAATCTAATTAATAGTCTACTTCATCTAAAGTTAATTCAAAGTGCATTTATCTAAACCTGTTTAATAATCGAATTCATCTAAATCTGATTAATAATAAAATGGATCTAAATTTAATTAATGCTCAATTTTATCTATAAACCTAATTAATGACCTAAATCTAATTAGCTAAAAACTCTCGATAGAAGTTATTCTAGATTGAGTTATGAATAGCAAAACTCTTTTTATTTTGTGGTATAATGTTTAAGGGTCAGTCTAATTTAATTATATATTTTTCTAAAATTTCTAGTTCACTTTCCTAATTATTCATATGATTAATTTCATAAATTGATCATATTAATCATTAAATAATTCTACTTTCCTAAATTCTCTTTTCTTCAAGTCGCCTTTGTAAAATTACTCTTTGCCGTTTAATCATTAAAAATAATTGTACCACATATTAACGTTATTATATAAGCAGTTCAATTGTAATTTTTTTTAGAATATTTACGTTTTGGTAAGGAATTTACAGTTGCAATCACGATATATTTCAACAAAACGTATATCTCTAAATGTGTTCTTTAAAAAACGTCGTTTCTTAAACTCAGAGATAAAGAGAGAGAATCTCATAAAAAATTTTTTTAAGAGTTGCATAAATTAACGGGAGACACTAGATTGTCCAGCTAAAATTCATAGCCGACATTTAGCCATATATAGCTATAAACTCTTGTATTGCTGAAGGCCGTTGTACTGGATATTTCTTCAGTATAAGGCCTCTGTATATGTAAACAGTATAGGCACAGTATTGACCCCTGGTTCCAATGTTTCCATCATTTACACAGGAGAGAAACCTTACAAGTGTACCTACTGTGGCCATGCGTTCAAGCAGTTCTCACAGCTACAACAACATACACGACTTCATACCGGTAAGATAAAATTTGACCGAATTTACCTTTGAAAATGTCCACTGCCTGTAACGTCTTATAATGTGGTTGAAGTTTTAATCGAACATTTTTGAAACTTAACAATGTACACATTTATGGACCGGCGGGAACGGGGCTTGTTGCAACATTGAACTCACCCTGATGTTTATTGATTCTTTTATACGAAATGCAAAACTTTCCGAGAGTTTAGGACTGATATACGGACTAAATCAATGTTCATAAATATAGCGATTGAGCATAATTTTATTGATATAGCAATACATATTAAATATTATTTAAAACTAAGTTTCTGGTAGTATTATATAATAAGCAGTAATCTATATTTCATTGCAAGTAATACAAACTTCATGTGCTATTGTGTTATTTCATTGTAGCAGCTTTTCACTTTTAATGCATCATCTCTAATATAATATATTTCCTGATTTTTCGATATCAAATATTCCTTCTGTGAGTTGCAGTTTGGTCCATTTGAAAACCATTTGAACACTTACTATCCGAATTTTGAAATCTAGCCTGAAGGTGTACAGATCATCGTAAAAATCATGGAATTACCTCCATGCGAGGAATGAAGGCGCATAATTGGAAGTACACAGAAGCGATAGAAATTAATTCATGCGGGGGCCCGCAGGAATCCAACGTTGGACCACTTCTATATTTACTATATGTAAATAACATATTTAATGTATCTGCACAAGGGAATGTTACACTTCTTGCTGATGACACTAGTATAATTATAAAGGAGAACGTTCGATTCTCAGAAAGTTATAGGGAAAAAAAAAGAAAATAGAAATGGAGAAATATGAAAGACGGTTCATGTCTAACCAAATGAAAATAAATGCAAATTCGACAAAAATAATGATTTTTATAAATAGGAAACAAAATATAGAGAATATTAAAAATACCCTAAGCGTTAAAATAAATGGAAAAATCGTTGGCAAGCTTAAATTTCTAGGTACAACACTTACTAACAAACTAAACAGGAATGACCACATCAATCTAACCTGCAATAAAATCAGCTATAAATTCGAGCTATCTGGAAAACATAAAATTGAATTATATTATGCGTTATTATAATTATATTGCAATAGTTATATAGCAATAGTTTACAATTAGTTATTATATTTCAATAGTGTTTGGGGAAAATTAGGAAGAGGGAACCTTCCAAGATTGGAAGGATTACAAAAACGATTTATGAAACTAATACATTGGAATTAACGATTACATTGGAGAAATCAAGCTAAAACTTACAAAATAATGACCATCAATAAAATTCATGGATACTGTGTATGTGTTAAAATGTTTGATGGAATAAAGGAAAACAAGCACGCTTCTAATAATTGAAATACAAAACAAACGAAACTTTAAGAGACTTAGAATAATACAAGAGTTACAATTGTCAAAAGTAAGAACAGGGTCAAAACATGATTGCATAACACATAAAAAGGATCAAACATGTGGAGTAAAATTCTAGAAAAGATAAAATCGGTAAATAATAAAAATATGTCGAAGAAAACTTAAGAGAATAGCTATTAGAGAACGATGGGAACGAATAATACCATAGCAGGCGTGAATGAATGAAAATTATAATAATGGAGATTAAATGACTTATCCTTTATAAACTAATTTCATTTTAATATAACAAGATAAGGATAAAAAAAAAAAAAAGAAAGGAAAAAGAACACAGAAGGGGCATTATTTTGCACAAAGGCAAAAACATCCAAGATGAATACGTTTTGGGGTCTAGAAATTGTTTATACACCTTGACGATATCTACTCGAGACCCGTTTCAGCTCCAGGTTAAGTTTTGTTATTAGTAATTAAATTAAATGATAATTTTAAACAGAAAATGTAACGTATAGAATTATTACTTGCATGTTATGTATAATGTTAAATAAACTAAAGTTAATTATGCTCACACTGAATTAATATATACATGATGTTAATCACATTTACACTATATGCCCAAAAGTATCCAGACACTTTGGATTTTTTGTTTTTTTTTTCGAATTTCTAAAAAACTACTCGGCCAATTGTTCTCTAACTTTGGAGATATATAGAACATACTTGAACGCCCACTTTCCAATAAAGTTTCGGTGACTTGTGCATTTAGGGGACCACCCACATATTGACAAAGTGAAAAAATATATTTGATCACCCTGTATCATAAAAAGCTGGAAATTATTTGTAACTTTCAGAAAATATTTAACCAGCTATGCTTAATGCCTGTGTGCATTTTTGTAAAACAAACATGTATATTCATGAAGATAGAAACGTTTCTTTAAGAAAACCCAAATTTTGTCACATATTTTTTGCTTATAATATCCACAATTTTCAGTCAAATTTCACGAAACTTACAGAACATTTGTCAACGTACAAGAAAAATATTATACTTAAATTAGAAATTAATATATTGAATACACGATGAGATATGAGCATTTGAAGAAAAGAATTTTTTACTGCGCATGCGCGAAAGATATGAATAACTTTCTTTCATAATTTTGTAGTCAATAGTATAGGGCAACTTCAAAAAAATACCAGTGGGATATCTTGAAAATTCAGAAAGTTATCGATGATATAGTGAGCCGTATTTCTCTAATTCTCTGAAAGTAGCTAGATGATAAGGGTTTTTTCCACAAATTGTCATATTCCAAATTACCAAACACCCCTGTTCTGAAAATGAAATATTCCAGATTTATGCAAATAAGGATCAAAAGTATCCGTACACCTGCATGTTTTGCTTCTCCTTTACAGAAGTCAAAAACCTTGCTTGGTGCAGAATGACCATTGTTGTCCTTGCGCCATAAAAATACAACAAACCAACAAGAAGTCAAAAATTAGTATGAAGTGGGGCCATATTTTGCTGCAATGACGGCTACCACTCTATCTGGGAGGCTATCTACTAGTTTCTGGAATTTTTCAGTGGGAATTGCATGCCATTCTTGCAAAAGAATATTAGTCAGCTCTTTCGCCAATGTGGGGCATTCTGGCCTAGCTCGCAGTCGACGTTCTAATTCATCCCATAGGTGTTCTATGGGATTTAGGTCTGGGCTCTGAGCATGCCAGTCCAATTCCTCAACATCCATGTCAGCAAACCAGCTCTGTACAGCCTGTGCTGTGTGGATAGGAGCACGATCTTGTTGAAACAAGAATGAACCTACTCCAAACTGTTGCCACAATGTAGACAACATGGAACTGCCTAAAATGTCGAGATAGCCTTCCGTCTTCAGAGTTCCCTTCACAGGAGTCAAAGGGTCAAATCCGAATCATGAGAAACAGCCCCATGCTATTATTCTTCCACCACCAAACTTAACTTGCGGCACAATACAGTCATATAAAAAGCGTTCACCCGGCATTCTCCACACCCAGACTCTACCATCTGATTGTCAAATAGTTTACCGTAATTCATTGCTCCATAACACTTCACGCCACTGCTGCAGGCTCCATGTTTTGCACACTTTGCACCATTGTAAGCGACGCTTGGCATTGGTTGCAGTAATGCTTGGTTTATATGCAGCTGCTCGGCCATGAAAACCAAGACTTTGCAGTTCCTGACGAACTGTTTTTGTGCTGACGTTGCATCCAGAGGCTTTTTGAAAATCCGCACAATCGGATTTTCCGTCGATTTCATGCGGTTCGCTTTCACAACTCTCTTCAGCACTCTGCGGTCGTAGAGCGCTAAACACAGAGATCACTAGACGAAGTGGTCGACCAGGTCGTGGATGCACCGTTGTAGTCCCCGTATGTTCCCACTTTACGATAACAACATTAACGGTGGAACGGGGCACTCGTAACATCACAGAAATCTCACGAACAGATTTTCCACAGCGGTGACAACCAATGACTTCACCACGTTCAAAATCATTTAGCTCGCCCTTTCCTCCCATTTTACTTTTCTAGCTTTGAAATTATAATTGTTAACTCGTCAGACTTCTTTTATACTTGTCTGAGAGCTAGAAATTTGACGTCACTAACAGAATCCACCACGTAGAGGGGTGTCCGGATACTTTTGATACATGTTTGTTTTACGAAAATGCACACAGGCATTAAGCATAGTTGGTTAAATATTTTCTGAAAGTTACAAATAATTTCCAGTTTTTTATGATACAGTGTGATCAAATATTTTTTTTTCACTTTGTCAGTATGTAGGTGGTCCCCTAAATGCACAACTTGAATGCACACTTTCCAACAAAGTTTGAGAAACTTTGTTGGAAAGTGTGCATTCAAGCATGTTCTATATATCTTCAAAGTTAGAGAACAATTGGCTGAGCAGTTTTTTAGAAATTCGAAACAAAAATCCAAAGTGTCCGGATACTTTTGGGCATATAGTGTAAGTAGATGTAACTATGCAGTGAATAATTGTGGTTGTAAACGTAACATATGGTCTAAAGCACAAATAAATATTATTATTATTAAATTAATTAAGCGAAAAAAACATGGGTAACGAAAACTGCACGTCTGAGCTACAGACAGAAGGGCCTATGTAGATAAAAGTACGATATCTGATACATGAGAATCTATACAACATGTATAGGAAAAAAAGAAAACAGTCTACACGAGATACGGTAAATCATCCTTAATACTTTGTAACACCCAACCCCACGAATCGTGATGATAGCCTAAATAATTTGTGGCATAGATTTTTCCAATGGAAAACAATAATCACTATCAAACGTCCTCCAACCTTCCCGTACAGTAAGGGTCTTCAACCCGCAGGCCGCATGCGGCCCGCTGGTTCATGAAAAATTACAAATTGTTTCACATAAAAATACACTCCTTGCGAGTATTTTTACTCGCAAAATGTCTACGTATGATGTAAAATGTACGTAAAATGTAAAATGTCTACGTATTTTATGTTATTCTGTTCACATTTTAAAGTAAATATCTTGAAATGTTGGAGGACTGAAATAACTCGCGGTCTTCCCTCAATCGTTTTTTACTTTAATCAGTGGCGCACCCAGGATATTCCCAAGGGCGGAAGTGATGCAAGGAATTTTTGGTGGAAAAAGTGGTCAGGGGCCATATCGATTACGGTTGGGTTTTGGTTTTTTTTTGTGCTCATTTATCATTATTAAATTACTAATAATTCTACAGTGCAAGATACTTAAATAATTAGAAATAGTAGTAGATTTTGTTTATAAAAAAAAAATCACCGTTTTAGTAATAGGATGAAAAATAACCCTTTAGTAGAAAACTTGCTTTTGCTTGCCCTCTGTCCACTACTTGATCTACGGAAGCCTTTTTTCCTTTTGCGACCTTTAAAAACTCATCGGCTTTGTGAATTGAATTCTTATGATAGAGAAAAGTTCTATGTTGGCTGAACTTCTTCAATGGCATTTTCTTCCAATTATTAAATTCTTTTGAAACAAGTTGACCTGTGGCTTGTGTCGATCTTAAACCGACTTCATGGGGTGAAAAGAGAACACACAAAATTTTCTATAGGCACTGTCTTCTCCCTTTGGGTAATCTAGACAGTTATGCTTATTCAGTTCAGAAGAGCAGAACTTCCGACTGTGGTGAGATTTTCCTTGCCTTTCTACAGCACTATTGTGACTGTCGTGAGAAAACTGAAATTTGCATATGGTTACCAAAGACTTTTTAGCACTGTTATCCTATCTTCATCAGTGAGGTTAGATTTCTTGACATAATTAAAAATATCTGCAGTCAGAATTTCTATTTCAACTGTTTTGGCTACCTTTATCTTCTGGAAAGCATTTGAAGACTGCCCCAAGCCACTGCTGTTGCTTTCCTCAACAGCAGTCTCATCAATGTCACAAGAGTTCAGGGAAATGTTCTTTGGGATTGTCACTAATTTCAATTTCACTACTTTTAAAAGAATAATTTCAGCATCCGTTGGCGTAATAATTTCTCACTTCGTTAGCCCGGGGGCGGGGGGGAGGCCCGGGCCCTCTCCACACCCTACAAGGGTGCGCCAATGACCTTAATTTTCTTACTTATATCGATATTAAAGGTAGTTTTATTGATTTGCAGTGCAACAGTGATTTTAAAATAAAATTCAACTTATGACTCATTGAATTCTATTCTAAATATATCGATAAGAACATCTTCCCAACCATCGGACTGCATGCTCTGAAAACGGTATCACTATTCGTGAGAACTTACGTCTGCAAAAAGCTCTTTTCAAAAATGAAGTTAGTAAAACAGAAAATTAGGACCAGAATTAGCGACATCTACCTTAAAAACACTCTTAGGGTTGCGACGTTAAAAATAAGATATGACAGGCTTGTTAAAAATAAACAGTGCTATAAATCTCACTAAAAGGTTTGATTTCGCTTTATATATTAATAACTAAAAGTATTGTAAATTTTTTTTTTTTGCTTCCATGTGTATTTTACGTTGTAATATATGCATATTCAGTTACAGCGGTGGATCTAGAAAATATTTTCGGGGAGTGTGCCAAACCAATATAGAGATTTAAAAAAAAAAGGCAACAAAACAGAATTCGGGAGTATCACCCCCCCCCCCCGATCGACCTTTGTTCAGTAGTGCAGTCCGCGAATCAACAAGAATAAGCAAAATTGGCCCTTGGACTGAAAATGCCGTACAGTAATCACCAAATCAGATTTTGCAGCGTGGAGTTTTCGCCTGCACAAGTCTCCACAATTTACAATATTTATTCTCCATGTGATTTAGATCCAAGTGTTTTCTGACCATGTTATTGTAGTCCCGTGTAGTTTTTGAAGAAGTTTTCTGTACATACTTTTAACTTTGTGATGTGAAGCATTATCGTCTTGAAATATTACCTCCTCATCGCCGAAAATACTCTAAAATAGCAATATATGCCTGTTCATTGACCGTCTTTGTGATGCTTTCTATGCCGCTTGGTCTTTTACTTTACACTCAACAGTATAGCATGAGTGACTGGAGAACTTGACGGTTTTCTTGTAGCAGTTATCCTCACGTGGTTCATTGGCGCATTGCCAGACAAACGTTCCTGCATTATCCCAACGATGAATGCGAATCCGTGATTCACCACTAAATGTTACTTTCATTCAGTCATCTACAAATCACGATTTCTTTTCTTTGGCCTGTTGCAAACGTAATTTCTTTTGGATAGTTGCCAGATCTGTTTGAGTAGTTTTTGTTTTGCCTTCTTGTACAAAAATTCAATTTCATTTTGACAGTATTGTGCCGTTCTTTCATAAAAACGAATGCTTGCTTGCACCCACTTCGTCTTCATTTGCTTCTTCGTATATTTACGGGTTTGAAGGCATATTTTGTTAAATTTTCTGCATTGAAGTTTTCCTTGTTAGAGGTTTCTGTCCTTTTATTACTGTCTTTAGTTCCGTTTATACTTACACCAAATCTTTGAGACTACCAACTGCAAACAACCATCTTTTATCACATCTCTTGTCTATATCCCTTCTTTAAGACGCATAACAATTCTTTCCTCGCTTCTGTTGATAAATATCTTATAGTCACCATGCTTTTAATATGGAAACAGCATGTCACTGCTAATTTATAGTTGAAACTACTCCTTTTTATTGTCAAACTTATTTTCATATTCAGAAACATGCTATTGTCAGGTTCCATTTGCATTTGCGTCGATTCATTACTTTTTACCTGAGATATAGGTGATTCCATAACCTTTTTCTTATATGTAGGTGATTCCATAACTTTTTCCTGAGATGTAGGTTATTCCATAACTTTTTCCTGAAATGTAGGTGATTCCATAACTTTTTCCTGGAATGTAGGTTATTCCATAACTTTTTCCTGAGATGTAGGTGATTCTATAATTTTTTCTTACAAATTTCAGTACACTTTTTTATATATCTCATTGGAATATTCTACATTTATTTATGCAAGTTCCTCTGTATGTAACTCAGGTGTCCAGTTTGATTTAAACCATGTGCTTGTTTTGCCTAATTAATTTCTGTAGGTTCTATGTACTTCCAATTATAAACCTACCTATTAATATGGAGGTGATTCCATAATGTTTGCGATGGATTGTAGTGACCTGGTATCATTAATACAGGCATTGAGTAGCTATTAACTCATTATAATCCAGATTCGTGGGTTCTCTGAATCCTGGTAATTTGGAAGTCCTAGGATCTCTTTATAATTTTCCGATAAATTAACCTTTTTTTTTTGATTGGCAACGTTTTTCTTGTGATTGTTTCTGTAGTTTTTATGTCCTAGGACAATATATGGAACTCCCTGA
The DNA here is from genome assembly GCA_006491805.2 of Dysdera silvatica. NCBI lineage: Eukaryota > Metazoa > Arthropoda > Arachnida > Araneae > Dysderidae > Dysdera > Dysdera silvatica. Next base: position 44,790,265 of record QLNU02015003.1, on the reverse strand, counting down.
ATTTAAATATCCGTCTCCGTTAAGAGATTAAAAGTAAAACGTTCATAAATTTAATTTTTCGTGGCGTAAGCATTCCCAAATAAGAAATTATTTTAGAATAATGGAGTATTCTGTAATTTTTAGCACTGTCTCCGGAACTCAGAGCAAATTCCGGTGCGGCCAATATTGTTCAGTAGTTTAGTGATTCCACTAAAAATCTAGCGTGACACAAAGCTTGGACTAGACTTCAATAAATCTCCTGATGTAATACGTGTTCTGTGGATCGAAGATTCAGAAAACATTCGAAAATATTCCATTGGAACAAACTTCGTAATAAGCGTCTTGACATAATTAAAAAAAAAATATTGAAGTTTAAACTCTAGATCATAAATTTAGACTATGAAAAGCTGCGTGTAAAAATTTGTGAAAGTGTTGGGAAAATTATTTGCACAATTCTCTGCCACTTTAGAAGTTACAATCACTCTGTCTTCTGGGTTGAATAGCTAAATCTCGCACGAACATGAAACCATTTTCCCCCACAACCGGAGTTTGCAGACAGCTTTGAGCTTACACAACCGTGTCATCGCAGTTGGTTAAGGATTTTTGCTAGAAAAATAACGGAAAATTTGGTAAAGTCAGAGAATTATTTTTTCTACAATATGAATGCAACCTTTGTTGTCAAAACACATTATCAAAATTTGTATCTGCATAAAAAGGTTTACAAAATTACCGAAGTTTTGAAGAAAAAGGCAGAAGAAACATTATAGACATTACATTCTTGAAACACATTTATTAGTAATCTTTAAAATGTAATTATTATTAGTTATTATTGGTTTTTAAATACAATATAGTTGTGAAACTAATTATATTTGTAGCGGCTATAATACGACCAGACCTGTTACGTACAAAGACATATTTGTATTGACATTGAATAGTAGATCTGTGGGAATATAGTCACCATTATAAATACATAGGCGGCTCACCCATACCTGCAAAATTGAAAAATGTCAAGTGGAAAAGAACTAGCGTTAGCTTAGAAATTCCTGAATTTGTTCCATTTACAGATTTAATTGAAAAAAAAATATTTATGAATATTTCTGATCACTGGGGTTGAATAAACAAGAAAACGATAATCAGAAGACTGGAGATATTCAACGTCGTTCGGTGCCTGAAGCAATGAGCTGTTCCTATCTACTGTATAAATTGGAGGAATCGTTTGTTTTCGTCAGTGAACAGAATCAGGTGAACGATTAATTTTGCTAATGAACAAAATCAAATGAACGATTCATTTTGCGAATGAAGAAATCAAACGAACGATTGATACAGTCACACACCTTTACAATACCATAAGGATCTTTCATTGATAGAATATCACGTAATAGTGTCAAGTGCGATAGTCATCAATAAAATTGCAGTCAAGGAAGCTGAATTATAAACACTAGATTGCGTAGATATATATTTTTTTTTTATTTCGATCTTCCACCTTTAATCGTATGCTAAAACCTTTTTTTAAGTTTATTTTCTCGAATGATGCAGGGAGTTTCTATACATTTTTTTACATCATACGTTTTATTTGACTTTGCTTAAAATAGCATTAGCCATTTCCATATTTAGCATTTTCTCATGCTTCCTCCGCGTATGTTTTCCGATTTATTTTAATTTACCCACCTTCTATTCTTCGTTTTTCCGATCGGTGACGTGATGTTTTTGCCCTTTCCTCATGACAGTATTTCTGAGTAAAGATGTGCTAACTTCTTTGATGTTTATACCCTTTCAATGACTTCTTTCATTTTTTTAAATTCAAAGGAGCGTTGCAACTCTCCATAGTGTTCCTGTTATCTCTTTCACGTCTGTTTTTGTGGTTAGAGACGTGCCACAACTTGTCTCGTTGGTTCTTCCCTCTTTATAGCATTCCAAATTATCACCTTTTACTATTCTATTCCGTATAGTATCAAAACCCATCCGTTAAGGACAAAGGAAAGTTGGCATTGACATTGCAATAGAATAGGAAAAATGTAGCCTTTTAATTATTACTTTGTTACACGTTAAATCTTAGTTGCAACGGCATTAAATTGTAGTTTTTTTTTAATTATTACTTTGTTACATGTTGAAATCTAGGTGGCAACGACATTGTTGTCAGCGACTAAGAAACAACAACAAACACTGTGGACGTTCTTTTTTTACTAGTTAAATTTTTGCCTGCTTTAGTATCTTTCTTTTCTTCGTTGCATATCTTTGATCAACTTCGACTTATATATGTATGAACCAATACTTCTTCAATAGTTTATTTCTAATTAAAGTTATAAAAAAATGTATACAGTCCACGCTTTTCGTTTCATCATTCACAACCTCAGTGCAGTGATGCCAACAACAGTCATTACTGCCAATGTATCTTAATAGTAACAAATTGCGCAACGATTCAAACTAACCCACACCGAAGCAAATCACCCTGGATCAACCGCCATCTTTAAAAATAAATTTAAAAAAAAATTGTGTACACAGGCGATTGGCCCATCATCTTTAAATTATGTAGAAATTATTCGAAATGTGAGAAAATGCGAAGATGACGACAAGATAACGAAGAGTCACAGGAAATTGATGAAAACCAAATTCACAAACAAAAAAGTGTTAGCTATTGTTTTAGGCGTAAGACAGGATGCAACAGACAAGCAAGGCTCTTGGTCATTCCGAAAGCACTGCATTCAACAAAGATTCTTTGCATAATTTTCTTGCACATTATGTTGTAGGCATTGCTTAAGAACTTCTCATATGTGATAAGAATAGTTTGGGAATATTCTATTCTATTAGGTGTGAGTACATAATTGAAGGACAGAGGAAAAAGAAAATAATCTCCTGCCACAGTCGCCTATTATTCTCTGCTGACCACTGTCTCATTCGTTCGCCCTTTGGGATATCAGTGATTGCCAAGTCTATTTTTATTCCACAAACTTATTTTTGTACCCCGAACTTTCCTGCAGTTTCAGATTTCGGTGTCTCCTGCGACTGATTTTGTAATTATCCACTAATAAACGTAAGAAGATTATTGTATATGTGGTGTTATTCTTGCATAATAATGTGAAGAGGGACGTGTATTGTATATTCTTCTTTTGTACTTTTGTTGAATAATCAATATGCTCCAGGCGGAAAAATATTCCAATGTCATTCTGCAATTCTTACACAGTTCCACCGAGTTTTTAGTTACGTATTTACTTGCTCGCTACTTTCCATTTATATTTAGAGTATTTTTAATACACTCTATATTTTGTTTTCTATTTGTATATTTGTAAAAATCATTAATTTAGTCTTATTTGCATTTACTTTGGTTAGACATGAACCATCTTTCGTATTTCGCTATTTCTATTTTCGTTGTTTCTATAACTTTCTGAGCATCACGTTCACCTTTATTATTATTATACTAGTGCCATTAGCAAGAAGTGTAACATTTCCTTGCGCAGATACATTAAATATATTTACATATAGTAAATATAGAAGAGGTCCAAGGTTGGATCCCTGCGGGACCCCGCATTAATTGATTTCTATCGGTTCTATGCTATATTGTTGCATATCCGCCTTACTTTATCTGAGCTTGAAGATGCAGATGAAGTATTAGTAATTTAAAGGTATTAATTTGTCAGAGACAATAATAAAC
>QLNU02015003.1:44733377-44777292 GCA_006491805.2 Dysdera silvatica | reverse complement strand
TGTTGTAAATCAATCAAAGACTTTCGATATGAGAAAATTATAAAAATGATTCAAAATATCGAAGTCCGTAAGTATTTTTATAAGTTATGGCGATGATAATTTTCATAAAAGTGTTCAAAGGATAATTGTGCCTCACGGTGGCTGCACTTTGAAGAAAGATGTAAATTACGTTCATTATCACTGAAAATCGTGTCAATTAAGCGAAAAGATATTTCGTCAATATTTTTGAATTAAATGGTTTCATTAGGAATGTAATTACATTTACACAAAAAGATATTGAAGCATAGGGCGATATTGTTCAGCACGTAATTGGTTATACACCAAAAACTGAATTTTTATAATTTCATTTTGATGTGTTACATCAATTTCGATTCATCTAGACAATTTTGTTTGTAATTTTCTTGGCGAAACGCTTATACTTCATACCGATATTAATTCTTCTAAACCATAGCCAAACGCGTCAATTTTCGATATTAAAAAGTGTAGTTTTTATATATAGTGAATCGGGGGAAGAAAGTTTAACTATTCAACGACATTATATTTAGGCGTTTTCAAATAAAATAATGTGGGTATCGGAAATGAATACTATGAATATTTTTATACTTACTGAAAGATTTTGATATCAAACCTCATTGTTTTATGTTAGGTTTGTGGCACTTTTTCATACTATGGCATTTTGGGCATCTTACCCCGAAGAACTGGGTAAGATGGCAAAGTTGTATTAAGTGTACTTACGTTAAATTAATAGGAATGAAACATCATTTATTGAAAACATAGTAGGAAAAACACAGGGTATCTACTGAAAAGAAAATTAACAACATTTTTTCAGCGATTGCTGATGAATTTGTAAAGTATTTTTCAGATATTAATAGTCATGAATTGCCTTTACCACTGGCTACCGTTACTGTGGATCAGCACATTTATTGCACATATCTGTTTCTGATGTGCATGTTTTGTGAAGCCATTCCTTGCAAATGATATACTCTAACCAAGGTACTTTAGGCCCTTTTTTATCGTAATAATTTATGTTGCAAACAACACAGTTATTTTTGCTGTCTTTGCCTTTCTTCTTTCGAATTTGCAAATCACTAACTTTTCCGTTTTGTTTCCTCTTTTCTACTTTCATTTTCACTTTCTCGATGTGTTCATGTTCAGTTAGTAGACCTACTGTCGTCATTCTTCGTTTCTTCTCCTTTGGATGTAAAATAGGAATAGGAAATATGTCCTCAAACGAACACCCTGCTTTCGAAAGAACTTTGCTTTCGGCATTTTCTAATACGTCCTGTGTGACCCTCTTGATCTTCTGATATAGCTGAAGAAAGAGCACAATCTGAAATGCAATATGCTTCCTCGGGTATACTTTCTGGCTCATACGGCCAAATACCACAGGTTTTAAAACTACTAGAAGCTTTATATTGCGTTGCTCCCTTCTGCCATGCCTCTTTTAACAAAGGGCCAAATTGAGCCTTGGATAATTTTCTACCCGGATGTGCTTTCATCCATGTTGTCACAGCGTTGTAAAAAAAATGTTTCAAAGATTTAAAAACATATCTGTCAAGAGGTTGTAGATAATGAGTAGAATGAGGAGGTAAACAAAACATGATCACATCATTGTTTGTAGCTATTTCCAGCATGTCTGGATCTTCGTACATGCTTCATGGCAAATTGCAGATATTCTTTGCTCCATTGTACTCTATTTGACGTTCGGACATGTGTACGAGGCATATTTACTTAAAATAATGAAAAATATATATTTTTTTAAATCTGCCATCTCACCCCGAAAAAAAATAGGCATCTTTCCCTAGAGTCGGGGTAAGACGCCATGTTAGTCACGTGACGACGATTGCGAAAACTAAAGCTGTTATATATCAGTACGTTAACAATAAAACCTCTACTATACAAATAGTATGGAAAAGTACAACTTCACATTATACTTTTTAATCTATAATGACTGAATATATCACATTGAAATAATTTGGGCAGTCCAAATCTTAAACTTATAAATGATTTTTCCTATAAATCCGGACACATAAGATCGCGACCTTCCTTTTACAAATTATTTCACAAGGTGCCTATCGTCTTCAATGGGAAAAGCCCATGCCGCCATTTGTGACTAAAATTGGAAACTATGAAAAAATAAGCATCTTCCCCCGATTCACTCTACATACAATTTCATCTTCGTTATGAATCTCTTAAAAATTAGTTTGACCGTGTATCGGCCATTTAAAATATTGTTCAATTTTAGTCACAGAAAGTGTAATTAGCCACGGTTCTCATTTGCTAATGAGAAACACAATTATTTTTCTGTGAGATTTCGCTGTCGGAGTGCTGGGGATTTATTTGTCTTAAAGTTAATATTATATCTTAAATTAGTCTGACAGGTCTTTGTTTCTGTCGTAATAAGTCTTCTCACTCTTGGATCTTGATTGCTCTCTAACACGCCTTTTTAAATATGTAGCGAAAAATAACCTATATTCTTTTTGGGATATGGGGTAATTATTCTTTAGGGACTAACCTTCTCAATCCTGTTTCCTGTACTTTTTTTGCATATTAATTTTATGTATACTATGAATTTTGGAAACAGTGGTTTCTTCTCGCCCATCATTTCGACTACTGTATGTATAGTAATCTCTCATTTGTTTTAGTAAAACTTCATATTTTATAAAAAAAAAAAATGCTCCTGGCTGTATGCATATTACAGAGTTTGGAAATTTGTATACACTGCAAGTGTTATTTAGGCATTCACTAGTTTGGCTCGAGAATTTTATTTTGATATAAAATATTTTCAGCAGCAAGTTTTTTCTTTTAAATAAAAAAGAAGGGGTCCAAATAATAGGAGAACCCTGTATTAAATTGTTAATAGTATGTTCTCATTGCCAACTGCAATGTAACTGGAAGTTGCTTGTTCGAATTTAGCCTCCAGTTTCTGCTGTTTTCCTGTCACTGAGATAATGGGGTTGCCAACAGTGGTTGACTGTTTGAAGATACTTTTGCATGATACTCGCCAACTTCCAGTTCAGTCTCTTCTGTCGGATGAATTTTTTAGTTTCTAATCGTCTTAATTTTTATCTCATTCATGTTGACAAAATTAAACGCGATAAGTTTTTCGCATTTTATTTGCTCATAAAATCATTTGTGTTCCTTTACAGAAAACGTTATACTAAGTTCCCATGGGCCCTTTTGTGGCTTATTAAATGGCCATTCAATAAATGGTGAGACGTTAGCATAAAGGGTCACATTTAATTTTCATACATGGTAAAAAGTTCGTGAATACATAATTCTTAGAAACGTATTAGTTCATGTTAATTGTAGTTATACGTAAAAATCTAAAGTAATGGTTACTAGCGGGACGAAAGCTAAGATTCAATGTTTTTATTTGTTGACCTCGAAGAGTGTATCGATGAAATAGACTGTATCTAATCGATATGAATTTAAATATCGCGAAATCCGTTAAAACAATAACAATACAGGTTCCAATATTTTCATCATTCTAACAGGAGAAAAACCGTACAAGTGCTCCTACTGTGGCCGTTCTTTCAAGCAGTTCTCACAGCTTCAGCAACACACTCGTCTGCACACGGGTAAGCGATCATTGTCCAGGAAGGACAAAACTGTATTATCTAAAACGTTTACAAAATCCCCAGCGCGGTAATCATTTGTATATATATTCAGAACATAATGCTGATGTCTAGCAATTACCCGTACCAGCCCTTCTTTTACATTGATTAAAATCCATCATTTTAAGTTTCCAGTGCAATGTGTTGACCTTCAGAATATACTTTGAGGTCTGGTTGTTGCTAGTTCCTCATTCAAACGCTTCTGCCCGAACTAACTAACTGCATATCTAACAAATTTTCGATTTCGTTTCATTAAATATTTCACTAAAAACCTGAAGTGCATCGAAGTTTAGGATAAGTTGTTCCTGTCCTTAGCATCTCGTAAATTAAGAGAATATTAAACTGGTTCGCTTAGATCATGCCTAATATTTCCTAGAACGGTAAAATATCAGACTATTATTAATACCATTCAATCGGTTGCGCAATGGTGCATGCATTTCCGACATGAATGCTCACCATCAATCTAAGTGGGTAATCGGTTAAACAATGCAAATGCGCTCAATTCCTCTTCTCTCTTTCTCTTTACGTCTGGAAAATTGGGGAAAATGCGAATATAAGACATCAATCACTATTTTCACACACATCGATTCCAAACTATATAAAGATTTCACTAAACTGCCGACGTGATCTGAATTCGAAGCCTTAAGCTGTAGAACTATCTGAGTAAATATTCTCTTTTGTTTAACTCTGACAAGTTGCAAGTTTGTCCGCGTCACAGTAATGTTTCATAAAATATGAACTAGTTTCGTTAACCACTTTTCTGATATACGCAACTGTCAACCTTAAAATCTAAGTTGGCTTTCAAATGATCCTGCATTTTATGAATATAAACCGGATCGAAGTCGTTCATAAGACGAATGTATTGTTTTCAATGACTATAGGGAAGTTTTGCACGTGGAGAAAATTTAAATCGTCCACTACGTTAGCTCCGTAACTGCACTGATACGTTGATTTCATATCTGAACTGAAAAAAATCATTATAGCAAGTAATTCATATTAGTTCCCGCAGATATGTATGATACATATTTAAAATGTATTGTTAAAAAGGGAAGAATGTGATAAAGGTTGGTACTAGTAATCGCTGGACATCCTATATATGATAAATGAACGAATTATTGGGGTTTAGAAAGTTGCAATGATATTTTCTTATCAGCAGTCCTTTAAACACGATTAGGCGCTATTAGATTTATTTATATGTTAAATGCTAAGAAGGATTGAGTATTTCTTTTGATGCGGTTTAGTTTATTTGATATAATCATAAACGTTTCTCGAAATTCTTTTTTAGAAGTACAGGGTGTTCGTAAAAAAAGTATGTCCCTTCAAATTTTATTTGCATCGAAACTGCGGTTAGTTAGAAACAATTATTTTTCTAATTATGCTGCAACAGTCAAAGTTCTAGCTGCTCCCTACGATAATGTGTAAACGAAAGTTTAGTTCCATCCACGTTCGTTGTAAAACGTCGAGTATTACATTGAAGGGGGTTTCGTTCATTCGCTCTTTAAGCATATCAAGAGAAATTGCATATATATACAATGTGCTTAACAAATACCCCCCAAAAAGAATAAAACACACGGGGTAATGTCAGGAGTACGGTGTGGCCATCACGTCCAGTCCGTTGCCAACCAAACACCTTCGAACATTTAAAGACTAATTTAAATGGAGGGACGCATCCCCCTTGCTGAAAAATTATGTTTGGAATATCGTGGAGTTGTGGATTTGCAGATTGCTTCAACACGTTCCAATACGTTATGCCAGTAACCGTGTTTCCAGCAAAAGAAAGGGGCCAATGTTTCTACCATTACACCACACCAAACATTAACCTATGGGCTAGTTCTCTTTCTCTCTCTCTCTCTCTCTCTCTCTCTCTGTATTTTATGACCACAGAGGAATTTTCAGTGTCCCAGATTCGACTGCTATGTTTGCTAACTTTTCCAGAAACGTGGAAAGTTGACTCACCGCGGAATACGGGTTCTGCCTCAATGTAATCAATCACGTCTTCTGCAAATGCTTTTCGACTTAATTTGTCATGGGATTGAAATTTGTGCACTGACTGCACTTTATATGGGTATGGGTAGAGACGCTTATGAAATATTTTGCTAAGTTTGTCGAGTTTAGACTGGCAACGTATTGGTTTGTTCGGGCTCTTAACATAAGCCTCATGCACATCTTCCACATATTTATCAGACACGGGTCTACTAGTACTCTTACCTTTTAAAATACTTCCTATTGCTTTGAACTTGTGGAGGTGACTTCGCGCGCTCATTGCAACTCATTTTCGAGCCAAAATTCTGTTCGCACGGACATCTGGCAATGAGTCATACGTGCAGTCGATTTCTTGGAAATTCTTCCAAAACCACCGGATACAAGTATTATCCAACTTCAAACTTTCTCCCATACATTTCCATTTACTGGGTAAAAACTGCCAAGAAAGGCAGCTCAAAGTTTATATTATCCACACCTCATTCACCACTCAGTGGGGTCAATCTGGCCACTAGAAACAAGCACAAACTATTACGTCAGTATTTAATTATCCAATCACAGGCCACAAAAATCATTCGAAGGTATGTTTCAAATGGAACAACACTCTCTTGGCTTTTAACTTTCGAAAGATACGCACGGGTTCTAACGCTCCTAAAGATGTAAACTTAACGAAACCTGACGTTATGCCTAACATCATGCCGCGGCCTGTTTACGCTTTTCACCCTTCACTCTAGTGCTACAGCCATCAACCTCTAAACAAGCAAGTGAAAGAAAATCGTCAAAGGTCGATATTTAAATTTAGCGGGTTTCAATTAACATTAATTCGCAACTCTCGAATTCTCAAGTAACTCGGTAGATTTTTAACGTTAACAATAGCCATCATTATTGCATTTACGGAAGACCTTTGCCTTGTCCTTTTCATTGCGTATAGACAGACAGACAGGAAAGCCAAAAGCAATAGCGGGTTCAATATCTATTGAAACCCGCTAAAAAATATTGTGTTTATATGTATCTATTCAGCATCCCTTCATCTCGTCCACCTGCATTCGTCATCTATCAAATACTTTCTGAGATAACTGTCAAACTATGCTTTACGACCGCTCTTCGACTCAGAACCTCCGACAATGACCTCCGGCGATTGGCAATACCTACTTGACAAAAAGCTTCTTTACCCACTGGTCGATACTCCTTCGTACATGTCTATTCTCTTGTATAGGTTTCTGAAATTTCGTTGCCCTTGTGTTAATGTCCATAAACTGTAATCCACAAACGATCTTCGCCTATGTCGATGCCTTCACTGTTGTTTTCAGTGTTTGTTACGTTCTATGAACGCACGTGCATCACGTGGAGACATTCTAGCTATGCAGCAAAAACTTCGATTGCCACATAATTAAAAATAACCAAGTTTCTAGCTTTTGTAGTTTCGACGTAAACGAAAAATTTGAGATTGTGTACTTCTTTTATGAACACCCTGTGTTTTTTATTTAGTACGCGTTATCAAAGACTTGCCTGTAAATACTTCGATAGGTCTAACGACTATTAAAATTTTTTAATCACTTAACAGTTAGTTGTGAAAAAAACAAGCAAATAGAACGTTACTCACCGCTGCCTATAATAGAGATTAAAATTAGGATAATGTTTTTTTATTCTTATTCTAGTGAAGTTAATGCTTACATTGCCATAGTGTTTATTACAGATGTATAAATAAGCACGTAGTTTCCAGTGATTATAGTCCCTCACAGTGAACTTTGCTTTCTATCTTTTATTAAAAATAATACTTTTATATATAATCGCAGTTCACTTCTCAAACTAGCCAATATAAATTAGATTATTTCTTAAAGTAAAGTCATAAATATGTTCAATTACGCATATTTTTGTCCTACTCTTAAAACTGTAAAATATCACAAAGCCGAACTTACAACATTTTGTGAAAGTGCTAAATGAATACGATGTTATTACTTTGTATGATGCGTCATTCATTAGCTCAAGGTATCGTCTTCTCCTAAATATTCCCTTATGACTTTCATCTTCTTATGTCAAATATTTCAATTTTCACCTGTGTGGTTGAAAATCATGCTGCATTAATTTCTTGCTACGTGCTTTTTGCAGTTCTTAGACAAACCTTTAATGCATCACCGAGTATTTCGGAACTGAATTTATTGTCAAAAATCCAAAGATATACTGCAATCTATCCTATAACATTAGCATTCTATTCCCATACGTATGTCCATCCTAGAAGAAATTTGTGAGGTTATAGACCCCCCCCCCCGCCCACTAGGCATCGGGGCTATTTACACCAGTGTCTATTTGTTGTATTAAGTCATTATGTGTTTATAAATATATTACCATTGTATTGGTCACTACGTTGGACAGATGTTTAATAAATTGTTTAGAACATTACTATCCGTCCTTCTATCAATGATTAATATATAAAATACGTGTCAGATAAAACCAGTTTTCACCAATTTTGGTTACGACACATATTCATTTATCTTCATGAGGAAGAGGTCTCAGAACCTTCAAAACGTATATTTTTTTAGGAAATGTTTGCACATTTTTTGATACCTCGCGTCTTTTTTAATAAAGCTTCAAATTCATTTGTTTTTGCAGTACAGAAAAAATATATTCTTGATAATGCAATAACAGGAAAGCTGCATAATATTGAATTTTAATTAAATAATTATTAATATAGAAAGTGAAACATTTAACAAAAGACTTCACGTGTCACGCTCAACATAAAATTCAAAGTAATCGACACAAGATAATTTTTGAAATAATTTATTGAAAACGGTCTGGTTTCAATATTCCCCTAAGCGTCAAAACGCTATTAAAATAAAAAAAACACCATTAAAATTCTTTAACTATTTATTTTTTATTGATCACTAAAACGACGCCATATTCTATGTCGGTTGCATCTCTCATAAGGGGACTTATACCTGAAAAAGTAGTGAATTTAGGGGAAAACATCAATGTTTTGATTTGCAAGCTGAAAAATAAAGTAAAAATTCATCTTTCTAAGGATAATCTTGTTATTCCAATGCAATGACGCCGTCGTATCGAAAAAAAACCTTTTAAGTGTAGTCATGTCACAGATTTGGACGTAAAATTAACTTAAATTTCGTTTTTCTTAAAACCGATTTTTGAGAAAATTTGCATTACGTAAAAGATTCCTTGAGATGCAATTTTCAGTGAATAATTTTATTTTTTTGCGCACGTATTTACTCAACAATAATGAATAAAAAGGTTACTTTTAATTCTGCTGAAGAATAGTATCATATGCTTTTTGTTATATAATATATTTTGTTTATTATAATCGAATGAGCAAAAATGCCAATTTATGAACAGTGGGTAAGTTTTTATTTTTTTTAAACAAAAACTATTGAAAGCAGAGTACAATTGCTCAGTAACTTTTATAAGCATGGTTCCTATGATTAGTTAGGAAAAATATCAAACTTTTTATTTAAAAAATACACCACGTGGAACATCCCAAATATTGCATTTAAAATTGAAGTAAACAACATATAGTGAAAAACCTATTATAAAGGCTAAAACATCTCAAAAAGTTATCTTTCATGGCTCAGAAAAATTGGTTCAGAAAAATGTTCAGAAAAAAACATTTTTCAGAAAAATTGGTTAGGTTTATCAGAAAATACTTTTTTCAGGTATAAGTCCCCTTAGCGGTAACTGTGCATAGTTTAGCTATATTGATGAGGGAATTTAAAACACAGAGCAGAGTTACGTGTGGCATAATATTCGATATAAAGATGCCTATTATCCTGCGTCGCAGTGTTGAAAAGTTGAGTTATGAGTAAAAATCCTGATTGAAGTTTAAAAATGAGTAAATGAGTAACCATATTCGTCATTTTTCGAATATTTAAATGCGGATGGCAAAATAATTTTAAGAATTGCATCTTTTTTTTTTTAGAATTCGGTCATGGCAAAAAAGTTATTTTCCCAAATTTGCAGGTTCTGAGCCCTTTAACGTCCATCTTTTCAATTTCTCGTTTTAGTAAAATATCTGTAGTCCTTTTTAAGTTCATTATTTCATGAGTATTTGCACAAAATTCTATTTTTTGCATTTCATATATTAATGCCCCTATTTTAGGCGTTTCTTATCTCTTTATAATAATCTCCTGTACAAGATTGTAGTCTTTTTTTTTATATTGATGTTCTTATATGAATCTCTTCATTTCTCTCCCTCTCTCTCTCCTTATCTTTCTTTAATACTTTTGTATAAATATTTCTTATTATATTAACATTGTTCGAAATTTTCCATATACACTTTACTTACTAGCATTTGGTCACTAATGCAGGGTTTCCACGCACCTGGAAACTTAGAGCTTTCTGGGAATTTAAAATTATCCGTACAAGTCCGTGAAAAAAGATCATTGGGTCAAACCTGTAAAATCAGGAAAATCTTCATAGCTCCTGCCTTTAATAGCTAAATCTAAAGCTAGTAGCTAAAGTAGAAGAGGGAGCTGGCGCACAGTCGCCATTTTTGTCCTGCCGTCTTATCACATGATCCCATTCACTGCTGCGTTAAAGTTGAGTGATTTACAAGGATGTTATTTTTAATAAAATAGGGTGAAATGGGTGAGTGTTCCACTGGGAATTGTTCTAATCATTCGAGGAATAAACATAGAATGTTTGCAGCGTAAAGTTTGTTTTGATTATTTGCATTATAATTTTACATTAATCGAAAACTAAGCTAGGGTTGCAAATTGTATTTATTGGCGACATCTTAAAAGTTGCGCCAATGTTTACGTTCGTCGGATAATCGCGGATTTTTGATTATTTTTATGCCAAAATAGCGATCATTGCGCCAATGCGTAAAACCTTTATCGCCAAGGTAAATGAAACGGGGAGCGTGCAGGAAAATGGCGGCTGATGTCCTGACCTATATTTCTAGAGGCTCTAGCTAAATCCCTCGCCAACGTAAAACCGTTTTCCCCCGCAACCGAAGTTTTGTTAAAGCTTAAAGGAAATTTTGCTAGAAAAGTCAGGGAATTTTCCTGGAAAAGTCTTTTGCTAAAACAGTCAGGGAATTTTTGTCTCCAATATAAGTGAGAACCCTGTAATAGATCCTCTTTGTTTAGACTCTAATTTTCTTCTTCATATTCGTGTGTATTTCTTTATATAAAATTATAGTATATATTACAAATTAATCAGGTGTATGGTCCACATACCTTATGTTCGCACTGAACTATTTCTGTGAACTTTGTTTTCGAACTTTCATCTTGATAAATCGTATCCGACCTACCTTCATTTCTTTTTCCCCTTTAGAACTTGTCGTTCACCTACAAAATATAGTTGCAAATGGTTTAAAACAGTTTTAATGAACATTAATTTGCGAGGTAATTTTTTATTCCCCAGCATAGAATCTCTTATCCCATAATCATCGACTAAATAGCCACAATCTGTAAAGGACGTTTGTATCATATTTTCATCGTGAACTTATTCTTCGTGTCGTTTATATATTTATTCACTTTCATTGGTTATCGTTGTCTTCATAATCCCTCAGATTATTCCATGAGCAAACCTGGTGTGCAAAACGCGAAAATAAAAACCATCTCTCTCTCTTCATTCTCGATACTTTGCAAAACTGACAAATTCCTAAAACCAAAGTACATTATTCTACGTTTTGCAGAATTTCGAGTGCTCTATTTTTTTTCCTATTTATACATAGACCTTACGACACTTCTACTAAGTTCACTACCAAATGGCGTCCTCTCGTTTATAATAAAATACGTTGATTAATTGATTACGATTACGAATTGGCCAATCGTGATGATAGTAATTGGTTATTTGCGAATAATAGTAATTGATGTTTGTCTTGACAAACTTTAATTAGCTGAATCCTGTTGTAGTTGTCAATAATTCACTGATGACCGCCGTTCTTCTATCTTTATGCGTGTAATAATCTATTTAAATTGATACTTTATTTACTGTACGTGGCGATTATCTATGTCGATTGACCTAAATTCGAAAAATTAGACAAGGACGATATTTTTCTAGACTATCTCTTCCTATTCCAGACTACTCTTTTCCTCAATTTAACAATGAAATTAATTTATGTACCATTCACATTAAACTTGTCTTTATAAGTGTTAATAATTTGGTACTTCAAACTTAATTATAAGCAACATTACGACGTCTGTAAGGGTTTTATATATGATTACTGAAGAACCCTCCGCCAGCAATAACGCTTTAATTGCATTTGCACTCCATTAACAATATTCTTGTCGCATACCCAATGACACAAATTGCTGCGTCATTCCTTTGTTTTGCCATACTTTGTAGCTTCATCATTTGTGCCTTCCCTCCGTCTGAAGAAACCTGCTTTGTACTCACTCTTTATAATTAATGTTGTCCCCCTTATGGAGCGTTGTGTTTTTTAGACTGATCGTTATTAGTTATTTTTAAAAATATCCGTGAAATGATTGTAAGAAAGTTATTTCAGTTTTAACACAAAGTTGTGTTAAACAGTTGTGTTAATAGTGTAAATAGAGAGCGTTGACCAATTCATATTACCATGGGGAAAATATTAAGATTAAATTCCTTTGATTGCTTTAGTAGATTTACATACATATTCATAATAATAATAATAATAAAATTTAAAATTAAGCGCTGAAGATTTAGTTACTACGTAGATGATCGTAGCGCCAGATCTTTTCCTTAGACTATTGTATGTTTATGCTGTCTTTTTCAATGCCCCCTGTGTTAGAGGACCACCTGTCAAGATGACCAGTTTTAGAAGGGGAACTTCAAGTGGTCGCCTAATGCAGGTTTTAATTCAATTTCTTACGTTTTCAGGGGAACGCCCGTACAAGTGCCATCTTCCAGAGTGCAACAGGGCGTTCATCCAACTGTCGAATCTGCAGCAACACTTGCGGAACCACGACTCCCAAATGGAGAGGGCTAAGAACCGGCCCTACGTCTGTAACACATGCGGCAAGTGCTTCGCTACGGACAGCTCACTCCGTACCCACGGATCCAAAGTACAGTGACGCTATTTATATTTTTTACATAAAATTTAGTATAATTGCCTTATATGATCACATTGAATTCGTAACTGAACGAACAACTGGAGGTTCAGTCTCATAAATAATTGTTTAATTATCATAACCTACTGTTTACGCTAACATATCATAAGCTGTAATTGTAACGTGTTTATATGTTGGTTCCTGAAGGCCTGAAAATTATTTCAAAGGCTCCTGTGGTACAAAAGGGTTCAGAAAGGTCGATTTAAACCTTTGCACTCCACTGGCTCCGCTGGAGCGACATTCAGTATATTGCTTTGAATTCCTTTGGCTAAATAGCGTGAAGTGCAAAGGGTTAAATGAGCAGGGTTACCATAGCATGTTGTCTTGTTACATGGTACCGTGTCCGTCAACGTATAGTTTTCAAAATCATTATGGGGGTATCTATGTACATTTATACATTACAATATATGTGGAAATTGCAATTTTTTAAATTATTGACTTTACAGGCCCATTTAACTCTACGTTTATGATCACGTCTTTCTCCATTGTAAGAGAAAGGATTTCAACACTCTGTACCCAGCAATGCAATCAGAATTTCTCAGACGTAAACTACGATATAATGACACCTGTTGTTGGCTGACACCTGTCATCGGCTAATCCAAGTAAACAAGGGTGACAGAAGCTACTTGTCTCCCCCTCTATTAATTTTGCTGAAAGAAATCTAAACACATTGAACAGCTAGCTCATTGTAAACTTTACATCTTCGTACGTTTTACTAGTTCTTAAGTAAGCAAACGATTAAACGAGTTAAAACAGTGGCGGCTCGTGACTTCAAGAACGGGTGAAGCGGCAAGCCCCTCCTCCACCCCCCAAAGAAACACGAAAAGTGGCCAGCATAAAATAATTGTATTATTATGATTGATATATATATCATCATATTCAACCATTATCTATCCACTGCTGGATGAAGGTCTCTCCAAATGCTTTCCACACAAGTCTATCCTGAGCAATTCGCTTCCACGTCACCCCAACCTGTTTTCTTATTTCATCCACCCATCTAGTTTGAGGACGTTTTCTAGGTCTTCGGTGGTCTCTTGGAATCCAGTTCAGAATTTCTGTTGTCCATCGTTGATCAGTTCTTCTTGCAATATGCCCAGCCCATCGCCATTTCAGCCCTTTTACTTTAACAATGATGTCCTCTACTCTAGTTTGCTCTCTCACCCAAGTGTTTCTTTTTCGATCTCTCCTAGTTATTCCAAGCATGCACCTCTCCATGCTCCTTTGCGTTGTCTGTAACTTTCGTATTGCTCCAACTGTTAGACTCCATGTCTCTGATCCATAAGAGAGGACTGGCAATACACACTGGTTGAAGACCTTTCTTTTTAGACACAAAGGCAATTTCCCCTTCAGGATAAAACTGTTTCTTCCAAATGCACTCCAGCCAAGTTTAATACGTCTGTTGAGTTCTTTCATAATGTTGCCATCCATTGAAATCAGCTGGCCAAGGTAAATATATGAATCAGCAATTTCTAGCTCAATGTTGTCAACTTGTATTTTTGTTTCCTCTACGAAATTATTGAACATGATCTTAGTTTTTTGTAGGTTCATCTTGAGTCCAACTTCTTTACTTCTAGTTGAGAGCTCCTGTACCATGTCTTGGAGTTCTAATGGGTTCGTTGAAAAAATAACAATGTCATCAGCAAACCGCAAATGATTTAAATATTCACCATTTATTTTTATTCCCTTGTTATTCCAATTTATCTGCTGAAAAATCATCTGTAAAGCTGAAGTAAAAAGTTTTGGAGAAATGGTATCTCCCTGCCTCACACCTTTACCAATTTTGATAGTTTTGGTATCTTTATGTAACCGAAATTTTGCACTTGCATTTTTATACACACGTTTCACCATGTCAATGTACACATCCTCAATGTCTGTTGATCTTAAAGAGTTGATGACTGCTGATGTTTTAATAGAGTCAAAGGCCTTCTCATAGTCAATAAATGCCACACACAATGGAAGTTCATATTCATGTGTTCTTTCAATTAATTCTCTTAATACTTGAATATGGTCCACTGTACTGAATCCACTTCGAAATCCAGCTTGTTCTCTTGGTTGAGCTGCATCTAATTTTTTCTGCAGGCGATGTGTTAGCACTTTTGTGAAGATTTTATAAATAGCAGGTAACAAGCTAATTGGTCGGTAATTTTTCAAATCCTCTTTATCACCTTTTTTATGCAAAAGAATTACTGTTGCAGAATCCCATTGGTTTGGTATGTTACCGCTGTTAAGACATTTGGTAAAGAATTTTGCAAGTATGTCTTCTACATATTCTCCAGCTTCTTTTAGGATATCTAATGTAATACCATCATCACCAGGGGCTCTTCCTTTCTTCATACTTTTTATTGCAAATGAAACTTCTTCTTTTAAGATTTTAGGAGCTGTTCCTTCGACTATTTCAATGTCTTCGTTTAATCCACTGTTACTTTCGTATAGATTTTTGTAGAATTCTTCAACTCTTCTAAGTATTTCTTCCCTATTTCTTGTTACGGTGCCATCCTCTCCTTTTAATGCAATGATGTGTTTCTTCCCAACAGATAAACTTCCTTTAACAACCCTAAGGCTCTTGTTATTTTCAATGGCTTTCCTTACTAGCTCACAGTTGAATTTTCTTATGTCTTCTTTCATGCTTTTGCGCAGAGTTTTACAAAGTTCTATGTACTCAATCCTGGAACTGGTATTTTGATTGTCCACCTTCATATCTCTTCGCCTTTTCATGAGCTGTTTCGTCTTCTCAGATAATTTGCTATTGTGCTTTTTACAGGTTACACCACCAATTTCCCCAGCAGTTTCAACTATTGTCTTAACAATGTTTTCATTTGCTTCTGAGATGTCAACTTCTTCAATAAGTCCTTCCAGTGCAGAAAAGCGATTTTTTAATTCCAACTTGAATGCCTCGGTATTTTCTTTTAATTTCTTTAAATCCACCCTCTTACTTACTTGTTTCCTAATGAGCTTCTGTCGTTCTAATTTAGTATTTAAGTGCACTTTACATCTCACCATTCGATGATCACTTCCAGTATTAAATCTGTTCAGTACACTGCAATCTTTAATTTTTTACCTCTAGAAACCTCTGTGCTAATCAAAAATCTCAATTTTTATTTCTGATCAAGCCATACCTCTGTTTTGGTAATTTTTACCTTTTTCCCCATGCAAAACCTCTAGATTCAGAGGTAAAACCTCTGATCTGGCAATACTAGCTGACATGATGATGCGATAAAAATTTCTCTTCTCTGACAGTACTTGCTTTCGCCGTAAATATTCCATCGCCATGGTAACCATGTTCGCAAAGCATTTCCGTTTTGAAGCGAAGCTCTGAATTTCTATCGTCGCTTCATTCGGCCCTTTTTCTCGGCGGGCAATATTTCGTTGGTGCGTTTAACGCGTTTAAAGCGCTGACTTAAAAACGTAGCCTTCTGTTCCTGAATGTAATTCCAATTATATTAAAGGAATTAAATTAAAAAAAAAAAAAAAATAGTGGGCTCAAAATAAAATTCTAAATTTTATTTTTCTAATCAAATTTTAAATTTGACAAAAAAATAAAAATAATTTGGAGATTAAATTAAAAAAACTGTTCAACCGCCCAATTTCTTTAGGTGAAGTGCCGTTTCACTCGCGTCATCTGAATAGCCGCCATTGGTTAAAAATCAAATTTAAGCAAATAAGATACCTTTTCAGCAATGATTCATGGATTCGGAAGGATTGAAGTAGGTATGAGTGTTAAATAGCGCATCGTAATCTACATCTTGCGGCTTCATGTGATTTTATCTGAATTTACAAATGTTTGTCCTTTACAAATCTAGTTTGCTGTGAAAAAAAATTAAATGTTATACTAATGTTGGAGACGGAACAGAGTGAGAATGTCACTGAATCAGCATACTCTAATTCACAAGTTACCTCAAAAGTTGTGGAATGTTTAAGCATCAGCTATCAATGCTTTAAGTTTTTGGATCGAATTCTCATAACTCTTATTTCAAATCAATCTCTGATGTTAAAAAAAAAGAAAAGGGAAAAATGGGGAGAAAATGGAGGAGGCATTAAAATCAGGGAGCAGGTAATTCTCTAAAAAAACAGGAAGTAAGTATAAAGAAACGGAACACTAAAAGTAAATGCAAACAGTTATAGGAGAAAAGGGAGATGATGAAAAGCATGGGTAACTGAAAAGGTAAAGTAATAGTGTTAAAAATTCTTCAAAAAAAATAAAAAATAGTCTTGATATTAATCTCATTGCAAAAATTTAACATTGAAGAATTCAACAGATTGTAAATCGGCATACTTTATAGAAATTTTTAAATGAATTTAGATTTTGTTGTTGAATACAACGGCATTATGCTTTCGCGTGAACTTTTTCATGAACAAAAAATAATGAATTGATCATCTTATTTAGTATCTATGTTGTGACAGAGATGCCAAAAAATTATGTTTCGTTGATTGGCGCTATTCAACTGAAACAGGACTTCGAGATTGCGAGGCAACTGCAGAAATCATGGATGATTAGTAAACTGGAAACCAGAATGGACCAGATGGTTGAAGAGGACTGTGGCAAGTGTGGTGACTGCGACAAGTGTGATAGGAACTCACACATTTCATCCCTCGCAAACCTACTGTGGCGTATGAGAAATGATTTGAACTGTGGATGGAAACGGGGCGTTCTTTGTGATGGTAGCATTTGTTCTATGGAGGGCACTGAATTTTTTGTCCACAGTTTTATTTTGTCAGCAGCTAGCTCGAAGTTTTATGCTAATTTTCGAACAGGAGGAATTTGGAAATACTCATTACCTAATTATTCTGGCATTGTAGTACAGATATTAATAGACTCTGCTTACGGGGTTGAAATAGATGAAGTACTCTGTGAAAAGCATGTGCAGGAGGTTTTAAGCCTTTGCTCTGATTATTCAGTTCGTGGATTGATGAGTCACTGTGAGAGTTTAATGTTGAAGTGGCTGTTTCCTGACAACTGTGTTTCTTACTATTATTACGCTAAAACTTATAATCTACAAAAACTCGAAAACCGGTCAAGACTCGTTATTCTTCGAAACTTTTCAAAAGTTTATAATTCGACTGAAAACCTAAAGTTATTACAATACGAGGATTTTATGTCTTTATTGGATGATGATTTGTTGAACGTTGTAGCTGAAGAGGAATTGTTGGTCGCCGTTTTACGGTGGGTTAATTGTAATCATCCATGTCGCAATAAACATCTATCTAAGCTTTTTTCAGCCATCCGATCTGGACTTTTTCGACATCCTTCAATAGCTTCAGCTACGTTGCCTTGCCCTATACAACAAATGCAGGAAAATTATTTTAGTAACCAGAGCATTATACCAACAATTAGCAAGCATAGCTGTCCTCGAATATCGCCAAGCCTTGTGTTTTCTATCGGTGGCTGGTGTTCTGGTGCAGCCACAAACCGTATCGAAGTATTCAATAGTAAGGCAAGTTCATGGACTTCGATAGATGATCCTTATTGTGATATTTTTGTAAGAGCCTACCATGGCATGGCCTTATTGAATGGCCGTATATACATATTTGGAGGTTACGATGGTAATCACTGCTATCGATCAGTGAGATGCTTCGATCCGGCAACTGCACAATGGTCCATCTGCAACTCGATGCAAGAGGAACGTCTATATGTGTCTGTAGCCGTCGTTCAAGATATAGAACTGTATGCATTGGGAGGATTTGATGGTCTTCATCGTAAATCCTCATGTGAGAAATTTCTACCAAGTCGTAATCAGTGGCTACCGATTGCTCCCATGAACTGTGTACGTAGTGACGCATCCGCTGCAACATGTTGCTTCAACAAAAAGATCATGATATGTGGAGGATTTGATGGGGAAAGGGTGCTGTCTTCAGCAGAAGAATACATCGTTGACGCTAATCAGTGGACCATGATATCTCCTTTACCAGGCCCAAGAAGTGGTCACGGACTGACTCTCTGTGGTCAGTTCTTATATCTTATCGGAGGATTTGATGGTACAGACAGAGTCAACACAGTGTATAGATATAGCAATCAGGAAGAACGGTGGATGACAGAACCCCCTTTGCGCCACTGTCGGAGCAACTTCGCCGTTTTTATTCTAAATGGCTGTCTGCATGTTGTCGGAGGTTTTGATGGCAGAACGCTCATCTCATCTATGGAATATTTGAACAGTGAAAATCGAGTGTGTTGGAAGTATGCACCCAGCCTTACTTTAAAACGAAGTGCTTTCAGTACTTGTGTCGTAACAGATATACCTAATCCTCAGCGCTATACCACTCGTGAGCAATGTGGAAAACAAAATGTGTCCTACAACGTTCCTTGATAAAAATATATATATATATTCGTAAAATCTAAAAGGATTGAAAATTTTTAGCAAAACACACTTGTGAATTTTGTTACGCTGTTTGGAAGAACTGCTGTTTGGTACTCAAACTATTTATGTAAACATTCTTCTGCATAAAACAAAGACATCCCTGCAAGAGAGTCATCTGTGGAAGCACCTTTATAAAAAAATTCAGTCGCTAAAATTTGCCAATTTCCTTTCGTATGAGAACATAACATTTTTTAATTCATGAATTAAATCAAACGCAATTTCGTTATCTCATAAAAGTGATATATTTCTTACATTATTACCAAACTGTTTTTCCTAGATGGCTGTTGTTTAGAAGTGAGCAAACGTAATAGAACTGTCATTGTAAATAATAATCAAAATTTCATTCCAAATTATGTATTTTAGAATTCGTTGACCGTTTTGTACTGCCATTGACAAAAGTCTCCAAGTACAGATACCATCGATATAACAGCCGCCAATTTGCAGTGAAAAAAAAAATCGTTACTGGCTTCAGATTATAATAATGACGATTTGTTTTCATGTGTTGTCCTTTTTTACGCCTTCAAGTATTATTTTTAACCTCATTTGCTAAAAAAATTGTCTTTCCGTTAATTGTTTTTATGATAAAAATGTATAATTTGGTGTCTCTTCATTGTCAGCTCTCGCCAAAATTAAATCAAAGAAATAAAACGACACCAGTCTACGCCATTTTGAAAGAATGCAACCTAAGACGATTTTTTAACAATCTAAGTTGGCGACTGCGTGACCGTGTTTATAACAGCTCTTACACACTGTTTTACTTACCTTTTTAGTTTTTTTACTTACGTTTTAAGATTTAATTGATTTTCACTTTTTTCGTTACTTTTACATTTTTCATGGATCGAAATATGCGCTTTTTAAATTTATGTGTTTAGTTGTGCATGGAAAGATGCAGAATAAAATTTTACGACAATGGGCCTTTTTATTAAGCATAAAAAATGGCGCACAGTTAAACAAAATAGTCAGTAGATAATAAAAATAACTTTTAGAAATGTAGGTATCAGTGCTAAATGATAACCTTAATAGCCGTTTTGGTTAGATCAGGCGGTTTTCAAACTTTGGCACAAGTGCATGGATCGTCACCTAGTTCTCTTTTCTCCTAAAAATGCTTTATAATTTCAGAAGAGCGGTTTGTGTCATCATGGTTAGGCGTCTCAGCGTTTATAATGCCATTTGCACGAGTTCTGTGTTTTTACCAAGCATTCAGCATTTTTCAGATTTAGGCATAACTCGAATGTGATCTAAATGGACAAGTGCGAAGCGGAGAGAGGGGTCTCTCCTCACTAACCCTTCACTGATTCAGGAAAATTACAGGGCCCCAAAACCAGCGTAAACAACATGCAGCACGTTAGTTGCCGTGTTGCCAGCCAATTCGGAAACAGTTAAAAAAATCTGTAGATGACGGACTGTACACTTTTACCCAAACTTCTTTTTTAAACCAAAACTGTTTTCAATTTTGTATATTAATTAATTTTTACATTTCAAATCTTTTTTAACCCACGACGCTCGTAACCTCTAATAAATTATTGACGGCTCCCAAATGTATAAAAACGTTTAAAACACATTTTATGAATATTTTCATATAACACACCATGTGAAATATTACGTGATCGTTGCTACTCCTTTGATCTAAACTCATGGTGCACACTTTGAAAACCCTTTCTATATAGATTCCCGAGATCGCAAAGGTCGTCGTCCTTCTCTTTTCCTTCCTTCCTTCCTTTCTTCTTTTTTTTAACAAATTGGCCCTAACTAAACAACATAAAATTTCACCAGGAAATTTCATAGCAATTGTTAAGTTTACCCTGCCAAATGAAGTCGTTCTCCCATATAAATAAAAACAGAACACGTATGAACTGAGAAAAACTAATACAGACTGCATAAGGAAACGAGGCGGTTAATAGCTAGTAATTTGACTGTCATTAACGATGAAATTGGCTTTACGACGCTGTGTAGAGTCCTTGTTCGATTCCAGGGTTGGATATGTCATCTTTTTTTTTCCCCTCTAAGGAAAACGACCAAGAAGTTTGCCTTACCAAATGAAGCCATTCTCTACATAAATGAACTAAGAACTTATACTAACTGAGAAGCATTAAAATATATAGAACAAAATCTAAGACG
This sequence comes from Dysdera silvatica, assembly GCA_006491805.2. Lineage (NCBI taxonomy): Eukaryota > Metazoa > Arthropoda > Arachnida > Araneae > Dysderidae > Dysdera > Dysdera silvatica. The sequence continues at coordinate 44,756,181 of QLNU02015003.1, read as the reverse complement.
TTCTATAGTCGGTAATTAGATAGTCCTTAATAATGAGAGTGGCTTTTCGTCACTATATAGGGTCTTGAGTTCAATTCCGAGATTGGGAATGTCGTCCTTTTTTTTTTTTTTAACTAGTTTGGTCCTGCTAAATAAAACCGTTACAAGATTACTGATTACAAGAAAGTAAAATATGTAATGACTGAGAAAAACTAAAATAAATGAATAAGTCGTTTAGTTTAATTTGTAAATAGAAGTTAACGTTATGAGCGTAAAGTTAGAGAGTTGATTTCGACGTGTCTCAGACGGACTTGGTCTTTCTGACGATAGATGGCCAAGTGCGTCGGAAACATGCGTCGAAACCAACTTTTTAACTTTGCATTCATAACGTTGATTGACTGCTACTTGTAAAACTAACCTGTGTAGTGAGTGCTACGTCAACTTATTTTGCAAAGTCGTTTAATTTCTAGACGTTTGTTGGTCATTCACAAGGAAAGTAGATTTACTTTACTATATAAGGTTCCATGTTCGATTCCATGATTGCGATCGCTTCCGAAACCAGCCACGCTCCAAGGAGCCGTGACACGCAGTTTGAAAGCCCCAAGATTAGGTTATCCTTCTTTCAATCTTTTCCATTTTAACAGGAGGCGTTTCATAGCTCAGTATATCGGCGATTTACATCAAGGCGGGTTCCCTAGCTGTGCACATTTCGTGCAGCGTGTAACGTAAAACGCCGTGCTTAATACGTTGCAGACTTAATAGCGAACCTTACACGATCAGTAATAATGTCATTACCTCCAAAAGCCTTGCTTCATTATACTCGTTTTATTACTTTTCAACCTTACATGTCATTTGAAATAATTATTTCAAATGGTCTGTAACATTGAAAACAGCGATAGAGTAATGAAACAATACTTCATGTAGAGTACGCTAAACACTAGAAAACTAGTACAAGTGTTTTTCTACAGCGTTCACTGTGTTCTGCGCCTATGAAATACGCGACAAAACAATCGACTCACCCTTACCGTATTATAAATACAAACGAGGGTTTTTTAGTTAACCGCCATTTTATTCCGTTAAGGCTCGTTTTCCTAGATGCGCATATTTTGCGGCGCAACAAACTCCGAGAACTGGCTCAAACAATAGAAAACCAATGGAAATGTTTCCGTAGAATGCGCATTACGCTTTCATTGGTTTTATTGCCCGAGTTTCATCTCTGCGTTTCACATCATTGCGCCGCAAAATATGCGCGTTTTGGAAAATGCGCCTTTAGTAAAATTGTATTTGATGCTGTAATTTGGAGCGAAGATTATTTTTATGTGCGTATATTTGTGTATTGATCTGTTACTTTGACAATGGATGCGATATGTTAGTGGTCTGCATGTCGCCGATTTTAAACTATTGCTAAGATCATCGCTAACACAAGTTTACCAAAAAGTCGGAAAAGATGTCACAATGAAGAAGGCCTTAATTTTCGAAGTGCCATAATTGGCCGTCATCCCAACTGTGCCAAATGTTGCCAAAAGCATTGGTAATTACATTTAAACCACGATAGTACAGTAGGTGACAGCATTTGAAACCATGGATGACGAACTTGTGATACGGGTGTCATAAATAAAATAACAGACAAACTAATTTCATGGAAAGTTGGAATTCAGAATACCTTTTCCGTTCGTCTTCTATACACAATCATGACTACACTGCAATAATGATTTTTGCTGTCACTAAGCAAATCGTACTAGCTACACGTGCAATGACGTCACAAAGTACACGAAAATTTTTAAGCCAGTTTTAACACTCAACCTTGAAGAAAAGATTTAGCCACCACCACTGTGTACTATTGCAGCTATTTCCAACACGCGTTCTGCCGAAATCTGGGATGGGGTCGGAAGAAGATGGGGAATTTTAAAAATAAGTTTGAAATTGTATATAAACCTTTTAATTGCTTAGCTAATATTTTACGTAAGATAGTAGAAAAAAATATGGCAATTAAAATCCTCCATACTTTAGTTAATTAGCAATTAACTAGCCAGTGCGTATCCAGAAATTGAAAATAAATTAACTGGCGAAGAAAAATTTTTATATTTGATGAAAATTAACGTTTTCAACAGCCAAGTACCACTCTCTTCGGAGTAACCAACATTAAATAATAAAAAATAAATGAACAAATTTTTTTTTTTCGGGTTCTAAAAATCTTTTTATTGTTAATTTCTAACTTACGGTAACAAAGATTCATGACTCGCTGCGCTTAAACGTTATATAAAATAAAACGGTTGATAGCTATTTAGGAAGCACGTTAGGCTTCCTTCTTCGGAATCTTAGTTATAGTTTAGATGTAACTTGTGTTCTGTTTTATATAATACCGTAAGGTAGTTAGCGCCATCTATCGCACCCCCAAAGCTGTAATTTCACGTTGATGAATTTATGCCAAGTCTTGTAGATCTTTGATGTGGTAATGTCATTCACGAGAAATTCTTCGTTCTGGTTAATGAGGAGGACTTACAAAACTAGAAGTCTACCCAGAACAAGGTTTTTGAAAAATGGACTTTTGCAGATATTTTTGTTTGTTTTGTGGCAGTGTTGTGATTGAAAATGTTGGCCGAACAAACTATATTATGTGTCCATAAGAGGATTGGACTTTCACGTTATGTTTAAAATGAAGATTTGGGCTCAAGTATCCAATGCTGTTGTAGAATGGAAGATTTGCAGGTTTCTCTGCTGCTTTTTTAATACATACACATACCTTTTGTTTCTCTTTGACGTTCAGGTGTAGTGTGCATCATGTTCGGCCAATATAACATTATCCACATTCATATGGTATATTGTAGATGCCCGATGAATTAGTGGCTTATATAATGTGCTTAAATTTAGTTGTCTATTTATGTGTTGGGTAGAAAAGGATTTTGAGATTCGCGATTGTTTAAGGACTGTAGTCATTTTAAATTTCGAAGTGGAGAGATTTTTTTCACAATTTAAAACATTATTAACTGGCAGACGTCAAAATTTCACATTGGACAATTTGAAAAGGCATGTAGTTGTAATGCGCAGTTAGAGAATAGGTCACTCAAACAAATCCGCCTTAAACACTAAAATATTTTCATTTCAAAAATACTAAAAAATTTGTGATATTAAATAGTTAAATCATTCGTTTTTCAGTGTCAAATTCTTTTATTCTAGTTTTAAGATGATTGAGGGGATACGCACATTATATTTTCAGAACCAGTCTTTAGACCCTAAATTCTTTCTTGAAGTGCTCGAGTTTTGCTTTTATTTTTTTTTTCTCACTATTTTACATGCCTTTTTCCACAATTTTAAATGACTTTTTCCTTAATGTCCATTTTAAATTTTTAGTGTCTTTTTGCTTACTTTTTTTTGTCATTTTTATTGCCTAAACTTCCGGTCTTTTATTGGTAATGAAGTATTTTTTAAATAACGTATGTAAATGTTTTTTGGCATAGCACACTTACGTTAGTGAGCTTCAGTATAGAGTAAGCAACTATATTCAGTATAGAGATAGCAACTGTATGTACACTGGGAGGCTAACATTCGTGTAACTCGCTTTAGTGCTGCCGTCTGGTGTTGAACCAGCACTGTACCCCAAGGCAGGTGCGGCTCGAGGTTAATTTTGAACCCGGGCGGCATGGCAAGGATTATTTTTTGGCGCCCCACCTCCTCCGGCGAAAACAGGAGATTTTCACAGATGCACAGTGAGCCATATACCCTATAAAAGTGGCCAAAAGTCTCTGAAAGAATTTCTCTAAACTTTTCCTTTTTAGAGAGATTTTCTACTGTTGGGTAAATTAAAAAAAATTTGAACTTGACTTCAGTTCGGTGCCCTCATCCAAACGGGGGCTTGGGCGGCCGCGCGGGTCCCTCGATCCTTAAGCTGCCCCTGCCCCCACGTATGCCAAGAATTGGTCAAGCTAGTTTCAGAATTGAAGAACATAAAGCATATGGAAAAGAATAAAAACTCCTCAAACCTTACACACAGCACTCTGTCACCAGGCGCAGATTTAGAGGTGCGAGGGGCGATCTCCCCCCCCGAATGACAATTGAACATTGAAAAGATGCAAGGTAAAGGTCCAATGAGGTATCATTTCCAAAAATCGCCATTAATCTCCCCCCCTTGACTGAACTCTAAACTCGCACACAAAAATTTAGATTTAAAAAGTTAGAACTTGTTTTCAAACCTTCTTCTCATTTGGATAGACCTTGCTTGACTTTCTTTTAAACGTTTCGTGTTAATCGAATAAAGAATCTCTTGAGGATTACATTACGACCGCAAAGATCCATATGGCTCGGAATAAATTCCTCGAAATAAATTACGTCTTCTGCCGATAGATGGCGCTAACTCCTTCGAGCTGTTAAAAACTGGTTTTAAAAATGTGCAGTTAACGCCATTTTTTCCTCCCATTTAATTATTTTATTATTATTTGTTTTTATATGCACATTGTATTTTTTATATATATAATGTATTTTTTTATGTATAATGTATTTTTATATGTATAATTTCCATATGCCTGTGGCTGGCGGTTTTTTCCCAGATACCCTTTCTCTGTGGCGGATACACAGGGAGACGAAATTAGTGGAATTTCCCTTCCCAAATCCATAGAAATGCGGAGAAAATCGAGATTATAACGACGGAATTTTTTTTAAACAAATCTGATCTCCTTTCTTCTTTCTTTTTTTTTTTTAATTGCTCGTTAAATCCAAAGTTCAAAACAAAATTTCTCTAAAAGCAGTTAAATTGTATTGCGCTTAATCATTATACCAAATAAAATCCATATTTTCCTTTCTATACGGAAATTCGCCAAATGCGGGTTCGTTATAAGTGGGTCCTACTATATTTTAAATTACCCCACCCCCGAAATCCTTCTCTGAATCCGCCTCTGCCTTTCTAACTTTGATCTTTTATATAGACGAACCTGCATAAGTGAATAAGTAAACAAACGCCACATAATTGCGAAAACGGCATAAGTGCATAAAATTTGGTCTCAAAAATTCGACATCACAAACGGACGACGAGTCGTCCGTTTGTGATGTCGACGGGCGTCCAGAGCGGTCGTCGTCGTTGACGGACTCCCGACCTTCCCGGAACCGCTTGTGCCACATGAAAGTTTGGCTTTTTTTCATCGCCCCGTCACCGTAGGCTTTCCGAAGCATTTCGAGTGTCTCCGCCCCGTTTTTACCCAGTTTCACACAAAATTTGATTGCATAACGCTGCTCCAAAAACTGGTCCATTTTTTGATCGACGAGGGTGCAGTAGATACCTCTGCGCGGAGCGTGACCCTGCCTCAACAACTGCCCGCAGGCGACTGATACCGGTCTCGTTTCCAAGCTCAGATCCCCCACCAACTTCTCCGCCCGAAGCTCCGCCCCGTCAGCCAGCGTTGCCAACTACAAAAAATCATTCCGGGAACTTCTGGGACAAACCCTGTAAATAACTTATTAAAATAATTTTCCTGAATTGTGCTTTTCATACCACATTACCTACTGAAAAATTTGAAAATCTTGTACTTTTGACTAAACTTCTTCCAAAAGTTACCATTTTGCACCAAAACTAATATAATTTATATAAAATTATTAAGCCTATATATTTCTCAGGAGAAAATGTTTGCCAAATATGTAACTAAAACTTGAAAAACAAAAAGTGTTTTTAGCTAAATTATTTAATCTGTAAGGAATTTTTATCATACCAATCTCCTTTGCCTTATATATAGTCATACACATTTTAAATGAAATAGAAGATGAAGCATCAGCTTTGCGATTATATAGTTAAACTCTTTTATAATGAACTTGAAAAGGGTGGAATGGAAATGTTGCTGTAAATATTTAATTAGTGCAAGTTTTTAGTGTAAAGAAATACACTTTTTAATACAGCTTTTGAATTTGTAAATTCACTATAATTGAGTTATAAATGGCGTTGGAGTTTGCATTAATTGATTTCATGGCCTTGAAACTTGCTTTGATTGGGCAAATTTTAGTGCATTGTATGTTGTTTACTGTAATTAGCGACAGGAAATCGATTAAGATTTGGTCTGGAAACCTGGAAAAGTCAGGGAAGTTTGAAATTGAAATTGGATAAACACCCTGATTTCTGCAACAACATAAACCGCAAAGGTGCATGTATGTTTTAAGCCAAACTGATGTTTTATTATGGAATTTCAAGGTGATAAATGCATTATAAAGTCAATGAAACCACGCATGTGCTTCCATAAGAATGTTCGCGGGGCACCCATACACCGGAAGTAACACCTTCCCATCTACAACAGAATCCATGTGGAGGGTGGGAGAGTCACGTGACTCTTTTATGAGTCGTGCTTTCTCTGCAATTTCATTCGCCCGCAAGGTGTTTACCAGGGAACATCTAAACTTGTTAAGCATTTTTAAATATATACTCGTAACGAGTTCACTTCAGCTGTGGCAGAGAAAAGAAGTTTACTTGTTTAAAGTTTGATCAAAAGTTGGAGATTATAAATTTTTTAAAATTAAACGTAAGTACTCCTGTGCTTCGGGTACTTTAGGACAAAAGTACTGTATAATTATTAAAATACTTCAATAGAACAATTCATTGATCAGACAATAATTGAAGAAACTGTATATATAATTTATGGAACTAGGAATGTGTTATATTTCTCTTTGAACTGGGAATATGTTATTCAATGATACAAAGTCCTATAAAAATTTAGCGAAAAAATGCCCCACACATAGCATTTTAAAGAAGTCCGCTAAAGTATACACAAACGGCTTTACTTTGTTTTTGCCGCATCAATGTGTATGTGAACGGTTCAGACTGTATATTTATTTGTGTGCCAGTTATAGCCTTCAAACTGGAAGATTTCTTCTTTCACTTTGTCATTTTCCCTTGTCTGTATGGAGTCTGCGTTATGGTCTTTTAATCTTCCCTTCCACAATTTTCTATCCAATGCCTCTTCTCTACTCCATCCATACTCTTCCAGATCTTCGGTCACTTTATCCTTCCATCTCAGCCGTGGTCTTCCCCTCTTCCTCTTACCCATTACCACCAGCTTATCCATTACCTTTCCAACATATTCCTCATTTTTCCGCTCCATATGCCCAAGCCATCTTAACCTATGTTCTTGTATATGTATAGCCTTGAAACTGAAAGATTTGATTTCAGAATTATGTACTCCCGATACCAAAGAATAAAATGTATTTCACTGTAGTACTAGAACATTCTTCTCAAGCTTTCACAGTCTGTATACGTAAAACTCATTTGTCTACTGACCGACTGCTCACTGCAGGTCATGAGTTGGTTCCTTAGGTCAGGGGGTGGGAAACCTTTACATGTTGGGAGGAGTGCTATATTGTCCTCTTCCTATCCATCCGCCCCCACTTCAATCAGTGGTAGGAACATAAAAATTGTTACATTCAATATACGCCAAAAACTTTTATATTGACAGTAAAAATGTTGAAAAACAAACTCATAAATTGAAACATAAACATTAAACAATATTAACTTATATTGAAGTATTATCTCTTCTTGGTATATAATAAATCAAATTCAATTTTATTGAAATAAATTTTAATTTTAGCAAAAAATAAAAGTCTATTGAGCACTAGTATTTAAATGGAAAGCATGACGTCTAGCTTTCTTCTCGGCAAAACATCTGATTATATCATCAGATACCATCAGATATGGTATTGATTTTGTTATATCAGACTTAATACACAAAATTTTGCCAGCCTATTGGAAAATATGGTAATGTGCATCATTACGCCTCCTTCGAAGCTTTGGCCCTTCTTTCTCTTTCGGCCCCCCAACAATAAAAAATTTTCCTAATTCTATTAAAATTACTATGCAAAACACATACTCGTGTGTAAGGAATCGAGGGAATTTTTGGGACTTAGAGTTGACACGCTAATGAAGATTATACCCCAATCCTAGACACGGCTCATACCAACCATAGCCTTCCGTGGACTGTGGACTTTTCCGACTGCTACTGGTCGACACGCTTCGGTGCTCCGATGTCTCTAAATGCTTCCTTTTCATTGTCTGGAAAAAAGTAGCAAAGTCCACAAGTAAGATAAACAACAAAAGGACAAGAGTAAATATTATGTCTGCCAAATCCTTATCCGATAAAAAAAAGTGTCAACAGAAAAAGGGAACACTTGTTAAATAAGTAATTACAGTACTATAAATAGGATAGCGACACGTTGCGTTAAAGGTGATCAAAAAAATTGCCGTAACAACCATCGGCGGCTTAGTAAATTGTATAATAGCGTTAGTTTTTTGTCTGCTTCGCTTAGTTACAGCACTATTAACATGAGAAAAGATACATAGTACTCTATACAATGTTACCACAAATGAAATAGACACTCAACATTTTATAAAACCAAGACTTTTGAAGGTATTGATACTTGATGTGTGAGTTCGTAGGTAATTTATGGAAGGTTTATTGCCTGTGCATAATGATTCCGTCACGTGGCTGGCAAGCCAAGATGACCGCAAATATGCTAGAATTGAGCAAAACAAGTTCCGTTACTGCTGTTCAAACATGTTTTGAGAAAGGATGTTGGCATACTCGTACTGGCACGTATACAAGGAATGCGTATTCTGATTTGCACTTTATAGAAAACTGAGTATTCATATTGGTACGTTTATAGGAAACTGCGCAGTCATACCGGCACAGTTATAAGAATTGTGCATATACTAGCACACTCATAAGGCACTTCACAACCATACTGGCATGCTGGTGCATTTATAAGAACACGCACTCATACGGGTACACTTACAATAAACTACACAGTCATAGGGAACTATGCATATACTAGCACAGCCATAGGGAGATAGACACATACTAGCACGCCCATAGTGTACTGCACAGTCATACCGACACGCAAGAAACTGTGCAGTTACATCGACACATTCATAGAAAACTCTGCACTCATACTAGTACACGCTCACAGGGAACTTCGGAATAGCATTTCTAATGTATAATGTTCTGTACCAGTTAAGCAGATCCCCACAAAAGCAAATATGTACCAAACATCGCGACTAGGTTTTTTCTTTGGGGGAGTCAGGGGCAGACTTTGGTGGTTCTGCATCTCGAACAGATCCTAGACATAGGTTTTACGAAAAGACTTCTTCCCCTTTTCTTGAGATTCTGGTGTCCCGTGCTGCTACTATGTTCTTTTAATCGCTGGTGGGGACGTGATTGCTGCTGTCCTGTTAGCTCATATTTAACCCGGTCCTGTGAGAATGTGTGAGTGCTTATATTTCATGGCATGAACCTAAAGTTTTTATTTGCGAATGCCCGATATAGGCTAATAAAATTTCGTCACATCAGAGAGGAACGAAAAATTGTATTTTTATTATTAGCAGGTTTCAATAGATATTAAACCCACTATTGCTGTTGGTTTTTCTGTCTGTACGCAATAAAGGGCTAAGGTAAAGATCTTCTGAAATGATAGCTATTGTTAACGTTGAAAACCTACCGAGTTACTTGAGAATTAGAGAGCTGCGGACTTGAGGGTTCCGGATTAGAAAGTCGTGAATTAATGTTAATTGAAACCTGCTAAATTTAAATATCGACCTTAGGCAATTTTCTTTCATTTGCTTGTTTATTATATTATTTATGATGGGGCAGTGACTAGAATATTCTTTCATTAAATGTGTGCAGTGTTCTTTTTACCTTGTCTGCATACGTTATGTATCATCATTTCCTATTAATTAACTGACGTTTAATGCCTTTGTAATCAAAATTTTCTTTTATTTCTTTTAACTCCCAAGTTAGGAGAAACAACTTCTTCATTTCGCCACAGAGGACGCTGCTGTTGATCTCGTCTGATAAAACATGGCCACTTCACTGTTCCTAACTTTTATAGCTCTATGAATCTTCGTTCAAAATTTATGTAGATGAATAAGGACTGTGTTTTTGCATCCTATATATTGAATTTTGAAAATAAATTTTCATTTTTTTAAAATAAAGAATCGTGTAGGGTTAGATAGTACGTTTTAGCAGCATTGAATCTAATATTATACGCATATCACTCCTCCCGTTACCTTTGTAGTTAGACATTGAACATTGTAAGGATGTTAGAAATAATTCTACTTCAATTAATCCGAAAATTCGATAAATTCCCGGAAAATAAATATTAGTGCCGCAATTAGTTCCTTCGTCGATGTTAATTAATTAGTTAATTAAATCGTCGGTAAAACATTTCGTTAAAGTACATGCATTAAAGCCGGAAAAATGCGAGAAATTCTCCCTTGGTTGGTATATAGCGAAATTGCAAATTAAAACGAAAAGGTTCCGTTTTTTCGCCACTGGGGAAGTGGGTATGGTTTCACAATAAATTAATTAAATTATGATCAATGCACGTTGAATAAATATCCGCTGGGAGTCCTCATCTGCGGTGTTATCATGAAACTGTTCGCCAAGGCATCATAAAAAGTATACGTGTCAGTGCTGAACGCCAAATTTTTTACTACTGCAGTAGATTCCTTCTATACCGATCCCGCTCTAGAAGGCCTCCACCATTCTTTCGGCTAAAACCTCGAAAAGCGATGGTTGTTAAGAAACAACAGAATCACTGATTTATGAATGTTAGGAAACAAGCGAAAACCACTGGGGTTTTTTTTTTTTTTTGTTTTTGTAAATAATGAGCTTTGCGTTATATTACTCTCTAGTGGCGTACCTATGTTCAAACATAATAGACGTACGTACAATTTTTTACCTTGTTTCATTTTTTTTCCATTAATTTTTAAAATAGTACTACCACATTTTGCTACCACAGGTCTTTTCATGTTTAAATGATGAATATATTATTTTAAAATTAATTAATTTGTAATTTTTCATTAAAATACCTCAATTTTACCACTACCTATCTGTAAACAGCTCACTTTTGGAATTAATCGGGCAAGCTGCCAGTCCCATCATGGCCGGTTACGAAGGAGTCTACTGTATGTATATATGTACACTAAAGAACAATTTAATTGGAGATATCAGTCTAGTATCTAGGCACAGATTTGGGATGTGGCGATCGCCCCCCATCCCCAATGAAACTTTAACATTGAAAAGATACAAGGTAAAGGTCCAATGAGGTATCATTTTCAAAAATCAAGTCATTAATCATCCCCCCCCCCTCCACTAATCACCTCTAAATCCACCCCTGCTAGTATCCACCTTTTGCCTTGATGACGCACGGCTATTCGTTTCGGCATGGACTTAACAAAACACTGGAAGCTTTGAGGAGCCGTATGGATCTACGAGCCCTGGAGGATCTCCCGCAGTTCACGAAGGTTTGATGGACCGGGGGTGGGAGTCAAACGTCTTTCTCCATGGCATTCCAAATGCTTTGAAGGGATTGAGGTCGGATGACTTTACCTACCAGAGAAGAAAATTCACATCTATGGAGTCTTTAGCCACCCATTCAGATATATTTCTGGTGCGATCGCACCGTGCATTTTTTTATTGAAAGATGAAGTCTCCAGTGGGATGTTGAAGAAACGGGAGCAGGTGGTCGTCAAAGATATCCTGGTAATATTGACCTATGGGGGACGACGTCATACGTAGCAGGAGTCCCATTTCAGTCCACATCCACAATCCGTAGATGAGAATGCTACCTCCACCAGCTTGAAGAGTACCCTGTTGGCAAGAAGAATCCATCGCTTCGTGTGGCTTGTGCCATACTCAAACAGCAGAATTTATTGAGTCTCGGTTTTAAGTTAATTCACAAAGGCACTTTGCGAGCCTTACGACTTGCAAACGTATCTATTATTTAGGAAAAATCACGATGTCTGGCTAGCTCAGCCTCAATTGATAATAAGCCTAAAGGCAAAATTCAGGTTTGACCCATAGTTGACCGTAACACACTTTTTATCTTTGATAGGCAACTAAAAGATCGTTCTGCTTGAACCACAGTCATGGGAATTGTACAAAACTACTTCAAAGCAATAACTATGTTAGGAAATAGTGGTTTAAGATTCAGATGGTTTATTTTGTTGAGCAACCGTATAGGTAAAAGATTTTTTTTCCTGTATGTTTGCATCATATATCGATTTCAGATATATTAATTCTTCGGAGAGCTGCTGGTTGACATCATCTTTGTATTTGTTTTGTACTTTTCTTGCATTTTACCGAATTTGTACTTCATTGAAGTCGGGAAATAACCACAGCACATTGAATAAAGGTGTGGTGTTTTTTGTTTTTGTTTTTTCTGCATCAAGTCGAGTTGTAATGCCACCAATAACACTGTCTAAAAGAACATTAAACACATCGAACTTGAATACTTCGGTTGGTGTCATTGTCGATCCTTCAGCATTCCTTTTTCCCTTCTTCTGTCGTTGATCTGAAAATTCATATGCTTGCATATTTAAGTTTACAGATACAAGCTTATATTCATTTAGGATTGCCTCCCAACTACTTCTAATCTTTTTCAAATCTATAAAGAGACTAGCAAGATTTGTTACTTCATTATCGATGATGGAATTTCGAGCTTGTAAAACTGTGCTTCGGTAGTTTATGGATGACAAAACTTTGAACTAAACTGTTGCGAGGCATTCAAATGACTCCATATATGTCTTTATACCATTTAAATCTGTTTGAGTATCTGCAGTTGGATTAAATTCTAGCACCATGTCGATTGACTCCTTTATTGAAGGAAGCTTTTGTGCAAATGATTTCACACTTTCAGTTCGAGCACATCAACGTTTGTTGGACATGAAATGAAACAAGCAGTCCGTGTTTTTTTGCAAAATTTGCCATCTCTGAGGACTGCTACTAAATATGTTATACAATTTCTGTACAACACCAAAAAATGTTATTACTTCAGGACAACATTCTGCCGCAGGAACACCACAGAGATTCAGAGAGTTACAAGCACAAGGAGAAAAAAATGGCCAAAGAGTTCATTTCCAAAATTCGAACTTGAACACCCTTGTATGTACCACTCAAGTTAGAGCCATTGTCATATTCTTGTGCACGGCACTCACTTATTTGGATATTGCGTTTTTTAAGTGTTTGAAGAATCAAACTTGCAATAACATCTCCCGTTTTCTTATTGCAATCTACAAATTCTATGAATCTTTCAAATATTTCATGGTCATTCGTTTCTCTGTTTGTAAGAACGTAACGCAAAATGAATGTTGTTTGCTTCAAATGGGCGGAATCTGGCGTTGCTTCTACAATTATAGAAAAGTATTTTGCAACTTCTCTATCCTATAAAATGCAGTTAAGAACTTTTTCAGCACAGCATGAAATAAATTCATTTTGAATTTCAGCTGACAAATAATGAATGAACCTGCGTTCTTTTGCCTTCAATTTGTGATTCCTTCACTTTTTTTCAAGTGCTCGTTACGGAGAGGGCCATAATGACTTACGGTTTCCAGCATCTCTAAGAAATTTCCATTTCTTCGATCAGCAATTCGCTTCCATGTCACCCCAACCTGTTTTCTTATCTCATCCACCCATCTAGTTTGAGTATGTTTTCTAAGTCTTCAGTGGTCTCTTGGAATCCAGTTGAGAATTTCAGTTGTCCATCGTTGATCAGTACTTCTTACAATATGCACAGCCAATCTCCATTTCATCCTTTTTACTTTAAGGATGATATCCTCTATTCTAGTTTGTTCTCTCACCCTAGTGTTTCTTTTTCGATCTCTCCTAGTTATTCCAAGCGTGCACATCACTTCTTAATGTGCCATGTCTAGAAACTTCCTGACAATGTGACACGTGTTTAGGATTGTGGCTTTTTGTATTTCAATGTAGGTGTTTGGGTCAATGTTGAGTATCTCCAAATTCGTCGCAAGCGTTTTTGGTACTATCCCTGTTGCTGAGATGACTAACGGGATGATGAGGATCTTTTCCATACCCCATATATCTCGTACTTCATGTCTGAGATCTTGGTACTTGGTGATTTTCGTGCTTAAGCATTTCTTAGTATGGTGTTTTGCTATTTCAGACCCAAGCAAGATAAAAACATCTTTCGATAGCCAATACACCACCATCTTCAGAACAGTTATGATTTTGTTTCATATAGTCCGTTCACGGAACATTCTCGGCCAGATCCCGTTAGAATTGACGGCAGTTGACGTCATAGACAGGTTGTTTCATTGCAATGAGGGTAGAGCTTCTTTCGTAATTCATTTTTCGCTGTTAATTGATAAAATACAATGCAATGATTTAATTTGGAAAGAGGTTTTATCAGTCACCAAATGATACTGATCTTTAACGAAGTCTTGGATCATTCATTGTACAGGAATTAACATCAATCAGCCACAGTTCTGGTGTAAACTTTATATGTAGACGAAACAACAACAGCCCAAATGATAAAACAGTCGGATATGTATGTCTGATTTTGGAGTCCTGATATTTCTAAGCTAGTTCGATGTTGCTATTCGCCTTCAATATTTGTGGGTCACATAGAAACAGTGTTTAAAAAATATGTAACGAACTTTAAATGGAAGGACTTTATTTGAAATGGTCATGCCAGCAATGGACTGCTGAAATGTAAGCAAATCCTTTTGGAAAAAAGTGAGCCGTGTTGTATGATCACCTGGTCCCCTGATGTTATTTGACATTGGGTCTTGCACTTTTGAACGTGGTCTCAAAGATTCATATGATTTACCTTTTATATGATTGAAGATTATGCTCGCTATGTGTGCAAGTGGTTCAAACAATCTGCTGCTAGGAAACGAAGATTTTTCAAAATTTTCAAGCCATGTTGGATATATCAGAGAACTACTTTTTAATGTTTTTAAGCTCTATCTAGCTTATTCGTGCCCCAGTTCTAAAGATTCTCGTAGCTTTACTACAGTACATTTTAAAGTTCATGTGAAAAAATAACGGTTGTGCGTGTTAGTAACTCTAGGTAATTGTTAGTGTGCTGAAGAACAAGTTATTCCTGAAACTGATGCAGTTTTTGATTCATATTAGTGAGCTGTTTTTTAAGTTTCTTTATACTTTTCAGAATGAACAGTCACTTGTTCATATTTTATATTATGAACTTTGTGAACTAAAGTAAGTGCTGAGAAAATTTGTGAAACCAGATGTCGTGAAAGAATGATCTTTTAATTTGTCAGCAGTAAATTTTCTAGTGAAAACCCTTACACAGAATTGAAGTAGGAACAGCAGCAAAACGAACTTTAACGTTGCCTCAAACGTCTGACAATGATAAGCTTGAGTACAGCTCAGCAGTTTTGTGTTTTTGTAAGAAAGTAACAGCTGTGTTGTTTACAACACTGATGGGGATCTTGGAAAAACCAACAGTGTCTTCATGGTTTAGGGCACGCTGAGAAAGAAAGCCACAATTTGGCTAGTCATTCAAGTACCACATGCTCTGGTTGACAGCGACTGGGACAAAGTTTTAAGGAAATGGAGGTCATACTAAGTGGATGAGGAAATTACAGGACAGTTGTTTATTAAAGAAAAAAATGAGGGTGCAGTGAAGTATCACATAGTTGACTGTTATTGAGCATAAATGTTCAATATCAAATCTCTGGAGGGTAAGTGCAGGTACCCTCTTATGGGTAAATATATTTCTTTCATTTTGATACTAGCACATGGTAATTCAGATGTAGACGGAGGTTTTCTCTGAACAGGACATTGCTGTCATCTGAAAGAAATGCTTTGGCAGAAAATGCTCTCAAAGGTGCAAGAGCAGTAAAAAATTGTTTGGAAGTTCATGGAAAAATTGAAAACATATCTATCACTAAAAAGATGTAAGAGGCAGATAGGGCTTCTAATGTAAAATATAAAGTAGCTTTGGAAAAGCAAAGGTGTGAAGATAAAAACAAAAAAGAATCCCAAGTTTCACAAAAATCTCAAGCTGAAAAAGGAAATCTTGATAACGAGGACACATTGAAAGAAAAGACTGCTACACAAAAACTATTGGATGACCGGAAAAAAGGTTACACCAAGCATGCAAAGGAAAAATTTTTAGTGAAGCATCTTTTGCATTTGATATGATCGACATACTTACCAAAAGACTGAAAAAATATGGTGATGAGTTCACAGAAATAGAAAAAACCTGAATTTTTGGGATTGTGATAACACGTTATAAAAGTCCGAAATTAGGCCAAAGCATAGAACAAGAGCTAATCCAAAAGATAAATGTTTAACACCTCAAACCTGTAGAAACAACAAGCAGCTACATTGTCAACTAAATGCTGGACCCTCAACATCTGGAACCCAAAATCAATCGGACATATCAGATCATTAGCTTATGCAACGTTTGCAATGGAAGTTATTATGAAGATGAAAGGAAACGAAATGGGGCTGACCGAATAACATGTTCGTATTGTTTACAAACATATCACACTAATGTGAAGTTCAAGAGGAAGATAAAGATGGTGTGTTCGTGTGTGATATTTTTGCAGCTGGCTCCGACGAGGACCTATCTTGCTCTATAAATTTGGGCTCATAAACTTTTCCCAACGCTTAACTATTCTAGAAGTTATTAATTTAGAACTTAACTGTGCTGAACTGTAGAATTTCATACTTATTTCTAAAAAAAATTTGTATCACGGAATTAGAGAGCGCCTATCACGGAATTGTGTGAGTTCGTATATCTTCAAAAGACGCAATTTAATTGGTTGAATTATTTGTATTTTATAATTATTGCGATATGTTTTTAAAATACATACTACAAAAAAGACGAGGAATCCCAATCCAAAATTCTGGATTAATTTCAGTATCTGCTAGATTTCTCTAAACTGTAATACCACGGAATTAGACGAACTTACCCTACTCAATCTTTCAAGTTTCCCCAGAGCCAGAAGTCGCAGGGATTTATGTCTTGAGAGCGGGATGGCCAAGCATCTGGAGAGGCTTTGGAAATTACACGAACATTACCGAAGTTGGCACGAATAGCTCTCTTTGCTATTGAACCAGTATGAGGGGGTGGCGCCATCCTGCATTAAGACAATAGTGTCCAAACATCCTCTTTCTTGTAATGCAGGATCCGCGTGTTGTGAAAGAAGCTTACTGTACCGTACCTCGTAACAGTACACCTCACAGGACCTCGAGGAGTCAGCTTCTCAAAGGAAAGGGGGCCTGTAAAGAAATTGGCGGTCATTCCACACCATACAGTCACCTAATCAGAATGTAAAGGTTGTTCTTGAACCACATGGGGATGCGATGAACCCCATATGCGCCAGTTCTGAGTTTTGACCCCCCCCCCTATAAATGAAACTGCGCATCACCTGTCCAAAGGATAGTCCAAGGCCACATGGTATCCACTTCCATTCTCGCTAAAAATCGGAGAGCGCAATCAAGACACTGGGGTGGGTCTTGCGATTTTAACTGTTGCACCATTTGGATTTTGTATGGGCACCACTTTAAAACGGTCCTCAAAACCTTACGAACTGTAGACCAAGGAATGGATAGTTCCTTGCGAATTAATGTTAATTGAACCCCGCTAAATTTAAATATCGAACTTGGGTGATTTTTTTTCACTTGCTTGTTTTTCGAATAAATTGGGTTCAAGGTTGTTTCAGATTATCAAGTTTTCTTTATTTTCGCTTTAACACGCACCTCGTTATGACATGGTTTATCGTTTTCCCGTTTTCAACGAGCATACTAACGAAGCTACACATGTCGCTGTTTATGTACAGTTAGGGGCGTAGCATTTCAAAATTATGAGCCTAAAAAAAAAAGCTTTAAAAAAAACATCGTGTATGTGTGAATCGGCGAATTAAAGAGAAAAATATTCATTGATATCCAAAGGGGGCTTATCCCTCCCCTACCTACTCCACTGCTTGAATGAGCGTATTAGTTGTATACAGGGCGTCCACAAAGTCTGACCCCGGGCCACTTTCAGAAACGGTTGGGTAGATGGAAAAATTGGTGAACACGTATCCCATTATTTTTGGGGCACACTTTTTGAGTGAAAAATTTTTGGTGTGTGATCCCTTGGGGGTTGGGAGTGGGGATCAACTCAAAAATTTCAAATGGAAAGAAATGCCAAGTTGTATGTCGTTCGAAAGATCTGAATAAAAAACGATTATTCACGTTGGTCCCAGGTCGATACAGCCAACCAGTGATGAATGGGGAGAGGTGAAAATTTGGGTTCGAAATCTCTTTCTTTACTAAAATTCCCCATACATAGGTACTTAAAATCCCGTTCTATACTTGTTTCTGTAGAGAGTGCGCTTCTGAGCATGTGTAGATGCAGAGGAGATTTTATAGGTGGTGGGGGGGATCTCCTCAGCCCCAATAGGATCAAATTCCTATTCAAATTACACGGCGTACTACTAGATTGAACTTTATATCAATAACTGCTCAAAATGCGCACCATTCACCTCCTGACAATAAAATAAACGATTTTCAAATTTCTGATGCACATGCTTAAATGTAAGTAATGGTATCTCCCAACAAGCTGTAGTAATTCTGTTCTTTAATTTGAGTAACAAAGTTGGTTGGGTTCCATAGACTACAGTTTTCAGAAAAAATCATTCATAGACAAATCTGTGGATCGAGCCTGCCACTCAATCGCCTACCAATCCATTTGTTTGGGAATCTGTTATCCAGACTCACAGCGCAGTCTTAATGTGCAGAATAACCATCTTGTTGAAATACAATTCCATCTACATCAAATTCTAGCTCTCCTTCTTCAGTCATAGCATTTTCAACAACCTCTGTAATTAGAGGGTCTACTAAATTTTCTAGCAGATCTAAATAACGTTTCCCGGTTATAGTGCCATCAATGAAAATAGTCCCTATGATATGGTTGCCTAAAATTTCCGCTCAAATATTTAATATTTGTGGTCGTTGAGTATGTCCTTCTCTTAAAATATGGGGATTTTCATCGCTCCAGTAACGCATGCTTTGGGTATTCACATCTCCATTAAGAAAGAATGTGCTTTTATCGCTGAAACAAATGTTTTGTAAAAACTGATTATTTTCAGCGATTTCTGCGTTTATTATTTCACACAACTCAAGGAGACGATCAAAGTCATCTTCACTGAGCTCTTGAGTAATGTGCATTTTATACGGATAAAACGAATGTTTTTTAAGGATTTTGCCGATTGTGGATTTGGGAATGTTCGTGCAGTCACTCATTTCACTCAAGGATTGCAGGGGTGTTACACTAGCATTGCCGATAACTTCCAGCACTGTACCCTCAGCCACCTTAGATCGACCAGAGCGTGGCCGATATTTTACACTTTGTGTTTCGCGAAATTTTTTTACTAAATCGGACACGCACTTACGATCGATTGATCGGTCAGAAAATAATTCATTGAACCTTCTAGAGGTTGACCCGCAGTTTCGACCACATTCCCCATAAAGAAAAATTATTCCCACTTTGTCTTCCACTGAGCATACCATTGTATGGCCGTTAAATGATAAAACAAAGAGAGTAATTACATAAGAAATGAAAGTTTAATAAAGATTTATTTAAACTTCCATTGCTTTGAACGAAGCCAAACACGCCAAGTAACACGTACAAGTAATTTTTTTACTGCCGCATCTGTCGATGTTTCTAACTAACACGTAAACGAAGCACAGTGGCTACACATGCGCAGAAGCACATTCTCTTCAGAAACAAGCACAGAATGGGATTTTAAGTACCTGTGTGTGGGGGAATTTTGGTAAAGAAGGGGATTTTATACGAAAATTTTAAACGCTCGCCATTCATGACTTGTGAGGTGTATTGACCTGGGACCAACGTTAATAATTGTTTTTTATTCAGATTTTTCGAACGGCATGCAACTTGACATACCTTTCCATTTGAAATTTTTGAATTGAACCCCACCCCTAACCCCCCAGGGGTCACACACCAAAAATTTTTCGCTCAGAAAGTGTGCTCCCAAAAATAGTGGGATTCACCACTATAAAAAATGTGTTCATTGATTTTTTCCATCTACCCAACCGTTTCCGAAAAAATGACCCGGGGTCAGACTTTGTGAACGCCTTGTATGTATTTTATGTTGCCTGTTGTTATTCTGTGGGTTATACCTATATTTTTTAAAATATTATTGGTTGAATATACAAAGTGAGCTCATGAACAAATTTCTATTCAATGAAGAATTTCTATTCGGTGAAGAATCTATGCAATGATGATTGTCTATTGAGTGAAGGATCTATACAGTGAGGAATTTCTATTGGGTGAAGAATCTATGCAGTGAAGAATTTCTATTCGTTGAAGAATCTATGCAGTGAAGAATTTCTATTGGGTGAAGAATCTATACAGTGAGGAATTTCTGTTGGGTGAAGACTCTATGCAATGAAGAATTTCTATTCAGTGAAGAATGAATCGAAAGTTTTAAGCGCCTTGATGAGAGTAAGAGTGTAATTAAGTTAGCTGCAGGGATTTCAGAATCGACTCAGATTATCTGGATCTCCGGATTACAGAGGTTCGATTTATCTGGAACTTGTAATTACAGAGGTTAAGATTATCTGGAACTACGATCACTGAGGTTCGATTTGGCGGGATTCTGCTCTTCTGCGAGTGTCGCTTAAAATACGGGGAAATTTTTATTTCAGGTACATGTACGCATGCGCAATAGCCAACAGCTGAATTATCGATCAATTGTTTACTCATAATGTTTTGTATTGCAAGTTGAACGTCTGTTATTGGAAGGACGTTGGCAGGTGTCGGACATGGGATTGTAATGAAAACACCTGCATCAATAATATGCCAAACTAACATTAATGATGTCGACCCATATTCTGTCACAAAGAGTTAAGAAAAAAATAGAACAATTCTAAAACTATCCTGACACAAAATTTGATTGTTGTTAGTGAATTCTATTAATAAGGCAGTGATTTTAATTTTGATTTTTATACTGATGTGATGATGATGAAAGCAATTTGGAGATTTCACACGTTTATAGAAAATGACTTAAAATTTTCAACTCGGGTTCTCTGGTAACTTAGCACTCCAATACACTATTAAAAGAAAATAATGGCGTATAGTCAAATGCATCTAAGTAATTGCAAATAAAACAAAAAAAACTTTCAGAACAATTTGCATGCAGAGCTTAAATATATATTAAAGAAAAAAACATAGTTGCAACTCGTTTCAATTGCGTAGCATCATGAGCGAAGCCCTCTTATTCCAATTGAGATTCCCCTGAAGAGAATGAAGTGTCAATGCGCATGCGTACTCGAAGGTTATTTATTAAGTCAAACCGTGATATACTGACAGCGAAGGCCATCTCATCGCATGTAGATGGCTTAAGAATGAACTTGAAATTGTTTCGTTACTAATACTACTATTTTATTTGCCTAGTTTTATGACTTTTCTGTATCAAGACCTATGTATTAATTGAAACATGTTATATTTTAACTGGAGTCTTGAAGCAGGCTGGAGTTTGGAAGAGTCCTGATCTTATAGCTCTCGACAGCTTCCAAATGTACAAGAATACTCAGAACGCATGTTATAAATACGTTCATATAACATGTCGCGCAAAATGTTAAACGTAAACGTCGCGACCCTGTTACATGTTCATATAGCATTTCGTGGAACACGTTATATGTATTGTAGTTCAAGCGGATTATTTGATGTAATTTAATACAGTCCAATAACCAGGTAATGTAGTGTGTAAAACGCTAACCTCAATCCAACATGTAGTGAAGGGGGATATCTTCCCTTGGTCTTCTTTATTCAGTTGAACACACACACGCGCACACATACTGGTAACGATATGATATGCAAAAAAATTTAATTAATATATTTTTATATATTTAATATGATTGGAGTGATACTGCTACGGTTAGGGATGAAACAGAAAAACTCTTCTTAACTGACATAAAGAAAAAATGGGTAAATCTAAATAAAATGCTAGGAAATGAAAATAAAGGGAAAACAAAGAGAATAGAGAGATGGATAATTCAAGATGAGTTAATTACAGATGAAAAGAAATAATCTAATATAATAAACACACATTTTGTCCTAGCTGAAAGTGAAATAGATCGAAGTAATGAAATTAAAGACAAATATAAGGAATATATGGAAATAGACAATGATAAAACTATGTATGTGGAAAACATAAATTATACTTAAATATTACGTGCATGAAATTCATTAAATACGAACAGAGGACCAAGTAATGATGGGATATACCCTGAAATTGTTAGAAAATGTGCTAATATATGAACCACACCATTACATATAATGTATAATGAAATAATAAACAAGTAAATAATCCCAAATGAAATGAAAGTAACAAAAGTTATCCCAATTTATATAAAAGGAAACAAGGCAATGATCGAAAACTGTAGACCTATCTCTCTTATATCTATATTTTCAAAGATCTTTGTGAAGTTATTGTATAAAAGAATAATGCAATTTATAAATAAACAAAATATTATACATCAATATAAGTATGGATTTAGGGAAGGCAGATCAACTGAGGGAGCCTACTTAGTAAGGTGACTAGATTTTCAAGCCCTGTATCCAGAACGCTAAACTTGAATGGCAGAAAATATCCCTACCCTGTGGCAAATTACCTTATAGCAAGGAAAATTCTTTAAAGCAGGATAAATCGTGACATTTTCGCCGAATCCGGGAGAAATTGGCATCCCGAAGGGACTTCAAAAAATGAGTCAAAATCCGGGACGTCTGGTCACTTTACTACTAAGAACCGTTGGGTAACTGCAAGTGCATTATAAGACAAAAAATTTTCAATAGGCATATTTTTTTATCTCAGCAAAGCCTTCGGCATTATAAATAAGGATATATTACTTGAAAAGATTAAACATTATGGCTTAAGAGGAAAAATAAATAGCATCTTAAAAAGGTACCTCACAAATAGGAAGCAATTTGTTTATATTGATGATGTGCAGTCAGAAAAATTATTAAATAAATATGAGGTCCTACAGCTGTCAAATATTGATCCACTATTTTATTCACTATATAT
>QLNU02015003.1:44707941-44733277 GCA_006491805.2 Dysdera silvatica | reverse complement strand
CCATTGCTATTATATTTAATAAGATGTTCGAGAGCATCAAGGAAAATAAATATACTGGAATAATAACACAACAGAAAGAAATAGAAAATATAATGACTATTATTTATCCACAATATAAACAGGATTAGGAAGAAACAATATTAATTATAAAAGGGTTAAAATATCGAATGACTTGCCCATCGAAATAAAGAAAATAAAAAAAATCCAACTGTTAAAAAGAAGATTAGAGGAAAAATTACTAGAAGATAATGTAAATGCTAGGGAATATTATTAAATAAAAGCCACCTAGCGGACAAAATCCCCAAAAGGTCTTAAGCTTGTTATACGTTCTCAGTATTTACTTGTGACCTCCTTCAGACGGTAATCCATGGCGATTTAACTAAACACATGTATAAAATGTATCCCATAGCCGTCAGAAGTAAATAAAACATTATTATTATTATAATTTTAACTGTATGAAATCATAGGATGAACTAAAGGGCAGTTGCAGAAACCCTTTTAGAGAGAGAGATGCAACATTATGGTGCAGTTTTTCCGATATGTGGCGAACATCGTATATCCAATAATATATTCATATAACATGTCGTGTAAACTGTTAAAACGCCAACGTCGCGGGAACATAGTTCTAAGACGACCCCTCTCTCTGTAAGTAAATAAATACCAATCATATCTATACTTGTGTTTATCTTCAGCGATTGAAGTTAGATATTAATCATAATATACTGTCGAACTTCGTTGATCCAAATACACTTAAATTACTTTTAAGACGATATTCTATCCCTTACAGATAATGGGAATTACTTTTACCACGAACAAACCCTTTGTCACCGTGAGTTACCACGTTAACGAGGCTCTACTGTAAAATATAACGCGATGTCTGAAATATCCTTAAAATTTATCAACTTTGTCCTTATAAAAAAATAGTCATTCAATGTAAGGTTTTAAACCGAAATAATTTAACTGACTTCTATTCCATTGAAATTAATGAAACGTTAATTAAACTTCAACTTGTAATAAAAATTTATTCTCAATTTTAATTTATAGATTGAGTTTAAGATTAAGAGGCAGAAAACAGTGGCGGCCCGTGGCGAGATACAAATGAAACTGCGTGCAGCCAATTCACCCAAACCCAATGTTACTGTAAATTTCTTCCTTATTTACTAGATGAGGTAAAAATCGGTTTCTTGGCGAGTATAGACCGTAAATTGGCGTGTTTTGGTGAATTGGCTTTACTCAGCTTCGCTTAAATCTCGCCACGTCCCGCCACTGCCAGAAAGTTGTTGTAAAGTAATTCATGCATTATCGAGAAACTTTATATTTGATCCTTTATAGCGTTTAAGTCTGCTATTCTCTTGTAGTATTTGCGTTCTTTAAGAGCTACTTTATTGGAATACTGTACAGTGTGTTTTCGCAATGTATACATGTATGATTTGTTTGCAGCAGCACGTAGCCCTGGTCTGCAATCCTTTCACCCAGGTGTGTCCCATGTGCCATAAAAGCTTCATCAATTCGGAAGCTGTGCTCGAGCACATGCACATCATGCACAAAGAACTCGGCCAGCAACACCAACAACAGCAGCAGCAACAGCAACAACAACAGCAGCAACAGCAGGTTCAACAAGCCATGTCAAGTAAGGTGCTTTTGGTTATTTTGCTTCACTGATGTGAAGCCAGCGGATTTTCAAATAGCTGTAAGCAAATATCTTTAGCAATCAGTCTTAAGCAAGTATCTTATAGTAGAAAAAGCTCTAGTATGAGCTAAAAAAAAGTGGGTGTTAAATTTATGGATTGTAATAAAAATCCTCCACAAAAAAAAAACTCGTCCCGGAGGCTTTGTGTGTTGACCATATTTGGCAATTGTGTTATCCCTGCGAAGGGTAATAATATCTTACATCCTTATATACGGAGAAAGAGAGCGTTGTTCCTGTCCTCGTTGGTCTAGCGGTCCAAGACACTCCGGGCTCAAAGAGGGGAACCTGGTTTAACTCCAGAAGGGGAGCGATGTCTGTTTTTCTCCTATACCAAAAACGCTGTATGAGCTAAAAAACGTGGGTGTCGAATTTATTAATTGCAAGTATCTTAAACTACTTAATATTAACTATATTAGTCTACTTAGATAGCGTTGTTAAATATATTAATAAAATGCATCAAAACGGTAATGAATTTTGATCTCTCACCATAACTTTCAGAGCCCCTGGTGTAAAACGTCTAGCTATGACCCTATAGGGCATTCGAACTGTAAATTTTCTTCTTAAAGTATAATATTACATAGCTTATTTTTGAATGTGATACTGTCCTGTTAATTAATTGGGCAGGCATGCTTGCGTGTTTCAGGCAAGAGACGCAACACCATCAACCACCAGTGTCCCTTATGTGGCAAGTCCTATGTGAACGAAGGCTCTTTGAGGAAACACATAACCGCTCACCAAGACCCAACGACGGCGGTCGCAGCAGCCGCAGCCCTTCCAGCCCTCCCCTGCCCTCCCCTCCGAATGTGGCCTTGCACGGTTTGCCAGAACGTTTTCACCCAGGAGGCTGGTAAGTGTTCTCATTACTCTTTTAATCCAATTGGCAAATTAACCAAAGACTGGTCACTACATACGTTGTTAAATATATTAATAAAATGCATCAAAACGGTAATGACTTTTGATCTCTCACCATAACTTTCAGTGCCCCTGGTATAAAACGTCTAGCTATGACCCTAGTAATGTATAACTATGACCAGTATACTATGAATAGTATAACTATGACCAGTATACTATGAATAGTATAACTATGACCAGTAGTAATAACTGGTCTACTAAATAATAACAACTGGTCTACTAAATAATAACAACTGGTCTACTAAGTACTAACAACTGGTCTACTAAATAATAACTGGTCATTATTGAATACAAACAACATGCACGAACGTAAGTCCACATCCTTGTTTACTGTTCGTGAATATAACTTGCTGTATATTCTAGAAATTTGAAATATGCTGTACACATAGGGTTGTACAAGGAGTATAAAAGCTCGATTTTTATAATAAGTAGATAAAATATTACCAAAAAAAATTTCAGACGAGCATAGGGTATAAAGCCCCCCTTTTCCCTTAACTATTATTACTATTTTAATTTATTTTAGTGATCTTCTCAATGAGCCAACTAAATCTCCATATTATTGCAAAAGCGAAAAGCTACGATGACAATTAAAAAAAATTTCCTTACAACAGAAAATATGCAACCAAATAACAAGCACTTTTTTAAGGCCAAAAATTAAATTGTTTTGATATGAAAATTAAATATTTAAATGAGTTTCGAATTTGTTATTAGTTCTCTATACAGTTAAACAAGTTCTTTCATTTTGATGTAGTTTTCATTTTCCTAAGTTTCTATTTGTAGTTTCGTATTATCATTTCGTTGGAAAAACGCTTCTTCTCATACACACCAAACTAAAATTACTATAACTAATAATAATTACTACTTAACCACCTCGCAGTAAGGAATAGTTTATACTGGAGTTGGGTAATGAGTTTATTAAAAAAAATTAAACAAGTTTTAAAACTCTTTAAGTTCATAAATTTAGTAACGTA
The DNA here is from genome assembly GCA_006491805.2 of Dysdera silvatica. NCBI lineage: Eukaryota > Metazoa > Arthropoda > Arachnida > Araneae > Dysderidae > Dysdera > Dysdera silvatica. Next base: position 44,729,704 of record QLNU02015003.1, on the reverse strand, counting down.
AACCTTTACAAAATGTTTTTAAAAATAACAGCGAAAAAATGCAAAATTAGTCAAACTTGCTAAACAAAGGGTGCCTTTTGAGACTTTGCCTCTGTAAACCTGTATATTATCTGTAGTAGGTTCAGCTCGTAGATGGTACTATTTTCAATGGAAAGCAAATAACCGCTCATCTGCAGAGCTGTCGAGAGATGAGGGGCAGCAGGGGTTGCATCCCGGGGGGGGACGGATGAAGTCTAAGCGGCCCGTGCTGGTAAGGACCTATGCTGCGGGGGGCCCAGCCCAGGGAAGGGGCATGGGGGCCCGCTTTGGCTCTCGGCGCCTCTGCTTCATCTGCTATTTTTGACCGTAAATAGGTTAACCTATTTAGTAGTAACCTATTATGTAATAACTAGGTTAACATAGTTACTACATTCTTGTAACTTACAACACATTAGTTTGACTTAACACCAATCACTTCGTGAAACCATTTATTGAAACCTATTGAATAATGAGTGATTAGATGGTTAAATTGTATTGAGACCTATCCTCACATCCGAGTAATTAAACCATTTGCAGCCCTGTGTGATGGAGTCGCTTGCAACACCTTAAATCCGTCACGGCATATGTGCATATATGAATCATGGATGGGTGCATGAACATAGGGGAATTACTGAACGACTCTTCCGGCCAGCATAAGGAGCATGTAAGTCATGTATCCAAGGTGCTTTCATACACCTGCAGGCACCTTGCAAAGTCTCACCTATCATCCTCATAGATGCTGGTTGAATTATGTATGTTGTATTGATTCATGAATGTTATATTGGTGATAGATATCTCTGGTAAATACAGTTTATCAAGTTCCAATTGCATTTAGTTTTTACGTCGTCACTCCCATAAAAGGGTTCGTAAGTATCTGGTAATTGTGTTCTTTTTATCAGAGTTCACACGCTCCTGGAGAACCTGGAATCGTCAGGGAATTTGAAATCGTCCGTAAAAGTTAGGAAAATGAAATTTTTAGTCAAACCCGAAGAAGTCAGGAAAGCCCTTCTTAACTTCCGTTTTGAATAGCTAATTGTTTTTCGAACGTGTGACCATTTTCTCCACAACTGGACTTCAGCTGAAGGCTTTGTGACTGGACAGCGTCAAAACCTGGAAAAGTCAGGAAAACCCTTCTTAACCCGTTTTGAATAGCTAATTCTTCCACAAACGTGAAGCTATTTTTCCCAGAACCGGAGTTCAGTTGAAAGTTTTGTGACTGGACGTGGGAGGGAGTGGGGGGACGTGGAACAGTCAGGAATTTTTTTTTTCTCGAATGCGAGTGGGGACCCTGTTTATGTTATTGTCACACTTACTTAAGCTTTGGTTATTTAAGGTTATGATGCACCAATACATACCACTTTCGAAGGAATCTGAACTTCCTTCATCTTGGAAATCAAACCCCAGACTGCTATACACATAATAAGTGCCTGCTGCAACCAAACCTGGATTATTTGCATGGAGGCCAAATGCGTTTCTAGTGGGAGATTGCAAGATTAAGAAAATGAGACGAAACCTTGAGGAATTGTGACCAAATGATGGATAGTTATCTAGCGTTACTTTCTTGTTAAACAATTTGTGTTTTCTGATATTAATCTGCATTCATTTTTTATAATTAGGTTTGCTCCACCATATGGAGGCGATGCGAACGGACCCGAGGCACCAATTCGCGGCCCAATACCTTCTGAGTCGGGCAGCTGCAGAACGACGACTCAAAGACCCGAACGAACAGCACCATCCGATGCCCTCGTCGAGCTCGGTTGTCCCTTCTTCCTCCGCGAACGAACCCCTCCACCTTCAACAGCAACCATCCCAACCACCACCGCAACAGCAACCGCAGCCACCACCTCCCCCACCACCGCAACAACCACCCCAAGCTCATCCGGCCGACCGTAACCTTCAGCAGCATACCTCCCTTATGGGCGGTATGCCTCCGCAGCAACTTACGCGAGACCTTCCGCAACAACTCACGCGAGACCTTCCGCAACAACTCACGCGAGACCTTCAGCAACAGCAGTTGCAGCAACAACAACAACAGCAGTTGCAACAACAAGAACTTGGTCCTAGCAGCAACTGCACGACCTCTGACTCTGAGAATGATACGACGTCTCCCTCTCAAGTGGCCAATGCTGACAACCTTCAACAGCGGCAACAACACTTTCAGAACTTGCTTCATTAGCGCGAGACTTAAACAAAAACTCGTATTCCGACATACATTACATATACACGGGGATATACATATATTCATCTAATGATATGCTGCCATTCGTTCAACGATACCTAACGTATTATGCGCCTTCTATCATATAATAATATTATTAATCAATACTTATAACAATATCCACACAGCAGTGTTCTCTACACGTCGTTTTAATTACGGAAAGCATGACGTGAAGCCAGTGAAGTGCCCAACGGGAAAGTGTCATTCATGCAACATTTATATAAAGGTTCGCACTAAAACTGTGATGTGAAAATTTAAGAGCAAATAACGATTAGAAAATCTCTTAAAATGTAGAAACAAAACTACCTTTTATGCATTTATGATATTCAATCCTAATGCAAATCAATAAATTCAAATCCACTGATAATCAGTAAATTCAGATCCCTTTAAAGTCAGTAAATTCAAATTCATTGAATCGATACATACGGTTGCACTGTTAATGTGAAAATGTGGATCTGAAAATATGAAATGAGCTCAACAGCTTTAGCTTCTTAAAGCAGTTTACTTCTGATTAAAGGGTATGGTGAAACCTTGACTTCGAACCAAGCTTCAGCCTACAAATTTCTCTACTTCAGCTTAGCATTTCTTCTTTGCGAAATTTAATTGGGGTGCATAAGTGGGCGAATAGACCAACTAAATTGAACTTTTTTTGCCGACGCCTTTCATGAGTTTCATCACAGGTAATTGCGTAAGTGGTGTTACGTAAACTCATTTGCGAGTTAATGAAATAATAAAATTATAAATAAAAATTGAAATAATTTAAATTAGACTAATTGGAAACAGTTTCATTGAAGTCAATAAATTTAATTCTATAGAAATCAATAATTTCAGTGCCATTACAAATCCGATTTGGTTCGTTCTTCAAAATTGCAGTCAGTACCCTGTTCATCAAATTATGTCCTTTTCCTAAGCAGCATTTTAAAATGAAATTCAAGCAAGATAATATCCACATAAAAAACATATCTGTGATTTTGCATTAAAAGTCAGGGGTGTGTTAAGGGGGTGAGGGCAAAGGGAACACCTATCATCGAAAGCAATTGATGAGATCCAAAGTAGTTTTTGTATAATTTCAGAGAATTGCAGAATTTTCTTTTCTTTTTGTAGCTTATGATTTCATTTAGAAATCCGTGAAACATTTTGCTCCACCATTTTTCAGTTGGAATGACTTCTACATAACAAAGGCAGAAAAAGAATCGTCATCATCTGCTACGGTTTTGTAAAATTTGAATTCTTAAGTTATGTGTCATCCTCTAAAAAAACTTGGCTATGCAAAAGTCGATTTCAGTTGGCCTAGATCTGATTTCGTATCGATAAAATTTCATAGAAAGATTTCGTTATTTTTTCCACGCTATCTGTGGCGACTTCGATATCGTTTTGTTTTGTATTCCAAATGGATCGCCGTTTGCATCAAAGAAAGGCTTTTAAAAAAGACAGGTGTCCTCGAACTTCTCTCCCTGCTATTCCTTCATAGACCGTCCACGATACTTGACCGTCTGAAGATCATAATAAACTTCAACTTACATGTATGAGTTTGACGACAATAGGTAGCCAATGCATTTCCACACTTGCTGATTTATGCAAAGCAGATGGTGGGGAAAGGAGATTCACTTAACAGAAAGACAGTAACAGAAAATGATTCTATTGTTTATGTGCGTTTGAGTGCAAAGTATATTCACGAAATCAGATTGAGCTCTAAGTTAAAGATTTAGTTAATTATTATGAGAAAAAATTGATGACCACCAGATGTGCCAATTTAAAGAAAACTTTAGGGGAAGGTCTAAATGGGAAAAACTTGCATATGCTGTCAAGTTAGTCAACCACAGGCAGAAATAATGTAAACAACAATAACGATATATTTTACCTGTTATGCCTTTCACCTTCAGCACTATATTCTGTTCGTTTATTGTCCATCAACTTTGGAGGACGAAGGGACCTGGGCGCCCTTATAATCGGCGCCTCTGATTACCACACAGGGAGAAATAATAATTGCATACCGAGTTGTATATCTCTGCATGTGTGAATAGACCCCCCCACACAGTACTTCTTGAAAGCCTTGTTAAACCGCTTTCCTAATGTCGTCATTGACTTCCAGCCAACAAAACTATGCCAATGCTTACAAACTTTAATCTTTCTTTCAGTATTAAGCGAAAATCGTGGCTGAACACATCAACCTTATTCTATTTCTTCCTTATACCTTTATCAACACCGACCCTAAAATAATTTCAATTTGTATTTAAGAAATATTTGGATATGCAGAATTGATTTCTCTGGTGGCCTGTATGTACTTTTCGTCCTCCTATCTTCTGCCGATCATTTTGAATTCATTTTTATCAAACAAACTGCTTTGCGATTGGTTTAATGATGGTTTAAACTAGTTGGGCACTTCTGGCGTGGATTGGTTAGCACACCATGTTGCAGATGAGAAGTCCTCTGGAGACGCTGTGATTTACGTAAAAATTATCTGGAATGCCGTATTGATTTTATATGGTGCTTTAAATGAATTTCTGAGGCTTAATAAAAGGTTCTGTATTTGCTTATCACAACAGCGCTTCTTGCGGAAACGTTGTTGAATCAAAACAATTTCATTTTCTTGCGCTGAACGTTCTTTTGTAGTTTACAAGAAACTTGACGTAAGTATATCGTTATTGTTACGATTATGTGGTGTTATATTTTGTTATTGAGGTCCTTTTAAGTGTTTTGTTTTTATTAACAGTAATCGTTGTCTGTTTTTACACAGTTTTTACTTGTATTATACTGAAATTTTAGTCTGATGTTTGTTTGGTTATCATCTTATTTCATTTTCCTTCGGCCTAAGAAATCCGATGTACGGATATTCGCATTTTAATGAAAAAAGTTATTGTACAGATGTGAAATAAAAAAAAGAAAAAAAAAAGTATTTTATCGAATTTGCTTGATGTGGGTGGAGACGCAAAACCTGCATAATGTGTTATTTAAAGGATGGAATGAAAAGTGGCTGTGAATTTAGTATTGCTTTAAATCGATAATCATCGAACGACATTTTGAAAACAAATAATGGAGAACGCTTTAGAGCCTAAAAGAAGAAAAAGGTCACCAATCGATATTCCATGTTTGTGGCGCCATCTTTTGATGACACTTTAAAATATTCATTTTTGTTTGCTGCCATCTGTCGGATTGCTTTAGAACTAAACTACCATAATAATTTCATTCCATTGATGAGGAAATTTTTGCATATTACTTGAAAAAATAGGCAAAGGTTTAATATTTTAACTAAGTTCGTTGCTGTTTACAATATACATAAAGCCTTTTATTCCAAGTTCTTTCGATTTTGAAATTATTATGGTTGCTTAGTCTGGCCCTTAATTGGTTAATTTGTTTCGGTAATTTAGCCATTGAAAGTCCTGCAACGTTCCTTTCAAATTATTTGCAATAACTTTAAATTCCATTTAAAAATTCAAAAACAGTTAATTTTCTGAGTGAAAATTTCCATGTCTTTAAGGTATACGCAATACTTAAATTGTGGATGTTACCAATTTCTTAACAAAGGCACAACGATAATGATAAATTCTGAGATATTGGATGTATTTTTCATCGTCGCAGATTTCACAACATATGGATACATTTACTCAAATTTTTGCTCAACTTTGTCATTTCAACCAAACTTGTGTTTATCATGTTTTGTCACATGTTGTCGTCTCCAGAGGCATCTCCGTTTTAATCACTCACTTTTCCTACGAGTTCAACTCAGTTCTCAACCGACTTCGTATTTTAATTGACCCTATTTTTATGTAGTTCACTTTTAGGGTGTTCCAAGAACCGGCAACGCTGGATCGGGACCCGTTCGTTGCTAAGACGTGAAAGAAAACGTTAGAACTGGAGATTTTAAACAAAATATTAAACTATAAAAATAACTAGCGAGAAACTGAAAAAAAACTTCATAAAACTTGTTGTTTATGTCCGATGAGTGTGTCAGCGAAGTCTGTGATAAAAGCGAGTCAGTCATTTTCTGACCCTCGTGTCACCAAGTTTAGATGTATCGATGAAAAAGCGTTAGATTCAACTCCAAACATTCGCTAGACGCCAAGTTTTCATACAAATTCAACCTGTGAACAGCGACTTTTGTGTTTGACATTATTAGTTTGTACTGAGCTATTCCTTATGGCCTGTCTGCATTCTTATACATGTGTGTTTTGTTTTCAATGTACTTCGGGCATAGAATTAAAAAAAAAATGGCGAACAGACATTAAAATTGTCAACGTCTGGATAATCTTCTCTTTTTTCGTTTTTCAATTATTTCGGCGCATCCATCTTTCTGTGGGACATATCCGTGCGCCATAACACACATACAAAAACAAATCGATGATTAGTAAGACACCTAATTACAGCAAAACACCCTTCATTAATGGGCACTTACAGGCGGAAAAAAAGGTTCTTAAAGGAAAGGGATAATATTGTGAAGTTTTGCTGGAAAAGTTTCAGCTGACTGAAACTTCTCCACCAAAACTTCGTATCCGTCTGGTGTCCGTTAAGGAGTTTTACTGTAGTAACAATAAACATACAAGAGATATTTTTCTTATAGAAAAGGTGGGCAGGAATTAATGCTGTCAAATACGTAACAGAGTGAAAGAAGGAAGCTATCCATAACCGTAGAGTTATATGGACCCGACACAACCCCCTTCCACAATATAATTTGAAATAAATTGCAATTTTACATATACTGTAATGTATAAGTGTGCATAATATGCACTTCTTCCCACTAATCTTTCTTATGATTTTATTTATTATTCACTAATTCTTTCCCTAATAATGTTGAAAACTCTACGTTGATGGATGTATCGTTTTATTTTAATTATATTAGTTATGGATACATATATAGAGTACAAAAACAAATAACCAAATTTACGAAGATTAACTAATAATGAATAATTGAAATACATTTGTAAATATTAAAAAAAGAATGCAGGAATGAAACGTATGGAGACACATGGATTGAAATTGCATAAAAGCCCGAACAACTAATATATTGATTGGATGATACGTTTAATCGGAACTGGATGAATGCTGCAACACAATAATTGAATGCTGAATTCAAAGTGTTCGAAAATTTTTACTTTGTAAATAACGTTAGATAAAATTTAAAAAAAAAAATAAGATATAAAGTTTCATTAAGGGATTCCGTAACGGCTTTTATTTTGACAGCAATGTAAGGTTTCAAAAAACGCGACGTTTCGTGAAACAACTGCTACCTTTATCAAGTAATGGTAAAATGGCCTCTTCTAGCGACGATTCACTCTGCTTTTGTGTGGTAAAGGGAGCAAGCAATGGGCTCTCAAAATGTTGTATTTTTGAAAGTTGCGCACCTGTATTAAAATGGAAGTTAAGAATATATTTTAAAAAAAAAAATCAGTCATATTGCTCTTATAATACCAATCCTGAAAGTTTCAGAATAAAGTTTTCAATTTTGTAGCAAAGAAATATTGAATTTATAAACATAGGAGAAAATATTCTTACTAGGGCACCTTAAATACTTTTGTCAGATGTAACATCTCATAGACTCCTTAAATTATTGCACTCAAACCTGATAATAATGTTTAATCAATTGAACCAACCTGTTATTGGTTAGCAAGATATAATATTGTATATAATGGAACGTGGTATTAAGTGCAATTAAACATAATATTATTACACCAAGGGCAGATCCGGGGGGGTGGAGGAGGCGTCCGTCCTTAAGGAAAAAATTGCACTTGTCTGTTTCTGCATTGGATTTTATGCTTTGTGTTCCTCCGACCGCCAAGAGCAAGTCTGCGCCCCGCCCCAGAAGGAAATGGTTTCTAGATCCGCCATTTTGCACAACTGAATATAATTGCACATGATATTAAGTTTAATAATAGTTATTCGACATTAATACTCGAACCTTTTATGCAAATCTTTTATTACACAGTATACTCGAAACTCTTACTTTCACCTTATATTCGAAACTCTTAATAGAATATGCAAAATACTTACTTACACATGATGTTGGTATAAACAAATTTGCCAACTTGTGTTTAAAAAATTCAATTAACATTTAATGTAAAATAGGATCTTGAATAAATATAATATTTACGAATCGACTATATATAAATTCAATACAATTTTAAACGACAAATCTGTAAAACATCGAACAAATCCAATGAAGGCTGATGTTTTCAAATAAAGTTCACTTTATTGGACTATTATTTAATATACATTCCATACTTCGACCGGTATTTTAGCACTTTCGATTAGTTTTTACATCAGATCAGCTATACGTCGGCAGCAGTATTATATAAGAACTTGATTATTAAAGTTGAGCTTGAAAATTACATTTTAGTACATGTATAAGTGCTTTACCTCCGTCCCAAAGAATTCAGATGGTTGATTAATGCAGTTTTACGATTTGAAGGATATGCGTATAGAGAACGAAGTGGACGGTTTGTTGCATTTTGATAATTTGTTATTAAATTGCTTCATCCTCAAATTTGAAGTAGAAGGGAAATGGAGTAAATTTGATGAAAATAAAATTACTAGGTTTGTTGACGACACACTATAAAATATAGGGTATTTTTATTAGGTGTGATAGAACTTTCATTGGCGACAGCTCTCAAATAAGCTGTTTATTTGCACGTTCTCTTTCACATTTGTAGTTAGTATAGTTCGGCAAAATAATATGGAACGTTTAGCGCTTCAACAACGGTACCAAATTATTCGAATTTAGTTTGAAAATTAGTCGTCCATTCGCCCAACTTATATACAACTTCGTGATTTTTATGGTGCGCATAACGGTCCATCTGAGCAAGCCATCCGTCGAACTGTGGATAGATTTAAAGCGACATATTCCCTAGATGATGCAAAGACACCAACACGTCAAAGGAATGTGCGTATTGAAGAGAATATCGACGCCGTAAACTAAGGTGTTGAACATGATCTAAATTTATGGATTCGTCGTCGGTTGGAGGAATTGGGGCACTGTTCGTCCACTACGTGGAAAATTTTGCGCAAACATCTTGGCCTACACCCATATAAGATCCAGCTCGTGCAGGAATTAAAACCACGAGACCATCTTGTGCGTCGTGCTTTCACCGATTGGGCTCTGAAGCATTTGGAAATTGGTCCATTGTTTTATCACAAAATTGTGTTCAGCGATGAGACTCAATTTTGGTTTAACGGGTTTGTTAATAAACAAAATTGCCGCATATTGAGTGAGAACAATCCACAGACTCTCTTACATACAGAAAAATGTACCGTTTGGTGCGGTTTGCACGCTGATGGTATCATCTGATCACAATTCTCCAAAAATGAGAAAGGAGCTCACGGTATGGTCAATGGTGATCGTTACTGCACCATGATCAGTGACTTTTTGTTTGCAAATCTGCATGACATAGATCAGGATGAGATGTGGTTTCAACAGGATGGTGCTACGTATCATACGGAGACCGCAACCATTGACTTATTGAAAGGCAAATTTGCAATAAGTTCATTGCCAGAAATGGACCTGTCAATTGGCTTCCTAGGTGGTGCGATTTGACACCGATGGATTATTTTCTGTGGGGTTACGTGAAGTCAATGGTTTATGCTGATAAAGCAGCAACAGTTGACGCTTTGTAAGACAACAATATCCGCGTTATTCATGACATACTGCCAGCAGTGTTAACGAAAGTGGCCGAAAATTAGACCTCCAGAATGTGCTTTGTCAAGAATAGCCACGGTGGTCATATGCCCCAAATAATTTTCAAATATTAATGCCACGTATTGATCTTTCGAATAAGTACAAAATTTTGATTAAAATTGTATTTTTTGTTTCACTTTTTCCATTTTCAAGTTCTATCGGTATTAAAAAAGCACCCTATGGAAACAAAAGTTACACAAAATTTATTGGTGCAGTTATTTAATAAATTAAATGTAACAATGTAAATGCACCAATAAATTTTGTGTAACTTTTGCTTCTAATAAAAGAATTATTAGCACCTTTTTGACTTTTTTAGCTATTAACCTCAAAAATACCTAGCACCCCGAAAAATCAAAGGACGAGAGCTGTGCATCGGTCCAGAATTTTAAATTAGTTCGCAAATCCTCTCACTCTTGCTTTCAACCAACAAAACATTCTACGGTAGAATCATTATCTATTCGAAACTCTTAAGGTAGGTATACATTTGCGAGCCGAGATGTTCGTTGAAATTATTTTCAAAACGAACTTCCGGCCCTGCGGTGGCGCAGTGTGGTAACGCGTTCTCCTATTGCGCGGCTAATCCGGGTTCGACTCCCAGCAGTGCAAAAAGAACGCTTACTCAGAGATCTCATAAAGATCGCACTGCTCACTGTAGTCCGGGGTTTGGTTCCCTAGGCCTTAAGAGGTTCGGATTCCTCGGAAAACAGTAGGTCCCGGCGCAGCATGACCACTGTAGTCTTTGAGCCGTAAAACCAAAAAGAACTTCCAGCGATCCATGGGAAAGGGAGGAATCAACCGCCAAATATCAGCAGTCATTTGTTGTTGGCTTGCAATTATGTCTTCGTGCGAGGAAAATCACGCGAGTTTGGTGATGAGTGGTGCTGCTTTAGTGATGGCAAACTTGTGCAAGAAGAAAACGAAACGACGTTGGTGGCATACTGATCTGTATAAAAAAAAATGCACTGGTACGGAGCTGATGATGGACTGGAATTCACAAGAAATGAACGGCAAATATAAGAATTTCACCCGAATGTTGCCTTCTGAGTTTGAGAATCTGCTGCAGAAGACTGGATCTCACATTTCCAAAAACAGAAAACATATTTCCGCATTCCAATACAGATACCATATTCATCTCAGCACCTATTTCCTTCCAGGCATCTTTTTTTTTTTTTTTTAATTAGACCTTATGTTTAGGATCCCAGAGTAAAAATTTGGTTTTATAAATATCAATCAGTTCCAGTAAATTTTCATCTGGTTACTCCATAATTAAATAAAAAACTGTGGAACAAAACCAATAAACACAAAATACAATGGAGCCTGGAAGTTCACGAGCAGGAAGAAAAACAATGAACTGCACACGACGCCGTCCCAATATGAACTGAAAACGCCTTTGCAAACCGACATGAGGTGGTTCACAAGTAGTTCGGTTCTCCAAATCCCATCCCAATCATGAGAACTAGCGGTCCGGCTCGCAAATGTATACACACCTTTACATAAACCGCATTCAGCAATGTCCTTTAAAAGAAATTCATAAAATGTAGCAAGTTCAGAGCACGTGGCATCTAGGTTTCTCCTTCATAATAAGATTTCAGAGAAATGGTTAACTGCAATTACAAAGATCTTAGAACTATTTATACACGTTTTATGCATATACTTTTCCCCTAGACAAAACTAAGCTCAATGACGTAGGAAAGGTGGGGCTCAAGTATGGGGGTCCCCAAAATTATATGCAAAAAAAATTCCAATTAAATGATGTTGTTGGACTATAGTTTATTGTGGGTTCAGTCCTTCCCCCCCCCCTTTTTTTCATAAGCCAAGGGGTGCAAGTGCACCCCCTCGGGGCGCTCGTGGGTTTAAGCACCCTCCTCATTGGATATCGAATCACACTATTTTCTCTAAGGCCGCATTACATAATCTTCTTTAAAGCCACTTGAGCCCCCATGAATTTTAAATTGCTACGCTATAGACTATTGTACACACAGGATGAAGTTCTGCACCCTCCTCTTTTCCTCTTTATTTATTATTGATAGTAGAGGACATGTGTTTATCTGAAAAGTAAAATGTACTAACTTACTAACGTGCCTATAAACTCCCGCATATAACCTCTATATCGGAACTAAACACATTTGCTAACCCAAACTACGCTCTTCCTAATGCTAGCCAAAGTTCCGCATATGAAGCCGTAAATCAAATGAAAATTCTCATAGACTAGCAAAATCAAAATTACGGATTACCTCATCACGAAATATATAAAACAACGTGAAATCGAGGCAACTGAGCTATGAAATACGATTTATGTTATATGCTGTCCATGTAAAGGAGGGCGTCGCAGCAAGTTGTTGTGCTTTGTGCTCTTCTCCATATCTAATTTAATGATGTCAGCGTTTTCTTGATCTCAAAAATAGAAATGTAACATCAAAAATACTACGCTGAAGATACATCGCCAGAAAGTGTTCATAAGTTGAATGAACATTATTATAGCATCAGAATATTCTGTTGCCACCTATTAGCGTGTATCCCATGGGCAGCTCTTTACCCTTCGAGACTTTGACAATATTTCAAACAAATACAAGGGAGCGGAAACGATCGGATTGACTTTTCCAATCTAAACTCTGTTTGATAGGCAGATGTGCCGTTCTTTTCAAATACTCTAGTCGCCTAGTTAGTGCGCATTTAAAGTTCTTGGCATACAAAATTCCTGAGGACCTGCAATGAAGCGTCACTGGCGTTCGCCATGAGAGGTTGTATGCCCCTCATTATGATGAAATTTTGTATATATGCAGTGAAACATGCCTAAAACGGAAATCTATGGGACCGGAAAAAATTCCGTAGTATGCAGGTTTCCGTCTTATGGAGGTTACATGCAAAATAAATACATACATAGTTAAATTCAGTGGTAAGAGATGACTGGATATGCTAATTGTTTTTATTTGTCTCATCTTGCGAACTTTATAACTAAATTTATTTTCCTCGTGATAGAAATATTTATTTTATCACTGCATTTTATTTTTATTAATTTTTGCAATATTTTGTGTTAATAGTTGCAATCAATGTAGTAAAAATCTCCATGGTAACTGTACGCACCGTACAAAAAGTATATTACGCATCCTTGTAAATTTGTAAATAAAATTGTAACAATAAAGTACAGGGTGATTATAATTAAAGTTCAACTTTCAAAAAGCTGTAAAAAAAGAACCACTGCTCAGAATGACCTGAAATTTGAACTGAATATACTCGAAGGAGGAGGAAATGGTATGGAATTAGAAAAAAAATAGTTCTAAATTTTAGCAATAGATGGCGCTTTAAGCGTCATAACGTAAATGGGTGTAGCTACAAGTGACATTTGAATCGCAATACGATAGCTATGGCGTGCGTTACATGTTAAACCAACTGTACTTTTCAACATGCATGACTGTATCGTTTTCTTTTTTTTTACTGAAAAAAAGACATCCAATTCATTCAACAAGTATGGCACTGTTAGTGGAAAGTCCATCCACCGTGACAGGGTCGTACCACATCGGATAGGAAAAATCTGTTTTTAATTTTCCTGAGGCCAAAATCCGCATAAAAAGCAACAATGAAATCGGTTTTTAATTATCGGCAGACTTGCACGAGACATGTTCAATATGCTGTCCACCGTTTTCTCCCACAAGTTGAAACCGATAAACAGCGTGTTCCACAACAGATCGGACTGTCTCAGAGGTCACATTGTGAATGTGTTGCGCAATGCGTGCCTTCAATTCAGCTAATTTTTCAATCGGACCACTGAACACAACACTTTTTAAATAACCCCACATCCAGAAGTCACAAGGATTAAGATCAGGCGATCTTGATGCCCAGACTGTTGGAAAATGATGGCTGATAATTCTATCATTTTCAAAATGCCTCTTCAGCAGCTGCTTCACTGGCTTTGCAATGTGCGGAGAAGCGACATCTTGCATAAAAATGCTACCCACACATGCATGCTGTTGAAGTGTTGGAATGACATGGTCATGCAAAAGACTCTCATAGCGTTTACCATTGACGGTACAGGTAACAGGACCCGCACGACCCATCTCCTCGAAAAAAAATGGCCCTACGATAAACAATGGTGTCAACCCGCACCACAAAGTTACCTTTGCAGAATGAAGAGGTATTGGTTCATGTGAGAACAGGTTTTCCATTACCTATATTCTGCAATTCTGAGTATTGACATGTCCTTGGAGATGGAAATGGGCTTCGTCGATCCACGAAATGTTCCATGGCCATTCATTGTCCAATTCCATGCGAGCAAGAAATTCTAGAGCAAAAGTGTGTCTTACTGGCAGGTCAGCAGGAAGCAAATCCTGAACATGGGTAATTTTGTATGGATAGCAATACAGGATGTTTCGTACAATTTTATGCACCGTGTTCACAGGTATGTCCAAAGTTCGGGAAATTCCCCGTGCACTGCACGTTCGCACACCGCTGCTCGTCTTTTCCTGGAATGCTGTGAGCACATCTTCTACTGACGTTGAAGCAATTGGTTTCCTCCCTCTGCCAGATTTTACTTCAAAAGAACCTGTCTCTTCGAATTTCTTAATCATTTTTTCCAGACCCTTGCCAAACATCGGACCACAACCTTTTTTCATACCCTTCGCTGTTAGGAACTTCTTCAGAGCTACTGGCGCACAGTCACCGTTCTTGTAAAAGAGCTTCACAAGCAGAGTGCGATCCTTCATTGAGAGAGTCATGACAAGCTTCTCAGATGCTACAGGAGGAAAACGCCATGTACCCAGCGTTTTTATAACAAATGCAATGTGTCGTGCGCATGACACGTCTTTTATTTTGCATATTACCACGCTTAAAGCGCCATCTATTGCTAAAATTTTGAATATTTTTTTCTTGTGCCACACTATTTCCCCCTTCTTCGAGTATATTCAGTTCAAAAATTTGAGCAGGTTTGAATTATAATCACCCTGTATATAATCGTCCTCACTCCCCAATTTTCAATCAGTCCATTTTATATCAGGATTAAAATGAGAAATGTGCTGACGTATCAAGTATTCAACCTTTAATATTCACTCACAGTATGCAATTCTTTGATACATTAACTGTATTATACAAAAAAAATTTATGTAATTTGCTTGCAATTTTGTTTTACAATACACATTTCAATTTCATATATGAATCACTCATCATGTTCAAATATTTTTGAATTGTTATTGAAGACAAAGTTTCATACATACATCAAGTAAACTAGGGCGCGCTGACGGATCCAAGGGGAGCGATGGGGCGATCGCCTCACCCGCACGGAGCCGAAATTATGTCATGTAAAATGAAATGAAAGGTACAAATCACTTGGCTAAAAAGAGAATCGGAAACAAATCGCCTCCCCAATAAAATATTTCTGGATCCGCCTTTGCTATGGCGTACGTATAACTCGTACCCTAACGTATTTTCTAGATGCCAAGAAAATAGACTGATTCGTGAACATTTTTATCAGCGCCTCCCCCAAAGTGATTGATCCTTGATAAAAAAGAAAAGAAAAAGAGTTTCACTCTTTCCAATTTCATTCTTTGTTACCTTCCAGAAGGTTCTTTTATTTGAATTGCGATCTTTAAGAACAAACTAACTCAAAAATGAAGTATTATTGAGAAGTATTTTCCAATACAAATGGGAACTCGGGTGCTTCTCTGGATATAGACCTCACAATGGATGACCATTTGTACTACACTTTGCTGTTTGTTTATCTATGAATTGATAAAGTCGACGTGAGTGACATTTTGTTTTGGCTAACAATAAACGTTTTTATTTAGGTAGGGATGGTCTGCAAAATGATGGTCAGGTAAGGGCATTATGTATCTATAAAGTGTAAAATGCCTTTTGTTCGTCATCCCCCACTTTGCTATTTGCATTGTATTACAACCCTCTTTCCTTTTTCTGCTAAGAAAATTTTCTTCCTACTGGCGATTTTCCGCTTTATGCAGGTTTTTCTCTTTGCGGGGACTAAATAGTGTTTTCCATTTTCGTGTTAGACAATTCCCATTTTCAGCTTATGTTAACTACCATTGACTTTTGAAGGGATTGCAAAAAAATTCCGTTTTGAGCAACTTTCCGCCTTGTGGAGGTTCCGTTTTAGACATGTTTCATTGTATATATATATATATATATAGAGAGAGAGAGAGAGAGTTATAGCTCCATAACCCCCCATTATAAGCCTGTAACCCTCTCTCTTATAAACTTTCTGCGTATGCAGTGGCAGTTTTTTTTTAGTACTTGAGAGGACCCCATGCGCAATCTATTTCCCCCCTTCTAAATATTACCCCTATAAAATTTCCGACTCAATAAAATATCTATATAATACTATCTGCTAACCATTGAGGTGGAAGCTACAAATCCCCTCCCCCCCCAAAAAAAATCAGCCCTTATGTTTGAAAGTTCTTCTATAGTGGTTCTCAAGCTTATTATCCTGTGACCAACCTTTACATACGGATGCCCCCCTACCCCATACACACACACCTCGGTTAACAAGATTTGAAATTATGATTGGTAAAATTATTCTACTTTTAAATACAATAAATATCTGAAATTCTTTTATTCGTTTAGTTGAAAGATTAAAGTTGAGAAAAATTTATCATTCTAATTATTTACCAAATTATGCACTTCCACACAAAAATATGATTTTCCATTAATTTGCTGGATTTTTCATTGTTTAGTTTTAAAAAAGTATTTAGAATTTTTTTAACCACATTAACAATAAATTATAGCGTTATTTTTAAATAACATATACAGCAAACTGAAACATTGAATAATAAAATGCGCAAATATTAACACTCAAAAAAAAATAATAATGTCTTGTCTTTACATGTTTAATTTAATTCATAACTTGCGAAAAGAATGTATTTCACAAAACTCGCCTTTTTAGACGCTTGTTATGACGCTGTTTTTTTTTCATTTGATGTATCCATTTTAGCGTCAGATGGCCTTTGATTCGCTAATACTGATAGCACAAGGGGAACACAAATACTTGAATTGCTTTGCTGGGAAATTGGTTAGATGAAAATTTTATTTTTCTTACTTCGTACGGCTGCTAATAGCGTGGCTTTTCGATAGGGGAAATTGCAAGTCTTTACTATGTGAAGTCTGGAATCTTAAAAGAAGTGATATTAGGGGTCCGCCTTCTTATTTTTAATTAGACCATCTTTTGTGATGTGCAAGAAGTCGAACTCACATTGGTCAGTTAAGCTTTTATCGGAGTCTTGAAGGCATCTGGAGTGTATACATTTGTGGAATTTCTGGAAGTGTCACTTTCACTCGTAAATGCAGTGTGGTGTCTAAACATCCTGAGTTAAGTTCTTGTCCACATGCCTATTGCTTTGGTAAATTGATTGGCATTCCCATGAAAAAGTTTTGTCTTGCTCGTTTCTAGGGGAAGAGAAATGTTTGTCCGAAGACATCATGATACATCACATAGCCTGCAAGCCATAAAATTAAAATTTGTAAATATTTCAGCAAAGGTTATGAATATAGAGCAAGCACACATTTAATTTTAAAAATATTTATTTCTAGTAAGAAATTGTAAAACATATTTAGCAACAAGTGAAAATATAAGACGATATGGTCCTTCTTTTCTTTCTGTTTTTCGCCCCTTAAGATTTTGAAGCCCCTGAAATTCTGAGGCCCTATCAACTTCAAAACAGAATTCAAATGGAGCGTGTAAACTGTACTTTAAAAAGTAGCTGAATAACAAAATTAGCTTTACATGACGTTGCCAAATTATTTTCAGATAAATAGAAGAGTTCTATGTCAGACTTACGAACATGTTTTGTATTTTAATAATAGTTTCGCCGTGGAAAATGGTAATATATCATTATAAGACGAAAGCAAAAGGTTTGTTAACTAAGGGACACCCGAAGAACATTAAAAGCAAGGGAATAAATCATTGAATGGTTTTTAGTTTAAAGACTAAAGTGTCTTGCATTCGATACCAGGATTGCGAACTTCTTTTTTTTTTAATATCAGTTTTGCTATGGCTGATGAATATATTCTCTATAAGTTTTGTGACTTTAAAACAAAACGCATGTAACTGAGAGAAACCTGAGGACATTAAAATAAGGAAACAAGGTATTAACCAGGACCCCACGTATGCAGATAGTGCCCTACAAAAAGGAACCTGTTTAGGAAAGGCGCCATTTCAAGACAAAAAATACGAATTTTTATACAATGTATCTCTCCTTAAGGGAAAAACAGTTCTTAGAACTCGCGCCTCACTTGGCATTCGACTCTAGACTAGAACGAGCTCCGGATCTGACGCTAGCTGTCCCACGCGCGCCCGATAGAACAGGCCTAAAGTATACAACTTCTCATTGTTGCACCCAGCACCGCAACTCTGTTAATCGATCGACTTGTATACAACGTCTGAATATCTTACGTTTTAATCCAGCCAATAAAACCTTTTTAAGTTATAATAAGTGTGCCGTTTCTGCATTCGCGTATGAAGTCCGTGGATGTAGCGACATACACACACACTCAACGGTAGTAACCTCGTCACCCCAGTGATAACCAAAAATCAAGCCGCAGAACATTAAGATGGTGTTTCTTAACCGCCGAGCTCTGACATCAATTACACCGCGCCGCGGGGGATTCTCTTGAAATTTTTCATTTTAATATTCTAAGCATTTTTTTGTGAATAAATATTTTATCTTGGAAATATTCCGAGAGAATATTAGTTCCGAATGCGTCGGAAAACTCACATCCAGAACACTTAAATAGCATTTGCGTAGCAACTGCCTGTGACCAAACTGTGTATTTTTAAATATGTGGCTGTTCGTAAATGATTAAGAATTTTCAGTTATTGAAATTTTTAGCATTTTAGAAAGGGTATACGGATCATTATGACCTGTCGTAAAAAGTGCCTGAAAGCCGATTTCAATAATGTGCGGTGCCTCTTGTACTAACTAAACAAAATAACATCTATGTTGCAAATGCCAGTAGTAACCATTGAAAAAGGAATTTACCAGAAAAGTGTATATTAATCGTAGGAGTATACTGATACTCTTTATGATGATACCATAATTAATTATTCATGCCTATGATAGTTTAATGTATACGAACTTTTTTAAAAAAAAATGGAAAGTATTTACGAGAAAATTTGTAAAGACCAGGCCTCTGTCTTGTAAACAGAGAATGAAGTTACTCGGTCCTCGTCTCAGAAAAAAAATTATTTACCCAGCCGCGGTTTCATGAAGTTTAAGAACACCACATTAAAAGACAAATAATTAAATCCAAAATTAAAAAAAAATTATTTCCATGACATGGGTGCGAACAGTGACTTAGCTAGATATTTTGCCGCCCGGGGCGAGTGACTGTCATTGCCGCCCCCCCTCCAATGGGATAACAAATAGATTTTGGGTTTTAGAGAATAATTGCCGACCCTGAATTGTGGCGCCAGGGGCTACTGCCCCCCCCTTAGCTACGCTACTGGTTGGTAAGGTATACATATATACGTATTTATATGGTATTGTATTTATATATTAAAAAGATGAGAAATTTTTAAATTAGTTTCATTTCAATTTGCAAATTCCATTTTATGGGAGCGTGGATATCTAATTTGGCACAAATGTGCCTCTTACTCACGCAATAGCTCTGCTATTAACAGATTTCAGTTTGAAGCCAAAACTCTCATGATTTCGATGCCGGTCTTAGAAACCTGTTTTCTTTTTTTTAACCGAAATTTCTACTTTTTTTAACCGAAACTTCTATTTTTTTTTTTAATTGAAATTGCTACTTTTGCCATGCTAAGTGAAACCAGTCATCTTAACACGAAAGCAGAACCTGCATTAACTAAATAGAACCTGAGAAATAACACAAAGATGGGATATAAAACGTTTAATAGGTATCAGTTTGATGGCCATTAATGTTGGAATTGAAACCTTTCGACAAAACGAAGGGTCTTAAGTTCGGTAAAAAATATACGAAGTGGGTTTTTTTTTTTTTGTGTGTTGTTAACAATACAAGGATTCCGTCGTGACAAATGAAAATATTCGCTATAAAAAGACAGCACAACACGTACTAATAAAAGAAACAACTGAAAAACACTAAAATAAGGGAACAGTACATTTAATAGTTTCCAGTTGAACGCTGAAAGTGTTGTCAGCTTAATACGGGGATTACAAATGGCTTATCTTTTTTTTTTCAATTGAAATTTCTAGATTTTCAATGGAAAATAAACCCATTCGTCGTAACAAGAAAGAAGAACATGTGGTGACCGAGAAGTACCTAAAGAACAATATAAAATTAGAAAATAAGACGTTTAATAGATACGTCAATTTAACGGCTATTAATGTTGTAAGTAGCTTTCGACAAAATATTCAGTCCTGAATTCCACATCGAGCTTTTGAACGTTCTCTTCTTTTTTTTTTTTTTTTAAATTAAAATATTCAGTTTCACCGTGGAAACCGAAATCAAAACAACGATTAACTGAGAAACATCTGACGAACACTTAAATAAGACAATGGGATATGCAATAGCTGTCACTTCAATGGCCATTTATGATAAACGCAACTTTTGGTTAAAATAGGGAACACTGAGTTCGTTACTGTGCTTGAGTGCGTTGTTTGTTTTTTTTTTGTTTTTTTTTTAACACCAATTTCACAGTAGCAAATGGAAGTATTCGTTATAAGAAGAAATCGTAACGTGTGATAACTGAGAAACACCAAAATATGGAGACAGGCATGGGCGCTTAGAGCGGGTTCGGGCCCCTAGCCGTTTAAAAATTTTATTTGCCCGAACCTGCTATGCATTTACTTTCAAAAGTTTTACATTCACATTTTAAAATAAGGTACTTTTTAGCTCTTTACTAATTGTCAGGTAGTATCAATTATTTTTGTAGCGTTTTGGTATCTTGTACATTCACAAAAATTCTCGAAAAATGTATACTCACTATATGTATCTTGTATACTCACTAAAATTTGTCACGACAGCTTTGATTGATCGGTTTGTTTGTGGTTTTACGGCTCAAAGACTACAGTGGTCATGCTGCGCCGGGACCTACTGTTTTCCGAGGAATCCGAACCTCTTAAGGCCTAGGGAACCAAACCCCGGACTACAGTGAGCAGTGCGACTCGACAGCTTTGAGAAGGAGGTAATAATTTTTCTCAGCCCCCGCCCCCCCAACTAAAAGTACACGTATGGGCGCCCATGGAGCTAGGGTAATTCACCGAAATAAGTTGCATTACTCGTCAAGAAGCCGGATTCACTTTCTGAGTAAATAGATAATTTATTGTATTTTGCTAAATTGGCTTAACTCCCTCCTGCCTCACTAAATTTTCGCCATGATCCGCCGCTGTTGTGGACCGAGGAGACACCTGAAGAACAATATAAATTTAGGGAATTATACGACAGTTTGATGATTATTAACGAAGAAAATGGCTTTGCTACAAACAAGGGGCCGTAAGTTCAATAGCAGACTTATAAATGATTTTTTTTTTTTTATTTTTTTTTTTTAAACACCAGCTTTACCACAGAAAACGAAACCTCAATTAACTGAGGATCACTTAAATAAGAGAATAATGCACATAATAGCTGTCAATTTGATGGTCATTAACGATTAACACAGTGACGGATTAAGGTTTTTACGGGCCCTAGGCCGAAAGGATAGAATACGACCCTCGCAATATTTAGTGTATAAAGAATGAGGTTTTCTTTGATGTTCATTATCTTCAGTACCCAGATCAATAGTGAAAATTTTTTGGACGTTTATAAATAACCAAGGTTAAAATGACGCTTAAAGTTAAATAGCATTAATTTCCTTCGAAATCTTCACAAATGGAGGTATAATCCCGAGCCTACTTGGCCTATACGTAAATACTGGATTAACACGACTTTCAATTAAACGGGGG
>QLNU02015003.1:44672769-44707841 GCA_006491805.2 Dysdera silvatica | reverse complement strand
GTGATAAGTTGCACGAAACTAATAAATAAAAATAAAAACACAAATTAAACTGCGTTAATTTGTGTTTTTATTTCTATTTACAAGTAACACATAAGTCACAAACAATAAACCTTTTTTTTTTTCTTTGGTTTGAAATCAGTCATCTCATAACATTAAGAGAACATGGGATAGTAGTGATTTAGCGAGACTACCAAGAACTACCAATGGCCGCCCCCCCTCCAATGGGATAACAAATAGATTTTGGGTTTTAGAGAATAATTGCCGACCCTGAATTGTGGCGCCAGGGGCTACTGCCCCCCCCTTAGCTACGCTACTGGTTGGTAAGGTATACATATATACGTATTTATATGGTATTGTATTTATATATTAAAAAGATGAGAAATTTTTAAATTAGTTTCATTTCAATTTGCAAATTCCATTTTATGGGAGCGTGGATATCTAATTTGGCACAAATGTGCCTCTTACTCACGCAATAGCTCTGCTATTAACAGATTTCAGTTTGAAGCCAAAACTCTCATGATTTCGATGCCGGTCTTAGAAACCTGTTTTCTTTTTTTTAACCGAAATTTCTACTTTTTTTAACCGAAACTTCTATTTTTTTTTTTAATTGAAATTGCTACTTTTGCCATGCTAAGTGAAACCAGTCATCTTAACACGAAAGCAGAACCTGCATTAACTAAATAGAACCTGAGAAATAACACAAAGATGGGATATAAAACGTTTAATAGGTATCAGTTTGATGGCCATTAATGTTGGAATTGAAACCTTTCGACAAAACGAAGGGTCTTAAGTTCGGTAAAAAATATACGAAGTGGGTTTTTTTTTTTTTGTGTGTTGTTAACAATACAAGGATTCCGTCGTGACAAATGAAAATATTCGCTATAAAAAGACAGCACAACACGTACTAATAAAAGAAACAACTGAAAAACACTAAAATAAGGGAACAGTACATTTAATAGTTTCCAGTTGAACGCTGAAAGTGTTGTCAGCTTAATACGGGGATTACAAATGGCTTATCTTTTTTTTTTCAATTGAAATTTCTAGATTTTCAATGGAAAATAAACCCATTCGTCGTAACAAGAAAGAAGAACATGTGGTGACCGAGAAGTACCTAAAGAACAATATAAAATTAGAAAATAAGACGTTTAATAGATACGTCAATTTAACGGCTATTAATGTTGTAAGTAGCTTTCGACAAAATATTCAGTCCTGAATTCCACATCGAGCTTTTGAACGTTCTCTTCTTTTTTTTTTTTTTTTAAATTAAAATATTCAGTTTCACCGTGGAAACCGAAATCAAAACAACGATTAACTGAGAAACATCTGACGAACACTTAAATAAGACAATGGGATATGCAATAGCTGTCACTTCAATGGCCATTTATGATAAACGCAACTTTTGGTTAAAATAGGGAACACTGAGTTCGTTACTGTGCTTGAGTGCGTTGTTTGTTTTTTTTTTGTTTTTTTTTTAACACCAATTTCACAGTAGCAAATGGAAGTATTCGTTATAAGAAGAAATCGTAACGTGTGATAACTGAGAAACACCAAAATATGGAGACAGGCATGGGCGCTTAGAGCGGGTTCGGGCCCCTAGCCATTTAAAAATTGTATTTTCCCGAAACTGCTATGCATTTACTTTCAAAAGTTTTACAGTCACATTTTAAAATGAGACACTTTATAGCTCATTACTAATTGTCAAGCAATATCAATTATTTTTGTAGCGTTTTGCTATCTTGTATATTCATTAAAATTCTCGAAAAATGTATACTCACTATATGTATCTTGTATACTCACTAAAATTTGTCACGACAGCTTTGATTGATCGGTTTGTTTGTGGTTTTACGGCTCAAAGACTACAGTGGTCATGCTGCGCCGGGACCTACTGTTTTCCGAGGAATCCGAACCTCTTAAGGCCTAGGGAACCAAACCCCGGACTACAGTGAGCAGTGCGACTCGACAGCTTTGCATAAAAAAGGTGATAAAGAGGATTTGAAAAATTACCGACCAATTAGCTTGTTACCTGCTATTTATAAAATCTTCACAAAAGTGCTAACACATCGCCTGCAGAAAAAATTAGATGCAGCTCAACCAAGAGAACAAGCTGGATTTCGAAGTGGATTCAGTACAGTGGACCATATTCAAGTATTAAGAGAATTAATTGAAAGAACACATGAATATGAACTTCCATTGTGTGTTGCATTTATTGACTATGAGAAGGCCTTTGACTCTATTAAAACATCAGCAGTCATCAACTCTTTAAGATCAACAGACATTGAGGATGTGTACATTGACATGGTGAAACGTGTGTATAAAAATGCAAGTGCAAAATTTCGGTTACATAAAGATACCAAAACTATCAAAATTGGTAAAGGTGTGAGGCAGGGAGATACCATTTCTCCAAAACTTTTTACTTCAGCTTTACAGATGATTTTTCAGCTGATAAATTGGAATAACAAGGGAATAAAAATAAATGGTGAATATTTAAATCATTTGCGGTTTGCTGATGACATTGTTATTTTTTCAACGAACCCATCAGAACTCCAAGACATGGTACAGGAGCTCTCAACTAGAAGTAAAGAAGTTGGACTCAAGATGAACCTACAAAAAACTAAGATCATGTTCAATAATTTTGTAGAGGAAACAAAAATACAAGTTGACAACATTGAGCTAGAAATTGCTGATTCATATATTTACCTTGGCCAGCTGATTTCAATGGATGGCAACATTATGAAAGAACTCAACAGACGTATTAAACTTGGCTGGAGTGCATTTGGAAGAAACAGTTTTATCCTGAAGGGGAAATTGCCTTTGTGTCTAAAAAGAAAGGTCTTCAACCAGTGTGTATTGCCAGTCCTCTCTTATGGATCAGAGACATGGAGTCTAACAGTTGGAGCAATACGAAAGTTACAGACAACGCAAAGGAGCATGGAGAGGTGCATGCTTGGAATAACTAGGAGAGATCGAAAAAGAAACACTTGGGTGAGAGAGCAAACTAGAGTAGAGGACATCATTGTTAAAGTAAAAGGGCTGAAATGGCGATGGGCTGGGCATATTGCAAGAAGAACTGATCAACGATGGACAACAGAAATTCTGAACTGGATTCCAAGAGACCACCGAAGACCTAGAAAACGTCCTCAAACTAGATGGGTGGATGAAATAAGAAAACAGGTTGGGGTGACGTGGAAGCGAATTGCTCAGGATAGACTTGTGTGGAAAGCATTTGGAGAGACCTTCATCCAGCAGTGGATAGATAATGGTTGAAATTTTTGACGATACTTAGTTATATATTTTGAAAAAGGTTATTTAATAGCAAAGTATGAAAGTGTCCTCTATTTATTAGATAACTAAATATTAATATTGAAATGTACTAGATTATGATCCTTTTTCATTTTTGGAATCTTATCCTTTTTCCAATCACCCATTCAATTACAATGTGCACGTTATAGTTGATAAGTGCTACATATATATATATATGTGTGTGTAGCACTTATCAACTATAACGTGCACATTGTAATATGGGCTATAAATAAAGTCATATATATATGTTGGCTGCGCTTACGTAATATGCCACTCTACCCCGTTGCAGCTACTTTAGATGAATCAGACATTCTCTGCCGGTAATGGAAAGAGGAAATTTGTTTTTTTGTTTTCAAACTTTTGTTTTATGGTGGCAAATGAATTTTGTTGTCTCATAAAAGACAACAAAATACGTGTTAGCGTAGGATCCTAAGTTCAGTACCGGGCTTACAAATGTCGGTGTCATCGTCTTCTTCTTCTTCTCCTCCTCCTCCTCTCTCTTTCTCTTTTCAAATAAAAAAAACGCATTCCATAAAACACGTTCATTTAAAAAAAAAAAACAGGTTCATTATGGCAAATGAAACTCTTCATCATAAGAAGAAAGCAAAACGAATGTTAACTGAGAAATACCTGGAGAACGTTAAAATAAGGGAGCAAAGTATTTAATAATTCTCAGTTTAAAGCTAAAGGTATTGTGAGTTCAATACGAATTTTTTTTAATTAAAATTTCTAATTTTGTGATGGTAAATGAAACTATTCATTGTAACAAGAAAGCAAAACATTTATTGACTGGAAGAACAATAGAAAATTAAGTAATAAGATGTTTAATAGATATCTGTTTGATGGTCATTAGCACTGAAAATAGATTTTCGACAAAACACTGGTTCTGAACAGGGGTGGACCAGGCCAGCGAAAGATAGGACTCACGCCTCCAAATGGGCAAGGATTCGCCCCCTCTGAGAATCCAAGATATGCCCCCTTTGAGAGGACCCAGTCCGCCCCTGGTTCTGAATTCCATACCAGACTTGCGAACCTTATCTTTTTTTTAATTAAATCATCAATTTTGCAATGGAAAAATAAAAGCATTAATCATCAGCAGAAAGTAAAACAATTATAGATTGAAAAACATCTAAGGAACACTTATGTGGAAAAATTTGACATACAATCACTGTTAGGTCGATGGCCGTTGATGATAAACGCGGCCTTTCGATAAAGCAGGGGGACGGAGTTCGATATCAGGCTTACGAAATTTTTTATATATTTTTTATTTTATTATTATATTTTTTATTATATATTTTATATAAATGAAAATATTAGTTATAAGAAGAAAGTGAAACTCGTGTTAACAGGGAAAAACATGAAAAACACTAAAATAAAGAGAAAATAAATTTAATAAGTTTCGGTTTAAAGTGTTGAAAATTCGGTACCAGGCTTGCAAACGTATTTTTTTAATTAAAATCTCTAGTCTTACCTTGGTAAATAAAATTATGCGTCGTTATAAGAAAGCAAATCATGGAACATGAACAGAAACGTCTGAGGCAACCGCTTGTTTGTGAGAAGAACACAAACAAGCACTCGCGAAAGGAGACATAGCCTCACGTCTGGCAGAACACGCTTTACAACACGGACACGAACCCGACTGGGACTCAACAAAAATACTACACCGTCACATCACAAACAAGAATAGTAGACTCTTCTTAGAATCTTGGGAAACTTACAAACTACACGGGAAAGCCATTAATACATCACAACCACTTCCAGAAACTTACAAACAACTCTTATCTCAAGGGGGAGGGGAAAAAACCCCAAAATTCTTAGTGTAGGATTTTGCCTCCTTTCTTAAAAAATGGGGGCTAGTGCCCCCGCCATATTACGCCCATGACTCTGTGTGTTTTAGATTAGTTTTGTTATATGCCGTGTGATATATATTTGCTTTTTTAAATTCGAAAATTATAAGTTCGACATTTATATACCATATGTATGCCGTAGAATTTTTTTTATCACTTTCTAAACTAACTAATCTTTGAAGGTTAATTAACTAAAGCATACACTAATGATCATTAATTTATAAATTTGTAGAAAAACACAAAAATAAGCGTTGAATATCGGCCTGTTAACGGAATATATAGTTCTCAACTAAAATCCAAATTATTCTTACTTCTTAATACAATTTGAAAATAAAAGACATTTTCACTAAATGTCCTGCGTTATTTCTTTGCTTTACATTAACTTAAAATGAAATAGTTCCTTTATTTTTTATCCTTAAAAGTATCCGTTAACATCACAAGTCCCATTGAAGCTGGTTGTTTGCCTACCGCGTATAAATAAAGGAGTGATACGGTCCTTCGGAAACGGCACGGTCAATCTGCACTCCAGTTGTAATATAGTTCAGTGGGCTAGTCTTGGTTCCTACTCGTTTGAGCGGAGTGAATGGAACATCGACTAGGCCGCCAGACTGCGATGGATTGATGTTTGTGCCCGCTATTCTGGAAGCAGGCTCCGCTTTTTCCTCGCAGGTCGGTCTTTGTCTCTGGGGTCTTTTGTTCTGCACGTACGGACGTCTTTTGTACTGTTCCGCACTGTTAGGCCACAGTCTCCATATGCGTGTGTCACCGATTGCCTTAGGAGAGCTTTCATAGCCCGCGGATGGACTGGACGGGATGGGTGGCGTTTCATGCATTCTGGTCGCAGGGCCAGTGTTCGTCACCGGTTCCGTGCCATCCATTTATTTCATCTGCTCTTCGGGACGCTCGATCATGAATGACGATAGCTATTTCTCGATTGACGTTAAATGACGATACCAGTGCGAGCGGTACATCTCTGTACGCCAGTAACGGATCGGCAATCCTCCCTTCTGCCCATTGGCTATCAAATCATTTGATGTTAAAACCTGTCTGAGGTTACAGGCTGCTTTTTTGGGGGGGCGGCCACCCTTCCCATTTAAGTTTCTGCATACTACCTACCTACCTCTCCTCCTCCTCCTGGGATTACAGTACCACCTCCGGCGGCCACCCTTCCTAATCCCCCCTTGTCCAATCTACACTAACATTTTCTCCTCCTCCCTTCTCATCACCATTGACTACACGACTTAGCATCATTGACACTCGAGTTCCTACTAGGAGTAAGCATACTATTCTTTTCACAAGGTAAATTGAGGTTAAATTTTTATTTATTTCATCTAATTGCTTTTGTATTTATGTATTTTAGTACTAAGCCGTGTTTAGATTATTTTATACAACCACGTCAATATATAATATGCCAATAGAAATAGGATTTTTTTTCGTGGGAAAGGATTAATTATTCTTCCTTTATTTCTTATATGAAAATTAGTTTGGTGTACGTCCTGTTTGGTATAAATCCACGGATCTGAAACAGATTAAGGACATATACAGAGGTACCACTGCATATAGATATCAAACACTGTATCTAAAATTCTGAATTAAATAATATTAGATTGATAAAGACGGCGACATTGCTTTTGGCCCTGGGTGACCAACAACCTAGGAATCATATGTGTAATCTAGCGGGGGCAAGGGGGCACTTGCCCCCCATTTTTTGTAGAAAATGGGCAAAATCCTACTTTTTCCCCATACAATTTTGGGTTATTTGTTTTTTCGAATGCGGTTTATATACAAATTGATGAAAACCCATATAAAATGGAAGTCAAATACAGAAATTTTAATGCCGAATTATAGGGGCCAAAAAGGCATCGCAAATTGCTTAAAATTCTTCTCATTTTCAAATTCCTCAATTGATGACCAATCTTACTTTTCAATAATTGGAAATTTGCCAATATATTCAGGGGCGCCGACAGCCGACTCGGGGTCCCTAGGCTCACTTTGACCGGCCCCTCCCATGTCCACCTCCCCCCCCCCCCCCAGCATAGGTCCTTGCCAGCGCAGGTCCCTAGACTTCATTCGCTCCCCCGTGCCGCCCACCTCTCGTCGGGTCTGAATATATTTTACGGTTGAAATATTGAGTTCGTTTCGAAATAAAACCCTGGAGTAAGCTAACAAGTAGTAATAAGGGGATCAACAACTAGTAATGGTTTGAAGACAAATCTGAGCATTCTGCGCTGGTTTTGCGCGCACGTAAATCCCAACTACATCTCGTCTAGTTTTCTCCGAAGAGATTTCTCCACGTTGCCAAGGCTACTGTCCCTCACAGGAGATCTGAAATCCATCCGTAAAACGAAATTTTTTGCAGCTTTTAGCGTCCTCGGCATTTTCCACGTATTTCTGAGATAATGTAAGTTTTTCACTATATAGATATTTATTTCTCGTGATTCTTTATTTGCCATGTTTTAGTATGGAAGCGTGGGCGAAAAAAGAAAATCAATACCAAGACATGGGACGTGGCTATTGTCGTTATGGTGATAGCCGCTGTGCTAGATTTCATTCTTTCTGCCTTTTAAAAACGTTCGTTGTTCAGCGAAAACATGCGTTGATTATACGTGTGGTATTTTGCTAAAATACTTTTGTGTATTCATGGCGAAGTCCTGATGATGATGATGAGTACCATGTGGCTATTACAATATCCTGTTCATAGTTGTTGGGTATGAAGGATTGAATAGGATGAATAAAATATTTATATCCATAGCTATATAGTATAAAATTCTGTCGAAAACATATGAGGGGGAGAATGAAGAATACACAAAATTTGTGTTAAACATGAAGCAACTCAATGCATGTGACCTTGTGTTGACCTTATTCACCTTTGGCTCTCTCTCTGTAGAGCATATTCATACATCTTTTTTTATATGCTAGTTATTTGGATTTTTTTAAAAAAATAGTATATGCAATATCGAATTTATATACACATAATAACGCACTGGCGTAACCGGAGGGAGGGGGTATTGATGGGGTTGTAACCCCCCCTTTTTGCAATGAAATTTTGTATATTTAACATAGGAATATGTGAGTTGTAGCTCTGTAACCCCACCTCATTGAGCCTATAACCTCCCCCCTTATGAACTTTCTGTGTACGCCTATGTAATAATGTAATAACCAGTTAGGCCATGAGATAACTGGCCCGACCGTTTCCACATATCTTCATCAAGCGTAAGTGTGTCTTTTCCATAAAAATCCATTAACCCTTTACTTGTCATATACACACATTTCACATAACTTGCTTAATGATTTTTAATATCAGATTAATTGAAAGTCATATTAAAATAAATAATAAATATACTTATTTTTATAACGTTTATAATTGAACATATATAATGGCCATAGGCGTACGCAGAAAGTCCATAAAAAGAGATTATATGCTCAATAGGAGGATTACAGAGCTACAACTCATATATTCCTATGTTAAATATACAAAATTTCATTGCAATGGGGGGTTACAACCCCCATCAACACCCCCCCATTCATACGCCGGTGATAATGGCTGATAATATAAAATACAGTAGGATCCATATATAACGAAGAATTTGGGACACACGAAAGTGTTCGCTATATTTGACCCTCGCTAAAACCGTTTCGGAATTTAAAATTTCAAACTATGGAAATAAAGCCTTTATAGATAACATATATGCATGTATTATATATACAAGAATATTAGGTTTTGAATTCGCTTAAAATTTAATAAACAACGTACTGTCATTATTAACGAGCAATGGGTATTCACACCCTTCCTCACAATTCGCTAACGGAAGTTCGTTAACGACATTTCGTATTTAGGTAAGACTAGTCGTTTATACATTGTAAAAGTTGTTCTGCATATGGGAGCGTCTTCCTGTCTGTTCTTAATATCTCAAATGAAATTTTCATCAAATTGTTATGTCATTAGTAAACCGATGTTTTTTTTAAACAACAATTTTATCAACGTTTTTCAGGCTTAGTAATATTAATGCAGGTGTTATAGCGTGGTTAGATGGTGGAAAACGTTGATTAAAATTGTTGTTTAATTTAATCGACCTGTATAAATATTACTACGCCTAAAAAACATTGACAAAAAACGATGTTTAATTTAATCTGCGTAGTGTTCGACTTGTATAAATAATGTTTTTTTTTTTGTTTTTTTTTTCTTTTTTGACATCGAGCACATTGCCTATTTTTTAATTCAATCCTGTTGCCTCAAATTCCTTGCCCATTTAATGCAATTAAATTGTATATTACACTTTAACATTGTACCAAACAAAATTCTTATTTTCCTCGTTAAATCCGGAAACTCGTTACATGCGGGCACGTTATGTGTCTTATTGTAATGCTGTGTTTTATGAATTAATTTTAATCTTTAGAGAATAAACTATGAAGAATTAATTCATTTGTTTTCTATGATAATATTACTGATCTTCGTTTAAGGTCCGGGATGAATCAAGACTTGGAAGGTGGCGAAAGACCACCAGTTCAACCTCAAGTCTCCCATAAACGATTTCAAGAGCAACAAGCACAAGTGGCCGCGGTAAGAATGTGCTTGATAACTAATATTCGAACTTTTAAGATGAAAACATTAATATTAAAGACATGTTGTATATGGAGAGAGCTGATCTCATATCGCTATAGCAACAGGTTTATCAATACACTCAGGGCTGTACTTACGATGTTAGCGGCCCTGGGCAAAGCAGATTTTAGCGGCCCTTAGAAAAGCTTTGACATAACAACGAAAAAAATTGATCCGAGTTTCGCATTACAAAATAAAACTCTTCAATCTGGCCTAAACGCTGTAGGTAAAAATAAAGAGAAGATAATGAAGTTAAATTAAAAATAGGAGATAAAAATTAATTAAATAAAATACGAATCATTATAATTTATTGTTGCTATAAATATTAAATTATATCGAATTAATACAAAGCTGACTCAATAAACAAATCTGCTTTTATTATATTATTACAGCTTATAAAGCAATTTTTCTAGCTTTTTTGTGCAACCAAGTGTCGAAAACCAGGAGTCTCTGCAGTGATCACATGACCACCACAATAAGCATGATAACCAAGATAGGCTACAGATGCTAACTCATTTGACTAATAACACATGTATTTATTTTGACCACCATTTAAAAGTTGCATTATGAGAAGTATGACGTCACACACACAAAAGGTGAGTTGACCAAATACTCTGTCGAAAGTATATGGGGCCGCTAAAATCTGATTTCTTGGTACTTGCATTACACTTTTTTGGCGGCCCTAAAATGTAGCGACTCTGGGCGGCTGCCCATCTCGTACCCCCTAAGCACAGCCCTAAATACACTCACTGTTCATAAACCATGAGAGAAACCTTTAACATAGACAGGTACTCTCCTCGAAGAATAATACGTAGACAGAGGAAGTTGGAGTTTATATATTTCATGTCACTAGATGGCGCTATGTGACATATGGGACGGGAAGGATGACTTGAGGTCTGAACCACGGCTTAACCTTGAATCACTACACCTTTAGATACAGTCAAGTTTGTTGGGAGCTGAACATATCCCAATGGACCCTTAGATGAAGTTGGAGTTTATGTATTTGATGTCACTAGATGGCGCTATGTATCATATGGGACGAGAAAAGTAGTTTAAGGTCTGGACCACGGCTTAACGTTGAATCACTATACATTTAGATACAATCAAGTTTATTGGGTGCCGAACATAGCCAAATAGACCCGAAGACGATCGTCACAGTCACTGTACCGCTTATACGCAGACAGTTCTAAGCATGTGCTAAATTGTCAGGACATGCATACATGTGCTTATGCATGCATGCGTTTGTGTGTATGTGTGTGCGTTTCAAAACATAACACCTGAATTAATCGCATATACATAAAGTGAGTTAAAGTATTTAGTCCTATCCGTTCTAGTTTTTACAGCAAACTGCCTAAGCGCACGTACATATCGATGATGATGATGATGATACTAATAATAATGCACAACAACTGAATAACTTGCAGAAAGAAGTTTTGAGTACTTGGCGGTGCGTCACCAAACTATATCACCAACAGTGAAAACGCATATAAAATAATAATAATAATTAGATTGTTACCTAATTGAATTGATTTGTTAATTGATTTTTGTTACTAAACTAATTACTCAAATTGATAATGTAAGTAGACTTTCATATATTCGCTTTATAAAAGACGTAGGTAATATAGTAAGTATTGTAATGTAATATAGTAGTTTATAATAAGACGTAGGTATGGACCTAACACTATATATCGACCCACGTATATAAACAAGGATTGGTGACGTATTGTGTCCTAAACGCAAAATTAGTAATGTAGGACACAGAGAAGATTGACATTATGCTGCTAATTCTAACAGCCATCTACCTAATCATTGTTGATAAAATTAGCAGTATCATGTCAATTCTATCAGTAATATACCTAATCATAGGCGTGACTGCCCGCTAGGTGTAGGAGGATTTAAAACCCCCCCTTCCTCATGCTCTACACATAGTAATTTTCGTTTTTCCAGAAAAGGCTTAACGTTTTAGGAAGGGCTTTAAGCCCCAAGCCCCCCAATTACGCCAATATTTCTAATGCTAAAACGCTATTTAGAAATCTAAAAAAAGTTCAAAAAGGAAAGAAACCCATACGGAATTACGTCAATAATAAAAAAAAGCATACTGGATTGAAGTTCGATATAACACGGTTAAAATATAACATACACAGGAAGAGGACTTCAGTACTTGACATCGCTTGTTATGAATCCATATCACCAAATTTCCGAATTCTCATTGTGGTAGTCGAATTTTAGAAAAGTTCTGATCGGTAGAAATGCTTTAAATAATTTAATGTAGTTTTAATTAAGTTAGATAAAAAAATTAAGAATTTTTAGAAAAAGTATTGAAAAACATAGACTTGAAATTGTTAAATATATATTTGATATTTTTTCCAGGTAACAGAAATAATGCGGACCAATGTTGATAAAATTCTACAGCGCGATGAAAAACTTGCAGATTTGGATGATAGAGCTGGTATTTTTTAATCGTGCTTTACAAACCTTATCCGTATTGATAATAATATATAAGACGAATTATTATTGTTACTTATGAGATTTTTATTAACAATTTAAAAGTAATCTTCAATAAATAAGTGGCGTGCGGAGATAGTTTTATTTGGGCAAGCAATATATTTGTTTTATATTTACATTTCGCATTGATGCTATTAGATAGCAGCATTATCGTTTACTTATAAGCAGGGTTTAAGCTGCGTTGGTTTATTTTGCATTTTGCGAAAGGATATTGCATTTTCCGCAAAATTTAAATACCACTTTCGCTAAAAAGCGAAAGCCCTGAAAATTAAAAATTTTCACAGTTTTATGTCCGCGGCCGCCGTCGATGACCACGAACATAAATTTAAAGAAAACGACATACTGTCAGAATGGAATATTTTCAAGAAATTTGTAGGTGCCTGATGTAAAGAAAGGAGTTTTCATTTTTGCAGTTACCGCAGTTTTTAAATCAAAATGAAATGAATGGAGAATTTCCTTCACTGTGCTCAATCAATAACCGAATATGCGGCAAGTATACCTATGCATACTGCAGATTGTGAAAGGGCTTTCTCCCAAATGAACTTGATTAAAACTGACTTGCGAAATTGTTTAACAACGAACCATGCAAGCAAATTGCTAATGATAAATATTGAATGACCTGTTCGAAATAATTTTGATTTTGAAAGTGCCTACCAACTATGGTGTGTAGCAATGCCCAGAAGAATTGTACAATAATATTGTCAATTATATAATTTTGTAAAAACTGAAAAGTTTTATTTGTAGTCCGAAATTTTAAATATGTTATTTTGTTTAGCGTTCGCCTAAGGGACAAAATTTTCAAAAATATCGGAAGTATTTAAATTAGAAAAAGAGAACTAAAGAAATTTTAAAAGTGCTTTTTTTTTTTTTTTACATTTTCACTAAAATGCTAAAATGCTAAAAAAAAAAAAACCATCCAGCTTAAACCCTGCTTATAAGCTTTCCTGAAAATGCTTCCCAGATTAGAATTACTTCGCGCTTATGCAGCTTGATAGATTAAAATGATCGGTATTAACAAATTTAATTAATGTTTAATTTAACGAACTCACAGATTTAAAGAAGAAACCACGATTACATAGAAAATTAAAATATGATAAAAATAAAATGTTTACATAGATGTGCCCATAGTTAACATTCGCAGTGGAAAGCATGTCTCAAATTGCTTCTGAGCTGACGTCACAAGCCCGCCCAGAAAATGTGGCGCCCTCAAGCGACAAAAATTTGCGAAGGTCAGTTTGACCTCCAATAAATTGTCAGTTACAAAAACACAATTTCTACTGAACTTTTATAATTAAGAAAAAATGGAAATGTGTCTTAAATTTTTGTTTTAAACTGATGTTAGGCAAGCAATATTCACATTGCTTCTATGGACTGCACACCAATTGTAAGAAATATTCTATATTAGCTAAGGTAGACTAGGCATCTCCAATTCTTATACAGCCAGTCCACAATATGTCGAAGTTTTGGTAAATCCATGATCATTGCAAAGAATAATTTTTCCTCTATAACGAAATATTTATAAGTCGATTTTTTAATGATATCACTGATTTTGACATATGGAGGTTCGGCTGTATTTTACATAAATTTTGAATTAAAATTATATTAGAACTTCAATGCAAAAAATTACATAAAGCTAAAAGACTAAATTTATACCATCCATATTTCCACCAATATTGACCTAAAATACGTAACAACAATACTAATAATTATTTGTATAATTATGATTAAGTGTAACTTAATTTACGCACATCATAAAGGCCTTAACATTGACATTACTATAACAAAATAAAGAAAGGAATTAGGAACTTTTGTATTTCAGAATTGGGAACTAGATAGACATGCGACAGAGCATTTAACTTTATACCAATAAAGATACCAAGCGATACTAAAGATACAAAAGGATATTATGATACTATAGATACAAAACTATGTATTTAAAATGCTAAAAATAGAAAAATACAAAAATTACAATAAAAATACAAAACTTACAATAAAAAATACAAAACTTATAATAATAGAAATTCAAAATTTATAATAATAAAAATATAAAACCTACAATAATAAAAATAAACAAAAGCAACCGCATCTAACAAAGAAATAGAATTCCAAGTCCATTTACTAGTCTGTGAAAAAGAAGTTATTTTTAAATTTTTAATTATTATTATTATAAAAATATTATTTAACAATTGTAGAAGCATTGCAAGATGACGCCAGTGAATTCAATAAACAAACGGGGAAGTTTAAAAGAAAATATTGGTGGAAAAACTGCAAAGTAAGTAACATATTTTTATGCCATTTTCCTGTATTTCTTAGGAATATATTCTGTTTTGTTGTCAGTAATGGTGATCAACACGTGCGGTGGCGGACTGGGACCTTTCAAAGGGCGCATATTGATTTTCGGAGGGTGCGAGTCATTGCCCATTCGGAGACTAGAGTCCTGTCGCCCATGAGAGCTCATTGATCCAAGGGCCTCGTGGCCCAGTCCATCCCTGAACATTCGGAGACTAGAGTCCTGTCGCCCATGAGAGCTCATTGATCCAAGGGCCTCGTGGCCCAGTCCATCCCTGAACACGTGCATACGTTCCACAGGTGCCTGCGACCACCACTTCTTTAACACATTTACCATTGCTAAACTTAAAATTATGTTACATTTTTCTAACACCGTCTTCTTATATGTATCTTACTAGATTATTTAACGTGAAGGTTTAAAGGACTTTAATTTTTCAAATAAACTATTTGTTACATTTCCTGTGCTTAAATCTCCACTTTGCTCATTGCTTATGTAAACCGTCGTAAATTTGTTTGATATTCTACTACGAAGGTCTTGCAGAATTAATGCGATTTGGTCATCGAGTGTAAAATACAGTGAGGAGTCATTGCATGTCAAGTTGTCTGGCCGGCACAGAATGATCCCTGTTGTCCTTGCGCCATAAAAAATACAACCAACCAAGTGGTCTGTGGTTCCACACTCGAATCTCTTCAAGTTTGTTAAAAATTTAACTTGTTGCAGATGTCCAAAAAATGAACACGTGTAAATTTCGAGTCCGTAATATTAAATAACGAGGGAGGTGTAGCCATGTGTTTGAAGCTCCCTACCCTTCCCAATAAAACGGAACTGCACATTAAGCAAATATGAAAAATTTCAATGCCCATTACCCGACAACCAAAGTAACTGCTGATTTGAAAATGAGTATTTTAGTTTAACTCTTCGCCATAAATAAACAAAACAAATTCTGAAAACGTAAAAAATATTGCCCTGTTCGGAATAAGGGCTGAGCTTGTCAAAAAAGACTCCGTTTGCAAATTTCCGTCAAAATCTTCGGACTTCATTATTTTTATAATGGATAGCAAAAGAAGCATGCCGTTTGATGTTCTTACGAAAGATATATATAAATTAGTGAATTGCAAAATTATTAGCTTGATTACTTAATTATATGTCAGGATATTACACTACAAATGTAAAACCATCGAAAGGGTTCAGCTTCAAGTATTAAGAAATGCATTACCTGAAATTTCAATTTTTTTAGCATCATTAAAAAATGCAGATTTTGAACTACTGGAATTATCGTTCTGTATTTTGGGGCCGATTCTGCTAAGATATGGAAAAAGAGGTTAAATATCGTGATAAAATATGCGCTTTCGTGGTTCGCGCATATTGTTGCTTAGTTGTGTGCCTTTCAGGAGTCCAGCAAATATCACCCTTTTTCGAACAGGGAAATGGTTGTTGTAAAGTTAAAAAGTTGCACATGAAGTTTATAAATGCATCTTTCTTTTTATTGGAGATGACACATATGTTACCAATCTACCAATGATTGTCGCAAATACAGGCTACTTATTGACTTGGAGCAAGCTTTAGAATCAGTGTAAAAAGACACGGGCACCGTTAGCGGGGGGGACAGGGGGACCCGTCCCCCCAATGTTGGTGTTAGGGTTCCATATCCCCCTTCAATTTCAAACAAAATGCCTTCTACTGGCTGTATTTTGGGGCCGATTCTGCTAAGATATGGAAAAAGAGAATATATCTTGATAAAATATGCGCTTTCGTGGTTCGCGCATATTGTTGCTTAGTTGTGTGCCTTTCAGAGTCCAGCAAATATCACCCTTTTTCGAACAGGGAAATGGTTGTTGTAAAGTTAAAAAGTTGCACATGAAGTTTATAAATGCATCTTTCTTTTTATTGGAGATGACACATATGTTACCAATCTACCAATGATTGTCGCAAATACAGGCTACTTATTGACTTGGAGCAAGCTTTGAATCAGTGTAAAAAGACACGGGCACCGTTAGCAGGGGAGACAGGGGGACCAATGTTGGTGTTGTTCCATATTCCCCTTCAATTTCAAACAAAATGCCTTCTGCTGGAATTGTCCCCAATATTTTTATGCCATTGGCGCCAATGTAAAAAGAATATACCTTTCAACAGATAGGTCGATCTAGAAAGTAAGTTTCGTCACGATATATGGCTGTACAGACTTTGATTTTACCATGTTTGGCACAGTATAGCCCAGATGCTCTTGCGCCATAAAAATCCAAACACACACAAACATGATACATGGCTGTTACAGTTTGAATCAACAGGCACAAATTGATGATTGTCCCGTATAGGAGAAATTGTATGATCACCTTCCAATCGTTCTTCTAATGCTGCCCTTTTTGCTTCTATTTCTTTATTTAATTTTAAATAAAATTTAATTCCGCTAATATGTTAGCCACAAAATTTAAATAAATCAGCAGGAGTCGAAATTTGGTGTTCAGTGATACCCTGAAGGCCAGCTCTTACTGCTAACCGCTTAACCGCCCCACCATTTCTACCATGTGGAGATTTACCGTGACATGTTGCAAATAAATTTCACCTCACACTTATGTTGAGGTGCTTTTGATAATGACATGAATTAATGAAATTCTTATTGTTCTTCGCTTGGGCAGCAGATCCATCGTTGAAATAGCAGATGTGTGTTATTTCTTCTGTTGCTCTTCAGATAGCTGATGAGTTTGTTTAAAATACGTATACGGCAATGCTGCTATGTCTGAGATAGTCAATGATGGCCATGGTAGTAATTTTATCGTAACTCGAATTTTGCGAAGTTACTTGCGAATTTTAGAATCTTTTTAACGAGTTCACGAATTTTAGAATTTTTCAACAACTTTGTGAATTTATTTATTTTTTTCCATTATTGCCATTTGTACGTATAACCAAATCATTGGCGGCTCCAGCGAGGGGTGGAGGGGGCGATTGCCCCCCCCTAGGGTTAAATAGGAAAATAAAGACGATGAAGAATATTTTATGTGTTGTTTGTTAAGACTGTAATAAAAGTCTTTCACTGGAGTCCAAAATCTCCAAATCTTCGAAAAATGCAATCTAGACTTTTTTCGTGAATCTGCAAGCTTCTCACCCTTTAAACAACGTTTTCAGTAAGGGTTACTTCAGCATAACGTAGTTTTTTATCGTTGAAGCGCCTTCAAACTTGGCTTCGAACGCGGATGACAGAAGAGACTTTTAATACACACCCACAGAGACATTCATATTGATGTAAATAAAGTGATTGACAAATTTTCAAAGAAACCAAGATGGCTTGACTTTGCACTTAGCTTACTAAACTACACAATAATTTTCAACACCCACGTATAAATATAAATAAGTACTATAAATTACTAAACTTAATTTTTTTTAAAAGTTGCTTGCTATAAAAAAAAGTAAAACAATTGCAATATTTTTGTAGTTTAAGTTTGAACTTGTTCTATTAATTACATTATAAATT
Organism: Dysdera silvatica; assembly: GCA_006491805.2. Classification (NCBI taxonomy): domain Eukaryota; kingdom Metazoa; phylum Arthropoda; class Arachnida; order Araneae; family Dysderidae; genus Dysdera; species Dysdera silvatica. The sequence goes on along the minus strand of QLNU02015003.1, from coordinate 44,689,830 downwards.
GTCGTTTTTGTTATTGTATATATCTTTTATAAATAAAATATAATAAATAAAAGAATACATAAATTATTTTCGTAAATTAAATATTTTGGTGAGTATAAAGGAAGGCTAGTAATATAACAACATTTACCTAAACTATTTAATAGTCCAAAACTAAAAATTTTCCTGGTGAGGGCCCCGAAACCCCCACCCCTTAACGACATCCTGGATCCGCCCTTGAACAAAATTAGTATATTCCAATTTTATATGTTATTTAAATCGGGTGACAAAATGTATTATATAAATGTATGTATGTATTATAAAATGTATGTATGTATTATAAAATGTATTGTATAAATAGTCTTGTTTATGTTATACCTTCGCAAGATATGGGAGATTATGGAGCGGTTAACATATTTGGCTATTACATATGACCTGTAGATTATGCAGTCCTGCTACATATAATGTTTGGTTAGTAACGTAATAGTTATTTGTATTACTGTTTCGAAACTGGGATTTTTATTTATTTTTTAATATTAAGGTTACACTTCGTCCACGATTGGTTTTTAATTTTCTACAAAATTCGAGATTTTCTCCACGACCGTTCTGGAAATTTTACATTTTTTTCTCAGAAAAAATTACTGTTCTAATTAAATCGGTCATTTTGAAAAGGGGTCAACTCCATTTTTTTCAAAATCAGCTTTTTTGGCGGTTTCGTATCCCTATAACTTCCACACTTTGATTCCATGTGAGAAGGGATCAAATCTATTTTTCTAAGGCAGTTCAATTTAAGGCTACTACCAACGTTCATTTTAAAAAGGGGTCATCGCCCAGAGATGACTCCTTTTCACAATGGATGTCATCACCTCTCCTCAAATGGGATTGCGCAATACTGTGCATGTTTACATCAGATTGAGTGGTTGAAAGAAACCCTTTGTTTATGTGCAAAGGATCGTTAGTTTAATTTTCTCCCACGTGTTGTCAGCTTGAAGAAATAATCATGGAAGAATTGCAGCAGCACCATCGATTTAAAATAATATTTATTGATGCTTTAAACGTTTAACTTAATGGCTTAATACACGCCAATACATGAATTATTTCAAATACAACATTGGAGTAAATAAGTACTCCTATTTAGAAGAGGCTCCGAGAATGATGTGTGCACACTACATCAGTAAGTTGAAGACCCGTTTTTTTTTTTAGAATTCGGAAAACATTTAAACAAAATGTCGCCTAATATAAAAATTGAAACTATAATTATACAAAATATTAATATTTTGCCGAATGCGGAAGATATAATCATGTATATTTGGAAAACATCAAATAAAAATGAAACAGCTTGCCAATTTTAGAAATTGAATTTATTATGTTTGTTTTCCTTGCGTTTAGTGGCAACAGTTGAGAAAGTCTGCAAGGTGAACATAATGTTTCTATTGTGGGAGCCCACAAGCTAATGAGCTGTTTCTCTATATTTTGTTTTAGGCAATTTAGTGCGATTTATTGATATAATCATGTCAGACAGTGAAAGTTTATCTAGAACATCTTGCTCTCCATCGAAAAAACGCAATAAAGGTGTGATAAACAGACATAAATACAAACAGGTTGAGATTATATGAGGATAAATTGCATGGGCGGGTACATGTTAATTATGCTGAAAAAGAAGTACAGCCCCGAAAAAAAAAGAAAAACACGTGGCACATTAGAATGTTGCTAATTTTAAAAATTGGTGGCCAGCCTACTTTAAAAAGAAAGCCCTCTCTTGTAGAAGTTACGGTAAAGCGGTTCCCAAGCAGCAAAAAAGCTTATTTTTCTGTAAATAACCTCTATGAGTTTGTTTTCACCAGTCAAGAACCTGGAGTGGTTAGATCCAAACTATTCATTGACACCACTATAAAAGAACAGTTTTGCCTATTAAAAAAATTATCTATAGATACGTAAGTATTCATCTCAGACCCAGCAAGCAATCCCGCCTACCAAGGAAAAATTCCAATAAACGAAAAAAAAATTTATGGATATAAAAAAATCACATCAGTACATCCCAGATCTTCATCAGAATTTTTATCAGGCGATTTATGACTGGCCCACCACGTCTACTGACGAAGCTTCTGAAGAAAATTATTTTATTATTTTTTTTGTTGGTCATATTTTAAACTCCACTTTTTCCTGTTTACGTTCACACGCTGTTTATGCAAATGTCTTAAACATTTAATTTGTAAAAATAAACATTATTCATTAAAAAGTATTATAGTTTATCTTGAAAAACCTATGTTCATTTTGAAAACGGGTCATCTCCAGATAAGAAAGACCTGTTTTTTAGACAATTATTACAGCAAAATTTCGGATTCATGGCAATTTCAAGTAAGTTTTAACTTTCTTTAAAGGAAAAAACAACTAGACGAAAAAACTAAAACAAAAAAGGACGAAATGACGTTTTTTGTTTCTCCTGAAAATTTTGAGAATGTGGAGTTGAACCCTTTACAAAATGACCGATTCATTTATAACCTACGATTTAATTTTGCTTAAGTCTACGTTATACCGATAGATGGCGCCACCAATTTATATCGTATTTTATTAAGATAAATATGTTTTTACGGGGTGTCGGCAATAAACATTTCCCTGTTATTCTCAGGAAGACTGCTCTGTTGCAACAAAGGGCGGACACAAGAGTCATGACCCCAGGGCCGGATTTAGAATACGAGAAGGCGCCCTGTTCACAACGATTTTTGGTGCCCCCTCCATTGCCGCATTACGGCAACTAGAAAAACTTAAACTAGGGGCTAACTCCCAAGAAAATTTTTTCTAGGCATTGAGGTATACGGTTTAGCCTTCTAGAAAAAAAGTTAGACCCTGGACTTCGAAGCTGGTTAGGCCCATGGTCACCCCGCCATACTAGCAGAAATAAATAAATAAATAAAATTTTGTCGTTCCGCCCCCTCAAATGCAACGAAAAATCTCGGAGGATAGGGAAGGGGCGACATTTATGATTATCTACCTTATGTGCATCATTATAAGATATAATAAGGATATTTTTATAAACAAATTTAGTTCATTTGACGAAGATTTTTTTTTTTTTTTTTTTTGGATATTGGGGGAGGGGGCAAGGGCGGATGCAGAACAAAATTTCAGGGAGGGCGCAAAGCTTGAAAATTTCACTTGTAAGTTTAGTTTTAAGTATTTTTTACTTGAAAATAATCATTTTTAATGTAAACTTATTATTCTCAGATGGGCGCACGCCTCCCTGTTTGCATCAGGCCTTGTGACTGGGCGGGGGGCAGGGGCTGTTTCACGCAGCTTTTCAGAATTTAAGATTTAGAAGAAAAAAAAAGGTGTGGCGCCTTCTCGGGGAAAGCTGATAGACAAGAATTCTGCAGTATACAATTTGCAATTAAACAAAAAAAAAAATTCGCAGCCTCTTGCGCCCTAGGCATGTGGCCCCAAAATATATTTTTTCACTGTAAAAAATTTTAACTTTCATGATAAATAAAGAGTGTTATTCCAATACCGTGCCAAATGTTGTTCTTGACCCCCCCCCACAAAAAAAAATATGAAAGTCTGTGTCCGCCCTTGGTTGCAAGCAAAACGATTTTAACTTTGATAATCTTATGATGGTCTCGTTATATTTCTTTATCATTTTCATCACCTTGTATTTTGCCGAAATTAAAATTTAAAATGCCATTATTATAATTATTTTGTTTGCTTGTTTTTCAGATGCTTGCAATTCTTATAGGAATCATGATGTTCATAATTCTTATGATTCTGGGTAAGTTAATTAGTTGCTATTAATATATTCACACTTTATTTATAAAGCGCTTCATCTTTTAAGGGTTAAAAAAAAATAAAGAGAAAAAATCTCATTGTAATCAAGAGCGGAATATAGGAAAAGTATGCAAGGCCTGGAGCCAGTGTCCTAGAAAAGGAAAGGGGGGTCAGGGAGAAAAAGCCCCCCCCCCTCAGTGTATAACAAAATACATCGCTCTAATGCCAAATCATTTGCACTTTTCTAAAGCTGCTTGAGCTTGTCATGTAATTGTTTAGTTACTACCACCTGCCTGGAGCCCAGTAAATCGGATCCTTATTTTTAGGCCTCATGTTTTATTAAACAAAACATGAAGCCCAAAATGTCTTCTGGCCTAAGAGCCCAAAGAAGTTAGCTACCATACTGATTGTAAGCCTGTTAGTAATCTAAGTAAATGACATGGAAATACGTCGGTGAAGTGTGACGTTTCAATATGGCGCTGGGCACAAACAAACTGCCATTTGCTATGTTATGCTTATGAGATAGATTTAAAATGTTCTCATTTTATGAAATTTCCGTGTTTTTTTCGGATCAGCCGAAACTGATCGAACGTGCAGAAAACGCTATACGTTCTTCACATGTTCGATCTTTTTTTTATGACCCTGATAATGAAGAAATGCGAGAACAAATTCATGCTTCCATGAAGAGTAAAGTATATAGTATTCAGATACTGTACCCAGTCTGCGTTTATGTATGCATATATATACACATGTACTGAAAGAGCAATTTATTATATGCACGTATATTATTTTTCTGGAAGCGATACATATTTTGCTGTGTAACTCTCAGTGCGCTTATAAAAAAATTTTTGCAGGAAATTAAAGGGCCATAAAAACACTTGACAGATTCGTAACAAATTAAATTTTTTTCAATAATTTCATGAACGAAGAAGATAAATTGTTCTTTCAGTGTGTATATATACAAGATCCGTTTTTTTTCAGGGGGGCTTGGTCGTACCCCACTTCAAGGAAATAAAAAATAAATAAATTATAAAAATTTATTTTAAGGGGCCAGCCTTAACAAAAACCTGACTACGTCGTTGATGGGGGTTATAATTATAGTTCAAGTTATTAGATATTCTGCCATATCCCCTACAGACAAAAAATAAATGGAAAATTAAATATCTATAAAATCAAAACTGTAAATTTAAGGAGAAAAGAATTGATTTTCATAAAAGATCAAAACATTTTTTAAAGAAAATGATTGCGGCATCAAGACTTATTAATATAACAAGAATTCTGAACAAAACTACCCAAAGTATATGGACATGTTTTGAATATATATACATATATTAGCCCTCCACCAAAAAAAAAAAACCCAAATGAAATACAACGAATTAAATGCTTTTGTAACATACATGAACACAAAAGTTTGAATAAAAACCAAATATAAAAATTTATTAAACAAACCACTAAATTTAAAATTCATCTTTCTAATTCTCTTATGTTAATATCAGAAATTTGGTCCAACGTACAGGCGAATACAGAAAAAAATTCTTGGGGCGAAGAGAGAGGCACGGTACTATATAACTAACTTCACATTCCTACATTTTGTGACTTACTCTAAAATATAATTGGAAGAGTTAATGGCTAATGACTATTTTGTGAACTATTTGAAAATACAGGCAGAATTTTTTTATTTTTTTTAAATTCTAATGCAGTTGGGAAGATTTTTTTTAAAACATTGATCTCATTATTGTCCCATCCCCTGAATTCGTGCAAAAGTACTTAAATGAAGTTTTCCTTTAATATATATATATCATTTTTTTTTTCAATTTCAAAAATGCTGTTTTGAGTTTTTATATATATATATATTTTAAAAACGATAAAAAAATCTTCTCAGTACATATGTATATCACAGAGAAAGCGCATATAGAGGGCTTTAAAATGAGCTCAAGATGAACTTTCTAGCTAAAACAGGTGCTTAGATATTTACATGAATGTGACTCAAGATCACTGAAAAAGTTATTTTATTTTTTAATTTCCAAAAATTAATTCCAGGAAAACGGAACCTCCGAAAACTATGAAAATTTGCAATTTGCTCCATAGGTAAATATAAATCAAAAATCATTGGAATCTGAAAATTAAAGGTCAATGCCCCGGTTGATGTGATTTGAATGACCTTTGATAGAAATTATAGATACCTGGACATTTTTGCCCAAAGAGCATGTTTGCGTTTGTCTTTTGGGAATCTATAAAAAGAACATTTATTCCCGACAGTCCGGTGGTTGCAACAAGCTACAAAATATAAACCCATTTTTATTTGCAAGCTTAAGAAATGCTAATTACTACGATCGTCAATGTTAAGTCAATGGGCCCAATCTGTTGTTTGTGCCCAGCAGCCATGTTGTGACGTCACGACTTCACCGACGTATTCTCTGCGGTTAAGATAATAGTTTTTGGCAGGTTTAAATAGATATTGAACCCGCTATTATTTTTGTCTATCTGTCGACAATAAAAAGGGTAAGATAAAGGTCTTCCACAAATACTTTGTGTTGAAATCTTTTCAAAATTTTGAAACTGTTTCAATTTTTTGAACTCGGTTGAATCTTTTGAATTCAGTTCAAAGTTTTGAATTGAATTTCATAAAATTTAGCCCCTGGCGGCCAAATTGGGAACTAACAGCACACATTTAGTTAATAGCGGGCGAAAATATTCAACTTTGGACAGGATGATTATACATCCATCCTCGTTCCGGTTCTCTGATTTGGAGTCAACCTGCGCGTGTACGGTGGAGTTTCGCTCCTATGGGAGATAGAGCTTCGATTTTAATTTTATTCGATTCGTCCCGATGAGTTGCTTGTAGAAACAAAATTTTAAACCCATCGGACCATTCCTTCATTACATAAATAGGGGTATAAAACAGATAAACCCTAGCGGCGAAATCTGTATAGTATCGAAATACTTTCAAAATTTTGAATCCGTTTCAATTTTTAGCGGGTTTCAGTATTTATTAAATTAGAGTGTTGAAAATTAGCGATTTGGAAATAGGAAATAAACTACAACTTGTCAAATTCAAATTTGTTGGTGTTGGCGCCATAGTGTTAGCGAGTTGGAATTTGGAAATTTTGAGAGTCGGGAATTGGCGATTTAGAATTTGGAAGTAACAACGTTTCGCCAAGTTTCAACTCAGCAAGTCTGAACTCGCCAACTTCGAACTAATCGAATTTCAACCCGCCAAATTTTTCCCAGTTGAAATTTGGAAGTTTAGCGAGTTAGAAATTGGCGATTTGGAAGTAAACTACAACTCGCCAACTTTTAATTTTCAACTCACCAAAATTTAATGAAAAAAGTGAAACAATAAGAGATTCAATGTTAATTGAATCCCACTAAATATCAACTTTGCTTGATTTTCTTTTACTTACTTATTTTTTGAAAAATTCCGTAGTAATTTCAAAGGTACTGAAAAATGCTGAAAAATGTATATAAAAAAAAATATTCTGAAAAATGCTATTTAATTTTTTCCTGCGCTAAATTTTGACATGACTTTGTATTCACGCAGATAACTGTCGAATGGAGAGAGCTATATGTATGAACGTGATGTATAGGTATAGTAAAGTGACTATGCGCTACAAGATGAGACTGCGTGCAGCGTCCCTAGCGGAAAAAATCATAACTTAGACTGCTATCTCGAAAACCATCCAAGATACCAGAAAAAGGTCAATTACAAAGTTGTTAAGCACCAGCTAGTTAGTACGAAACGACTTTTTTTCACCACCTTAATAGGGCAAAAATCGTAATTTAAGAGGTTTTAAAGGTATCCGTCCAGCAACGCCATTGTTGGTCAAAATTCCGATTTAACGTCAATCATTAACTTCAATTTTCAAAATTCATGTTAACTTCAATCATTCATTCTTGTAATTCCATAAAACTTCATTCATTATATAAGTGCAGATTCATGTTACGTACTACGTACAGTATGGTGGAAAAAATCGACGTTATTAATTCCGTTGTAGAAATATTTTTTGTGTTATCATGATTATTTGGTATAATGCGGTAGCAACGACAACCCAATTAATTTCCAGGCTAATGCCTTAACCAACTACGCCACTGGCACGGCAGAATGGGCTGTCGTCGCTACCGCATCATGCCAAATAATCATGATAACACAAAATGATAACATTTTTACAAGAGCATTAATAACAAATTTTTCACCATACTGTATGTAGTACGTAACATGAATCTGTACTTACAAAATGAATGAAGTTATACGGAATTGCAAGAATGAATGATTGAAGTTCACGTGAATTTTGAAAATTGAAGTTAATGATTGACGTTAAATCAGAATATTTTCCAACGAAGGCGTTGCTGGACGGAGACCTTAAAATCGCGAATTTTGCCCTATTAAGGTGGTGGAAAAAAATCGTTTCGTACTAACTAGCTGGTGCTTAACAACTTTGTAATTGACTTTTTTACCATATCTTGAATAGTTTTCGAGATAGCAGCTCTAAGTTCTGAATTTTTCCGCTAGGGGCGCTGCACGCAGTCTCGTCTTATAACGCATAGTCACTTTCCTTTACCTATGCATTACGTTCGTACATATAACTCTCTCCGTTCGACAGTTATCTGCGTGTATAAGGACTTTACTAACCACCCTGTATACACATAATTTTAAATAGTTATCGCGCAAAATAGTTTTAAATTTTTATTTCATAAAATGAAACAAGTGTCCTTGATTTGTATACAAAAGGTTAAACACTCGTAAAATAGAAAATGAAAAAGAGCACCCAATCTTTTTGACGCGTCAGCAGTAGTCCTGCATTAGGAGTACCGTCAGTGTGTTATGTTTCTGTCTCTTTTTATACTTGAAATTTCTGGAAAAACCCTTCATCAGAGCAGTCCCGCAGAATGGAAAAACCCAGTGGGAAACAATGAGAATGATGGAAAAATTCAGTGCAAAACAAAGATAAACCTACACAAGGGGCACTTATTGTTGGGGAGTTCCCATGCATTTTAGAGTAAGAATTGTCACTCAATTTCTAGAATTTAATTTTTCTAAAAGGTTTCTCATTGGTTCTCATTGAGTTTTTCCATGAATTTCCATTGAAGGTTTCCCATTGGTTCCCACTGTATTTTTCCATTCTGTGGGACTGCTCCAAGGAGTTCGGTCTCAGCTCTGGTGGCGTGCGGATGTCTGTCCGGGCTGGCGGGTGTTGGTTCCAGCTCGCTTAAGACGGAGTGCTTGGGATATTCACTTTGGCCGCCAAGTGGCGGTGGATGGATGCCTGCTTCTGCTATTCTGGGACCGGACTCCGCCCTCCCTCGTAATTCGGACTTCGTCGCTGGGGTCGTGCTTGGCCTTCTGTCCATGACGGGCGTTCGCCATTGTCTTCGTCCGCTGCGATCGCTTGGGGGCCAGCTTTCGCAAACAGTGGATGATAATTTGGTATGTAATGCCTGTCCGGACTATGCTGGTCTCGCGCGCCCTGGTTGCGGGGAATGTTTTACGCCTGTTCGCTGCCGCTCGCGGCACCTCACCCACTCAACGGTGTCCGGTGGTCTCCTGTAGGAGTACCGGCCGGCCCGGGGTGTTCTTCCGCGCCATCCATCTATTTCGGCCGCTCTTCGGGGCGGACTGATCGTGGGTGGTCTCCGGTCGACGTTGAATGACGACAATCATGTGAGCTGTGCGTCTCTGTACGCCTGTTTCGATCGACAATCCCCTGCAATGCTCCCTCCCCCCCAGTGTCCCTTCTCGGTCCACTGGTCGTCATTTTATGTGACAAAAGCCTGTCTGGGAATACAGCGCTGCCCCATTCGGCGGCCACCTTTCCCATTACACTTCTTGCAAAAGAAAGAAGAAGGGACAGCTCCAAGCGCGAAAGTCGCCATACTTTCTTTCCGATTGTCTCCCAGGTGGGGGCACAGACCAGGCTGCATCGTTTCAGAATTGGCTGTGCATTCACCAACAAGTACCTCCACCGCATTAGGCAACTCCCGTCGCCTGTGTGTCTCCAGTGTCAGGAAGGTGCTGACGAAACACTGGAACACATTCTCTTGCGGTGTCCGGCCTACGGCTACCTCAGGGAGGAGCTCCTTCTCGCCCGCCGCCGTTTAGGCCTCGCCTCGCCACCAGGTCTGTCCGACCTCCTGGATCCCACCGGATCCCCCCGCCTTCGCGCTGCCTCCGTGGCTGTGCTAAACACCTTCCTTTCCGGTCTTGGCCGGTTCCTGTAGGTTACTCGGCTGGCCCATGGGGGTGTCTCCGGTCCTGCTGCCTGGGCCGTGGCCGTTCCCCGTGACGGTTCCAACGGCTGCTGGTTTCGGTGTGCGTTGAATGACGACTTTACGTGAACGTGCATCTATGAATGCCGTGTTGATCGGCAATCCATCTCCCCCTCAGCCGCCTCGGCGGCTGATTACGCTGTTCAAGCGTCCTGTCTGGGATTACAGCGCCGCCCCCGGCGGCCACCCTTCCCAATGAAACCCTTGCAAAAAAAGAAGGGACTGCTCCAATGAACAGTTCTTCCAGAACTTCCAAGTATAAATAGAGGCAGGAGCTAAGAACATAACATCGTCATTACTCCTGATGAAGGACTGCTGCTGATGCGTCCGAAAGCTTGAGTGATCTTTTTCATTGCTATTTTACCAGTGTTTAACTTTTTATATATGGATTTCTTCCCTACTTTGTATATTATTTCTAAAGATCATTGATATTTTATTTGATCCAAAAACAACATAATAGTCGATCTGAGGCCGTCGAGGTACTGGAGTACCTTTTCCCCCCTCGTCAGAAACGCCCCTGATTCCATTCTGAAGTTCAGCAAACTATAGATTGTCAAGTTCGTAATTATTTTTGTTAGAGTTTTAACTTTGCGATTATTCGTTTGCCTTTTAATCCTCATAATTTAACTTTTATTTTAATCTGCATAGTTTAACTATTATTTCAATCCTCATAGTTTAACTGTTATTTCAATCCTCATAGTTTACCTATTATTTCAGTCCTCATAGTTTACCTATTATTTCAATCCTCATAGTTTAACTGTTATTTCAATCCTCATAGTTTAACTGTTGTTTCAATCCTCATAGTTTAACTATTATTTCAAGCCTCATAGTTTACCTATTATTTCAATCCTCATAGTTTACCTATTCTTAAGCGTTTTTCGGTTATTTTTATATTTAGTTTCTTCTTAAGAAGTTACTTCTTCGGTCAATATATCTCTCTACGTCTTTGTCTTTACATTGTTTTCCTTTTTTTTTTTTAGTTTGGGCCATAAGTGTGAAAGGGTAAATGGAGAGGTTCTGTCAAGGAGATTGATGAAGCGTAATCATGTTTTTCCAGCCTTATTATCATTTATGAGCAAGTGTCTTGATGTCTTCTATTAACATTCGTATGATTCTTTTTACTTTACTCCGATCTTGTAATCATATATGTATCCGTCGATGTGTATCTGTGATAGACTTTTCAACTAACGTCTCTTTTAGCAGAACATTTTTATTCAGGGATTGTCCTTGACGTGTTTATAAAACTAGATAGACACTATGGAAAAGCTATGTAATCTATAAGCATCTAACCATATGATATTTACCTGTTGTGTAGTGGCGTGACGTGGTCGTTTTAGATTTCTTTTAGTTTCGAAATTTTTAATTTACGATTCTTAACACTTTCTCCTCTGATTCGTTCTACTACTGATTATTACTTTTTAAAATTTAGAAGGAATTATGCACTTTTAAGTACCTTGTGTACTTAAAACACTGCATTATGAAATGAAATTGCAATGTACTAAGGATATAGTATTTAAATATTAAATTAATGTGTAATTCAAGATATGTGTGAAAAGCAGGGTGCCAACTCTATGGGTTCCAATTTCCTTTCCCCTCCCCCCTCAAAAATAAGTTGGACGGCCGGATCCTCCCAAAATTTTTAGTAAATGGAAAGCAGAATACAGCATAGTTGGGAGTAAAAGACATAACACCTAAACTATATATATATATTAATTGTAATTACTCATGTCCTTCCCGTCTCCAGTTGACCCATTTAAGTCTTCATGCGGGTTCTCTCATTCAGCCCCATCCCAATGTTTTCTTCAAGTTGGCGCCCTCTGGTGAATAATGATGCAATGTGTATCCAAGAGACAATTTTAGATATGTGTAACAAAAGTAAGTTTACCACAATATCACTTTTACACGTAACAACCAATATCATAACAATTCAATATCATGATACTTCGTATTTTTCTTCAGCAATGGTGGGGAAAAATAATTCAGTTTAGTGAATGTACTCTTTCATTCTCTTTCTTTTGAATCATTCGCTAAATAGGAGTGACTATTCCCATTCATTAATTCGTTTAATAGCGATGGGAATAATCGCTATCGTTCATTGTCGTGAATTATTATTCTCGCTTACTCTCTCACCGCAAGTCCTTCTATTTCAAGGACTGTTAACAGTCCCTCATCTTATCTTGAACATCGAGCACGTTATCCTGAATATTTCACACATTATTTTAAGCTTTGCACACATTAGCTTGAAAACGTCATCTTGAACATTTAACGCGTTATCTTGAATATCGAAACGTTGTTTTGAATATTGAACGCATTATCTTTAATTTGCGTGGATGTTATTTTATAGTACACACTCAATTTTAAACACAATTAAATATTTAAATAAACATAGTTTAATAACTAATCACCTTATATTCATTTTTAGAGTGTCCCTTTGTTAGCCGTTTTATATGAAACTCACACATCAAGCTTAACTATTTTTCAATACTCATTATGGCTTGCTCATCTTGACATGCACTGAACTAATTATGTTCACTATGACTAATTTTCTGAGACATGATGATCTAAGAATAATATAAAGCTGCTGAAGCTATCCTACGTCAGAGCACAGAGTTATATAAACAAACCTAATTTTGCATTATATTAGAAGAATTTTATTTAAAAAAATATTAACTTATGAAATCTATAACTTTTATACAAAATAACGCCGCTGAAAGGATAGTACGGAATTTTATTGACAATATTGATATTAGGGACATTGAATGAATACCCATATAAATATACAAGTTAGTTACTATCAGAGTTATGCCCTCTGTGTTAGTTAGCCAGAGTTAATCCCCAAAAATGTTATTAAACATGTAATAATATTTTGGTAACAGTTTGTTTGATATATCAAGCTCAATTGATTCTCGACAGATTGTTTTCAATGAATACATTATGCCTTTTTACAGCAATGGAAATTTTTTGAAAATCAAATCAAACTTCATCCCCGACCGTCTATTTATATCAACAATGATTTTTACAGATTACGAGATTACATATCAACCAACCAGATGGGAAAAGTGTTGATCAAATTAATCCGATTCCTAGGAAAATGTCCATTCTTCAAAATGAACATTATTTAAGATAACCATATTTAAAATGATCATTCAAACTGATGATCTTTAAAATGATAATCCTACGAGACAGACATCTTTCACATTGATCCTTCCTGTCATATCAAAAATCAATGGAAATATTTTCACTTAGGAGGAAAAAATAAAAAGATTTAAATTTGTTTTTTGCATTTCAAATTTTGTAGTATAAAAATGCCAAGTATGTGCATTATAGAGTAAAACCTCCAAACAGCAGAGATCTTGGGACACAGGTACGTGCCAAAGTAGGGGTTTTTCGTCCCCAGTCTCAGAAGTGGGGGCGAAACGTATATTTCGCACCCCACTATCGAGGAATACTATTAAAATTTTAACTTCAAAAATAACATTAAACATTTCCACTAATGTAGCAAAGCTGAAAGAAACTTAGATTTTAATTTCAGTTCCTGTTAATAGATGTTGGCACCATACCGTCAATAATACTATTTTACATTGCCCCCTGGCGTATCTATTGGTAAAAAAAATTAGCGTCTCTTTACCTGTATATTTTTTTTCAGTATTTGTGAAACCATCGATCTTAAAGCCTGGTGCTCTGCGAAATCAGTAAAATTGAAATCGTTCAAGTGGTTGTTGTTTTGTAATTCAGTTTATTTTAACTATTTAATTAACTAATTAACATCTAATTAACATTTATAATAACTGTTGGAGATTTGTGGCAATAGGTGGCGCCACGAGGTTAAGGTCGTAAAAAAAATCTCTCGCCCCCTCACTCTCCAAAACGTTGGCACGTCGCTGTTGGGACTTGAGAATCTGTCCATTCTTTGCAGACATCTATTATTTCAGGGTGTTAGGGCATGGCAATATTAAGGCTGGGAATAGAAAAATGCCCGCTAAATATATGTATCCGCTATTCGGGATTATTCGTTTTGGAGGTTTTACTATAGTTTCTTGACACTTGATTTTTATTTGCTTTGTGCCCATACGCAGCAAGAACCCCCCCCCAAAAAAAAAGAGAATATCTTTAATAGTCATTGGTCTTTTAGGGAGTCTGCAACTGAGGGGTGTCTATTGCATGTTTTTACAGTTTATTTTTATATATATTTTAGATGTCTGAAACGGAAAAAAAAGGCTAATGAAAAATGTATGAAAAAACTTTTTGATTAACAATGGGGTAAAATATTACTCTTTTTTGACTACATCGTAACCAAATTTCTTCTCAAAAACTTTGATATTTCATTGATATTAATGAGTGCCTTTTCTCACTCAATATGTCTTCCAAATGAAAAAAAAACAGCAAAAAATATTTACTGTATGAATATATTAACTATACGAATATACTAAATATACAAATTACAGAATTTTATTAGCTGCTTACATATATATATTCTTCAAGCGCTATGTTTTAAGCTGTGCTTCTTTTAGAACGAATTTCAGTTACATAAAAGCTGTAAATACTTTATAATATATACACACTTTGATGTTTATATTAAAAGGGAAAGTTATCTGTACCTTTTTATGGAAATTTTCTTCGATTTTCACTGTAGAAATTGATATAAACTATAAGAGATTGTGCTGTGGAATTCTTATGTGGTGGTTGTTAATTTTTCTGTATGAAATATTTATTCTGTGAAATAATTGTTATCACTCTATATATAATATGCTTATTTGTTATGTTGTTATAACTATATTATTCCATGCCAACAACGAAATAAGAATCAGCACATCATCAGCACTTCTGTTCAGTAACTTTTAAACATTTAAATCGCAAATGGCAATTGGTTTGGAACTTTCTAGGTGAACCAGTTTAATATCCTTATTTGTGACGGATAAGGTAGATTACAAAGAAACGAAATTTAGTTTAATACAGGTTCGAAATTTAAGGTATCACAAATAAAAAAAAAAAGTTTAAAATATCCTAATATAAGTTCAACTTTCTCATGACCTTGTGCATAATACCAGGGCCGATGATGAAGGGCATTAAGGGCTGAACCCGGGGGCCGGCGCTAGCAAGGACCTGTGCCGTGGTCTGCCGGGCCCTGCCAAACTAGTTTTGCTAATCGGAAGGCCAGAAAAATTGTTCTCTAAATCCAGATTAATAAGATTTTGTGCATTTTTAATGTACAGTTTTTTAATTATTCTTCATTATCCTGACTCGATTATTAAAAAAATAATAATAACAACCAGTAGCTTACGTTAGTTTCTTTTTTCAGCAGTGATCTTGTAAAATAATTAAGTAATAAGTAAGTAAGTAAAAAAAAATGCTTTCTTATTTCATACTTTTTGTTCATTTGGGAGTTTCACCCACTTCTCCCCAAAAAGAAAAGACATCTATGCCCCTAGCCAGTGGCATAGATATTTATGCCACTGCCTAGAGAAGGGGTCATAGAGCCCCTCGTTGGGTCTCGGCGCCCCTGCATAATACTGCTACATAAAAATACTACGGGTGAATAAATACCACGTGACACTGACTAGGGAGGGGTATGAAGTTAACCACTGCGAAGCTTATGATCAGAAAGGATATGTTGTTAGCTCCACATATATACAATGTGCCCAGAAAAAGCAGTTACATGTTTCTGTCCATCATACCGAAATCGGAGAAAAACTGTTTTGTGGAGTTTAATCATGATTCATGATAATGAGTATCCAACTAGAAGTGCTCAAAGCAAAGGACGTTGCGACACCAACTGCATTGTAGCAAAGGGGTCAAGACCGCAAGCGGCACAGCGGCTGGTGCCATACCCGAAACAGGCCTGACTAACGGGTTGAAACACATGAAGAGCCTTACCAAAGGCGTACCGACATAAAGAATCAAACAGTACTGATGATGCCTTCCCGGGATGTTATATCGAGACCTTCACATAATTTTTATGTAGTTATGAAAATTCATTGATCTGTTTTATAAGCAGTTTATAGTCCTAAAAGAACAGACCATCTAGTGATTATAGAAATTTTGTCGTCCCAGGGGACAGGAGTTTTGTCTTGATGTGGGGACCTAACTTATTCAGGTTCAGATCGACATCCATTTGCCCGGACAACGAATTGAGTAGTAATAGTGTCGATGGGTCACCAACTACGGTACGCAATGTTTCCCAATATTCACCTACTGTAGGTTTTGTGCGCTTCGCAGATGTTGAACATCGTATGAACACATTTGAGTATCGAAGGTTATTTAGCTTTTGATAAACAAGTGGTCCGGATTTACCAGCACGTTTCTGCATCACAAACATGATAGGAGCAACCATCTTGCCTTCAGCATTTATTATCGTCTGTACGGTATTTGAATGTGTTGTTTTGCTCATGTGTTCCACAGCAGCATGTACATGTTTAACACCTCCGTCTGCTAAAGTTCTGTTGGTGATAAATTCATATGTAAAACCATTCTTGTCAGTATTCAGAATGTTATTCAATGTGTATTGGTTATTTTCGACACAGTTTGCAAACTTTCTCTAAATTCATTACAACTGGTTATATGAAAATAACCGGTATGCTTTGAAAAATGTTACACGTCGGGTAATTTTTCTTCCAACAATACTGTATTCTTTTTTATACTGGGTAATGTACCGATCACATGGTTTCATTGATGGCATGTTGACCTTGTTAGCCTTCTCGATTGCTCATGCTTTTAGGTCACCATTATACACGGGACACCCCACTGAAGCGGCGTAGTGTGGTTTGCCAGCGCCCGGAAAAGTTAACTATTGCACCCGCTAGCTCCTTCCCGCTTTCACCAGTCCAATATTGAAATTTTACACCCGGAACTTTTTCCCCTGGCGGCACCGCCACGCTACATCAGACCCCACTTTCTTTTGCAGCTTTAAAATTGCCAAGGATATGCTGTTATATTGCATAAAACATTTCCCGGGCAGTAGTTCCCCTTGTTTTATATATTTTCTATACCGCTGTATATCGGCAATGCACTAAATTTTATGAGTAACTTTCCTAGCTGTCTTCAATTTGTTAAGTGTGACCCCATCAT
>QLNU02015003.1:44657244-44672669 GCA_006491805.2 Dysdera silvatica | reverse complement strand
TCGCTACCGAGTATTTCAGCAATATCCGGGCTTACAAGAAAACTTTTAAATTAATTTCTAAGGCGTGTGAACTTACCCTTCTCTATCGTTTTCTCCTAAATGCTATCATATTCGACCATTATCTATAAACCGTTATATGAAATTTTCTTCAACCATTGTCAACTCTACTTGTGTGACGTATTAATTTTCCTACTTCCGTTGAAAAGTATAGTATGACCCGTCTTTTCATTTACAAATGCGCATGAAAGCTCGTTATTATCCTTGTTAAGTCTTATAGAACAGTTCTACCATTTTCATACTCCGCACCGCCACCTTGCGGAAAATTGTTGTATTAACCAGTTGTAATTTGGGCGTCGACTGCGTCGGCCGCATTGCAATTCTTTAACGCGTTGATTGTCATCAGTCAACACCATTATCGCGGAGAAAAATAGAAATATAGATAATTTTATTGTTTTTTGGTCCGTCATATCTATCTTCGGAAAAAACGGCACATCTAACCTTCCGATAGCTTCCGCGAGAAACGTAAGAACGCAGGTTGTTTCATCTTAGTTTATTCGGTGTTATGTAATTTAAAATTACTCAAACGCAAATCGACAAATCTTGATTTGTGTCACTTCTGAAGCGAGGGTGTGATATATTAAATGCACAATAATTCTAGGTCTAACACACAACTCAAAAGTAACATGATTATATATAGTACACATGCAGCAGTTTGTGTCCAGTTTAAAAATGCCCCAAAAAAAAAGTCGAGTTATATAATTGAAATACGTCGAATTAGCAAAACATCAAAAAGGGGACCCTCATACATGTATATGAAAACATTTGGAAATTGTCAGCCACATACAATATACCTACTATTTTTACAGAGTCAGTGAACTCCACTCTCTGTCCATGGTTTGATACAAACTGCCACAAGACAGAATTTCCAATTTGTGAGAAATTAGAGTCAATGTGGACACCACGATACTGGACAGGCAAGATACCAGCTATCTTCAGTAATAGTTTTGTGGGTCCTTTATAAATTCAATAAATTATGCAATTTTTTTCAACGAACATATACTATACTTAAAAGATCAGTCGGAAAGTAATTGGTGCTATACTGATTTTACATTGCCAATAATGTTTATAGAAGAAAAATATGTTATCTACATTGAATACCATAAAGGTATGCAGAGAAGAAATAACTTAATTATCGATAAACGAAACTTCTGGAACTTATTACAAAGAAACAAATACATGGCGGACAGCTAGCGATAGATGGAGCCACTGGTTGATAGTGATAAAAGTGCTGATGATTGTGCTCTTTCTTCCAGTACATCGTGTATACACATCAAATATATATTATATAATGAAAAAACTCTGTATGTGTATAAAATAAATGTTTTTCAATTATTTTTTGCTGAGTCGTCTAAAAATGGATACACACGTTTTTTAAATATGAGGTTATGCTAAACATTCTTTTCTTCTAACAACATTCACTTGCATGGGCCCTCCATACACACATACACCAAGGGTCACTCTAACACTAAAATCCTCTTCTGGGATTACAGTGCCACCTGCTGTAGCCATCTTTCTTATCAACGTTATCATTATGCACAAATCAGTAAAAGCGATAGTATTGTTTAACCATCGTCCTTTATGACAGGATAATATAGACCAGGGGTCTCCAAACTACGGCCCGCGGGACAACATCGGCCCGCGAGCACAACCAATCCGGCCGACGGTAGGGTGCCGGACATGCCCAATAATCACAAATTAACATTGGCCAACATAGGAAAATAATATCAGTGCGGCCCGCGGGCAAACAAGAATAAGCAAAATTGGCCCTTGAACCGAAAAGATTGGAGACCCCTGATATAGACTAATGTTTCCCAACCTCCGGGCCGCAAATGACTCTCCTGAAATTTCTCATTTTAATTTTTTCTAAGCATTTTCATGAATAAAATACTTTATCGTGGAAATATTCTGAGGAGAATATGAGTCGTAAATGCGTTAAAAAGCTCCGAGCCAGAATGCCTAAATAACATCTGTGCAACAACTGCCAGTGCCAAAGCCGTGTATATATTTATGACTCATGGAGAATTTTAAGACATCGAAATCTTTTAGTATTCGAAAAAGGGTATACCGCTGATCATGGTGTGTCATAGAAAATGCCTACGAGCCCATTCTAATAATGTGTGGTCACTGGCGTACACAAGGGTGGGGGTTATAACCCCCATTGCATTGAAATTTTGGATATACAGTATACATATGAATATAGGGATTTGTAGCTTTGTAACCCTCACCCAATTGAGCCTATAACCTCTTATGAACTTTCTGCGTACGCTTACGGCTTTCATATACAGCGGAATATATACACATGGCAGTCAGCAGAATGTATACACATAGCAGTCAGCAGAATATATATACACATGCTATGTGTGCAATGCATCCTCTGTTCTCAAAACTGAGCTAATTAACATCTGTGTTGAAAATGCGAATGACCAAGGAAGTGTATCACCAAAGTGTATATCAACAGATGGAGAGTACTAATACTCTTTATGGTTACGTAATAATTAATTATTCATACTCATGATACTTTAACACATGTACTTTTTAAAAAAATGGAAAGGTATTTATTTACAGGTACATTTGTTGGGATGGGGCCTTAGTCTTATATAAAAATAATTTATCCGTCTGCAGCCTCATACAGGTTGAGAAGCATTAATAGTTATAATAGAATTAATTATTAAGCCCTTTGTAGTTCCTAAAATATTCTTAATCCACCTTTGTGATGTTTTCTCAACAACTTCCCATAATAGCAGAACAACATTAGAAAATCTCGAATAATTACACAAGCATAAATAATGGCAAAAAAAAAAGGTATATATTTTTTTTTTACTTCAATCATCACTACTCATACAGACATTTTTTTCAAGAATGGAAACAAAAGTAATACTGCCATAACGTCATTAAGTGATAAATTGGCATACGCAGGGGGATGTTGAGGGGATTGCAACCCACCATTGCAAATTTTGTATATTTAACATAGGAATATGTGAGTTGTAACTCCGTAACCCCATTGAGTCTTTAACCCCCACTTATGAACTTTCTGTGTATGCCTATGAAGTATATATAGACATATCCCCAACTGCTGATGCATAAGTCTGCATATTACTCTCTGTAGAAAGTGGGAACAGCATCTCCAACTCCATTATCCTACAATAGAGGACAGCACAGGCCAGACAAATTAAAGTGCAGAAAATAAAATTTTAGTGAAGAGAACTGGCAATAGACTCTTAGAATATTTCTTAAAAATCTGTTATCAATGAATCATCCTCTAAGCTTACTATTGAAAGCATGTATTTATAAATTCCTTGCCGCTCTATGTGAATACAACCGTTAATTTAAGTTTACCATTGGAATAGTAGGTGGTAATAATATTCTATACTCCTCATTAGCATGTTTTCGTATGATGTTTTTACAGATTCGCAGTTCAACTTCCTAAGCAAAAAAATTCAGATTAATCAAAAAAATGTGGGCCCCCTACTCACGATAAACCCCTAAAACTAGGGACATAAATCTAAAAGTAGTTTGTTTGGAGTGAAAACAAAACAAATGATTCCAAAGACTTGATAATAGCTTTTATTTGTAAACGTTGACATGTATAAATGACAAAACAATAGAAAAGGTATGACAAAATAGTACATGGTGATGTTAAAATCGAAACCAAACTAAATGACACACATTTATGCATAAACAAAACAATAGTACACCTCTGTTTAACCGGATTCCCAACTTCGAAGAAGTATTTTGTTTCATAATTTAAAAAAAAAACATATTCAAGTTGACGTTCCGTGGAAAAAAATGCAAAGAAAATCCATAGACAAAAAATACGTTGTAATTTGGCGAATATGACTCACTATTAAAATGCGATGTCCATGGCTATCTCGAAAATCCACCACCAAGTGAGCTTCCATTTCATTAGACCTATTTCATTAGAAGGAGTGGGATAAAGGAGTGCGGCATTGGCATGGCACAGCAAAAATAGAGCACGCAATATTTGCCTGGTATAAGGATGGTATATGTAGAAATGTTGTTAGGTTAGTATCTTGTCAAACTATTTTTTTCCTACATCGTCTTATGCCCTTTCCACACTCCCAACTCCTGCTTCTTTAATGTATTGCTTTCCTTATTAACGCTTCTGATTTCTTTCTCCTTTTACAATTCCTTTCTTACATATTTTACATTCAAATATTTACACAAATGCGGCACTATGAACTGAAATTTGGTAGCATTGGCTGGATTAGGCGCAAATCGTCGTGGACAGTGCATCTTTACCCACTTCACAAAATTAAAGAACAAAAAAAAGTTCTTCACATTAGAAAATCTTGATGCATGAACAGATTATTATAAGATTACTTACAAGACAAATACTATGAATTGTAGCAAAGTTTAAGAAATCAAAATTTCACAACTTGAAATTTGAAGAATTGACATCAATTTGTAAGAACGGCTAGTTTATACATTATAAAAAGGCAAAAGTACTAGGTTGAGTTGCGATAATGAAAATTTTAAAAGCGATATATAGTGCATTATCTATTTGCCACATTATATCTCTTGATACAACAAGATGATGTGTTTATGCATTTTATATACTTATGATTATTATTTAATAACCTAATTTTAATAATAACTGGATGAAATAAAATAATGATAAGATAATACGTCACGTGAAAAATGGCATTACTACCAGCTTAAGCAAATGAATGATAAAATTTATGCTCATAATCGATGACAAAATCATTCCCAAATGCCACTTCACAAGAAATATTTTTTAAAAAAAAAAAAGGTCTACAATTCAACAAATCAAAACTTATAAGTCTTAATTGTTATTATTTTTTTTATATAACAGAAAGAAGAGTCTGTACTAGAGGGTTTGAGGTATTCGGGCACACGGGTGGCCATAATAGCACTCACAGAAACTGAAATAGCCCTACGGAATGCAGGAGGCCAGATGCCCAAAACCGCTTCTTATAGGTGATTACATATTTTATGATTTGGCAGTAGATTTGATCATGGCAGAAGTCAGTGGCAGATTTGAGAAACTGATGCCCACCGTTTCCCGTACTTTTGCAGAAGAAGGGTCATGCATATCACACTCCCTTAACTTTTTATATGTGAAAGTGATTTTTCATATATAGTTACTGAAACTAATATTTTCACTAATGGTTTTATATAATAACTAAATTTTTGGGCTCTGAGCTGCTACCCCCCTCAATATTTGCAGATAAAATTGTGGGCATATCACACCATCATGTCATAAAAGGTTGCATGTTCATATCACGCCCGAGTCACCAACTTTAGTCTTTTGATGATAAAATGAGGCATTGAAGTAGGGGAGAGCCAAATTATTTAGTTTTATTAGTGATGATAGAAGAATTGGGAGACTGTGTCTACCTGACAGCATAAAATCATCTGTGTGTATAGAATGTGAAATGGTGCAATGCAATGTGAAGCTGAGTGTAGAGACTGTTCGGCACAAACTGTAGAATATGGTCTAAATGCCAGAATTCCAAGGGAAAAGTCATTTTCATCTGCCAACTAAAGGGACGTGTTACACAGAAGCAATCCAGCAATGAAACTCAATTAATAGAAGTAATAATTTAATCTTTGTTTCACATTATTACAGCTGCAAAACTTAAAAACTTATTTCACTTCATGGAAAGGCTTTGTAAGGCCGTAATTAACGCTAAAGGTCACCCAACTACATATTAACTGACATGCGAAGAAGTTTTGTATATCTCTCTTTTTTTTCTATGTGTTCCACTTTTATTCTTTATGGCATACTGATATTGTAATAAATTATCCTTCATAAAGTTTTTGCATTCTTGATAAATTATCTTTCCAGTGATACATACTTTTATGGTATTACTCTAAAAAAATGTGGCGTTATGAGCCCAAACCTCAGAAATACGCTTTTTCCAAAAAATTTCCACGATTTTGACCACTAGCATATATTTGTAGTACAGAACATCTTTTTCAACATTCAATTAAGAAATTATTCTTGAGCCGTCTGTTTCTGCTCCTAGACAAGTGTCTTGTGTCTTGAAAACTGTTCCTAACAGGAGTTATATATTTGATTTGTTTTAAAATGCCCTTATTCCTAAGCCCTCTATATTAAGCATGTGAACAAGCAAGAAATTCGTATGAACTGCTATTTGTAGCTATAATCTGTAAACAATACTACAGGCTTTGCTATCAGTAACGAAAATTAGAAAACGATAAGAGCTTTTCGATTTTATTTTGAAGTTTCAATAGACAATAAAGATTGTGTCATTGTGATCATATCTATTCCACATTTTCTACAGAAAAATAATTAATCAAAAACACATAATTTTAAGTGTGTTATTATTCTACGTAGAAGTCTAGAGCAGTAGCTATCAATTTTTTTACACCCATGCACCCGTTTAACTGTATCATGGGATGTCGTTTCTCTTTACTTCTAAGATCATTTTAAATTTTGCTAATTTGAGTACTCAATTACCACTAATTCAATTATTTATGACCCAGAGATAGCGAAGATCATACTTAGATATCTTAGATCTTTAAGTATGATCCATGTAGAAACATAGATATTAAAGATAGTAACTTTTTAAGGAGTCCAAATATCTCTACTGCCTACAGAACCAAACTCCAATCTAAGGATCAGTAAAAAAACAAGCTATTTGAATTCCAATTTACATTTTCTGCGTGCAAAGAAAACAAAATTATCCCTATGCCAAGGTAGGATCATTTTGTCCACGAGAAATAATAAATATAAACATAAATTTTGAAAATACAAAAATAAAAGTGCTGTAAAATAGAAATACATGATACAATTCACTTCCTTGGTTTAAGTACATGAAATAAAATTTTGAGTAAGGAAAACAGACTAAACTTAGAAAGGATAAAGTAAAACCTGACAACAAAAAAGGAAAGCCACTATAATGTACGTTAGTTATCAAGTATATCGTTTTGTTCCAAAAAACCTAAACCAAACAGAATGCCAGTACTTTAATAAAGTGGTAATAGGGATTAAATTCCCTATATAAAAATTATTATAAAATATACATTAATATATAATTATCATTATAAAGGTCATTTTGCAGGGAGGGAGGCATAACCACATTTTCATTTGATTTTGTTTATCCCATTTCCAGGGGTGATTGTAAGTCCAAACCAGTTCCCCTGATCATACCAGAAAATTCCCTGAAAAGTTTCATAATATTTTTGGCAAAGACACCGATTTCCAAAGGAATATAAAAAATTATAGGAAATAAAATGTAATTTTTGAAAATGAAATCCCGGAAAAAACAAGTTAAAATTTCCTGAATTTACGGAAATCCCGGAATAAAATCCCTCCTGCATTTCCACCCCCCAATTTATAGTATAAATAGAAAACAATATAAAACGAGTTGAGGTAAATGTTTGTTATACTTAGCATAACGACAGCTAAGTAACAGATATTAGCAATATTAGTAATAGCAATGTTATGGAGTGCCACTTATTGATGAAAATATTCTGAACGTTAAGCAAATGGAGAACAAAAACGAAGAAAGGGGAGGACAGTTATTAGTGAGAGTGGAGGTTAATAGGGTCATTCATGTGTTATTGAAACCAGGAGCAAATTTATGTCCAAATAAATTAATGAAATTGTTTGATAATAAATCACCAATGTCTATAGAAAGCATCAAGAAAGTATCTTCAAAGATTTTTATGCCCATTAGCAGTACGTAAGCAGAATATTTTTCTTGTTGTTAACTCCATTGCTGCACATATATTCACATCAAACACCTTCGTACCATTTTATTCGCACAGAATAGATGTTGTCAACTCCACATCCTCTGACAATTTTTAAAGCATTCGTAGTGAATAGTGACAGGCAGAAGACACATTCTAAAAAATTATGTGAACTGAGAACTAAAATAGCATGAATAATTCACATATGAATGCAACTTTTACGAGCAAAATTATTGAAATCTGTTGGCACCACCACATAAGAGTTGGCTAACCATATATAACCAATATCCAGGAACAACAAAGAAGTATTATTTAACTTTTATACTGATAAATTTATGTCTTATTTTTATGTTTTTGTCAGAGTAGTTTTAAACAATAGTACTTTAGGTTTTCGCTAAATGTGTATTGAGGTATTCTGTGGACTAGAAAGGTTGAGAACTACTGCTCTAGAGTAAAGAAGATTTACATAGTAGAATGACAATTATTGAAACACTTTTTGACGTAGAGAAACCGACAGTCAACATTACAGAAAGAACATTATTTTCATAAATTGTAATCGATTCAGCTAATAATGCGAAATTTTGGTAAGTAAATAAGAAATAAACACAATGTTTTTATTACTTTTTTTTAAAATATACCCAATATTTTTGCAGTTTTTTTACCCAACAGTTTTGGATTACATAAAATCAGAATCATATTCAGTCCTAAGTAGTTCTAATAATCAATGCTTTACTGTAGCTTTTCAGTGGAAATCAAAATAACTATCAGTATCACAAGAGCCTATACAAAATGGATTTATAATGCTACAAAAAACAAGCAGTTTTTTTACGATAAATTTTTACTTTTAAAAAGGGAAGGAAAATCATAACAGAAAATGATCCAGTTTACGTTATTTAATAATTATGTGCTATATAATGAAAATTAACATGTGCTCAGTTAGGCACAAGGTTTCTTTATGCATCCACATGAATTATAGATAATTCAAGAATATACAACATTAATACAAACATATGAGTTCCCTATATATATATACTTCGAAACTGGGCTCCAAGATCACTTTATCCTTTCCCGTTGATGACTGCATGCATAACAAGCATAATTACCTTATGACTATAGTCACAACTAGAACCCGGATTAACAAATGTATATATGTAACTATGCATGTACATACCCCTTTACAGTTTCAGTACATATAAATGTATAAAAATTATGAACTTTCTGAATAAATGCATATTATAAGGGTGTCAGTAATTTTAAGCATTTTACTAACTTTTTTTTAGTAGAAAAAATTTCCCCCTAGTATTAAAATTTTCTTTTACTCCTATCTGAATGGAAAGGAAAGGGAACTTGTAAATATACATGTTTCGTTATTGTTAAGCCTAAAAAATTTCACCTTATATTAGTCACTATATCAAAGAGAAGGAAGGGTTTAATTCTATTGAGCTAAACCGGCAGTTGACGATCTAAGGTCAAATTAAGTATGAAATGTTTTAATTATATTGAGTTAAACTGGCAGTTGATGACCCAAGGCCAAATTAAGTATAAAAGGTTTAATTTCTATTCAGTTAAACTGGCAGTTGAGGACTCAAGGTCAAATTAAATATAAAAAGGTTTTAATCCTCTTAAGCTAAACTGACAGTTGACGACCCAATATAAAACTCAGTATTATCAGAAATTGACAAATCGCGGCAAATCATACTCGACAGATAAGAATGGTAGTCGCCACTACAATAAGAAAACATAGAAACCTAGTAAAAAAAATAGAGAGATTTTCAGCTCTGCAATGAATTTGAAAATCTAGTCACTAATAACAACCAGATCTGTCAAGTCCTGAGTACAACAAACACTTATATAGGATAAAAAATTCTACACCATTATCTATCAATGATGGGCATTGTGTGCATTATTAGGGATGGACTAACCATAAAATTTTATATTATCCAATAATATTAAACGTGAAAATGACTTTTTCAGCAATAAAATGCTATTGAATGATAAAAGAAGCAGATCTTTGTACGAAATACCACAAAAGAATTGTGATATGCTTTATACAGCATAATTTTAATTATAGTATTTTGCATTAGTTAATAATAAAAATAAACCTACTTACTTCAAGATGCAGAACATTTACTTTTCAAGTATGTAGAAAAAATATTTAAGTGCACGTTTTATCATTTTAAGACCATTTAAATTCATATTTTGGGATTTTAGTGAATTTTTTCTGCCTTTAGTGCATATAATCTGGGCTCTAGTCAAAACCATGAATGATTACTATATAATGAAAATT
Source organism: Dysdera silvatica (assembly GCA_006491805.2). Lineage (NCBI taxonomy): Eukaryota > Metazoa > Arthropoda > Arachnida > Araneae > Dysderidae > Dysdera > Dysdera silvatica. The sequence continues at coordinate 44,662,621 of QLNU02015003.1, read as the reverse complement.
GATCATATCAGCAGGGGATGAAACATGAATATGAAGTTATATAAAGTTACTGTATGAATTTGATAAAGTTTAATTATGAATTTAATCAAAGTTGTTCTTCAGCAACAAGAGGCTTATGACAATGTCCAAAATCTGAGTTCTTTTATAAAAAATGCTAAATGGAGAGAAGAATGTACATATACTTCATAGGTGATACTAAGATAACAATAACGATAATAATTAAAAAAACAAAAACTTTGACACTGGACATCACTTGGCAACCCTATGTAGATACCAGTGCATATAAAAACATAAATATGAACCACAGAGTACATAGTCGGCAGTTATATGTCAGCAATATGTATTCGTTGGGAGTGAAAATGATGATAAAACAGTATGTGCAACTTTCATACGGCAACAGGAGCTGATTCTTTCTTTTCGTATTCATCAATATACCATTGTTGGTTTAAATATATGAATTTGACTAGTAATTTGTAAATTGTACTATGCGACTTTACTTCGACGTACATAGCCACAAAGAAGGCAAGGAAAAATGTAACTCCACAGACCAGAGTAATTATTTCTGATTGAGTCAGTTCAGTGCGGTCAGGATTCACTTTGGTCCCTTTGTCCTGTTTAAAGCACAGAATTGTGATTGTAGCACATGCTATCATGGTTATCATGGCAATAAAAAACAACATGTGCAATATCTTATCTTTACGGGAGCAATGTGGAAACTGCCAATGGCGCACCTACAATAGAATTAAAAGAAATGTTAAATTTCTTTAGACAGATACTTCAACAACTTTCAGAAATGTTAATTGTATAAGTAATGCTAATTAATTATACCACAAGCTGTAGACAAGGAATTATTGATACTATTTTAAAGTTTACATGTAAAAAAATCAAAGCTATATACAGTACCGAGTACATGAGGGTTTGCAGCATTAACGTTAAAAACTGAAAGTTGGATGTTAAAAAGATGTAACGACATGTTTCAAGTAGGCAAAGCTGCCCTTTTTCAGGCATTGGCTCTCAACTTCTGTAGGACACAACTCAATCTGCTTGAAAAATATAGTTTTCTTTTCTGCAAACTTTATTTTAAAACTGTCTACATATCACCCTTTCCCAATAACAAAGAAAAAACTGATTGAAGGTGTACCAATTAAGAGGAGATTATGGAGCAGATGGACTTAAATATGAGTTTGGATAAAATTTATTCTAAAATTCTTTTTAATTTTCAGATACAATGCCTTTTGGTAAATCATTTACCTGCACACTTACTCGCAATCCAATTTTATTTTTAATTTATGTGTTATTTTCAACCATTTCTTTACTGAGGCCACTAAAAAGTTTCTAATAAATGATGATCCATAAAATTAGAAAAACATGTTCTCAAACCCAGACCATTACACTGTTTTAGAATTAGGTCTCTTTAGATTACTTTAGGATTAAGCCACCTAAAACACTTTGGAATTAGAGCACCATATACGCTGTTTTAAATTCAGAGACCACACACTCTATGCTGATTTAAATCTAGAGACTACATTACCCTGCTTCAGATACAGACCACTTTTCACTACTTTGAATCCAGACCACTTTTAACTACTTCAGATCAAAACCACCTTTCACTACTTCTAAATCCAGACCATCTTTCAGTGCTTTAAAGACAAATGATTTTTCGCTATCTTATGCCATGTTATCCTAATATGGATCAAGGGCAGACACAGACTTTCATTTTGGGGGGTCAAGGACAGAATTTGCCATGGTCTTGGAATAACACCCTTCATTTATCATGAAAGTTGGAATTTTTTACAGTGAAAAAATATATTTTGGGGTCATGACCCCTGTGACCACCCTTGATATGGATCGACATCAGACAATGAGATGTATTTCAGCAACTGAGTTCAAAATTTCACATTGGTGTAAGAAGAGGAAAATTAAATTCAGACGGAAATTGAAACATGATTGAAAAGCTGAAATTATTTAAAACTAATTAAAATAACCAAACAGAAAAACTAAAACAATCAAGAATAGATAAAATTGCCCAGAAGAGCCAAAAATAACCCAAAAGTAGCTTAAATCAAAAATTGGCAAAATTTTGAGTGAAAAGACATTTTTGAGAAATTAGAGAAAGGTAAAAAAATTTGAGGAATATCATCTAATATGGTCACATGAGAGACTAGGAAGAGGGTTTTGTAGAAATAGAAGAGACTACAAGAAAACAGCAGGTAGAAGGGGGGGGGGCGCCTCAAGCTTCCCTCATTGGATATTAAAATACACTATTTTCTCTATGACTGCATTACATAATCTTCTTTAAAGCCACTTGAGCCCCCACCCACCCATGTGTTTTGAATTACTATGCTACTGCAAGAAGACGTTTTATTAAACTATGTACATATTTTAAAATATTATTTATATTAATGCTGAGAAAAAGGTAGTAGGTTCGTGAATTCATTAATGGTGACTTTTGCATTTGTCCAGATCAAAGGGTTCTAGTTCAAAGAGCCGCAATCTTAAGCAAGCATCTTCAACATTATTTAGTCAAATAACTAATGTTTCTGTCTCTTGTTGGCTCACGAGCCACGATAGTGTACCAATAATATTAAGATTGGACATATATTACAATATTCATACTACCTCTTTCTCGTACCATTATTTTCACATAATTCGTTTATTGCACATTAAAAATAGGAATGGAAAACAAAAAACATCTGAAACACATTTACTTATTATTATACAAAATAAAATTAACCATTTTTGTTAAGTTTAACTTTAATCTGTACATATGTTAGTATCTTTTTCCAGATACTATACTTATGTATACAAGAAATCCTCAAAGTAAACTTGTAGTGTAGAATATGGGAATTTTATAAATGTAAGTTATTAAATGTGTTAGAAAACAGATACAGCATACATGGAAAAAAATGAACTGTACTGACCTTAAATTTTTTGTGCCAGTGATACTGGTACTGACACAATTCACAACTAGCAGGTTTTCTTGATCGTTTACTAGATATTTCAAGCCAACGCTGTAAAAGAACAGGAAACTTTAATTATAAAATTACTGGCAACTTTACAGAGCTCATATTGCATTGCATATCTGCAATAAAAGCAACACAACTTTAAACAGATCTAAGAGGAGAGGCCAAAGGAAATTTTGCCATATCATAGTTGCAACTTCTACAATGAGAAAGAACATTTGAGTAGAAAATGCAGTATGAAGCATTTTCCACAAAATGGATATATAATCTAGAAATGAAAGATTTTCAAATTACGTTATTTTAAGAAATGTCTGGTAATATATCACAAACTTGTTTTAATAGAAACCTTATTTTTTAAACATATAGAAAATTAATCTGTAAAAAATTTCTTATACATTTAATAATTCCCCATGGCTGCTATATAATTACAGGCAAGACTGAATATTATAGAACATAGACTACTTCGAATTATCGCAGTCCATTGTCTGTTCATCTTCACTCAGAGATGTTTGCATGTTTTATGTTCCAAGACTGTGCTGCAGGCAGAGGCATAGACAGGGGAGGTTTTGGGGGTTGTATCCAGAATGAAATTTTGTATATTTAACATAGGAATATATGAGTTGTAGCTCTGTAACCCCTCCCATTAAGCCTATAACCCTCCCCTTATGAACTTTCTGCCTATGCCACTGGTAGTAAGTCATCTGGAATAGGATTGATCAGTGCCAGGTTAAAGTTTTTATGGGGCCCCTAAGTTGAAAGGGCAGAATAGGCCCTTAAAAAATGTGGCCTTCGTAATATTAATCAATAAATCATGAGTTTTCCTTTTAAAGTTCATTTCTTAAATATTCAGGTTCATTAATAATGAAAATTTCTCAGACACTTGTGAATAAACAATAATAAAATGACACTTAAATATCACCCTGCCCCCTTTAAGACATTTGCAGGGCCACAAAATCACATGGCCATAATCTTGAGGTTATCTGGCCTACATGTAAACCATGGCACAGGGACAGATACTTTAAGGTAACCTCTAAACCAGTGGCACAGAAAAAGGAGGCTCACAGGCCCAAGTCCCCCACCCATTGGCTATCAAAACAAATTTTTTCTCTAAGACTGCATCACATGATCACCTTTAAATAGTGTACCCCAAGGGGTAAAACTTTCTCCAACTTTATTTTCCTTATTCTTCAATGACTTTCCTAAATCCAATAGTATCTCCCTAGCTCTTTTCGCAGATGATGCAGCCATATACACCTCTAACCCCCACCCCTCCTAGCAATTCGACCCTTACAAAAATATGTCAACGAACTTATCAACTGGCTAAATAAATGGAAAATAAAGGAAAATCCACGAAAAACTCACGCAATCTTCTCAAAACACCTCAATCCACTCCCTTTAACCCCCAATGTCATCAAGACCCCTATTACTTGGTCCCCTTCAATCAAATACCTTGGCATAACAATTGACAGAAAACTCCTGTTCACCAATCACCTTACCTCTATCAAAAACAAGGCAAGAGCTGCTTGCCCTTTGCCAAGCAATATGATTGGCCCTCGCTTCACTCTCTCTGCAAATAATAAAATCCTCCTCTACACAACAGCCATCCACCTAATACTCACGTATACCTCACCATCATGGTCACTTCTAAACAAAAAAACTATTATTTCTCTACAACAGTTTGAAAACACCCTAATCAGAAGGATCCCTCATATACCATGGTTTGTCCACAACAAACGGATTTTCCAAGACATTCAAATTTCCACAATCACAGAAACTATACATAACTTATGTAACAATTTGATTATATACATCACCACCTCAACCCACTTCTCACCAGCACACACATCTTGCATAATACAACCAGAACTCATTTTTTCGCCCCTCCCCCTCCAAGCTTATGTTGCCCATTTCACCCCCCCAAACACCACTTACCCTCCCCTTATGCCTTCCCCCTCACTTATCTCTCGCAACTTTGGCAGTCCTCATTGGCCACCTACCTTATCCAGAAGTAGTTTGCACCACAGAAGAAGACTTGCACGCATTGCAGCCACACAACACACTCCACAAAATAGACCCCCCCCACTTCAATCTACAGTAAGACCTCCCCACAGATTAGCTCCCCGGACACTACCACCAGTATCAATACTTCGAAGCCAACTTCTGAACACGTTTCAACATTGCAGACAATCACGCACTAACACACCTAGACTGCCAAATCAAAATATTCCACACCCACCAGCTAACACTTCCCACTACATTCAAATTACTCTCTTACCCTCATTTAACCAAAATGCTGGCTCCCAGAAATTGAACCTAAACTGACATTTCTCCACCCATGACCAAAACACTCCCACACTTCTAACACACAACCCTTCATTTATCTTTAACCATTTTACCATCCTCAACTGAGCATT
>QLNU02015003.1:44625234-44637886 GCA_006491805.2 Dysdera silvatica | reverse complement strand
GGTGATTGGTCACTGAATGCTGACGTAACCATCTCCTAGCATCCAATTGGCCCGATTTAACCCCTCGATTTACCCCTCTGTGGGGGGCGAGGGTCTGCTTTTCGTTAAACTTTAAGCTGTCCTTCTAAACAGCTTTTACCCATAAACTTGTGAATTTGTGATACGTTCTTGGGGGTTCTTCCAAGAACTGGATATCGTTTCGGAGGTCTTGGTGCCAGATGTGCTTTTGGGTGACTCAGCGATCTTTGTGGGTGGTTTGTCTATTTACGCCGAGTGAGTCCTACAACTTCTCCCTCGACCAGGGATTTCGTGGAAGTTGTTAGGATTTTTCTGTTCACAGGTCTTTGAGAAACGTTCAAGTTATAGCCTGAAGGGTCGAAGTTGAAGAAAGGGCCAGCGTTCCTATGGTAACGCTTAGTCGTTGAGAGAGAAAATGGTGCAAGCTGGTATGGACTGTTTATACGAATGTGAGGAATGTTTAGGTTATATTGTAACGGCCTTATGGCCCAGCTGCATCTTGCAAATGGTGAGAATGGGGGGATTAACGAGGGTAACATGCTTGAGAAAAAAAAGAAAAAGAACCTTACACTTTTAAGGGTTTAAGAGGGTAAATGGGGACTTTTTAGAATTAATCTCATAATATTGTACAACATGTATATCAACACTTTCAATTAATATAACTTAAACTTACGAGCAATTTTAGAACTTGAAATTAATTTACAAGTAGCAAATTTATGAAAATGATATAGGCATTCTAGATATAGAATGAATTACACAAATCAATCAAATTATAAATATGAAAAATAAACTATACGGTCATTGATGATTGAAGTAGATAGTCCAGTAGTTCATAGATAGTTTAATTTCATTTGGCTCCTTCTGATGATTAAAGATTGTTCTGTTATATTCTGTTGCACTGGCTTCAGGATGAAAAGGCTAGGTTGACGCCACGGAGTTGACCATAGGGGAACATTAGATGGAGAGCATTAATTGATATGACGTGATGAATGGAATACGATGGTGTAATGTCATCAAAGGATTGGTGGTGCACAGTTATCGCGGAAAAATCTCATCTGAAATAATTAAAGCAAGAGCGGCAGAATCTCGAAAATAACAAACACAACACATAATACATTTAACATATATATACACAATCGTGAGAGAGAGAGAGAGTGTGGTTTTTATTTATTTTTTTGTTTATTTATTTATTTATTTTTTTTATTTAATTTAATTGTCCACCTCTGTGCTTATGTGTGTTTAAATTTAATTAGTCATTTTAAAAAGAGAATTTTGAATTTTCACCTTAACAATAACAACATTGCAGTATGTTCTTCTCATGCGCCTATAAAGTATTTAACTATGAATTTACAGTATAACTCCGATTAACCAAATCAAAAGAGGAAGACCCTGTTTCGGATAATCCGGAAAGTCAATTTTCCGGGAAAAGGTGCAAAGAAACAATATTTATCCAAAAACACGCCATGATTCTGACGTCACGAATTTTCTCTTGTGGGGTAATTTACTCATATTTTTCCTTCTCCCAATGGGACCAGATGCGCTGGGTTTAACAATTTCAGTATCAGCTATTGAATCTTCTAACACCTAATCACTGAGGGGTATTTCGGTTTGGTGAGATGAATTTACAGAAAAGGTATTTAGGATTGCGGATTTCTGTGCCAACTACGACATACAACACATCAGTCGGTATACAACTAAACCTTGCTAAAACTATGCGGATAGTATCCAATGCCAAAATACGCCATTAAAGTATCTCTGCCCCGAAATTTTAATTTTCACACCACGAGATTACGCGTGGTCGTAACCAGGACCTACGAGAGGATGAGAAAGGCTTGGCCACTTTCTTTTGCGAGGCCCCTACCTTTGACAGGGCCGTAAAGAAAAGTTATAGATCCCTGGATCGTTTAGTAGATCGGATTCCCCCATCTACAAACTCTGTCCATTTTACCCCAGGATAATTTTTCGTGTTGCGTTTAAATTCATTTATTATAATAATGATTTTAAAAATGGAAAAACTAAAAAGTTTTGCGCTAAGCGCCTTATGACACATGGGTCCCTGACATTTTCTCCCTCTTTCCATGAGCCTTCTCTTTGTACCAAAAATGAGAAAAAATTTCTAATGACAAATGTCAATAATATACAAGTACTGTAATTTGAACATATAGGGTAATGGCTGAAAATGTATATGATGAAAATATAATTTGTAATACAAACCACTATTGATTGTTCTCAATTTATTGATGGTGTAAAAGCCTTTCTAGCCTTCTTCTCTGCGAATGTATTGATAATTGAAGAAAAGTTGAACTTTCGTGCTACATCATAATTTATGTTGAGCATAGCTAGTCTATCTATCTTGACCCATCATTTAGCGGTGAAATTTTTTAACTTGATTGAACACATTAAATGTTTTTAAAACTTTGGAAATCTAAGAATGCTTCTCACAACCCCTAGGGTTTTTCATTTGTAATAAAATTAAAAAAAAAAACCTGTTAACTCTAAATACAAAGAAACCTCTGCATACTTTTCATTTATGTTTATTCATTGACAAAACTGCGATAACCTTAGGTTGAGGCCTCCCCATTCTCGCGTTTTCTTCCTCTTTTACTAATCATAACAGAACATATCTAATTAATACAATAATCACTGATTAAAGATATGCTAATTATCAATTATCAACCTGAATTTTTAATTTGATCAAACTCTAGTTTTTCCTCCTCATTCGTTGACTACGACAAGGTATATATCTATATATTATAAACACTCACTTATTAAAATCCGGCTGAAACCACATCAAAAATTCATAAATAAAGTATTGAAAAATTCGCGTTACCAATTCAGACCGCTTTCTCAATATGAATTAAAATTAACTGTATCAATTTAGACTTCACCCTGTCCTTTGTCGCAATTTTCTCAAACAAGGCCATGATGTAACACAAACTTTAAGTTCTCTTCATCTTCAAATTAATAAATATGCGGCTAAAATTATCAACGCAACAGATCTGTAAAAAATTATTTATATAATACGTTACCCATCTGGAGTAGAGCCATGCAACAAGCTGTAGCTTTCTGCTTTCCTCCTTTTCTAACTTAATCAACAGTTAACATCTGTAACCTCAATGCCACGAATATCTATGTAACGTCAAGATTATCATATAACAGAATATATATCACCAAATTTGTAATTAGGTTAAATAAAATTTCGCCTGAAGCCGCTGACATTGGAAGGGCCAGAAAAATCCACAATGCAAGAGTTATATTAGGGAATATTCTTTTTTTTTTAAGGCAAATTTCAGGCCTTCCGATAAAGCGAGGCTTGGGCCAAATAGCCCCGTTGGCTCTCCACCTCTCAAAGGCCCTGACCGTAACTGGAATAGCGACTGAAAAAAAAAAAAGACATTAATGATAACATCACTCAATTTCTGTCTTGTACATTTTGCTTCTATTATTATGTTCTTGAACAGTATTCGTGTTCATTTTTCTCTTAAGAGCGGATAGCACTAGAAAACAAATATGGACGTTTTTGCCAAAAATACCGAACGGGTGTCTACTTTAAAAAAATATTAGAAAAAATATGCGAAAGCGCAGGCGACGAAAGTGACAATGATGAAATAAATTAAGATCTGGAAAACAGGCGAGTTGCCACTGAAATAATAAAGGAAATATATTAAAACCTAGAAAACGCGTGTTGCCACCGAAAAATTAGAAGGAAGAAATTATTAATAAGAATCAATCTACCCATCTCGCTCGCTCCAGGAGAATAAAGAGTAGCGTTCCATTCTACTTGTCATTGTATCATCATAATGAAGATTCTCCTTGCTGAGGGACGGTGATAAACCATGTTTTATTCAAGGCCCTCTGTCATGATCCCGACATGACGTCTAGTTCTACATCCGTCCTTCATCCCCCATTTACGTTATTTTTATCCCGAATTGATTAAACCGAGCTTTTTTAAATTCACACTGGAGTCTATCGATAGTAGTAAAAGCGGAACTGAAAGGCATATTGCGTTACTCATGTGTCTGAATTATCAAGGATTTTGTATACAAGGTTCGTCGCCGGATATGTGTGGACACTTCCTTACACTTGGCACAATTACGGCAGTTCCTTCAGTCTTGGCGTAATTCGAAAAATATTATCGGAAAGACATCTCAAATAAACAAGAACACGCAATTCTTTTTAAAAAAATTGTATCCAAACAACATGCACTGCATCAAATACAATTTGAATATACATCGAACCCTGTTATGACAACACAGCTATTCCGTGAAAATTCTAGAGTTGTTCGGTTGAACCTCCATAGGAAATAAAGTTATTTTGTCATAAAATTTCAGAAAACCCTGATATGATGTCCAAGTAAATCACCATTATATATTCTAATATGGAACGTTTTATATCCTATGTATATGTTGTTTCTCGGAATTTCTTCTTCTTCTTTGTTGTTTTTTTTTAGTCCTCCTTTTTGCAATTTTTATCCCCTCCCCACACGACCTCATTTTGTTATTAACGATGCTTAAATCTTCAGCTTGCGGTGGGTAAGACATTTGAACATCTAGTAAAACACCTTTTCCCCCTGTCATATTCAAACTTTTGAGTTTTTATTGAATTTAGTCCACATTCTTCTCCAAAATAGAGATGTTAAATAAAAGTTCATAGTTGCCCTAAAATTTTATTTTAAAATTAGATATGCGTTATAGTATCAAAATTTCAGCAACACCTTGAATGCCGTTCAACCGAAGTCAACTGTAAATTTATTAACTTCGGGAACGTAGTTTTATTGGATTAAATTGGATAACATCAAAGCAATGAAGCGTCACGAACAGGTCCGTGTACGCGATTTAAAAAGGAGAGGGTTTTTGGCGAAAATGGGGATTAATGCAATGTTTTCCTCTCATAAGGGGATTGTAATATTATTGTTTAAATGAGGGTTTGCCCCCAACCACCCTCCTTTGCACACGGCCTTAGCCACGAAGTTTACATCAGGGGTCGAAATTAACTTTTTAAATTAGGTGCACAAGTGCACTCAAGTCTTGTAAATTAGGTGCACAAGTGACTAACAGAATAGACCTCAATATTAAAAACGGGTAAAATGAAAGTTTAGCAATTGTATTTAAGCTAAAAAAAATGCAACTTTTCAAAATAATTGAACATTCATTTGTAAAAAAAAAGAAAAATAAAGCAAATGCAGATACGTTGAGAAAATTATATAAAATTAGTCCATAGGTCACTGTTCTTGAAAAATAAACGTAAGTAGCCATAGTTTTGAATAGTTAGGTGCACTATGTGCATCCAAAATTTACATGCATGGATAAAATTTCATGTGCACAGTGCACCCACTAATTTCGAACCCCGGTTTACATGATAATTATGATTAGCGTATCCTATATTATCAAATGGAGAAGAAATTTGAAGAAAGGGGGCAAAAAACGGGGTAAGATCAAGGGACTTACAGAAAATCCAAGTAAACGTTGACCTTTCGTAAAAGCGTCATTTTCCCATGGGGATTTAAGGGAAAAAGGAGATAGTACTAAAAGTAATTGGATATTGTTTTCTCTGAAACAATGACTTTATTTTTAGCAAATAGTAGAACTACCTTTGGCTTTAATTGCAGCGACAATTCGTTTGGGCTAGGGCCCCTCAACGTGGTCGATATGACCTTGTTAGGAGTCGGTGGAGAAACGTTAATTGAAAACACTAATATAATGGCTACACAGTTATATGTAAATATTTTAAACTTTGAATGATTTTCATGTTCCCAGTCAGGGGTGTAGTCGTATATTAAGTAATGCCGGAACAATCTTCTTGGTGGTATTGTTGGGCAGGGACTGGGGGGGGGGGACAGAAAAATAAAATAAAATATGAGTGGTATTTTAAATTACTCAGTTGAGGTACCGACATAGGCGTAGCCAGGGGGTGGTTTTGGGGGTTGTAACCCCCATTGCAATGAAATTTTGTATATTTAACATAGGAATATATGAGTTGTAGCTCTGTAACCCCTCCCATTAAGCCTATAACCCTCGCCTTATAAACTTTCTGCCTACGCGCAGGAGCCGATTATGAATATTGCCCCCCCACTCGACACATATATTGGATATATATCTGAAAAACGTACGCACCCTTATTACCATTTAAAAATGTAGATAAGAACATGCTTTTTGATCCTACTTTCACGTCGACGTCGGATGTCAAAGGAAGCATCTGAAGATCTGAAGCTGTAAAGGTTTTGCTAAAAGTAGCAAATAATGTGTGGCATTGGTACGCCAATTTTGTGTTTTTGAAAACTCTGCTCTTTTATTATCCAATTCTCAAAGCTGTGGTTATAGTAGTTATAATAGTTGTAATTATAGATAATAGCTATGATTTCTCTGAATTTGTTTCGGATTGTAAATCTGAAGAAAAAACGTTTTTTTGTATTAATTTACTATTTTATCACATTAAATACAATTGTCAAATGACATTTTTTGGGGGCCCCCCTCCTTTCACGGGGCCCTTGCCATAATCTGACCCTGACTACGCCACTGGATACCAATACTGTTTTGGATACTAAGAGTAAATTCGCGCATTTTTCAAGGAAGTATACCTATATGTTACAAAGATTTTTTTCCCCCTTTAAAAAAAAGCAGTGCTGAAAAGACGTTTCGGTTCCACTGTACCCCTGGTCCCAATTAAACACTTTACATAAAGAGTGTCATGCACGGCCAGATTAAGGTTTTGTGGGACCCTAGACTATTTTATTCAGGACTCTTGTAGTCTATACGTGGCCTGTAATTATTTTTATATTTATTTGTAATTATAGTAGGACTCGTATATTTCCATATATAATGAAGATCTTGGGACCTTTGTTATCCATATATCGTTAGCCTTTCTATATCAAAAAGGCGAATAAATTTTCCGCTTATCGTTTCACTAAGGATGTCTGCTTGAATTCTTAACTATTCCAATTCCTTTTGCTATTTTTCGTCTTTCTGCACTCCATCTCTCTCTCTCTATCTCCCATTCTCTTCCTTCTTTTTTTTCTTTTTTTTATCTCCTCCTTCTCCACTACCATATACAATACTTACAGGGTGTTCAGAAGAATTGCTGGCAAAAATTCAACATATTTCAAGAATTTCAAGACTCATTCCTAAAAATTACTTACCTTTAAAATCGTATTGTATTTCCACAGTATTCGGGAGCCCGATATTGCTAACGTGAGCACTCAATTTTCTGTTTTGGTCGTTAAAAATTTCGTTATATAGAAATTTATTCCGTTATATAGAAACACTTTCATATGTAACGACCATGGGGATTTGCCAAAACTTCACTATATGGAGAATTTCGCTATACGGAAGTACGTTATATGGAGGTTCTACTGTATTTATGTTGAAAACGGGGCCGGATTATGCCATAGGCAAAACAGATAAATGTATAGAGCCCATTATTTTGAGAGGGCCCAGTGCGGTGAAGATTGGAAGACACTTCAATGGCATTTGTAGCAAGATCTTTTTCAGTGTTACGACAAGTAAACTTCTAACATTTCTAATATTTTAGGACACTACAAAAAACCTTACCATCTCCGGGAGACGAGTGAGTGTTGAGTATCAGGCGATCACGAGAGCAGACATAAGACATAAATACATCAATGGTGTCCACGTCAATCATTCAGTCATACCACTTTATTTATGGTGTAGTATCAAGAGATATCTTTCGACGACGATTGGCAAAGACGGGATTTCATTCTCGGCGTCCCTCAAGATGTCTACAACTCAACAGAAGTAGCACCGACTGGAATCATGTCAAGCTTAGGGATCCTGGACGGTGTCCAATTGGAATTGTGTCGTATTCAACAACGAATTCCGCTTCGCTCGTTGCAAAAGATTATCGTATCTGTGTATGGAAAAGGTGCAAGCATTGCTCCAATCCTGCCGCGGTGATCAAGAGGCATATGGCTATCATGCCGGAAGTTGCAGAGCGACGTTTCTTATGACAATCGATGTCCATTAGTTTTTTCTACAAGTTACTTTGGCAGTAGGCCCGTATGTTGTCAATATTCTGCAGCTAATTGTATTGCGCATGTTGTCACGTCTTTCAGTGGCTATTTATCGGTTTGGGAATGCCAGACTTCGGCGTGATTTTTATCAATGTCTTCATGAAATTCATTCCTTGGCCATCTAAGCTCCTGGACCTTTCACCAATTGATCATGTCTAGGATACATTTGGAAGACAGTTGCAGCGATCATAGCATATATATGCAAATTAGGTCAACAATTGCGGACGTTGTGGCAAAATGTGCCATAGGATAGCCTTAGGCTGTTTTTTAATTTCATACCTCACCATATATTAACTTGTATCGCCGTCAGAAGAGGATTTATTTCGTATTAACATGTGGTTGTTTCATAATAAAAAGTTCCTTTGCAATAAAAATGCAATTATTTCTTTATCTTTACATACTCACTGTGCTTGTGTGGCGTTTCAAACCGATGGAAAACTTCATTCTTCCTCCACCTCCTTCCTCTTTTTTATTTATTTATTTTTAAGGGAGAGGTAATAAAGTTTACGCTAAGTTCCACAAAGTACACAAGGAATGTTAAGAAATAATGCTCTTTCTCTCGCTTAAGAAGCTGAGTGTTTTTAATGCGAAACTTGTTGTAGCTAATGAGCTTTTTTTGGGGGCAAGGTGACGTAAGTAAATACTTTTTTTTTTATGGAAAATGGGTTATAACAGCATTGTTCTGCCCGATAACTTTTTAAAGCTGGTGTTCTAACTTTCGAGAGATGCAAAGTCTATTTTGAGATGACATTTTAGGAAACCCGTCCAGAGATTACATCTCAAACACGTACGTGATGGCTCGAGTAGATTATTCAGCAGTAGTATGAAGACGAACAAAAACATTCTGGTGAAAGACGAATGATGTTGAGAGCATAATTCCATTTTTAAAACTAGTATATAATAAAACTTTAATGCAATAATTAGATAAAAAAAGAAGTGCAACTATAATGCGAGGGATGACCCAGAAAACAAATAATAAGCTATCGCGCGAAACGAAAAGTAAAATATAAATATTAAAATCACCAGTTTTCGCAAATCATTTCGACAAAGCAAGATCGTCGAGTTAAAGCAAATATGATAGAGTGAATGGAAGAACGTGCATGTCAGTCACGTGAACCAATCAAAGACATAAGAAACATTAAACAATAATAATTTATATACAGGGTGTCAATAATAAAACAATATTTTTTTTCTTTTGTCAGAAAAAATCCGCCACTTTCACAAGTCTAAAGGTGCCAACTGCACTCCGGTACACCAGTTTCTTAATTTTTTACGATTTTTTAAAATCCGTCCAAATTTATGGGGCATCTTCTATATTATATTTCGGTTTTTTTTTCACCTTTAACTACATTGCATGTCTTTAATCATTGTCCATTAATTTTGACTATTCTCATTTATGGGGTCCCCTCCATTCTATGGAATTATATCCATTTCTGTAATTATCCTTGAGATTTATGGTGGTGGTGGTGGGGGGTGGGGGACGAGATAAGACCCTCCCTTTAGACTTAAATTTTAGTCCATTTGAATCAATTTTTATAGGGAAAGTACTTTTTCCTAGAGGGATTAGCCTCCCTAACACGCTCTAGTTACGCGTATGGCTTGTTTTTAATTATAAGCGGAGAACTCAGTCAGTGCTGAAAAGTTCCTATTTAAAGTACTGTTTTCAGTGGCGGATTCAAGGGGGGCGTTCCACCATGCTCTGGGATTATATCATGGAAAATTGAATGAAAAGTATCGGACACTTGGCTAAAAGTACTATAATTAGAAACAAATCGCCCCCTACTCCTGGAAGATTTCTGAATCCGCCATTGATTGTTCTTATGCTACTTTTATGATACGATTATATCTTACTAATAAAGATGAAGGAAAGGAGGGCGTTGTTTCACTAAGGATATGTACTCTTTAATAAAGTTTTATTTTTTAAAGTTTTTGTTTAATAAAGAATTTTTTTTTTTTTGCAACGCAAAATAAATATTTAAAAAGATACGAGGGTACGTGTTCAGTGGCGGATTAAGCGGCTGGCGGACCTGGCGTCTGCCAGGGGGCCCCGAGCTCAAGAGATTCCTAGTTAAAAACTACCACAACACAAAAAGCGAAAGATGCAATACTTAATATTATTCACGTATTTTATATATAAGTACAGAAAGTTTTTTATTAAATTAAAGTTAACTAAAAATCCTATTAGTTCAAATATGCAATGGCGCACAAACATAGCAGCACATAGGGGGCCCGAGCCCCCTTGGGCTAACAAAGCGAAAAATTATTACGCCAACAGACACTGAAATTCTTTTTTTGAAAGTAGTAAAATTGAAAGTAATGACGATCCCAGCAACATTTCCCTGAACTCTGTGACACTGATGATACTGCTGTTGAGGTAAGCAACCACAGTGGCTATGGCTGTCTTCAAACGCTTTCTAGGAGGTAAAGGTAGACCAAAACAATTAAATTGGAAATTCTGATTGCAAATATTTCTAATTATGTCAAGAAATCTAACCTCACCATTCAAGATAGGATAACAGTGCTAAAAAATCTTTGGGAATCATATGCAAATTGCAGTTTTCTCACGACAGTCACTAGTGCTGTATAAAGTCAAGGAAAATCTCACCACAGTCGGAAGTTCTGTCCATCTGAACTGAGTAAACATAACTTGCCTAAATGCAGAAGACAGTGCCTATAGAAAATTTTGTGTGTTCTCTTTTCACCCCATGAAGTCGGTTTAAGATCGACACAAGCCACAGATGAACTTGTTTCAAAAGAGTTTAATAATTGGAAGAAGACCTTGGAGAAATTCACCCAGTATTAGAACTTTTCACTGTCATCAGGTTTCAGTTCACAAAGCCGATGAGTTTTTAAAGGTCGCAAAAGGAAAAAAGGCTTCCGTAGATCAAGTAGTGGACAGAGGGCAAGCAAAAGCAAGTTTTGCACAATAGGATTACTTTTAAATCTATTACTAAAACAGTGATCTTTTGTGGAAAACAAAAGCTGGCCATTGTAAAATTGTACAAAAAAATCCACCATTTTTAATCATTTAAGCATATTGCACTGTCAAATTAGTAGCAATTTAATAATGATAAATGAACATAAAAAACAACCGTAACTGATATGGTCTTTGGCCATTTTTTCCACCAAAAATTCCTTGCACTACTGAGCCCCCACCTTGCGAATATTCTGAGTACGCCACTGCAAAAATAAGTGCAGAATGACTAACTCTAGTTATGACTACTGTCATAACTAGAGCTCGCATTATATGCAATTACATATTTTAGCTGTTTTTAGTGTTTGTGCATATAAATGCACAAAAACCATGAATTTCCAGAATAAATGCATATTTTAAGGGTTTTAGTAATTTTAAGAATTTTATTATTCCCTCATCCGAAAAATTTCACCACAATACTAAAGTTGAACTTTCTTCTTACTTCTTATCTGAGTGGAAAGGCAATGGAATTCGTAAATGTACACGTTTAATTATATATCCTAGGGAGCCAAAATGTTGTCGTAGCTGAATTATAGCCACCATCCTTGTTAGGAAAACCAAAGCTGAGTTTTACTGTGCTTGGCTGGCAATTGATTGAAAGTCAAATTAAAACAAACACTTATTCTAAATTTCCACACCATTTTCCTTCAGTGATAGACATCGTTCTATCATCGATAAACTATTCGTAATAGACAACCCGCAAAAAATGTGTATGCTGTTCAATACCTCTTGTAGCTCTGAAAAGGTTCCTTTTGGGCCATAAAAATGCTATTACATGATAGAAGATAAAGCTTAACTGTTTAGAACAGTGGGTCTGAACTGGTGATCCGTGAAGGAGTCCCACCCAAATGGTCCACGAGACGTGTCATTATTTAAAAAATATATTGAAATAAAAATACTCATTACAATTATTATTAAATATTAAAATTAATAAAAAAATGAAAGGCATGTTATAATTTTAGTATTTTGAACCCTCCCACCCAGTGCCGTATTTCCCAATAGGCTATAGACTAGGGCGGCAAAATTTTGTGTATTGAGTCTGATATAACAAAATCAATACCAGACGATGATATAATCAGATGTTTTGCCGAGAAGAAAGCTAGACGTCATGCTTTCCATTTAAATACCAGTGTTCGATAGGCTTTTATTTTTTGCTAAAATTAAAATTTATTTCAATAAAATTGAATTTGATTTATTATATACCAAGAAGAGATAATACTTCAATATAAGTTAATATTGTTTAATGTTTCAATTTATGAGTTTGTTTTTCAACATATTTATTGTCAATACAAAAGTTTTTGGCGTGCATATATTGAATGTAACGATTTTTATGTTCCTACCACTGATTGGAGGGAGGTGGACAGGTAGGAAGGGGTGGCAAAATGGTAAATCCGCCCATGGCGCTACCCCAACTCTTGGAGAAAAGTTGGCTATGCTCTTGCACATAGGGACGTTCATGTGAAATGTGTGGACTTTCCATTGTTGCCACTAGAGCTTTCACCTAAACAGCACTGCTTCGTTTGGCTTCACTTCACTGTTCGCAACACTGCTTCGTTTTCTTCTATATATCTACATCTCCCCCCCCCCAAAAAAAATGGCTCCTTTTTTTATTAAGGTCCTACAGTCAACTCATG
>QLNU02015003.1:44568556-44606386 GCA_006491805.2 Dysdera silvatica | reverse complement strand
TTTGCCTTGCCCCAGTTACCCTTTCATCCTAACTACAGACCTGCCCTGACTTACACGGCACATCTAGAATATTTTGCACCGTAGAGTCCTGTAAATTTGAGTGAGCCCTCGACTAATGTTTAGGGCTTCTTTTATTTAATATTTAATTCGCTTGTATGACGAATCACTCTTGAAAAAAAGGAGCTTCATTGGACAGTCATTTCTTAACATACCTTGCATAATACTTTTTCCTTTCTAACAATTTGAAGAATTCTCGCTGTTTCAAAAAGATAGGCTATATTAGGGGTGGGGAACCTGCGGCCTTTCGAATGAATCCGAATTGTGCAAACCAAATCCTTCTATTTTTATTAATATGATTTTATCCATCTTATTTTTTATTTATTTACTTTATTTCTATTATTATTTGAAATGAACGTATTTAAAATACGAACGCCAGCATGTACGCTTTCACGTATGAACGTACCCATGCTTGAAAAGAAATTGAAATATTGACCAAAGTTACCATACACAAACAACTATATTGATAGTAAAGAATGCCACAAAGTATATGTATGCACTGAGATATTAACTGTTTTGAAAGTAGTCCAATATCTTTGTGTGTATGTATATATAAGTATATATATATATATACACATATCTTTTTAGATGTCGAATATCTACCAACTGTGTTGGTTTCTTTCTTAAGGTTGGAGTACAAAAGAAAGCGAATACGAACATTTTTGCCGAAAACATTGAACGAGTATCTACTAAAATAATAATAAGTACAGTTGACCATTTCGGTTAAACGGAGTTCGAATAATCGAGATTCTGCTATATATCTAATCAGTGACGTAAGAAAGGGATGCTCAAGCATCCCTATTGGTTAACAAAATACACCGTTCCGTTTAATACCAAATCAGATGATCTGTTAAATATTGCTTGAGCCGCCCATAATTTTTTAATTACTACGCCCCTGTATCTAATTGAAATGTCTTGAATGCGGCCTTCTTCAATTATAACTAACGATTATCTAACGTGAAAAGGCTCCTCATCCCTGGACTATATCAATACCATCTAGCGATATCCAATGGTTCGGAATCCATGAAAACACAAACCAGTGACAGTGAATAGTACCTTTATATTAAGTCCTTTAAATCCACTTTAATAGATATTTATATCTATTTTCATTTTGTGGGAGAGGAAAAATTCTTTTCTTACCCTTATCCTTCGTGCTCATCCTATTCTTTAAAGACCTGTTTAGAAATAAATCTATGAAAAGCATATTTGTTTTTAAAAAAATCTAGTACTCATCGCAATATAGGATTTAGTAAAATAGCCAAAAACTTTTAAAGAAAATTTTCGGAGTATAGAAGTTTTGGATTTTTAATGTCGATTCCGTTTTCTCAAATTTGTACCAATGTATAAAAAAAGAAAAGAGTATATTCTTAGCAAATTATCAGCAAACTGTCTGTAGAGATATTTTTACTTTTTCCTGCATTTGGCTTATGAAATGGAAATCAGTATGTTTTGTAATTTTCGTGTTATTTTACTGTAGAAGAAATTTTTTTTTTACTCCAACTCGATTTAAAAACATATACATTCTTATGAAGTTTAAAGGCTATCATTTTTTCATACACACGCTTATTCGAGATATTTATTTTACGTAATTATAGCGTAGATGTTAAAATGATGATTGACTTGATGTTGACTTTTATTTCCCCTGAAACAGTGGCGCACTCAGAATTTTTTTTCCGTGGGTTTCATTCGTAAGTTAAAAGGGGAGATAAATTACTTTTACGAAAAATCGAACTTTATGTATAATACAACGATGTGTTTTTCAATATCAGATTTGGGGGTGTTAATGAAGGGACACCGGAGCAAAAAATGCCGAAAAAAATAAAAAAAAAAGTTTTGTTTTTTTAGATTTTTGCATTAAAAAATTCTTTATTTCATTGCGCATATATCTTTTGTGTCAGTTTTAAAATTCTGAAATTTTAAGATGTTGAACAACAACATTTAAAATGACTTACTTTCATTGCTGTGTATAAGAAGTTTTATTATAAAAACTTATTTTTCTCAGTTTCGCTTTTTTTTCGCCTTTTAGGTTTATGCGAAATGTTCCTCGTGATTCAATTTTTGATGAATTGTTTTAAAACTTAGTAAACATGTTTGCATTTATGATAGGAACAAACTGTATCATGGATTTGGTTATTACACCAAATTTTTTTGTAAAATTTTATTCATGATGGTGAATGAATACATAAAAAACTATCTTTTGACGAAGACTCAATTGAAATTTTTTTTCACTCACTATTATTTGAATTTACAAATTCATGATGCATTTTATTAATTATGAGTTTAGACATGTCACAGAATTTTTAAATGAAAATTAAAAAATATTGGAATCGCAAGGAGCGTTTTAGCTAACGGGTAAAAATGGGCTAAAAATACATACATGAAAATTATGAATATCTCAAAAACTACTGTGTATAGCCTCACAATATTTAGTATATATATTGCATATTAGACTTTCCATATTTCTACCAAATTTGAAAGAGATTCGTCAAAAATTGCAAAAGACGATGATTTTGCTCCTGTGTCCCCTTAAGAAATTAAACCTTGAATTGTGGTAGCTCAAAAAATCATCACGCGTTTTATGGTATCATTGGTAATCGAACCAGGGTTAGCGGTATAATAGACGAAGGCTTCACTTCTCCGGCACCGTAGGACACGTTTATTTGTTGAAAAGACATCCAGTTTGCGAACTCAATCTTATTCACTATGATATATCGATAACAAAAATAGCAATAATGTCGTAATTTGCTGTTTAAAGTCGTTTAAAGCTGTAGTTTGGGTTGTAAATAACGCCTTTTACAATCATTCTAAAATTGGATACCAGCGTCGTACTGCTTGAAAAGTGGTGTTCAGCCGATATATATATATATATATATATATAGCCCTATAGCTGCAGCTGTGCTGATATAAGCTGTGTGAGTATAATGAACAAAACAAACTTTAAGGATAATTAAAAAAATCCATAACAACTGAAATTAAAATGGCCGAATAAGTATAATGGAGGCTTAATATTTCCCCCATTTTCTAAAAAATAACGAGGCTTAAATAAATATTAAAATCATAGCTTGGGCAATTAGATACACTATGCAACCTGGTAACATGGGGAGGGGGGGAACATCTCCTTCCTTTTATGTAAGGATGAGGCTTCCCCGTTGATCTCCAGGGTTTGTGGAAGTTTTTTCCTACGTCCCTGATTAAATCCCAACGATTATACTATCTCTTTAAAATAATCTGAGAAAATTCTCTTCACGTTTATGGTGATGGAAAATCGAATGCAAATGAATTTATAAATATTCTATCATTAACATCGTTATCTCCTCATGGAGAAATCCCAATATACGTTGTTAATAAAATTTACGTGTGTTTCAGAATACAGCTGGTAGAAGTACAGTCCGGATCAAGAAGTACAGGTGGTCTTATCAAGAAGCAAAGGTCACCACAAGTAATTATTGCGATTGCATTCAAGAAGCATGGGTATGTAAAATATTATGAGTTTAAAATTCGTGTCCAAAGCCAATTTAGTTGTAGAAAATCAATATTCAGTCAATACCAGATGATCACCTAATATAATGCAGCAGAAAGCAATTTGTGGCGTCGTTGAGATCAATTTATTGGGGGGACGGAGAGATTAGCCGATCTTCCACTATTCCATTCATCTAAAAGCTATATAGTAATTTATGGGGAATGATTGATCAGGAAGTATGGTCTTCCCACATCGTTATGTGCGATCGTTTCGAAAAATTAAATCATACTTCTGTGATTAGTAGAAGACTAGAAATTTATATTATATCTAAGTAAATGTCATGTTGAATGCGCATCGTTATTCAGAGGTCACATTACACCATTCGTCCTTCCTTAGATTACTGATTAAATGATCCTAGGAAGAAGAATTGAAACATCCCTTAGTTATACGATTTATCATATTGTCTTAGAAATTGAAAGAGTAGGTTTAGTACTTTAATAAAATTAGTCGAAATTAGTAGATGTTTCTTTGTAGGTCTACAACAAATTAATATTTCAATAAAATTAGATCACAGTAGCGTCAATGCTGGCCTTCAAGCCCATAAGATTGAATTGAATTCTTAATAAGCTCAGCCAACTTCAAAAGTGTCGGAAGTGACGTTAAGTTACCCCTTTAGTCTTAAATAAACTACCGTGCAGTTTTAGCATGTAGATCTATTAAGTAAAGTATGATAACATTAGCATTTATTGCTAGGCGTTTCAAACGAATGGTGAGGAAAAAGTATGAAATATTCTTAGAAGCCAAATATGTGTGCATCAAAAATCACAAGAACTATGTTCTGCGTGTTGTAAAGTGGTCTAATCGCAAGCCCACAACATCATACGAAACGCAACCAATAATTATAGTAATCACAACCATCAATAAACCTGAATAATATTTTTGTGAGTTCTTTTGTCGACCAACCGCAAGTGCTGCAGATTCAGCAGCCTTCTCCTGGGAAGACAGCCTCTTTCAGTGGCCACCCGTTCTAAACAAGTTAATGCACAACAATAACAAAATATATTTTTTGCTAGTATGAAGATGGTTCTGTTTTTAAAGAATTTAAAGTTGATTACAACACGGAGAGATCATAATTGTTTTGATTATGATAAATATAAATGTTAATTGTATAAAATCAGGCATTTGGTGTAAAAAATTATCCTGGACTCAACATTGAAAAGGAGTTTCAGGGTATTTTTAAAGGTTTTTCAATGTTTTACAAGATAAAAAACAATCCTTGCCTCATTGATTGGCACAATCAGAATAAATAGGTCTCTGTGATTGTAATCAAAAAGGCAAACTCAATAATACAAGTTCTGCGCGATCATTGGTGATGAACAGAAAATCCGAGAGTGAAAAAAAAGGTACATAATAAGAATAGTTTAAATAAAAATTGTATAAATTTATTACTTACTTGTATATTATTAACTTTCTGCAGTGGTTATATCATTTAGCATTTGGTGGGTTAAGTATGTTTGGAATATTAAAAAAACTGGTAAATTGATCATTTGTTCAGTAAATTATTTATTACTAATGGTTACACTAAGCTGCAAAGGCGCCAAAGGCCTAGGGTCTTGAATGTGTTACTTAATGAAGGGAATATTGCGCTGTACTCCAACCTTAAAAAAGAAACCAATGCAGTTGGTAGATATTTGACATCTAAAGATATATATATATATATATACATATATACAGAGAGAGAGGATGGCACCGTAACAAGAAATAGGGAAGAAATACTTAGAAGAGTTGAAGAATTCTACAAAAAACTATATGAAAGTAACAGTGGATTAAACGAAGACACTGAAATAGTCGAAGGAACAGCTCCTAAAATCTTAAAAGAAGAAGTTTCATTTGCAATAAAAAGTATGAAGAAAGGAAGAGCCCCTGGCGATGATGGTATTACATTAGATATCCTAAAAGAAGCTGGAGAATATGTAGAAGACATACTTGCAAAATTCTTTACCAAATGTCTTAACAGCGGTAACATACCAAACCAATGGGATTCTGCAACAGTAATTCTTTTGCATAAAAAAGGTGATAAAGAGGATTTGAAAAATTACCGACCAATTAGCTTGTTACCTGCTATTTATAAAATCTTCACAAAAGTGCTAACACATCGCCTGCAGAAAAAATTAGATGCAGCTCAACCAAGAGAACAAGCTGGATTTCGAAGTGGATTCAGTACAGTGGACCATATTCAAGTATTAAGAGAATTAATTGAAAGAACACATGAATATGAACTTCCATTGTGTGTTGCATTTATTGACTATGAGAAGGCCTTTGACTCTATTAAAACATCAGCAGTCATCAACTCTTTAAGATCAACAGACATTGAGGATGTGTACATTGACATGGTGAAACGTGTGTATAAAAATGCAAGTGCAAAATTTCGGTTACATAAAGATACCAAAACTATCAAAATTGGTAAAGGTGTGAGGCAGGGAGATACCATTTCTCCAAAACTTTTTACTTCAGCTTTACAGATGATTTTTCAGCTGATAAATTGGAATAACAAGGGAATAAAAATAAATGGTGAATATTTAAATCATTTGCGGTTTGCTGATGACATTGTTATTTTTTCAACGAACCCATCAGAACTCCAAGACATGGTACAGGAGCTCTCAACTAGAAGTAAAGAAGTT
Organism: Dysdera silvatica; assembly: GCA_006491805.2. Taxonomy (NCBI): domain Eukaryota; kingdom Metazoa; phylum Arthropoda; class Arachnida; order Araneae; family Dysderidae; genus Dysdera; species Dysdera silvatica. Next base: position 44,600,188 of record QLNU02015003.1, on the reverse strand, counting down.
GGACTCAAGATGAACCTACAAAAAACTAAGATCATGTTCAATAATTTTGTAGAGGAAACAAAAATACAAGTTGACAACATTGAGCTAGAAATTGCTGATTCATATATTTACCTTGGCCAGCTGATTTCAATGGATGGCAACATTATGAAAGAACTCAACAGACGTATTAAACTTGGCTGGAGTGCATTTGGAAGAAACAGTTTTATCCTGAAGGGGAAATTGCCTTTGTGTCTAAAAAGAAAGGTCTTCAACCAGTGTGTATTGCCAGTCCTCTCTTATGGATCAGAGACATGGAGTCTAACAGTTGGAGCAATACGAAAGTTACAGACAACGCAAAGGAGCATGGAGAGGTGCATGCTTGGAATAACTAGGAGAGATCGAAAAAGAAACACTTGGGTGAGAGAGCAAACTAGAGTAGAGGACATCATTGTTAAAGTAAAAGGGCTGAAATGGCGATGGGCTGGGCATATTGCAAGAAGAACTGATCAACGATGGACAACAGAAATTCTGAACTGGATTCCAAGAGACCACCGAAGACCTAGAAAACGTCCTCAAACTAGATGGGTGGATGAAATAAGAAAACAGGTTGGGGTGACGTGGAAACGAATGGCCCAGGATAGACTTGTGTGGAAAGCATTTGGAGAGACCTTCATCCAGCAGTGGATAGATAATGGTTGAATATGATGATGATGATATATATATATATATAGTTCGATGGGGCAACTGGAGGCACAAGCATTGGCGTACGCAGGAAGGGTTGAAAGGGGTTGTAACCCACCCATTGCAAATGAAATTTTGTATATTTAATATAGGAATATATGAGTTGAAGCTCTATAACCCCCTTTACGAACTTTCTGCGCACGCCTATGGGCACAAGCATGGGGCAACTGGGGCCACGTTCCTGCTGGCCTAGGCTTGGCTACAGGCCTGACTAGGACAGATCGAAAAAGAAACACTTAGGTGTGAGAACAAACTAAAGTATAAGACATCACTGTTTAAGAAAAAAGGCTGAAATGGCGATGGGCTGGGCATATCGCAAGAAGAAATGATCAACGACGGACATCTGAAATTCTCAACTGGATTTCATCGAAGACCTAGCAAACGTCCTCAGACTAGATGGTTGGATGAAATAAAAAAACAAGTTGGGGTGACATGGCAGCAAATTGCTCAAGATAGACTTGTGTGGAAAGCATTTGAAGAGACCTTCATCCAGCAGTGGATAGATAATGGTTGAATATGATGATGATGACATACATTCACACACACACACACACACACACACACACACACACACACACACACACACACACACACACACAACTGTCTTCAAAAATTAAGCTTGCAACATACGAGTAAATTACGAAACAAATTGATAAATAAGAAGTATTACGCAAAAAGTTTTGTAAACGTAGTTGAAGATTTTGCCAAGGTATCAATTTATAAGTAATTGTATGTATATATCTGGATGTCATATATATAAAATAAAAATTCATCAAAACTCAAATAAATCAGAAATTTAATCGAAATGCAGGTAAGTTAAAAAATTGAACCAAGTGCAATAATTGCGACTTCAATGCTGACTTGGAATCATCTGCAAGTTCTATTAACCTTCTTTTCACGAAGGGCATTTTTGTTCCATCGAATTAAAAGAAGCCTGAAGTGTTTTTTCATCTCAACTTGTGGACATGGTGTTGACCCAGTTATCAAGGTACAGGGTAGCGTTACTAAAACCGGCCCCAAACACAAAATACGGTTTTCAAGTTTTATTTCGTATTTCCGCGATGGACGAATTCCAGAGGAGCTGAAATCTAACATACTCCAAGAGATCGCCCTCATTAAAACCACCGAATTGAAGGGCCATTTCCAGACCACGCTTCAAAGAGCGGAAAAATGCATTCGAGGGCAATTACTTTCAACACAGACTCTAAAAGAGTAAAAATTCCGAAAGGCGCGTAAATCGCTAAAATTAAAGCGCTTTTAGGTTTAAATAAAGCGTGTTTTTTTTTGTTTTTTTTCTTCAAATGTACGTCATACATTATTATCAAATAAAGGCGTAAAAGTGTGTTTTTTTGCGTGTGGGCCAGGTTTAATTTGCGTCATCCTGTGTTTTAAAATTTTCACATATATCTTAAATATAAAGAAAAATTAGTTTTGAGTTATATACAGTTAAATTCAGTTATAACGAACATCAAGGAAACGAATGATTTTCTTTGTTATAGTCGTTATTCACTATAACCGTTATTCGATACACCTGTATGTATTATACACTAAGTCAAATTAACTGAAATCATTTGTTCGTTATAGCCGAAAATTTGTTATATCCGTGTTCGTTATAACCGAGTTCCCCTGTGTACAATTGAGAACTGTTGAGATGGTAAAAATGCATTAAACCCTGCGTGGTTTGGGAATATTGTAAATATATATTTTTGAGTGAGACTTCTGACATTGAAATTCGAAACATTGTTATATTTTGAAGTTTGTGGAAATTATTTATTTATAATTATTTAGTAATTGAAAAGGATGTGCGTAGAATTAAGATCTTTGATATATGAAAACCTTAGAACAAATGATGGTTTGTAATTTACTGTCATCTCGGTGCAAGAAGAACAAGTGTAGTTCAAGTTCTTTCAAATTTCTTAACATTTCCCGTTTTATCGTTTGCATTCTCACGGATATTTTGTCAGGTTTACTGGGTCGATGCAGACTAACCAGATGTGACATAATCTGTATGCGTTGTTCCTTTTTTCCCATTACCATAATCTTTGCTTATCAATTAACTTTTGTTTTCGAAAAAATTAATGAGAGATGAAACAAAGGTTGCCATTCGCGAATCAAGGTACGCTTAAATGTTCCTTAAACAAGACCTCCTTCATGCGCGTACTTCCGCTCGATGGCCTCGTTGGGAAGGGAGGGAGGACACTCATTTCGTGACCCACCTGTCATTGGCGTGGCACCCCCCAACGAGCCCCTAACGGTAGGAGTGTAGCTTGGGACGAATAACGCCGGAAGGGTTGGTCTTGCCACGGAAGCTGTTGCTGTATCTGTGCTGTTGATAGATAGCCCGAGGCGGTTAGCACATGCTTTCCAACTATCTTTCTTTCTACAACTTTTTAGTTCTTCATGGCATTCCGTTACCCAACCTCGCTCTGATGGGGTGGCTCTCTCCCTCTGCCAATAACACTAATTCCGGAGATAGACAGACGCTGCTTAGTTTTAGATGGTTTCTTGGGGTGAGAGGCGAAGCGTGTGTTGAGACAATTCATGAACAACGTTCACTAAAAAGATTGGTGGATCTGATGATTCCAGGACTTTTTCCAGATATTTTCAGGTAAGTGTTGAAAAGCTATATCTCGTCTGGCGAGAAAGAGGGAGATTTTGGGGAAAAGGCATTTTCGTGAGAAAACGTTTTATTTTATGAAAAGCTTTTGCATGTATTTATAGTTATGATATGCTTAGCCAGGGCAATTTGTTTCCTGCGATATTTTTTACACGTTCAGTTAACATTCTGGTGACGTAATCGTTTTCGGTACACTCGTCTGGTTTTAAAACTGGAGGTTTGAAATGCGATTTGGAGGTAACGCTAAATAATTGGTCTTTTCTTAAATGACTAATCAAACGTTTTTGAGACATGATATTTGGTCAATATGCTTAGCTGTTTTCCGGGTTTAAGAAAGTTTGTTATTAATTCACAACTACTTCGGATTTTTAAACATACAATAAAATCTATAACGATACCTCCCCCCCCCACCCCCCGACCCTGACAGATATCAAGTGTATAGTGTTCAGCCTTGTGTACATAGGCATAAGCAGAAAGTTCGTAAGGGAAGGGGTTATATGCTCAATAGGAGGATTACAGAGCTACAACTCACATATTCCTATGTTAAATATACAAAATTTCATTGCAATGGGGGGTTACAACCCCCATCAACACCCCCTGCGTACGCCAGTGCTTGTGTATAACGGTATCTTTTCCTTGTCTCTTGAGTACGGTTATAAACAAATTTCACTGTATTTGGAAATGATAATTATATATAGAATTTGTCTTTTGTGAATTCTTGAGATGCTCGTAGTTATTTATTATGTAATTAATCATTTGTATATTATAACTATTTGTAATTCTCCAGGCAATATTTCGTAGAGGTATAAATTTAATAGCCAGCGCGCGAATATGTCATCCGATGTTTTCATACCACGTGTGACATTTCTAGTAGTCTCGAGTTCCATTTACGAACATAAAGGATTCCATTTTTGTGATGTCACAAAATCGGTGTCACATCACTATGCCTAATTTTAAATATTGCATAAATAATGATTGTTTTTTAATGTGTTGTGATATGGAGGTCTTTTACCTTATTGAAATACCGTAATAATTATCTTTGAACGAGTTTGGAAGAGTTCAAGTATTACGTAAGCAATATTTTGGCCATTTCACCCCCTCCCTCAGGTGCTTACGTAATACTTGAAAGCTTCCTTTTGTAGAAACCAAAAATTCACAAGGACACATGGACATGTTTGTAGAACTAATTATTCAGAAAAATTAATCGGAGCAAAGGTATTCCAAGTCACCGGCCACAAAATATCTAATGTATGTGTGAGGAGAATCAAGATTGGGATAATATAATAAATGTATTTATCATTTTAAAAAATTGCTTATACTGCTCATATATGGAACTCCAAGGGAAGATGCTGAAAAAACATATTTTAAGAAGATAACGCCGAAGATACAGAAAGAAAGAGAAATGATAATGAACTAACCACAAAATAATAATAATAATAACCACAAAAACACCGTCATTTATTGATTTATAGTGTTTGATGAAGCAAAATTGGTAATTAAAAAGGATGAATACTTTAATTAAAAGTAATATGTTGTGCATACACATCAAGAAATATAAGGCACATTTACGAATATTGTTTTAAATTTCACTCAACGTTTGCTTATGATGTGGCGATGGTAAAATGTTGCCCGCCTTTTGAAATTTTTTTTAATATATGAGCAAGGGAAATTTCCGATGTTTTTTTTGCCTCTGCTGCATTATTAGGTCAATCACTTAAATTATGTGTCAAAAAAATTTTTTGATTCATGTAATTGCCTACGTAACAACGATGTGGATGTAAATAATACTTTCACTGTACAGCCAAATCGGATCCTTTGCGGACATGATTTCGCCAAATATGGCTTATTTGGCGTCCTTTACCACCCCTTTCAGTTTGTTCCATTAGTTTTGAATCACTCTGTATGTGTATGTAAATTTGGGGAAACGAAAGTACGTTAAGCAATAAACTGGAACCGCTCAACGAAGAACAGTAATGGTAAGACAATTTTGGACTAAAGCTGGGTGGTCGTAAAGAAAGAGGATATTTAAATAAACGGGACCCTTTGAGAAATAAACTTTTATGAGTATTTGAGACGTAAATGTCTATGAGGGGTATCCATTCAAGTAAGTTTCCCTATATCAAGGGCGGACGCAGAGGGGAGGTCACAGGGGTCATGACCCCTCAAAAACATATTTTTTCACTGTTAAAAATTCCAATCATGATAAATGAAGAGTGTTATTCCAAGACCATGGCAAATTCTGTCCGTGATCCCCCAAAAGGAAAATCTGTATCCGCTACTCCCCTATATATATATATCATTAAAAGCACGAGAATTGGCTGCGGTGTATGAACGTACAAATAGAGCCTAAAACAATTTATAGGTGTATTCTTGTGAGCAATTTGAAAAGCTTTATATACAAAATGTGTGATATATGAAGGCGTTATAAGCCAACCTAAAATCAGTGGCAGCTTAAGAAATTGCGAGACACAAAACAGCGTTTATTGCACGAGGCTCTACATTAAAAAAAGAATAGAATATGTCTAAATGCTGATCACTTTGTACTCGATTATTACTAGTGTCTTAGACTACATCAATAGTTAGCTTGCACACAGTACTTTTTTTTTTGCATACGAAGACACGGTTATGTGTTTAACAATAAATATATTCACGTATATCCATAAAACAATGAGTGAAATCGTGATACTATTTAGTAAACTATAATAATAAGGAAAATCCTTTATGTGTGTATATATATATATTAGTTTGTATTTTTATGATCAAAATGTGATCCCGTTATCTTTGACGGAAATGTCAACTTCAGGTGATATCTGAATAGCCGTACAATTCCGATGTTACGTCAGCGACAGGTCGCTGAAAACCACTGGACAAAGTAGGTGAAAAAGTGGACAAAATCTCTGAAAAACTGGGCAACTCTAAAATGTATATATTAGGTACACGCGTGTTTTAGTTTGTTTGCTTTTAATATTTTTATATTTACATTTAACTACTGTTTTCCTTCATAGACCACCAATTTGATTTGATTTCCTCTGTTGTACGGACATATCGTACTTCCGCAACGAAAGCTATATTATCTCGAAAATTTTCGGTTTTTTTCAGCTACTTTGCAGAAACTAGGTTAGATTTTTACGGGGAAAATTTTCGTAAATGGAGCAAAAAAGTTGCTCTTCGAATAGTGTCACTAGCCCCACTTTCTGCCATAGTCTTCTTGGCAGAAGTTTTCAATTTGTACGTCGTGTTTTCGGTCGGGCCTTCGATGAGGTCACCTACGATATAACCGAAATACGTGCCGTCTTAATTAATGGCTTCATAATTTCAGTCTATGTTTTTCCATCCTCTTTTCTTTGCATATAAAAAGTACCACCTGGTTAATGTTGTGAATATTAAATATAATTAGTTATTAACATTTAAAATAATATTACGGCGAGGGCCTGGACTCGACTTATTTTAAAGTCGCCATTGCCTGCACAACCAAAATTGTAATGTCACAATTTGAAAAATTGCCACCTCCTTTTTTTTTAATATGAATCTATCGTCATTATTCACAAGGGAGGTATTACGTGTTACTCTGATTTTTCACCCCCCCGTAAGCAAAATCAAAATTAACATTGACCAACGTAAGGAAATAATCTAAGCATACCGGCATCCCCCACCGAAGGTGCTTACGTAATACTTGAACTCTTCCTAACGTATATCGCATAATACAGGGGTTTTCAACTGAGGGGAATTTCACAACTTCAAAGTGGGGGTGGTGGGCAGGATGGCAGACAAATTGGTAGACTCAGACTGTAAAAATGTTGATGATGCTTGGCTTGAATTAGACAAGATCGGGAATGCTGCTTAAAAAAAAAAGGGGGGGGGGTTGGAATGATATCTGAGATATAATGCACATACAAAAATCATTTATATGTGCATTTTTTGCATGCAAAAAAGCTTGAGAACCACTGGGCTGATCGTTTGTTTAGTTACTATTCATCTACCCTTTGGACTTTATCTTGTTTTTCTCTCCACTTGCACTGTACGATTGTTGTGGAGGTTCTTTTAACACTAGTGTACGCAGAAAGCTCACAAGGTGGGTGGGGGTAGGAGATTGCAGAGCTAAAACCAGGGCCGCCGTTTAGGGGATACGGATACCCCAGTATCGGGGCCCGGAGCTTTTAGCAGCCTGCGATGCCGATTTTTTTTACGTAGGCTCGGAGCTTATAGGGGCTCACGGTGCCGAAGACGTTTTTGTTAGAGGGCCGGTTGATAAAATCGGTACCGGGGCCCGTTATCGTTAGTGGCGACCCTAGCTACAACTCCCTATATTCATAATGAGTAAAATTTTATCACTGGTGTAAAAAGAAAAAGAAAAGAAAACAGAAAGAAAAATAAGCAATGTAGAAAAGAAAATAGAAAGAAAAATAAGCAATGTAGAAAAGAAAATAGAAAGAAAAATAAGCAATGTAGAGAAGAAAATAGAAAGAAAAATAAGCGATGTAGAAAAGAAAATAGGAAGAAAAATAAGCAATGTAGAAAAGAAAATAGAAAGAAAAATAAGCAATGTAGAAAAGTAAAGCGGAAATAAGAATAGCAAAAGTATAACGAAAGGAGAGAACAAGTGATTAGAAAAACTCACGAAAATAAAGAGAAAGGGAGAAAGCTAAAATAAAGGTAAAATCAAGTAAAAAGAAATAGGGAAATAATAAAAATAAGTAAAACTTACCAACGACATAAGACAAATTTAGCAACGTTTCGAGAATTACTGTTCCCTTTATCATGAGAAGTGTTGGGAAAGTGAGACTGTCCTGTATTTATTTATACCACCAAAGTTCTGGTTTTCCCAGAGTAGTCCCACACCCCGGTTTTCCCTGAAATTTTTATCCCATCTTTCTCCGATCTTCTTGCACACATCTTGTACGATTCAGGCATAGGCGTACGCAAAAAGTTCATAAGGGGGGTTATAGGCTCAATGGGGGGTTACAGAGCTACAACTCACATATTCCTATGTTAAATATACAAAATTTCATTGCAATGGGTTACAACACTCACCACCAACAACCCCTGCGTACGCTGGTGGATTCAGTCATAGGTTTTGAGATGTTAATGGTCCGATTCCTCAATTGAAAAGTTTCCCCAAGATTCAAGGAAAAGTCTACAAGGGCGAGAATCCATATATTCACACACACACACACACACACACACACACACATATATATATACAATATACAAAATTTCATCGTAATGGGGGGGACCTCTATCAACCCTCCCTACTACATACGTCAGTGTTTTTTTTAGCGTATATTCTTTTTAAGTAGCCTCTGCATTTTTACGATTGCTTGTGATTTTGCTTAATATGCGGTTGTATACGTAGTTCTTTTTATTTCCGTGTTTCTTTAATTTGTCTATTCAAGTACAGGATACTTTTCAGGGATCTAATTTCTGAGTCCTGAAGAGTTATTTTTCTTTTTGTAAAATTCCATATGGGTAGTAGTTGGGGGGGGTGTTCGCTTTCATACAGTAAAATGGGTATGACCATTGTCACGTTAGTAAAAGAAATCTAAGTTTCGCTTTATATAGTTCAACAATTTTACTGAAATTGGTGGGGTTTTTTTGTTTTTTTTTTACATTGGGAGTGGGAGGCAGCTTTCCTTAATTAAACATGGGAGTCTGTAAAGAGATAAATCACAGGATTCAATCTCCTTCATATCTACGATTTGTTAGATCACACTAAAACCTATTTCTTATTTTAGAGTCTGAAAAGAAAATAATGGTACCTCAGACTGCATTTGAACCAGTATCTTCTTTTGGTTTTCTGTTTTAATTCTCCGACCCACGCCCTCAGAAAATCCAGGGTATGCGCCCTTTGAGAGGACCCAGTCCGCCTGTGATCAGAACACTGGACTCGAAATCCAAAGACCGCTGGTTCAAGCCCGTTCTGGGGGGGGGTCACTTTATTTTCTTTTCTTCTCTTCCCATGAGTTATAGCTAAGTTCTAGTTTGAGACAAAAGAACGTGAATGGACAGAAATAAACTTCTTTGTCGATATGCAACTTCTTCCACGTAATCAGGGGAAAAAATTCTCCTCTAATATGCTGGACGTGAAAAAATAAAAACTTTAAAAATTCTAAAACCACCACAAACATACGTTTATTAATTTCCCCTCTATAGAAAGGACGGGGGTATTATCTCTACCGGTTCCATTTTGCATGTGTGCATCTCTTGATTACACATGCGCAAGGACATGCGTATTTAGAGGACTTGCTTGAAGCTCATGATACGCCAAGTCTTGTGATTTAGGTTACTAATATAAGGCTAGGCTTTCTCAGACATTCACTTGAACTCAAATCAAAGATACGTAGTTGACATTTTATTAATAATTTTTATTTCACCAAGTGTACACGAATTAACTCCACTCAACGCAATATTTCTACTGTTGCTGTCCTTATGTCTTAAAATTCGACACCTTAACCAGTTAAGTAAGGAATTTCTTCATGGATGACTTTAAACATCAAGGAGGATTTTCAGTTCCTCATGATAGGGCCTTCTATCATCTTTTGTGTTGTCAGCGAAATGAGAACGATCGAAAGACGTAGAAGAGGCCGGAAAAGGGGATTTTTTTTCTTCCTTTGAAACCATTTTCGCGAATTTGCTTTCATTGGGCGTTTCAATTTACATTGGGTTTTATAACGCTGATACGAACGTAATGGCATATATACATATGTGGCCACCATTGCGCTATTATGAAGCTTAAAACGCGATTCCTATATGAAATACTCAGCGTGAAAACAAGAAATAAAAGACTGCGGAATCCAGCGTAAGTGAACTTTCACTTCCTAAATAATAAGTGTGCTTTTTAATGATTTCATTTGCGCCGTTTTTGATTCTTATTCTAGCTATAATTTTCCGTTCCATCCGTAGGAAAACGGGGGCGGGGGGGTTGCGAGAGATGATGCCGGAGGCTGGATCCCTGGCCAGTTTTAGTGGTGTATAACGTTTGTAGCATGAGGCCTTTGGGAGAAGGAAGAAAATGTACTCAGCACTGGAATCGCTTCCGTTTTAGTTTCAACGGTTCACATAAAACTTTCGAAAAAAGGCTGTCTGATAATCACTAAAGAATTTTAAAAATAAAGAAAGGACTCACTTTTCAAAAGTGATGTTAGTCCAATGAAACGTATTTTTATGGTGGTGTCTACCAAATTTGAATTTTATGGTTAGTGGTGGGAGCAGATTACATATGCCCTTTGTGCATTGTCCTTGCAGTGAACAGATGGAAACCGGTTTTAATGATGAGGTGCTGTTTCAGTGGAAATTTGTTAACGGATATTTTTTTTTTTTTTTCCTTTCTTTCCGTGGAAACCAATTATATATAGGAGAACGTCCCATCGTTGTCTAAATGTCGCATTACTTCATCCGCGCAAAAGCGTGTCATGATACAACGCTAACGGCATCCGGTCCGAATCACTGGTTTTTGAAAGCAGATGGTGCTACTAGCAGCTGCAGTGACGTTTCGAATTCGTCAAAAATAGCCGACGGCCATTTTTCCACGCATCAATAACTTTAGACACCTGCGATCGTTCTCAAACCATTCAAAGGGAACCTCTTATCTTGTACTGCATATAATATCCATGAGCAACAGGATGAAGTTGGAGTATTTCGTCGTAAAATCGGAAGAAGTTTCAATTCTCAAAGTGGAACACAAAATGTGTAAACACCTGTGTTTATTTTTTAAGTGTTAACATCTTCTTCTACAAAAAAAAACCGAGCAAAAAAATTTGGAAAAAATAAAGCTGTATTTAATCAGCAGTGTACAAGTAAATTAGGCAGTGCCGGATGTTCTTGGTGGTATTGTTGAGAGTGGTGAGGGGCTGAGGGACAAAATGCCTTAAACAATGAGAGAGACCGTAAAAAATGCAGTGACGGAACGGCATTCCGACGCGTTCCTACCCTAGTTTTAATGTTTCGCTTTCTTCTAAACTTGTAATACTTGAACTTATTCGTTTTGCAATACACAGACGTAGATCCTAAAAGGCTTCCTTTTATTTTAAATTATGACGAATATTATGGTAGACTGTTACTTCATAACTATATTACCGATTATTCATAAAAAGTAACATCCCTCAAACGAAATGAACGATGCTGTCAAAAGCTAATTAACAATAATATAAATAACGATCGTTAATTAATTGTGGCATTTTAATTATTGCATGACCTGCAACTTAAAAAGCAACCACAGCTGTACCAGGAAAACAGCATTCGGTTAGACGTAGTTTGATCAAGTAAACTGGATGAAACTGGAAATGAATTTTTAAGTTAAAAAAAAAAGTAATCAGAATTCGTTTGTGAAATTTTCAGAGGATTCTTTAAGGTACAAAAATGGATATATTTTTAACTGATGTTATTCCATTTGAATTGCTAAAAATAATAAACAAAATTATATGAATTTTTTCACATACATGCAGTAAAACTCTCCCATTAACGTCGCTTTACGGGACGCAGAGAAAACGCCTTTAAACAGAAACAGATTGTAATCAGAATGTTGGCAATTCTATGCAGCAGTTGCCGGTGGGATCGGAAAATATCATCGTTAAATAGAAATAGTCTCTAATTAGAACGACGTTATTGAAAGAAATAATGGGCGATGGGCTTTCCTTGGGTTGAAAATTTACATGTAAAATACATTAAAAGTAGCAGCATTTAGAAAACAATAATTGCATATTAGATCCCACTCCGAGGTGTGCTAATGATAGGAACTGAAACAAGAAATCATCGAAAAGGAAAATTATAAACTGCTTACCAGTGTTCTGAAGAATGCATGGTAATTTTAACAAACATAAAACTCAAGTATGTACTTAAAAGTACTACTTCGAAGAAAAATCTTTGACGGATGTTTGTTTTCATTTTTCTTGGAAGATATTATTTAACATTACTTTTTCGATTTTTCAAATGTATCGAAAAAAATCATCGTTGACGTTAAAACGCTGTAAATGCTTTTTAACACACTGTAAACCAGCATTCGTTTCAATTGAGTAAACTTAATTGAAGTTGGTTTTTCGACGATAGTTGATTATTCTAGCTGAAAGTTTACTTGCAGCTACAGGCTAATGACGAAACATTATCGTTAAATTGAGAAAAGCAAACGTTAAATCGAATTTCCTATACCACTGAATTCAATATTACTCAGTCAGTACCAATAAAAACATTCGTTAAATCGAGGAATTCGCTAAATCGGGTATCGCTAAATCGAAGTTTTACCGTATGTAGTTGTGTGTGAGAACTAAACTTTTGTGTGTGTGTGAACTACACTTTTGTGTGTGTGGTGTAGGAAGGTTTAATTTTCTCTCTCTTATTTCAGAAACAGCTTTCATGTTTCCAGTACCTATTGCGGTATGGACATTTTGGTGATTCAACTGAAAATCATTATCTTCAATAAACTTCAACACTCCTCTATTTTATATTTACGTGAAATGTTTAAAATAACTGCTACTCGTGCAATGCTGCACCCCATGTTTACCGTCTACAAAGAGTACGTTTTATTTATTTTTTACTAATCTTATATATCGGCGCCGAATTTGAAGCAGCCTGGAGAGGGGTCACTCCCTTGGAGGGTGACGCAACGAGACCTGCCATAATGCAAGAATTTGACTGTGGGACCAAGGTTCCTATTCCTCGTTTAACTGTAGTTACAGCTTTCCAACACGTCTGACTAGCATGACGAGCTTAAGGCTAAATCTTTTGTGTTTCTTTCACCACACAATGTGTATGTATGATGACAGAGAGGCCTCCATCCCGCAGTGGATTGCTAATGATCATGGTGATGATGATAATATATATGTGAATTGGGCTTTTTTTTCTCGCTGTTTCCCTCCGCAGGGTATGTATATGTATGCCCCGTTGAAAAATAAATGTAATAATAATATGTGAATTAAAGTTTGAATTGAGAAATTCTCCCTCACCCACACTAATACTTTCAGAGGTTTACAAAGGTCTAATTGGCATAACTCTACTAGTTCGTAACGAAAAGAAAATTAAATTTTCACAAAACCGGATTTAACGGTAATATATACATGTATTTATGTATATAAAGGGGTGATTTCTCTCTCTCGTAGATCTCAACCCTTACCACTTTTTCATTCCATCCCCATGGTGACGTAGTAGTAATGTATTTGCTTATTGTGAAGAAACCCGGGTTTAAACCCAAATGATATCGAACGCTCGTAATCTTTTCAATTATCCGCAGTTTGAGGGTTTATTCCGTGGGCCGCAGAGGTTCAAATCCATCGGAAAGCTATAAGTTCTGGAGTAGCTATTATATTATAATATATAAGTACTACAAAAATAATTGATACTGCTTGACAATTAGTAATGAGCTAAAAGTACCTTATTTTAAAATGCGACTGTGAAGCCTTTGAAAGTAAATACACGATAGAATCCGGCAAATCGCATTTTTAAACAATGCCCTCACCCCTCATATGGGTGCTCATTATCAAGACATATCCTTTTATTTTTTATACTTTTAAATAATACTGGTTCTGCTCAGCCCCCATTTTGGACCTCTGCACCTGAATTCCCGTGACATGTCTAGTCTGTTCACGTACATCCTTCCATAAATTGACATTTTTACGCACTCAAGATAACTGTAATCATTAAGGAAGAATCAAACTTCCCTGAAGACTGCAATTTACGATTTCCGCTTCTGCAATCCCGTTTGTCCCTTCTTTCCCTCTTCTTTTACTTCATACGTATACCATTTATTCTTTGAGGCGATTTAGGAAACTAAAAATGTTTCCAAATATACTTAAAAAAAAAAGAAAAGAAGAAGAAGTTGTACAAAGATCTATTACAAAATATCGCTCTAACCATCACGGTACAAGTTCAAACATACCAACGTACCGGTGAAATGATTCGGAAAATCATTGTCCTATACCCCCCTCTATTTCAAGACTTTCCAAGAAGTTCGTACACAAAAAAGTGAAGTTTCCGTAGTTGACGTATTTACTTTATGCAGGGGGAGTTGATGAGGGTTGCACCCCCCATTGCAATGAAATTACATCCATACATACATATAAATAAATATATGGAATTGTAGCTGTGTACCTCCTCGTTGTAAGCCTGTAACGCCCTATAGGAAATGTTCAAGTATTACGTAAGCACCTTTGTGGGAGGGGGTTGCTGTTGTGCTTATTTTCCTATGTTAGCCAATGTTAATTTTTGCTTACCAGGAGGAGGGGTATGAAATGGCCCAAATATTGCTTACGTAATACTTGAACGCTTCTTTACGAACTTTCTGCGTACGCCTATCATAGGCGTAGAGTTACATGGGCCCGTGGGGCCCAAGCTAATAATTTTGAAAACTCTACGGTGATGACGCCTATGGACGTGTGGGTATAGGCCCCTTTGGTCTTGTGTGTGATAATTGGCGACAAATCGCCAATTGTGGTGTCCGAACTCATTACTTTCACTTTTCGTTTGTTCACTCTCGGGTGAATTAAATAAACGAAGCGATTACTAATCCAAGTTTGTTTTTTGTTTTTTTCCCAAAAAAAGGGAATGTCAAGGTGAAAGAAATGTGCACTGATGTGTAGAGACTGGGTTATTTCCTGAAGTGAAATAAGTGTTTCCGACTAATTTTCAAGTGATATCCGATCTCCACCTTTGTTTGCTAGTTTTACTTATTTTGCTTCCCCCCAAAAAAGGCGTAGTCAGCCTCCAAGTCTGGAAAGTGGGGCGGGCTATAGCTCCACGCCAATGCCCCGCACAAAGCATTCATTTGTAATTTTCGTTTTCCTAGGCGGGGAGGTGAATTTTTTCTAGAGGAGGCTATGCCCCTCCCCAGTAACGCCAGTGCTAAATCAATTGACCCCCACCTCCTTCTGCATTCTGCCAGAGCCTTCAAGAATCTACCTAGATTCCTGAGGACCCCGGATCTATATTTTCAGCTTCTTCTACTAATAACAGTTTTCTTCCCCTTTTTTTACCCTTTCGTCTGTATAGGTCCCTTTCATCTTTCATTCATACTCCCCTTCCCCCTGAACCGTTTCCTGTCTGTCTGGGGATTTCCAACCCCTTCTTGTCTCCTTTCGCAAACATCCGTATTTTCCCCTTTTCCCCCTGCTAGTTTTAAAAACGTCCCTAAATGCAGCTTCCGTATTCTTGTCGGCTTCTTCTCTCAACTTCAAAATAGTAATTTACTTTTTCTTTTTATTTAATTGCTTCCGCAACTGCATCTTTTGGTTCTTATACACACTACTCTCTATCTGTAATTTTTTGGAGGGTTGCTTCCCGTTCGGAAATACATGTTTGCGCGCAAATCATTGAATTTGACTCTGAAGGTCTTGTTGGTGGCTCGAAATTTAATGACAGGTTGACAAAAAAATTGAATTTTACCGTTTTCATTTTGAAAGTTTTATTTTTTTAACATGCTCTATTAATTTTTTTATTTACACATCTATTTTCCAGAGGGAACTGTATCCGGTCGCTCCTTAAATCTGTTTTGTAATTTAAAATTCAAAATTTTTAAAATTAATTCTGTATAGGTCAGATATGTACATTTAACATACATGCAATAATGTTCAGCTTTGAATTTGCTAAATATTTTATGAATAATGTATTATATTACCACTATAAGTTACTATAATAAGTTAAAAAAAAAGGTACAAAGGAACTTACATTCGTAATTATTCCCAAAATGAGTGCTAGTATTTAGAAATACTTAAAAAATGGTTTGCAGTTGTTTGCTTTGTTCTGAAATATTTATGTTCATTTAATTTTGATCGTAAAATATTTAGACATTAAATACATAGCTATCAGTGTACTCTATTGCGTCCGAAAAGCATTTATTGTGAACTTCTTACTATGTATTCAGAAAGGGATGATAATTCTCAGAAATTTTCCGGTTTCAAGTGTTGGGAATATTTGTTCTGTGATGTTTGGCTCAATTAAAAGGGTAGTGTAAAAAGCAGATTTTAGAGTGACGACTGTGCAAGAAATATAAGCAGAGTTTAATTGAACTCTGTTTATATTTTTTACACAGTCGTCACTCGAAAATCTGTTTTTTACAATTTAAAATGCGGTGTGAAAGTCTTCGTGAAACCATTAAAAAGATATTCCGGAACGATGAATTTTTTAAAATTATTTTTGGAAATTTTTGTATTTTCTTTAAAAATCTCGCCATTTTTTACTAGTTAAATACTGAGTGGGCAAAAATCTTGTTGGCTAAAAGGGATTAAATTGTATTGTACTTAATCATTATACCAAACGAAATCCATATTTTCTTTGCTAAATTCGGCAACTCACTAAATATGCGGACACATAAGTGAGCCCTACTCACGGGTGCCGTTAGGGGACCGTCCTCGAATGCTGTGTTAGGGTTCCATATCTCCCCAATTTCAAACAAAATGCCTTCTACTGGTATATTGTCCCCCCCCCCCAATATTTTTATGTCGTCGGCGCCAATAGTCCTACTACATATCTACATGTGTGAATTTAAGTTGTTTGCCAATATAAAACATCACATAATATGAAGTTAATTTTTTATGAATTCATGAATTTTAAAATCTCCCAGAATTGAAATATAACACTTGCTTAACTTACCTTTATTTAAATATAAAATCCACTTGTCTTCTGGGAAAATGTTTCTGTTACAATTTCAAATTATTTCTGTTAATAATTCTAGGGTTGTGAGCAGTATTATGACAATTAGGGGCCCAGGCCCAACTCGCATTGCACTCCTGACACGCTTATAAAGATTGGATATAAATCTGAAAAATGTACGCACCCGCTATTCCCATTTAAACATATAGGCAAGAATATGTTTTTTTTTATCCCACTTTCATGCCAACGTCGGATATCAAGGAGTGGCATTTGCATAGTTGAAGCTGTGAAAGTTTTGGTGAAAATAGCAAACTGTGTGTGGCATTGACGCACCAATTTCCTGTTTCTGGAAACACTGCGGCTCATGCCCATTGATATTCGTGATCATTTGAAAAAAGTACAATGCCACAGTGTTATCAAGATGTAAACGGACAAATGATAAGTTAGGTGTGGAAAAATGTGCAATGAAAATAAAAAATAACACAACTTAAAAACATACAATCTTCAAAATTTTAAAGTCGCTAATGAAGAAAAGTAGCCAAATTATAACACAATTAAGCAGTGAAATTGCAAGACAAGCAACAATGAAAAAGAGCTAAGTTTAGTTATTCTCAAAGCTGCAGCTGTAGTTATAATTGCTGTAATTGTGGATACCAGCTATGATTTCACCAGATTTGTTTCGGCGTAAATCCGAAGAGGAGGAAGAAAAATGTTTTTTTTTTCATTAATTTACTATTTTATCACATTAAATACAATTGTCAAATAAGACGTTTTGGGGTCCCCTCTCTTCTTGGGACCCGGGTGCGGGACCTGCGAGCCCTTGCCATAATCTGGCTCTGGTTGTGAGGTGTTCTACATTTGGTAGAACAGTTCTACAATTGCAAGTACGTGCCATTGATCTTATACTCATAATAATTGTACACACACACACATATGTGTGTGTGTGTGTGTGTGTATACATGAATGATAGTACAGAAGACAAGAATAGGCATTCCGCTGATTTAAGTAAATTAGAATTAACAATTATCGTAAATTTCTAACAAGATGGTTCATCATTCTTTAACGTATAACTTAACATATATACCCTTATTAACATGAACCAAAAGCAAACAAAACTATAAGTTTAGACACTCATTATATTGTTTGATCAAGATTTATAACACCATTAATATATTTTGTGGCGGCGCCTCTTTTTCTCCAAAAACGAAAAAGCTCTAGCTTGAGCTAATAAACGTGGGTGTTGGAATTTTCACGTATAATTATTCCCCACGAAAAACTCACAAAAATCTCGCTGCGGAGGCTTTTCTGTGTTGACCATAATTGGCAATTGGGTTATCCCTGTGAAGGGTAATAATATCTTACATCCTTATATACGGAGAAAGAGAGCATTGTTCCTGTCCTTGTTTGTTTAGCCGTCAAGATACTCCAGATTCAACGGAGGGACCCTGGTTCGAATCCAGGATGAGGACGGCGTCTCTTTTTCTCCTTAAACAAAAACGCTCTAGCTTGAGCTAATAAACGTGGATAGAATTCCCCCCTATCGTTATTATCGCAAATTCCTTATAAAAGAAATAAATTTTCTATCACCCCCTTCCCATTTTTAGCAAAAGACTCGCCCTTTTTGAAATGCCTGCACAAAAGCCTTTATACAATATATTCGGCGACACTAAGGGGCAGTTATTAGTGTATTACATGCGCAGAATCGACTATATATAGAGGTCATAAATGAAGATGTAGGAGTAATTGGTTTTATTACACTACTAAGCAATTATTAAAATTTGATGTATATTTAATGCAAATTCGGATTTATTTATGTAGTATTGATTTTTATGTTGTTTGTTTTCTTTTTTAGATGTATTTTATAAACGCAAAATGCTTGTGGACCAGGAGTTATGTTTGAGAGCGTGAGTTTAATTAACATCATCTCTCATGGCGTAACTCCCGACCTGCATAAGCTTTGTCATCCCTTCAAGTCTCATCGTCACTTTGATAGATGTACAAGAATTCAAACGTAAAGAAGTATACACAAGATAGTACAACTCCAGATAGTCCGCTTACTCTTGCGAAACCCTTGCCTTTGTTGATTCAAAGTTCAACTGTCGCTAAAATAATAATACTCTATTCCTAGTTACATATACATAATAATAATGGTAAATAATATCGGTAACGGTAATACTGTCATCGAAATTAATAATACGGTTTTTTGTTGATCAGGTTGCGGAAGAAAGGGTGAGCTTTAATGGAGTTTAACCCTTTCACGACTGAGGGAAACATTTTTCCCCATTTTAAAATTGGTGATTGTTGTATTTAATTATAACTTTATCTGCATTTTTTATACAGAATGTCAAAATAGAACGTATGCCGAACGCAATTATGTAAACGGGAACGTTTAGAAAAAAAAAAAAAGAACTGTCAAAACAATTGGCGCCAATGATGAAACATTCGCGGGCTGTACTCTGTTATTTTATTTCAGTTTATTGTGTCGTGTAATAATATATTGCTGTGTTTTCTCACATGTTTTATGTTATTCGGTAAGTATAATTTTGTGCAATAATAAAGCATATTTCAACAAATGAAAACAAATGCCTGACAATGGCAAATAATTCTATGATAAACTACATTAATAATTCTATAAATTACACATTGTTATGTATTTTTCTTACGATTTTTATTTATTTTACGTCTAAACAAACTGAAATAAACAGTTACAAACTAATATTTACTCTTAGCAACCTCATGGTCCTGTAAGGGTTAAAGAAAACAAGCAATTTAGGTATTTGATGAAAGGAAATTAGGTTATAAGGAAATTTAAGCAGTAATTTAAATAAATGACAACTTTGTTATCAAATGCAGGAAGTTTGAAAAGGAATATAACCGTATAAGAACGTGTAATTTTTATCTAAAATTTGATTTGCTAAATTTTCTAATTTATTATAATCATTCCGGTTTACTTTAAAACTTCTTTTGATCAGAGGCGGCGTAAAGATTTATGAATTTTAAGGAAGTATGATGCTTGAACACAGGCATAAGCTGAATGTTTATAAGAGGGGGTTACAGAGCTGCAACTCCATATATTCATATGTATATATAGAAAATTCCATCGAAATATAGGGGTTACAACTTCCCCCTGCGTACGCCACTGTGCTTGAATCTCCTACATCTGCAAGTTCCTTTCAATAAGCTATTTAATTAAACGGCTGTATTGTGGAAAATAAACAAACAATTGGCATTTGTTAAAATATCAATCACACCATCAGGCATTCTCTGGTGTAGGTGCAACGCCGGCGGAAGGCCGGTAAAGTAGACGACTGCCCGGTGCACCGTTTTGCGAGGGGGTGCTGCAATCGAAAAATCCCTTTTCTCTCCTGCTATTATTCAAATAAAAAACTTACATATTGCTGTACTAGACACTGTTATACTGTATAAATTGTTCTATTTCATTATATTAAAAAGTGTATTTTGTGGTAATCCACGTACATTTCCTTTATTGTGACATGTAAATATTTCTATTACTACCATGCTATTTGTATAAAATTTCCTTTCAAATATTACCACGTTTAGGCTTCTTCTTTGTCGTAAATTTTGCTCCCCTACACTAGCGGTTCTCAAACTTTTTATTTTAGAGAACCCTTTCCTTATCATATCATCTTTGCGACGAGAGTATTAAAATAAAGTAATTTTCAGAAAACGCAAAAAACTGTTTCTGGTTGAATTGAGGGATGTTGTGTTCATCTAATGACATGTGCCAACTAGCAGAAACCCAAATAACTTATGGTCTAAAGTTTTGTACAGCAGAATGCAGCACTGTTTTGCACATCTAGTTGTAACATTAAGTCATTTTCACCGAATTTTGAGTTGTAACACTTTCGTTGCAAGGGTGCAATATACAGGATGTCTCAGCACCAGGGTTACAAACTTCAAGGGGTCATAGTACTCATCAAGGTGAACGATAATATGTCATAGAATCTAAGGTCGCAAACCACCCACAGCGCCAGTTCTAAAACCGTCCAGCATACACAAATATTTACAAACAGTGCGTGAAGAGCGCCAGATACTACTCAGGTCAGCTGATTAGGACAACGCATATTGCGCTTCTCATGCACTGGTTGTAAATACTTGTGCATGCTAGATAGTTTTAGAACTGGCGCTGTAGGTGGTTTGCAACCATAGGTTCTATGACAATTATCGTTCAACTTGATGAGTACTATGACCTCTTTAAGTTTGTAACCCTGGTGCTGAGACACCCTGTATATCTAGCCACTTCACAAATATTATTTAAAAAAAAAAAAAACCCTAAAGGGCTGTTATTTATCACTGTTTGAACAAAAACACAAAAAGAAATAATAAATCAATATAAAAAGGCATCTAGTACTTTTTTATTGTTACGATACATCGATTACGGTTAGTTAAATCTAAGGGGTTGTCACAGGAGAAAATTATATAATTTACAGATAATTTTGAAAATTACGGCGATGTCTTTCACATTGTTTGCGGAACCCGTGGAGGGTCATTGCGGGAAACTCGGGGTTTTGTGGAACTCACCTTGAGAAACACTGCTCTCTATAAAGTTGCATGTTGATTACTTGTTTAACACCTAATTTTCATATCGCATTGCATTTATTTTTCAACTTTATTTTTTCAATGCGAGCGTCAATCATCTGTTTGATTGCGAGTTTCGCTGAGCAAAGATCATGCTGCGCTGGGACCTCTAGCTTTCCGTGGAATTCAAACCTCTTCTGGCCTAGGGAACCAACTCTCTGACTACGGTGAGCAGTTAGCCAGTAAACGGGTTTCTTTTTTTTGGGGGGGGGGGCACCATTGGGCGTCGAATTCAGGATAATGGCGCATCAGGTGAACACACTACTATTGCATCACCTGCAGGGTTGCCAATAACTTAATTCCCTATTTGCATAATATTTATAATAGCCAAACTCTTATATATTTACTCTGCTATCTTTTCTATACACTTTCCTTTATTTCCTATTAGCCTTAATATTATTGCATACACGCATGTATATATACACTGTGGAGTCCCGTAATTCGACACGTTATGGGGCAAGCAATTTATCAGTTATGGGGGTATCGGAGTAGAGGGAAATTTAAAAATAACTTTTAGAAACTATTTAATTTTTAATTTCTAAAGAATGTAAATATAATTTGCTAATTATTTTACTTTGTTCTGCGGTGGCGCAGTGTGGTAACGGGTTCGACTCCCAGCAGTGCAAAAAGAACGCTTACTCAGAGATCTCATAAAGATCGCACTGCTCACTGTAGTCCGGGGTTTGGTTCCCTAGGCCTTAAGAGGTTCGGATTCCTCGGAAAACAGTAGGTCCCGGCGCAGCATGACCACTGTAGTCTTTGAGCCGTAAAACCACAAACAAAAATTTCTTACTCTAATGCAAATTGCTTTATAAATTATTTTGTTTATATTAAATTATAATACTCGTACACCGTCTCGTAGAAAGAAAGGGAATGTTTGGAAAACTGGTGGGATACGATCTCACATCTCTTGATTGCCGGTCAAGTGCTTTAACGGTTAAGCTATAGATGACTTGCCATTCTTCTCTCTATGGGTGTATTTAAAGCAGCTTTTCACTATGAACTGATTACTCTCTAATACTTATTTAGAGCATTTAACCGGCAATCAAAAGATGTGGGGTCGACCCCATTAGGTTTCCGAAAATTCCCTCTCTTTCTACGAGTCGTTGTACCATGTTTAAACTTGTTTACAATAAAGATTATTTTTAAATACTTTTAAAACAATCACGAACTGTATTTTGTTTTTGCTTTTTCAATGAACACAAGCTACCTTCAACAATGTATAAATGTTTTAAGGCTGTTTCTGTGTGTGAATGTAATATCTTGTGTTTGGAGAAATCAATGAATTATATCCATGGCTTGTAAAAGTTATCTGTGCTTTGGATTATCAAGTTCATCTTCTGAACTTTCTTCATCATCAGGAGTGTTTGCATATTGAGGAAGCTTTACTGTACTTAAAAAACTTTCACTTATTATTTCTGCTGTAGTAAAATCACTCTCAACCCCTAGATAATATTTAAATTCTGAATCTTCATTCTCTAAATTTACGTCAGCCACTTTCATAGGCGTAATCTGGCGGGGACAAGGGGGGCACATGCCCCCAGTTTTTTTAGAACAGAGGCGAAATTTTATTTTTTTCCACCTAATTTTGTGTGTTCTTTGTTTTATTTTTATTTTTTTTGCCCCCCCCACCCCTAAGTTTACGCTACATTTAATCCTCAAGTTTACGCCTATGGCCACTTTCTCTTATATCGGGATATCAAAGGAAAACCCCGCATGTAGGAAACAATTTCTAATAATGGTTTTTCTGACTGAATGCCAAGCAGAATCTACCATTTCTATGGCTTCGCAACTTTGATGTTAAACACTAGCATCTGAGTTCTCAATAAACGTTTGCATGTCTCTTACTGTAAAAACGCTTGACATTTAGAATTTTGCCTTGGTTAGGGTATTATATACATATATTAGGCTCGATATTTAAATTTAGAATGTTTCAATTAACGTTGAATCTGTGATTGTTTTGCTTTTTTCAATAAATTTTGGCGAGTTGAAAATTTAAAGTTGGCAAATTGGAAATTGGCGAGTTGCAGTTTACTTTCAACTTCCAAATCGTCCATTTCTAACTCTCAAAACTTCCAAATTCCAACTCGCCAAAAATTTGGCAGTTGAACATTGAAGTTGGAGAGTTGAAATTCGACGAGTTGGAAGTTTGCGAGTTATAATTTACGTCCTAATTCCAAATCGCCAATTTCCAACTCTCAAAACTTCCAAATTCTAACTCGCAAAAAATTTGGCGAGTTGAAATTAGACAAGTTCCGAATTGTAGTTTACTTCCCAACTCCAACTCGCAAAAGCCCCGGTTTCCAAATCGCCAAATTTTTGACGAATTGAAAATTCAAAGTTGGCGAGTTCGAACTTGCCGAGTTGAAACTTGGCGAGCTGTTGTTTACTTCCAAGTCTAAATCGCCAATTTCCGACTCTCAAAACTTCTAAATTCCAACTCGCCAAAATTTTGGCGAGTTTGAATTTGACGAGTTGCAGTTTATTTCCCAATCCCATATAGCCAATTTCCAACACTGTAATTCAATAAATATTGAAACCCGCTAAGAATTGAGACGGTTTCAAAATTTTAAAACGATTTGAATACAAAATTTCATATTTCGCCGCTAGGGAGTTATCTGTCCTCTACCCCCTATTTAGATAGTGAAGAAATGGTTCGATCGGTTTAAAATGTTGTATCAATATGTAACTTATCGAGACGAATCAGTTAAAATAAAATCGAACCTCTGGCTCACCATCAGTGTTGCCAGATCAGAGGTTTTACCTCTGAATCTAGAGGTTTTGCATGGGGAAAAAGGTAAAAATTACCAAAACAGAGGTATGGCTTGATCAGAAATAAAAATTGAGATTTTTGATTACTCCTGAGATATTTCTAGGGGTAAAAGATTTTCTGTTGGGTGGTTAAAGTAAAAAAAAAAAAAATTAATTCAAGGAACTAAATCAAATTTTGATTCAAACTACAAACAGTTTAGTGCAGGGGTCTTGAACCTGCCGACATGGTTTTTGCGGCCCAGTGGCTCATAAAAAAAATACAAATTATTTCACAGAAATTTTTTTTATTGTTTCATACTAAATGCCAATGACATCCACTAATATTTCTATTAAAAAGATAAGTGCATAAAATATTCATCTACAGTATTGAGGTCAGAAGTTATGCAAATGCCCGTGCGTAACGGGAGAATGGACCATTACATCATATAGGAAAATCAAGGGGAATTTGAAAGTTCGAATTATATAAAAACTCGAATTACCCAAGTTTGACAGCATAAGAAAAAAAGTACCCTTAATTAAAAGATGATAAAATCATTGAAAAAAAAATACCCAAGAGGCATTTTCTAGAGGTATACAGAAAGCTGAGGGGTTTTTTTTTTTTTTTTTAAAGAGCAAAAACAGAGGTAAAAGTGAGTGAAAATCTGGCAACACTGTTCACCATAGGAGCGAAACTCGGTCGCGAATCAACTCCAAATCAGGAATCCGTGACGAGAATGGCTGTCTGAAACACAAAAATACAGTAAATAATAAATAAATAACAAGTTGAGATAAGAACCGGAGTGAATTCGAAAAAAAAAAAAAATAGAATCTGGAATGATTAATAAATGAAAATAGGACACCACGTGTAGGAACGTTTTCAGCGAGGCTCCTACCACGTCCGCCCTAAGCAACGGAATGTTGCTGTATGGAAATTAGCCTAAGCTAAAAAAATCCCACGCCTCCCAAGATTCCGAGCAAAAAAACCAGTAGAAACGAAACGAATGAAAATTATGAAAATGAGAAAAAATTTGAAGGGACTTACATTAGGATGCGGATGGACTTGTGATACAGAAAACATAAATAGGTACAAAATTAGGCTTAAAAAGAAGAGAGTGGAGGGGCAGGCAACAATGAAGCTGAGTTGCCTAAAGAAGCTGAAAGTCTCCAAAGTGGAGAGATTTCAGAGCAATCCTTAAAATTTTTGATCTTATTAAAAAGGCAAAAAAAGTTCCGGTACTAGATTGTTCTTTAGTCTGAATTCGAATGACTTGATAGCTTCAATATGATTTGGGTCTTCAAGGCAAATTCTGTGGATTCTTTTTAATTGAGAAATAATAATATTGCGTTGAACTTTGATGCTGACGTTAGACACGTAGTTGGACAACGTAATAACTTTAAATGGGAAATCCGTTATTTTGTCATAAATACAAGTACTTGCATGAAATTCCCTTTGTCAGTTCAACATGGAGATCTAAAAAAAAACGCAGTTCTCGTAGTTAGTCTGTTTAAGTTTGAGATCATTAGTAATAATAATATTGGCCAAAATTGGAAATCGAGACCGTTGAAAACAATGATGTCGTATATATACCTGAAGGCTGTGATAATCAAATGCTTCTGTGTTTGCTCATGGAAGTGTAAAAAAATATTAGCGAGACAGCTAGAGAAGGAGCATCTCATAGGGATCCCTTTAATTAAACTACAATTAAACCCTAAAATTGTCATCTATAGAGTTTTGCTCAATTTAAAGCTGTCTTACTAGAACTAGGTTCTTTTCAAAACTAAGAAATCCAAAAATTATTATTTTTTTGTTGTTGTTGTTCCAAGAGTGCTAATATCATGTTGCGCCTTCTCACCACGGTGTCGTCGCTTTTGCGGTGGTCGTTTTTGCTGGGGATGGGAATCTTGTTGCTTTTGCGGGGTCTACTACAGACTTCCCTCAGCAGCACCTGTTTCATTTTTGGCCCTCCGTGTTCTCTTAGGAGTTGTGTACAAATTTATGGAAGTTATTTAATTTGAATATAACTTTATTTTCAATATGTTAAACCAAGTATTAAATAATATTACGTATTAGGAATCACAATAATTAAAAAAGAAAGAAGAGCAACAAATCACGATAATTGAAAAGAAAAAAGCAATAAATCACATTTAATTCTGATTTAATTAACTCAAAAATATAATACTGTATGTGTGTTTTGGCTACAATTATATTAATCAAAAATGCGTTGAATACGAATTTATAATATGTTATTTTGAGAAAGCTTGATCAAATCTTGTCTAAAAAGCAGTGGCGGCATTCGATTGGTTTAGAAGTTTCTAACCATAGTTGTCGTCATTCTTGTCTTTGGGTCAGAACAAAGTCATAAAACTAATTGGTTAGGGACAGTATGTCGAGGCTTTGGGATGCTTTGTTTGTGGGTACATTTTCTTCCGGCAAAAACTGAAATTTAGTTTTTTAATTTATGTCATAAAACTTTTAATTTAAATGGGATTTGTCCTGTGGCAAAACTGAATGAAACAATTGGGATGTTTAGTTATTTATTTTTGTTTTTTTATATAAAGTTTTTATACTTTTTTCCACCATATGCAACGTCATTAAAAATACAGTGTTTGGGTGAATCTGTATATAATAATAATAATTTACAGTACAGATTTTGACACTCCGTTGATGTGTTCGCGAATGCATTTAGTCCTAGAGAAGAGGAGGGCCAAAGTCAATCGAATATACCTGAAGAGGAAATATGTGTGATACACACCACCTAAGTAATTCTTTTAGTGTATACAAAGCTTTGAAGAATATGCATTCTTCCAAAAAAAACAAAGATTTATTTGCATTTTTTAGCGGAAGGGTCATTAGCGTTCAATAGTTGGCACACCGACAAACAGAGGCAGATTTACAATTTTCCCGCTGTAAACTTCAGCCTAGTTAACATATAGGGAAATCCTCCATTGCCAATAAAGATATAACAGTGGAACTGAAATAAAATCCGATGAAAGCAGAGAAAAGACGAAATATTCGATGGAATCATCACCTAGCTTAACTGTCTTAGATGCTGCGAAATTGATCGAAATATTACAACATTTTATCCCAAATGTATATCGGAATTTCCTAGATTTAAGAAATATGGCGCCACTACTCCTTGAATAAACCAAACAAATGCAAATATCAGATTACTTTCCTTTATCATAAATAATAAATTTTTTTTTAAACTTGGCTTTTCTAAATATTTAATGATGGAACATTCTATTATACGTCTATATAACTTAATAATACATAATGTTTTCTGTTTTTATATATTATTTATTTTTCAGTTTTAAATTAAAAACGTAATTTCCGATTTTAATTTTATCATTATATACATGCACTTTTAGATTAACGGAATTGTAGTTAAAATACACATATGGTCTTATATTTCCGAATTAATTAAATTAGGATTAGATTTTTGTAATTCAAGCTTATTTATATGCAATATTATTTAATAATTTGTTGAATATATTAATAAAAATAGTGCGGCATCCAAATTATAACTGATTTTCATAATGGACTGTAATCGATTCAACCTTGTCTATAACGATAAATTGTCTATAATGGTACCCTTTCCCGGTTCCTAGAATTACGTTAGAAGCAGATTTCACTGCTGTACGCTTTATAAATATTATTCTCTGATTTGTACATTACTGTTAAAAATACTCTTGTTTTTAACTATAATTAGCAATTATAGGTAACAGAACAATTAAAAATCACAGTTACTGGATATTATGAGAATTATAAATCACAATATTGTGATTTAACCAATACTAACTTAATAATTAATACGATATTATTTCATCGGATACAGAGTAAAACCTCCAGAGTAACCACCCTAGGTTCCATAAAAAGGTGACCTCTTAATGGAGGTCTATGGTAAAGCTGGATAAATATGTAAATAGACAGAAAATAATAAAACTTGCATACATAATTGGTAAGTTTTTATTACATTAGTATGCAAAATATCAAATTAAAGAGTACAATTTGTGGTTTGAAATTTTACACAACTTTTTAAGAATGAATTAGTGATGGATTAAGGGCGGTGCGAACGGTGCCGTCGCACTGAGCGCCAAGCCATCGGACGCTGGTGTACGCAGGGGATGTTTATGGGTTTGTAACCCCCATTGCAATGAAATTTTGCATATTTAACATGGAGTTGTAGCTCTTTAATACCCCTTATGAACTTTCTGCGTACGCCAATGCGCATCAGGGCGCCAAAATGGCCTAGTTACTCCGGAATGCAGACAAGGCTAAGTCCAATTTGATAATCTAATCGCTTATTCTTAAATAGGTTTCAACAAACCAAATCGATGTCAGGGTCTTAAGCGGGTTATGCTGCAGCATTTACTCGGGACCTACACGTGTGATGTGATATTTCCAATTTGTGTTACTATATGCATTAAATGAAAAAGTAAAATGTAATATAATTAATTAAATTTAATGCTTACTTCACATGTGTAAATAAACTTAGGTAAGTTTTCTGAATGTAATATATAAATATGTTTACTTCCTCACGTTTTCTGAAACTGATAAGAATAAATTCAGGCTAATAAGTGAAAACTACTTCAAAAAAAAGATGAATTTACTTCTGTACATAAGACGTTCCAGTTTATTGAAACTCATATAAGGCTTTAATTTTTGGCTCATCGGGAAAAGTACTTGCAGTTTAGTTACATGATATTTGTTGTAAGGACATGTTAGTTATTATCGTGGCTTTCCGTCTCGTCATAGTATTCGGCATTTTTTACAAGAAGATTCAGTAGCTTATGGAGGAGATTACTTAGAAATAAAAAAAAACCGTGCCACAAAAGGAATCATTTTGAAAATAATTAATACTTAGTGGGGGGGGCAAATTTTGGGTTGGCACAGTGCGCCATATGACCTAAATCCATAAGTAGCGCATAAGTATTACGAGTGTTGCCAGGACAACCAATAAAGATAAAATAGGGTAATTTCTTACCACGAGAAGTGAAATATAAAATTGAAGAGTTTGGTAACAAAGATGAAAAACTCCATTTTGAAGTTTTTTTCAGGAGAGCTGAAAAACTGAACTTATTGTTAACTGCACCAATAGCCTAGGCCCATCTTTGAATGAATTTTCTTCATGTTCTAGTCGTTTTTTAAGCTAAAGGGCCTCGGATTTGAACTCAGCGTGGAAAATCCTATAAGATTGCATCAATAACTCAATTTGGGAAAAAAAAAAATAAAAGAAATTGAGTTCTTCGTTTTTGATACCAAACTCCTCATATATTTAACTATTTCACAGTCACAATTGAAGAACTGCATTTTAAATAACTTCATCGTACAAAGAAAAAAATTTTAAAACAAAACCGTTCTGAAATAAAGCTATCATGCATACGATAATGACGTTATTAAATGTTATACTATTGAATTCATGAAGTGAAATGCCAATCTCACTACATATCCACTTCGAAATACAGCTACTTGGTTGAACAGTATCTACTTCTTTCCGAAGGCGATGTTTTAGCACTTTTGGGAAATTTTTATAAATAGCAGGTAACAAGCTAGTTGATCTGTAATTTTTCAAATCCTTTTATCATCCTTTTTATACAAAATAACCACTGCTACAGAATCTCATTGGGTTGGTATGTTACCGCTGTTAACACATTTGGTAAAGAACTTTGAAAATATGTCTTCTACAGCTGCTCCAACTTTTTTTATGATACCCAGTGTAATGCCATTATTACCAGAGGCTCTTCCTTTCTTCACATTTTTGATTGAAAATGCTACTTCCTCTTTTAACATTTTAGCAGCTGTTCCTTCGACCATTTCAATGTCTTCGTTTAATGCACTGTTTCCTTCATATAATTTTTTGTATAGAATTCTTCAACTCTTCTTAGTATCTCTTCTCTATTTCTTGTTACGATGCTACCATCTCCCTTTAATAGAATGATGTGTTTATTTAAAAAAAAACTACCACTTTAACAGCTCTTATTTTCAATGGCTTTCCTTACTAACTCACAGTTGAATTTTCTTATATCTTCTTTCATGTTTTTGCGCAAAGTTTTATAACCTTCTTAATTCTGGAAGTGGCACTCTGATTGTCTACCTTCATATCTCTTCGTCTTTTCATGAGCTGTTTCGTCTTCTCAGATAATTTGCTATTGTGCTTTTTGTATGTTAAGCCGCCATTTCCCCAGCAGTTTCAATTATTGTCTTAACAATGTTTTCATTTGCTTCTGAGATATCAACTTCATCAATAAGTCCTTCCACGTTTTCTTAAAGCTGTATGTATAGTCTTACCTTGTCTGATGTAGAATGATCCTTGTCCTTGCGCCATAAATGTACCACCAACCAACAATTCCTTCCAGTGCAGAAAAGCGATTTTTTAATCCAGATTCAATGCTTCGGTCTTTTTCTTTCAGTTTCTTTAAATTCACCCCCTTACCTATTTGTTTTGTGATGAGCTTCTGTCTTTCTAATTTAGGATTTAAGCGCACTTTACATCTCACCATTCGATGATAATTTCCGGCATTGAATTGTACGCCGCAATCTTCAATAACCAATTTCTTGTTTGCGAAGATATAATCAATTTCGCTGGTTCCTCCATTGGGGTGTTTCCATGTCCATTTTCTTTGCGGTTTCTTCTTAAAAAATGAATTCATGATGCTAAGATTTTCAGCTTCTGCAAATTCGATGAGTTGATCGCCACGTTCATTCCTTTCCCCGTATCCGTATTTACCAACCGATGTCTCTCCTTGTTCCTGTTGTCCAATTCTTGCATTAAAATCCCCCATGATGAGCTTGATATGTTGTTTCCCTTTGGTGTGTAACTGTTTGATTTCTTCATAAAATTCTTCGTCGGTATGGCTTGATGTTGGTGCATATACCTGTACTATCTGAAGTTGGTATCGCTGGGTTAGTTGAACAAAAATTCTCACTGAAGAGGGAGAATTTTTGTGTGAGAATTTCGATGGTAGCTTTTCATTGGAAACGGGTTAAAAGCCTGAAAGGCCAAGAAAGGAGGATTTTAAAACTTACATTTAAATTAAGGTGTTTTTTTATAATGCAAAAATTTTGTGAAAGAAGGTCACAGTTAAATTTATCATATTCGAGGTCAGAAGACAAGAAGTGAAATTCTCCAAAATCTTCTCACTTCTAGAGGAAGAATAGTTTCTGATAGTATACAAATATATGTAAATTTAGCATTGAGTCTATGGGGGAAAATTCATTTCGGTAAAAGGGGGCTTTAGAGAGGTTTTACTATATTTTACATTAGCGTACGATTAGATAACGTACATCATGTAACGGATACCAAGTAAATACTATCTTGTATAACCATTTCGTGACCCCCCATGTGACCGCAGACACTAAACTCTTTATGATC
>QLNU02015003.1:44519540-44562592 GCA_006491805.2 Dysdera silvatica | reverse complement strand
AAAGCCCCGAAGGTATATGTCTAATAAATAAATAAATCGGTAGATATTTTACGCTAAGAGCCTATATGTAAATGTTTGTCATGTTAATTAATTTTAGGTAAAACTGCATAATAATCTCATACTGCTAACTAATGTCAAAATTCCTGTTATACTCTTAAAATCGGTTCGGGAATTTTTTGGACGTCACTCACATCGTAGCATGTCCTCGAGCCATTTTTAAGCTTATTTGGCTGATCCTAGTTCTGAGGACACTAGAGCAATCTCACCATGCCAGCTAATGTCGCCAAAACTCCTCCTATACTCTTAAAACTGATTGGAGAAATTTTTTGGGCATGGTAAAAGTGCGCATGTGCATCATTCATCTCGTAGGTAGCATGTTTTGGATTGTGAAGGGGTAGGATGGGGTTATTTTTTTTTTAAAAAAAAGTACCTGTTAAACTTCTGTTTCCTGTATTAGTGAAGGGTAAGTTGTGCCCGAGTAGTTCAATGAAGTGTGCATGTGCATCATTCCCCTCGTAGGTAGTGTGTTTCAGGTGGAGGAGGAAAGGAAATAATTTTTTTAAAAAAGGGTACCTGTTAGAAAATTTCTGTTTCCTTCATTAGTAAAGTGTAAGTGGAGGAAGACTTGAAGTTATGCTGGAGTAGTTGAATTACTAATTATTACTGATGCCATCATCTCTGTAGACCACACCCTCACAAAGCATGTTGTCCTCGTAGAGTCCCTTTGAGCCAATTTTGTTATGCCATATATTTTTTAAGAATTAATCAGTATATACGTGAATTAGTGGAAGGGTTTTTAGATGACATACCAGGTAATATTGTGTAAGCCATAAAGCAACGTAGAAATAAGAGCAAAGATTCTTTTTTTTTTTTTAAAGAATTAATCTGTACATGCATGAATTAGTGGAAGGGTTTTTAGATGACAAATATAAGGTAGCATTATATAAGCCTTAAAGCAACGTAGAAATAAGAGCAAAAATGGGTTATTTTTCTTTTTATTCAAGAATTAATCAGTACATACGTGAATTAGTGTAAGGGTTTTTAGACCACAAAGACATTGTAAACTTACGATTAAGTACAGCGACGACAGAACTCGTAAGTGGCATCTTGCTAATGGTAAAGTACCTGTTTGTTTTCACATGTTCCAAAAACATTTTTTATGAAAACTGCCAAAACCGTAGGGAGTTTTTCAACACATTTCTAAAAATTCCGTGTTATCCATCATGACGTCATAAACAGGAAATCGCGGCAAGCAGGAATGAAGTTGGTGCCATTTGGCAACCAAATGGTGAGATTATGCAGTGATACCCCCAGTTCCGTATGGTCGTGTATTTCCTCATATCATAAAAACAAACAGGGTGACCCTGCATGATTCATCACATGGCTTCTTTCTCCTAATGTTTCTGCAACGTTGCTAAAACCGATTGGCAGCAAGCTGTCAACTTCCGTCATGTTGGAAATGTTGACTGTGTTTTTTAGGCATCTTTTGGGTTAGTATTTACTTTTTTACAAAGGCCTCGGCAGCTGGGTGGTGGTCGTTTTTAATCAAAAATAATAAAAAAATCCCCTTATGAATGTCTGAATATCAGTGTCATGTGTAAGTAACTGGATAGGTATGGGATACCCGCTCAGCTCTGTTATTGTTTTTAATCAAAGAAACAAAAACAAAAAACATTGGCTTCGATATTATGTCTTAAGTAACCAGATGCTATAACACAAACAGGTAACTTATTTGTAAACAATCATTGGTGGTCAGAAATCAAGCGATGACTCAAAATGATGACAAATGATGTAATTGAATCACTAGAAGCGAATTGAAATATTTCAACACAATTTGTAACATGAAAAAAAACCAAAATACTCAGATACTTGAAAATGGCATTAAAAACTCAAGGACTTGCAAGAGTATGATGAGAGGGGTGCTTGATAGCTTTAGAGATGCTCCTAAAAGTGAAGTCCGAGCTGATCTGCAGTTTTAAAAGTTCAGGAGGAGGTAAACCCGTGTGGTGAACCATGCATTCTGGCCAGACAAATCTCTATAGTACTGTAGCTGTTTTCTACTGATCCGTGCGTCTAGAATTTGATTTTCCAGTTCATTCTCAACCTTTTTGTGCTTTGCATACTCCCAGAATTGTGTATATAGAAGTAATATACACTTTGTATTTATAAATATAGGCCACCTGCATGGTTCCTCACATTTAGCTACTCCTGTCCTCTAAAATTTTTAGAAAGTTGCAGTAGATTGGCTTGTGACATTCTTAGGAATCTTTTCTGTGTCATCATCATACCCCTCTCTCTCTAACGTTGTACTTGTGTGTCCCTTTTAAGTTTTTAACACCATTTTCTTGTTTCTAGTCTTATTTGTAATTAAGTCATTCATTTCTAGTCTTATTTTTAATTAAGAAGTTGCAGGTTTTTGATGATTCAATTGCATTATTTGTCGTTTTGCAAATTCGCTTCATTTCCGGCTGCCACGATTGTTTACAAATGAACTACCTATTATACAGTTATTTATTATACCTTTCAGTTACTTAATTAAACATATTACCAAGAAGATAATGAGTTTTTTTTTTTTGTTCTTTTTGATTAAAAACAGCAACCACAGATCTAATGAGACCCTACCCCCTTGATGCATCGTTTAGCGGTATCCTGTACCTTTTCGATTACTTACACATGGCACATATTTAGACACTCATGAGATTTTCTTTTATTGTTTTTGATTGAAAAAACATTAACCACAGACCTGCCGCATGCTGGCGATGCCTCTTTTCCCATCTCCCCCCCCCCATCCCCACCAATTGTTTTCAAGTATGAATTTTGTAAAAAGTAAATACTAACCCAAAATACACCGTCAACAACATTTCCAACATGGCAGAAGCTAACTTAGCCCATTGCAACTGGTTTTGGCAACATTGTAAAAAAGGTAGAAGAAAGAATCCGTGTGATGAACCATGCAGTGTCACCTAAATAAAACCTGGCCACACTGCATGGTTCGTCACACAGCTTTTCTTGCCTCCTAAAATTTAAAAAAAATTACAGTAGATTGGCTTGTGACGTCATTCTTAGTCATCTCTTCTGTGCTATTGTCATACTTGCGTGTCCTTTTTTAGTTTTTATGTCATTTTCATTGTTCTCAGAGTTTTTTTTCATTCACAGTGAAATTATGTCTGTAATACTTTTGTAATCCATTTCTAGTCTTATTTTAATTAAGTAATTGCAGATTTTTAGTAATGTAATTATGTCATCATAATTTGCAGGTTTGCTTTATTTCCGGCTGCCATGATTGTTTACAAAGGAACTCTTTATTTGTATTATATACCTTTCGGTTACTTAGACATAATACTGAGCCCTTCCCCCTTTATGCATTATGTAGCGGTATCCTGTACTCTGTCATTTACTTACACATGACACTGTTATTCGGACGTTCATGAGTTGTTTTTGTTTTTGATTAAAAACAATAACCACAGAGCTGACAAGCATTGGCAAGGCGTCTTCCCTCCTCCCCCCAATTATTCTTTTGCATAAATTTTGTAAAAAGTAAATACTAACTCCAAAAACAGTCAACAATATTTCTAACATGGTGGAAGCTGACAGCCTGTTGCCAATCGATTTTGGCAACATTGCAAAAAAAAAAGTAGGAGACAGAAGCTATGTGACGAACCATGTAGTGGCACCTAAAACCATTTGTAATGTTTGCATATATGAAATTAATATTTGAAAAATGAATATTTAGAATTAGTGTTAAAGTGGACCACCAGATGCCACCACAAATCTGCAACTGTAATGAAATGAGAATAAACTGATACGGATTAGAAGTATGGTGCTGTTGTTCAATTCAGTGTTCAGTGTCCATTTTGTAATTGTTCTTGTGCTTTCGTACTTCGTAACTCCAATTAAATACTTTAAAGTGTTTTATGCTTTAATAGAAGATGTATATTTTTTCTGTGGTAACATGATAATTACAATGTCGATTCCTAAACACTAAAGACAGTAGTTCTAACATTTATTGTGTAGCAGTGAAAGTAGAATGAAATGTACAGTAAAACCTCTTTACAACATTATGCGGACCAAGGAAAATTATCATTGTAGAGGGAGTTATTGTTATAGGGAGGGTTCATTATACAGTAAAACCTCTCAACAACACTATTATACAGACCGAGAAAAATTATCGTTGTAGAGGGATTTATTGTTATATCGGATATCGTTGCAAGGTTTTACTGTGTGTATATATATATATATATCCAATTCCATATTTATAGATCACATATACAGTGGAAC
This sequence comes from Dysdera silvatica, assembly GCA_006491805.2. Taxonomy (NCBI): domain Eukaryota; kingdom Metazoa; phylum Arthropoda; class Arachnida; order Araneae; family Dysderidae; genus Dysdera; species Dysdera silvatica. The sequence continues at coordinate 44,558,314 of QLNU02015003.1, read as the reverse complement.
CTGGTAAAGTGACCACTTTTTATAAGAGAACTGGTAGGATTTAGTTATGCCTATATACCAAAGTCCATCTATGGTGACTATTGCAGCCCAGTCCCAAAGGTGGTCACTTCAGGCAGGTTCTACTATATATCGATCGACAAAAAAGGACGAACAATTTAACAAATCTCATACAATTGTAAGCATTTTACTCTGTAATCTCTCTAGCCTTTGGGACATACCCCCACAAGTTTTACCATATGTCTTGCTCTTTCCACAGATTTGTTCCATTTCATTATTTGAAGCATCTTCTCTATGACAAGTACAGTTTTAGAATGTTTTAAAGAAATACATGTGTGCTTTATTTTTCGTTTCTTTGCAGATGGCTGAGAAGTCTGAGTTTGTAAGTCCAGACACAGGAGTTCGTCTTAAAGTAAGTTTTTCTTTCAGTCAATCCTGATTCCTAAAAAATAAAGAAAAATATGGTAAAACTTTAAAATCCAAACTAATTTTGGTGGCAATTTTTTTTTTTAAAGCTTTGGTAAAAGGTACGTATATAATTATATCAAGTTCCTACATTAGGTATGTGAGGGGTTTAGAGTCAAATCTCACGTATATTTCAACAGTCATGCTTTTAGTATTCTGCAAAAAAAACCAAAAAAACATTTGGTTCCCATTTATTACCTCCCCACTCCAAGCCTGTAGCTGGAATTTAATTTGAGGGGTGCGGTTAAAAATTTTTACAAAATAATGAATAAAGATGTGTCGCCTTTATTGTAAAGAAAAAATATAAAGAGGGCAGTGGCTCAGAGGGCTTAATTCCCCCATTGGATATCAAAATACATTTTCTCTAAGACTGCATCTCATTTTTTGAAACCACTTCAGCCCTTTCCCCCCTTGAGGTTTGAATTACTGCACTACTGAAATAGGTAATACAAAAACGAATGAGGGGAAAAGCCAATTTTGCCTCCAGACATTACTGTAAATTTTTACTTGTTTTGCCATCAAAATTTAATTATTTAGAATGCCCCCCCACCCCCACTTTAAAAAAATGGTTTCTATTTTTTTAAAGTGATTAAATTAATGGTCTGCAAAATGAAGCCTTGTGGTCAGAATTTTTATAATGCAAGGGGTTTGAAAGTTTTTTTCCTCCCCTTTTTACAAATTTGATAAAGATATAGGTATTTTTGTGGTTCTATTACAAATTTTGTTTTTAGGGGAGGGTCTAGTCCCTAAGATCCCCCCTTTGGATATGGGCATGCCCTCCACACGCCTCTGTATGTTTGACTCTTGTGTTCTGATTCTGTAGTTTTAGTAACACATTTGTCTATCAAGCCATTAACCTAGGTTCGATTCTAATGGTACCATTGAAAGCATGTTATTTTTATTGCCCACCAATGATACAGTGATTCTCAATGATACATATCTTCTAAAACGGATCTTTGAAAATATTTTCAATTGATTTTATTTGAAGAAGTCCTTTTAATGAATAACTTCCCATTGTTACAATATCTAACGGACACTATGAAACCTTTGGGAAATCTTTTGCAACATTGCTTAATCCATTTCATCTTTCCAGTAGGATTTTTTTCTTGATAAAAGAGTGCTCGAACTCCCAATAATTTCGATATAAAAACCCATGCTTCATCATGAGTAACAATATTTTTTCATTTTAAACCAGATAAGTGTTTTTCATACAATTTCCTGCAGTTGGTCTTTCTTTTAACCATATGTGCTTGGGTTAAGAAGTGTCCTTTCGCTTTATGGTAACATTCAAGGTTTAAATTTTGATTTATTATATATTCTATTAATAGTTGAAGCTGATGTTTTAAGAATGTTTGCAACTTCTGAGTAGGGGATTTTCTTTTATATCAATGTTGAAGACACTGCAACTATTTTCGCTAGGTCTAAAGTTACGTTCATTGTTTTTTCTGACCTCCTGATCAAGTTACTTTCTATTATATAATTGGCTTTGATTTCCTATTTGATGTATAATTGATATTTAATATTTGGTGGTAGTACAGATACCGTCCCACAAGTTCAATTTTCCCCTAGAAATGAGAAGGAAAGTCGCTGTAGGCGGGGTTTTGACGTCAGAAATTTTAACACGTGATGTCCCACAGGGTGGAGCAGCATACAGTGTTTCTCTGTGGCGGTGGTAAGACGTTTTGAAGCTGCTTCGTTATTCTTTTGAGCGTCATGGAAGTGTTGCAGCGATTGGAAAGATGTCGGAACATTTCAATATGGATTTTTTTCTTCAACTGTGGTTGAAAAGGAAGAGGAATGTTGTTGGATTGGTTTGTGGGAGAAGATTTGTTTGGTTTGGAGTAGAAGGACCCGATTTGCAAGGTGCGCTAGGCCTAACGTGGATGACTGTGTAGTTAAAGAGGTGAAGTTATCCGACGGATAAAAGGAATAAAAGTTAGTATGCCGTTTTTATTTTGTTCGCTGCACCGAGAAAAAAAGGAGGAGGGGAATGGATGGAGGAAAAGAGAGGAAAGCCAACAGCGGGAAAGGTTAAGAGGTGAAGGGGGTGGATGTTGGGAGTGGAAGGGGAACAGGAGAAAGGGATTAGAGGGTTAGGGGGGAGTAGGAAGAGACCGCCAAGAAAACAGGGGTTGGGAGGTAGAGAGGCGAAAGAACATGAGGAAGAGGTTAGAGGGGTAGGAGTGTAGAAGGGGAGAGAGTAGGTGTGAAGGCTGGGAGTAGGAGGGAAAGGGGCAGAGCCTGTAATGTGACGTAAGCAACATGGCGGCAAGCCAGGACAAAGTTGCCAAGTGGGCTGGAAACACTTCCCACTAAAAACGAAATGGGACGGTATCTGTACTAGTGCCTAACATTTTTGTAATTATTTGTTTATGAAGTCGCAAATATTCAAAAAACAAGTTCCCTTTTTACTGATATTAAAATTTTTGCCTTTACCCTGTTCCATAATTCTTAAATATGATAATCCGACATCAGAAAGTGCACAGACATAGCCTTCTTTAAAGCAGTCGACTTTAGGTGGCATTTTATAATGATTTGTAAAAGTTATTTCCAGAAAGTGGTCAGTAAACAATGAAGGATTATATGAAACTATTTTGGAATGTGCATGTTCTCGTGCATGCACATGGCAACTTTTCGAAATCACCCATAATCTTGAAACAACCCTCTGTACCATGATTAAAGCTTTGGTTCTCTAACGAGGGAACCTTTTAACATCGCATCCCAGAAACCGCCTGAAAATTTGCATGCAGGTAGCTTTTTAAGCACAACAAACAAAATGTGGATTGAAAAGTTTTACAATCTTGAGCAACGTACATCCTTGCCTGGGCACTTTTCAAGCTCAAATCGATCGTTCTGTAAATCACTACAGAATCAACTCTTATCACCAAAAATGGGTTAAAAATGCATGTTTGTGTTCGCTAATGTCAATTTTCACGAAACCGCCAGACGGTGGTTTTCTCACGTCAGCATGTGCATAGCCTCAACTGTGTTTTCAAAACAATCACATATGCTAGCATTACTGTTTTTTGTCACGTTTTTTTTTTTTCTCAAGCCTTTTTTCAAATGTTTCTCAAGTATATTACTGTCTTTTGTGATACTTGTGCCTTCACCATCACATTCATTGTCATGGGTATCAACAACCCATCCAGAATCTTCATCACATACAAAATAACGACCACGTTCAGAAGAAGCATTACCACATCTAGAATCACTATTTTGTCATTTTGAAAAGGTGTGTATTTCAATCAATAATATAAATATACATATATTTTTGATATTTTTTAACACTATTTTGTAAAGTTTATGCACTATTTCTGATACAGACATCCGCAATGGAAAACAAAGTGCACACCATTTTGAAGGCTCTGATCAACCACTTCAACTATGCTCCACAAGTTGGTTCAGAGTTTCTTCATCCAGATGAGCAAGAATGCTTCCACTTCATCTGAGGAATTTTGGAAGATTTTTTGGACAACAGAGTTGTCATCGATGCACACTGTGAGATGCTATGGAATTAAGAGCTTGAAGAGATCTCCGACAACGAAGATGACTACGTAGTCGAAAACAATGATGAAGAAACAACGGGATCAGAGCTAATGCAGATTTTCTTGAATGCAGCACATATTGTCAGCGAAAGGAAGCGAAGCAGCAAGCTAAAGATCCGGAATACGTGCCAGAACAGTCTTCAAGAAATTACGCACTAGTTCGTGAAAGACACAGCAAGGAAAGAATAGAAGCAGCGGACAAACTTTTGAAATCCGGAAAATCATATCAAGCAATCACAAGTTACGCCTTAAGAAATAGAAGAACCATCAAGGAGTATGTCGATCGTGGTGGCACTTCTGAATTTAAAAAATACCAGCAAGTTCGTCAATATGTGTATCATTAGTTCCTTGAGGCCCGTTTAACATCAGATCTTGTTGCAACTTTTGACTTTCAAAAATGAATTAAAGAAGCTGTCATCTATCAACCATGCAGAAATCTTACGAGTGATTCGTATTTCGACAGTCTGAAGAGATCGCTGAGCATCAGCCAACGTAAAGTTACATGGTACGTTCAAAAGGGTCATTCAGCCGATGAACAAGAAAAAAGGGACCAGGCCAAAGAGTTTGCGGGTCAGTGATGACAACACCTGGAACAGCGACCAGAGCACATTCAATTATGAAATGGTGTACAACAGAACCTATGCTAGCAAAGGCCAGAAACATATTCTTTCAACTGTAATCGATAAGAATTCACTTACACATTCTTACATGATGCAAGCGCACTTCAGCAGATCTGGTAAGCTTGGAAAGAAATTGTATTTGTGCTTCAGAGAGCCTGAAGGCCAGTTCGGACCGAATGTTCAAAAGCTTGTCGACAAAGTAATCAAGGAGGTCGGTGAAATCGTTGTTGCCGAAGCTTCAAAGTCAAGCAAGCTGACAAACAAACACATTGATTCATGGGCCAAGAATGTTATCGCAGAAGATTTGTCGAAAACAGCGGATATGTTCCTATTGCTGGATTCATGGGGAGGCCACAAGCACTTGCCAAGTTCCAAGCCACTAAAAAAACATACAGCCAAGAAGCAATCAGCTAATAAAATCATCGAAGAAGCATACTGCAAAGAAGAATGTCAAAGACATGGAAGTCGATGAAGAAATCAATCTCGATGACAAAGGACTTTTGGTCCATGATGGTGTTTCGCTCGATAGCGATGCAGTTCAACCCAAGAGTCCTTTGCCAAAAAATGTGATAGTTCACTTCATTCCAGATGGAACAACAGCCTACACTCAACCGTGTGACCAGTACTTCTTTTATCAATACAAAGATATGATAAAACGAATTGTGTCTCACATTCGATGCCACTATCTTTGTTCTGATTGTGAAATCAAACCAAACAATCGATATTTTATCATCAAGATGCATGGTTTGATCTTCCGTCAGCTTCAAGCACCGATCTTTCAATCAATGCTTCTGTACGCATAGAAAGGATGCGGCTATAATATTGACAATGAAAAGTATACACCAGACTTCAAAACGCCGAAACAACTACTGTTCAAGGTTTGTGGAAACTACTGTTCTCTCTGTGAAAAGTTGAGCTTTATCAAATGTGCACATTGCATTGAGCACTTCTGCTTTGATCATTTCGCTGGCGATGACTATTTTCACATGCATGATCACATTTTTCAGAATGAATAACAACCTTACATCGCATTTTCTTTCTCATTTTTCGAATAAATCATTCCAAAAATAATTCTTTGTTTTGTTCTTTCATGTTTTTGTCGGTTTCGTGAACATAAACATGTATTTGTTACCCATTTTTGGTGATTAAAATTCATACTGTAGTGATTTACAGAATGACCGATTTGAGCTTGAAAAGTGTCCAGGCAAGGATGTTGCTCAAGATCGTGAAATTTTTCAAACCCCCCCATTTCGTTTATTGTGCCTAAGAAGCTACCTACATGTCAATTTTCAGGCGGTTCCTGGGGTGCAGTGTTAAAAGGTTCTCTTGTAAGTAACAGAACTTTGGATTCCTCTGAAAACTATAAGTTCTGATGCAGAATGACCTTATCAGTCCTTCAGCTGTAAAACACAATGGTTGATCCCTTTATATAGTAGAGATGGGAGTTATTTAAGGTAACTGTTAAAAATCACTTGTTACCGACTGATCACTGTTCCAGGAACAGTATGCTCCTCTGAAACACCCCTGTTCTCAAATAACAGCTGTTATTTCAGATCACCGGTGATTAGGGATAGGAGTTACTTGAGGTAACAGTTTTAAATCACCGGTGACCGAGAAATCACTGTTCTAGGAACATATTCCTCCGTTTCCATCACACAGGAAACGCGCTGAGATAACGGGCTATCACAACATCCGGCATAGTTGTCTAGCTGACACAAGGGCTTAGGCACTAATTACCCATTTAATATCTGATATTACAAGAGGTTATATTATTATTATGTTATGGTTAACCAAATATTATTTTAATTAACCAAATATTGTTTTAATTAACTAATTATTGTTTGAATTGGTTTTAAATTCAGTTAATGTGTGATTATATAGGCACTCCTACATCAATAGCAACTAGCGAAATCAATCGCTATCTAGACGATAATTAAAAAATGAACTTGCCGCGGAATCATGACCCTTTGTCATGGTGGACATCTCATTCTCTGATCTACCCAAATCTATCAGAGTTAGCGAAAAGGAAATTCAACTTTATGGCAACATGAGTGCCTTGCGAAAGAATTTTCTTAAAGGCTGGTAACATTTTAACCGATGGGAGAAATCGGTTGGAGCCTCTTCACGCCGAACGGTTATTGTTCCTAAATGCCAATTCATATTTAATGGAATAGATTTTTTATCCATGTATATTAATTAGTACAAGTATTAATATTTTTACATTACTGAGCTTTACACATGAAAAATTCTGAATACATACATGTGTATAACTACATCAGCTGAGAATACACATTTTGTATCACTATCCTGTTTAATTAGTTCCACATTGTAACCTTTCAGTATGTTTTACCAATTAATTTACAGCAGTGTCAATATTTTTTGCTGTATTTCATTACTTAGAATTAGTTTTTTAAACTTTCTTTGATTTTTAAAATCGTGTATTTTTTAAAATATCTAAAATTCAGTATTGTACACCTTTATTTTTTCCCTTTAGTTTTGTATTTTGTTTGTGTGCATTTTTTTTCAAAGGATTTATTTTTGTGGAGTCGGCACAACGTTCTGTTACGGATTGAGCGTTGAAATGTGTTATCGTTAAGTTCCTCTCAATTCCCAAAACCTATGAAGCAACGCATATGTTCCAGTCACCGGTGATTGGAACCTGTTATCTGATTGGAACAGGTTATTCAAAAATAACAGTTTGGTCCATCACTATTATATAGAGCATACCTACTTTTCTGTAAAATCTGGCGAGTTGAAAAAAATAAAAACAAACAGAATTCATATTCTAGAAAGAAGGAATGGTCACATTGACGTAGTATACAATTAGATTTAATTGCTGTGTAGTTAACAGGATTTTTTATGTGAAGGTGTATTAAATGGCAGCACAAATTGACAATTAATATACAGTCGAGTCTCTATTTAACGAAGTGCCATCGTTCCTCTGAAAAACTTCGTTATAAGGAAAATTCGTTAAATAGAAATTAACATAAATGTTGAAACTTAATTTCGATAAAATGAAAAAAGCTAAATTTGGACAGTAAAGACTAAATTCAGTAGACTCTTCTTTTTCAACGAATTTAAATATTTTTTGTATACAAGTACGTACAAATTAATAACAAAAGTAAAGACTGAGGATTACTTTATATCTGTATGATCCTCATACAACATATTTGAAACAGAGAAATAATCACTAATTTTGCTTTGTACAGGTTTCTTATAAAAAACGTTTTGTTCATAGAAATTCTCACACTTTTGTAAATATCGGAACACGTCATCTATAACATTTTCTTCAACAATGCAACACGTATGTGCGAGAAGCAAATTTCGTGGCTTAGCCACACCTGCAGAGTGATACATCCCCGCTGCTTCGAAGTTCCCAGTTTAGAACAATAGAATTATTTATCACAACTGACCCTATGTCCACAGTACAGAAGGCTACCTCACCTCCGTCTTTTTGCTTAAAATCCTCAACTACCCCTTCTACCTAACCATCCCGCTGAAAAATTGTAAAAGGTAAATTAAAAAAATCAAATTCTTTATAAAAAGAACTTCGTTATATAGAAATTGTTTTTCGTAATATGGAGACAAATTTACATGTTAGTGCCATTCAAAGTCAAGGTTCCGCCGAAAATTTCATTAAATAGAAAACTTTGTTAAATGGAAGTTCGTTATATGGAGACTCTACTGTATTTCTAACCCAAATTATTAATTTTGTTAATTTTAATTACCTTTCTAGGGTGTAACTGTTATTAAGCCATTGGTTTATGGCAATGTTGCTCGATATTTTGGACGTAAACGGGAGGAAGATGGTCATACACACGAATGGACCGTATATTTAAAACCTTTTCATAACGAGGTACTGTTAGTCTACTTTAATTTCCAATTTTATTTATATTTTGCAAGCCTGAAACCGTTTAAATATGTGGATAACGTTTGATATGGAGCAGAGACAGGTTGTAACATCACATATATTGCAACTATTGAGTTAGCTTTAGTACTAAATTTAGTTTCTTGCTGTCAAACACATTGATTCAACCCTCCCAGCATTCAAATGTAACTTGATGACCAAATGAACAGCTTGGGGTGTCCCCTCCACTAAGCCTTAAATGATTCAGGTGTAAACGAGACAAAAAATGTTTTAAAAGCGTATTTACGCATCCACTATAACAAAATCATTCGTGCTTCGCCTTTGCTCATTCCTAGATAAAAGAACTCGCTTGTCTCACGCCATTCCAGCACTTTTCTACACCCTTCCGAAAAGTCATAAACCCGGTTTACCGTTCCAACCCATCACTTCGTGTATGGGCACAATCTCTCATAAACTTGCCAAGTTTCTTGTTTCTATCATCTCACCTCTTACCTCTGCCAATATCCACACTTGCAAGAATTCTTTAGACTTCATCAAGAAACTACGTTCTTTTTCACCTGACAACTATTCCACTCCACACAACAATTATTCATCTCACCTCAATCTGTGTCAACTCCAGTGCATTTGTCTTCAACGGACAACATTACCCGTGGTTCGTACGGTGCTTAAAAACCTTAGAATGTGCTGATTTTTTATTGCTATCATAATTTTTTTTAATAATTTCTGGTCCTTAAAAAATTTTTATATTTACGACAATCTGAAGAAAAATACTCATTTTGCCTTTTTCTTCTCAAGACGATTTCCTCCAAGAACCCCCTCCAATCTACTACGCAGGCGTAGCTTCTAGTAGTGTAGAGATGGGTGAGTCATTCATGAACAAACGGGTCTTTTTGAACTATTCACAAAAATGACCCGTTCGTACGGGAAATTTCCGGAGTCCGTTCCGGGAATTTTAACTTGCTTTTCCTAAGATTTTTTTTTTTTTAATTACAGAAGTTTCATTTTGTTTCCTATAATTTCTTATATTTATTTGGAAATCAGTGTTTTTACCAAAAATATTACGCAACTTTTTAGGGAATTTTCTGGTATGTTCAGGGAATCTGGTTTGGACTTACAACCATCCCTGTATCTAGTTCGTCATTCGCGATCTTAGTTCACGGTCACCGTTCTTTATTCGTGGTTTTGGTTCGCGGTCACCGGTCTTCGTTCGTAATTCGCGATCATCGTTCATAGATTGTGGTCTTAGTTCGAAGTTATCACCAACAGTCAAGGATGTATCGAAAAAGGGATCCATAGCCCCCATCCTTTTTCTAGACTGCTATTTGAGCTACGACTACGATATTCCATATTCAGAGAGTGTACTTGAGGGCACTTGAAATGCTGTATGTCAGGACTGTATCGGAGGGTCCAGAGCCCCCCTCCTTTTTCTAGGCTATTTGAGCTATGGCTACGATATTCCATATTCAGATAGTGTATGCGAGGACACTTGAAATGCTGTATGTCAGGACTGTATCGGAGGGTCCAGAGCCCCCCTCCTTTTTCTAGGCTATTTGAGCTATGGCTACGATATTCCATATTCAGATAGTGTATGCGAGGGGCCCTTGAAATGTCGCATATCAGGGCCGTATTGGAGGTGCTGTAATCCCCATCCCTTTTATAGTCTATTTGAGCTACAACTGGGATAGTGTGCATACGCGAGGGCATTTGAAATGTTGCATGTCAGGGCCGTATCGGAGGGTTCTGGAGCCCCCATCCTTTTTCTAGGCTGCTATTGGAGATACTACTACGATATTCCATATTTCGAGAAAGTATGCGAGGGCACCTTAAATGCTTTGGATCCTGTGCTTAATTCTCCCTTGAAATTGAAGATAATTCCCTTCACTTCCTGGATATACAGATTACAAAACATTATAACTACTTTGGTGTACCGCAAGCCTTTCGGCATTGCTCTCCCTTCATATAATCTTCCTTTCCATCCATATCAACAAAAAATGTCCGCCTTCTACACTTATGTTAATTCTGCCTTCACTTGACAAAGGGAGCAGTTGGCTCCCGAAACGTCGTGTTTTTAAACCTTACGCCAGTGTCGAAATAACTGTTTGTCTTCCAAGCTCTACAGTTCTATTCCTCAATGGACTCTTTATCTCATGAAGTTTCTTTGCTTAAGACCATCACGTGCAGCCATAACACTCCCTGTAGCGCATACTTTCCGTCTAGGGATGGCAACACCTGCTAACCAGAACCAAAACTTTTCCAATCCGGAACCAAAACTGACGCTAAGTTCGCGGCAAAGTAAGTGGTGACTCTCGGACTTTACCGCAACTTCTGATAAAATGGCAAAAGAGGAAGTGCAAGGCAGCTCAACTCCCAAGGAGCCACAAATTGCTAGAGTGAGTGTAAAAGTTCCACCTTTCTGGAAGCCAGACCCACGTGTATGGTTTCTACAGTTGGAAGCGCAGTTTCGGAATAACAGCATTTCTGCGGACCAGACGAAATACGACATAGTTGTGAGTTCAATTGATACCGACGTGTTAAGCCAAATCTCTGACATTTTATTTTAATCAATCCCGCAGCAGAATGAAAATACGAGGAAAATAAAAACAGACTAATCACATCATTCGAGAATGGCTAAACAAACGATTTCTCATTGTGATCAAATCCGACTTTCTATCACAATAACCGCACCAAGCCGCGTACGAATTACGCGCACCACTCAACAAGATCAGACCAGTCTGGATCCACGATTTCAGATATTAACCCAAGGAATGTAATAGAAAAAATGATCTTCAACCTCCAGGACGTTGTCATGCTGAGTTTCCATAATGTCGACATGGATTTTGCTGCACGAGATTCTTTCACAAATACTGCGATCAGTAGTGTTTCTTTTCGTAATAACCGCGCGATCAAAAGCCGCTGTTACAGTCAAACAAGTAAGTCCTCCACAGGTTTGAGGCAACCCCGACTCACAGCGCAGCAAAGCCTCCAACTAGGAGCACCAAAGCCTCCAACTAGGAGCAACAACTAGGAGCCTCCAACTAGGAGCAGCAAAGCCTCCAACTAGGAGCAACGAAACTACACTTTGTCACGTTGAAATACGTTTTGTGCGAAAACTAGCCCTCAACTGAGGCCGCAAAATCTTTTTCAACAAGCAACAACCAAGCTGATCACAGAGCGTTTCATTTGGAAAGATACCAATAAAGACTGTCAGGCTTGGACTCGCGCATGCCTAGCATGCCAACGCTCCAAAGTCCATCGGCACACACGAGCAGCCCTAGGCGAGTTTAAGGTACCCAATCAAAAATTCAAACACATAAACGTCGATATTGTTGGACCCCTACCACCATGTCATGGTTATCGTTATTTATTAACGGCAATAGATCGATTTACCAGGTGGATAGAGGCCACACCCTTGGAGGATCAGTCCGTGGACACTGTCAGCAAAGCACTAATTGGATCATGGTTCGCTCGGTTTGGCATACCGGCAAAGATAACAACAGACCAGGGTCGCCAATCCGAGAGAGAATTATTTCATTCTTTGGGAAAATACCCTGGTTTTCAAAAACATCACACATCAGCTTATCACCCACAGGCAAAGGGTCTCATCGAGCGACAGCATCGTACACTCAAAACCGCTCTGAAAAGCCATCTTCAAAAATCAACTTCATGGGTCGATGCTCTCCCATTTGTACTTCTTGGGCTTCATTCCGCCATTAAAGAAGACTTGGGGTGTTCATCTGCTCGACTGGTATATGGTTCAGCACTGCACTTGCCGGGTGAATTTTACAATGATTCCGAGAAGACACAACAACACGATTTTTTAAAACAACTTCAAAATTTTGTCAAAGCATTAATACCAACCCCAACAACAACACACGGGACGAAAAGCTTCTTTGTGCCCATGGATCTGAAAACGTGTACACACGTCTTTGTGCAAGACAACGCGACACACACAGGCTTGCAGCCAAGTTACCACGGACCATATGCAGTCAAACGACGCACGGAGAAGATTTTTGATGTCGAAATCAACGGAACTGTCAAGAGAATCTCCATTGATCGAATCAAACCAGCTTTTATGCTTGAAACAGAGAGGACAACAGCTCATGGCAGCAATGCCGTTTAGGACACCAATGAAGCAAACACCACAGAGACCTCAATGATAACAGGGATCACGAGATCGGGTCAGCAAGTTCATTTTCCCACCCGATATGTCACCATATGTTCAATTTAAACGTTGTCGCTGGGAGGGGAGTGTGTAGCGGCACACTTTTCTTCGAGGGATGGCAACACCTACGAACCAGAACCAAAACTGACGCTAAGTTCGCGGCAAAGTTAACAAGATTTTGCCCTCTAGACTCAAAGATAACATTTCCACACTCCAACGCTGGGGCGTGTATCAAATTTTTTGCCAGTTCGGACTTTCCTACATAGGACTGACAAAACGTGCCCTCATCCATCGGTTGAAAGAACATCGCCGATACGTTGAGAAAGGTGAGGTGCACAAATCATCCATTGCTGTTCACAGCCACGAACACAACCATCGCCTTAACTTTTTTGACGCTCGTATCATCCACCAACCTCATTCACCACTTGAACTGGACTTCGCCGAAGCTTTCTTCATTAACATGTTTCGTGATTCCATTGTGAATGACCACAGCTCAACTCCTTCCTTCAGCTCAGCTTGGCGAAATGTACTCCACCTAACTCCTTCTGATATTAGTCCATAGTCCCGCCATAATTGCCACCTCTACTAACAGACAGCCAACTTTTCCACAATTTGGTAATTCTGGGAGGAGTGGCCGCACCACAAAAACCACGTATTACATCATTTCCTACTTTTGGAAGTCAACATTTCACTTAATAACTCAACTCTAGTTACATCCGCGAATCAACCTCGTTTGTTGACGATATTCCACGTGTTCACTCCCGAAGAAGGGCGAACTTTTATCGCCCGAAACGCGTAGCTCGAACTCAATCTTGACATAAATACTCTTTTAAAATGTTGTTTTTTGTCTCTCATTTATATTGCAGATTGTTTCATCAAATATTTCCATGTGATTCAGGTATGTACTGATTTTTGTTATAATGCTAATTGGGAAAAGAAATGGCACATTCGGGAGCAGTATTATAACAAAAATCAGTCCATACCTGAATCAGTGAAGGGTTAGTAGGGGGACATCCATGGCTGTTTGGATTATTTTTAATTTATACCTGGATGGTGGAAGGGTGCATGTGCATAATGTAGATGTTTGCAAAAAGTTCTCTAAGCAATTGCAGCACTGGCAATAATTGTGTCATCATGACCTGTCTCTTCTGCATATCAAACTTTATCCACCGTTTAAATAATAAAAACTGGCATTATTTCAGAAAAATTATTAAATTTGAAAAATGGCTGTAGAAAGAATTCTATTGGTATGTTTTCATTTTAAATAATTAAAATAAGGATTTCTGCTTTTACAAATCCATGTTCTGTTACAGTTATCTCTCAATACTGTCATTCTGATTAATGACCATTTCCGTTTAATGATGATATTTAGCAGTCCCAAGTAATGCTGTATAGAATTACACACATTCCGAATAATATATTTTTCTGTTTAACGTTTTTTTTCCATCCCTTAAAATTCTTTAATAGGTGAGCTTACTGTACTTCGATTTAACATTGCTTAAATTTACACTGAATTGTCAGGACCTATTATATTTGAAATATGAATATGCAGGAACAAAGCATCTGAAAATGAAATATGTTTTGGGCAAATAAAGTGAAAATTGACCATCAAAATTCTGTGTCTTATTCTGTTAATTATATTTCATTAAAAGTTTTGTATATAAACATACGTAAGATTGTGTTTTATGTACAAACCTTAAGTGTTTCACTTTATATAGATGCTGTGTTTTGTATGTAAATAGTAAAGGAGACATGTCTGACAAGGTAAGCTCCTGGTATTGAATACAATTTGACTGCAAAATATTAAATATCTGTTGCCATTTTCAAATACAGCAAATCCTTACGCCATAAAAATGCAACCAACCAAATACAATAAAATTAAATTTGTTATATGTTTAGCATTTATGGTAACATTTCCTATGGCTACTTTTATCTCAAAAGAATGTTAATAAATATTCACATCAGGATTGGCAAGTTTCTGCCAAGGCATTTAAATCTGGCATGGCAGAAACTAATTTCTGCCACAAAAGTGGCAATAAGTGGCAGAAACCCAGAAAATAATTATTTTGTGCATTAAAAACTTACCAAGATAACCTAAATTGTAAAAAGGGATGCATTTTGAAGTAAAACAGGTTTAGTTACAATGTGTATAGTATTTATTCAAAGGTTACATCATAGCAAATTCACTAGCATTTAAGTTCAGGCTGATCTTTTCGATAAAGCAGTCTATAGCAAAAGATCAGTTTTCATGCTATTTCCTAATTCAAAAAATTGCCAAACTTACGAGAGGTGTTCCGAAAGTAAGTTTTGTCATTTTGTTTCACAGGGAAGCTGTATTATGAAGTGAGAAAACAGATTACCATATCGAAACACAATCTTTCCTGAATTCTCGATGGTCGAAATGGAAGCATGTTTTATTCTTAACTCTATGCTTCCAAGTGAAACACATTTTCAAATTGTGAATTTTTTTTTTTCAAGATCAACCACAGACACAACGTATTTTTTAGCTTGGTCTTCTACTGCTAATCTTCTCTTCGAACAATTTTTGTAATGTGGACTAATGATGACCTATAAACAAGGTAACATATAATAATCTTCTATTAACTGCAAAACTTTAGCGTTGGGCCACATTGTCAGGCGAAAAAATAAATACTATGTGAGAACATGTCGGCGAAGTGTTTACCAGTGAATTCGGAGGCAAACTGCTCTATGTCTACTGTATCACAAGAATCCACACTAGGCAGTGTTGCGTAATATTGTATAGCAATTGTCTCATGACTCCTATTTTGGATGGGAGACCAACGTTCTGCGATTTTGGTTTCAGAATGGCCTCTAGACCATCTGCTGGTCTACTGGATGTCTATAAACAACTGTTAGACCTAGTCTTCCACTGTGGACTAACCTTTAGAACACTCCTAGGTGGAAAAGAAGTCCCAAGTTGCGCCATCATTCCAATGTTTTTTGAGACCCTTAAACATTTTTGTATTGTAAAATCATTGATGGAGTGTTCTCTAACATCATTGTCATTTTTTTTCTTTTTAATATGCATTTTTCCTTTACGGTTGTTGTAGTACTCCACGAACATGAACTATCTTTGTCACTTTCAAATTAAGTAATACATCAATGGTTAGATATGAAATTAATTTATTGATGTTTATTGAAATTTAACTATTTTTGTTTTGCTTGTTCTGTAGGATATGTCAGCTTATGTTAAAAAAGTCCAATTTAAACTTCACGACAGTTACGCAAATCAAAATAGAAGTATGTATCTGCTTTATGTATTTAGCGTTATTCAATATCTGTGTAATGTATGTTTTTCTACTTTTTCTTTTTTTAAACATTTTAGTTTTAACGAAGCCTCCCTATGAAGTGACAGAAACTGGTTGGGGAGAGTTTGAAATTGTCATAAAGGTTTATTTTCATGACGCTAATGAAAAACCGGTAAGGGTGGGGTGTTGTATTTTTTTTTTGTGTGTGTGTGTGTGTGGTATACTTGTAGAATTTTAATCTGTTTAACTAACCATACAATAAAAAATTGACACTTCAGAGATAATGACTACAGTTTGACCTGCTTATATGATTTTTGTATTTGCCAATTATTTGTTGAATAAAAAGCGAAAGTGCTCTTCTTTTAGAAAAATTTATCTACTTACATTATACAAACATAGTTAGTAGAATCCTAATACAGCAAGAATAATGCTGCCCTATGGTAGTTTAGAGGCAACATGTTCATCCATTAACTCTGGTTGAATTTCAAGCTGTTTTTTCTACCCATCATTGTCAGAGAGTTGGTTCCCTAAACAGTAAAGGTTTGAATTCTTCAAAAAACTAGATCCTAACAAAGCATGACCGTATCTTTTCTTGGATAACATTTTAGACACCCACGTTCTTAGCTCAAACTAGAGTTTTTTATTATAGCAGAGACATCGCCCTGGCCTAGAGTTGAACTGGGGACTCTTTGTGTGAACCGGAATGTCTTACCCACTTGGTCACCAAAACACAAGGGAATGATGCCCTCTTTACCCTTTTTATGTTCTATAAGCAACAAATACTAAAGATAATACCAGAATATGAAGGTGGATAAGTGTACGGTCGATGTTAGCATACTTAAATCTTTATTTAGGAATAGATAATGATTCCATATGGCAATATATTATTGCAATGCAGAGTATAAAGTAAAGAATAACATCTTTATGCATAGATCAGCAAAACCCTATCTCCACGAGTTGCCCATGTGGGTTTTTCCAGGCGGTGGGCAGATTGCTTCCAAAACACAATATTTTGTTTTTTTCATAAAAATCGGCCTTAAAAAATGCAAATATTACAATGATAAGGGGACTATCGTCTCTATATGAGTGTGCACTTTCATCACACACACACATAATAAAAGTGACCCAAAAATAGTACTTTTTACAAGAGAGATAAAAGGAAGTTCTATGCAATATCCCTTGATAAACATAGTTACATCTAACATCTCGCAAGAAATTTTAGAACTATATTTATAAAACTTCAATTATAAATATAGCTCACTTCTTACAAAAGAGGCCTAATCCTGAATAGCCTTCACTACCCTTGTGTCATAAAGTACAAATGAACAGTAATACAATGCAAGCAGTTTTTTTTAAAAGTTGAGCTGTATTACTGTTATTACATTATGTAACTATATTTTTTGTGAAGTATGAGTTTTAATTTTATTTATTTGGATTATTGCCTTTTTATTGGATACCTTTCTTTTTACAGGTGACCGTCTATCACATATTGAAACTTTTTCAGAGTGAGACTAACATACTTATGGGCAAAAAAAGTCTCGTTTCTGAGTTTTATGATGAATTGGTAAATGTAATTTTGTTCGTTTATTTCTTCTCCTATTTACTAATTAAAAGGGAAGTTGGGCCCTGCGGTGGCGCAGTGTGGTAACGCGTTCGCCTAGTACGCTTCATCGCAACCAATCCCTGGTCTAGACCATTGTTTCATGTTATCGATTCTGTACATTTACTTAAATGCGTTTGTAATAATCGGTTGAATCAAAAACTTGTAACCAAACTTTGTATTAACTTAATTTCGATAGAACTCCCTTGAGCAAAACTGCCCAATTTTTTAATTTGAAAAAATTACATGAAACAGAAATTGAGGATCTTGTAAAATATAAACATGGGCTCACCCTAAAAACATTCATTATCTAATTTTGAAGGAACTGCATATTTTACAGAAATCATCAATATATGGTGGAAAATTGTGTGAAAACTATCTTTAAAGGTGAACATAAATGCGAAGTTTATGTGAAACCACTTGTGAACATTTCGGATGATGGGCGATTAGTCTTTCTTAATAAGTTTTTGGTATTGTTAAAGGCTTGGAAAAAATTAAAATGTGATTCAAGCTCTGTGCTGCCTTTGTGCAAACTACTTCCACAATAATTCAATCGACTAGATATCGTGTAACTGAAGAAAATTTTATATATTTGCTAAATGGTAAATTCCAAATGGACTCCTTAGAGAACTGTTTTCACAAGTATCAAGCATTGACTAGATCTGGATATATTCTATTTCGGTTCAACAATATAATGTTGAAAGTACACTGCATATTCAAAGCATCTTGCCATCAAGTTTGAAATTCAGTCAGTGTGGTATTATTGATGTACAAGTTTTTGATGCTTATAATATAATGTGGAATGTGTCAACTGGTGTATCATGTTTTCCTAAAGTTAGTAATATTTATGACACTGACATATGTGATTGGTTTGGTTTGTTATATTTTTATGGTGCAAGTACTAACATAGGTAATGTAAATTCTTAAATGCTCATATTAAAATATTGCTGGTTATTGTTGCTATTTATATTTACGAAGGGAAAAGTGTTTAGAAGGTAAAGCATACATTATTTTAAAACGTTTAATGTTTCGAATATAAACAAGGAAAATTTAGTTACATTAAAGCCCTGCGGTGGCGCAGTGTGGTAACGCGTTCTCCTATTGCGCGGCTAATCCGGGTTCGACTCCCAGCAGTGCAAAAAGAACGCTTACTCAGAGATCTCATAAAGATCGCACTGCTCACTGTAGTCCGGGGTTTGGTTCCCTAGGCCTTAAGAGGTTCGGATTCCTCGGAAAACAGTAGGTCCCGGCGCAGCATGACCACTGTAGTCTTTGAGCCGTAAAACCACAAGCAAGACTAGTTACATTAAAACTCCTTATAGGGGTGGTTTATCTTATCCACACCCAGATATTCTAAATGCCACATTATTTAACTATATTGTAATACAAAAATTAATATTAATATATGAATCTATATTTTTGAAAATGCCAAACTAAAGGCTAGCAAATGTAAATTTAACCCTTAATATTATTGCTCAGAAGGAATGCTTCCTCAATTCTGATTCATGAGCTGCAGGTCACACATCAGATGCCTTTATAAAATGCATTATTTGTGTCAACCAATACATTTTTAAAAAATTGCATTTAAAATAAAAATGACTTTGCTAAGCCTGTTGATAAAAAGAAAATGTTTAAGTGTTTAAAAAAATAGCAGTTGTGTATCAGTGGTAGCTCCTCAAGTGAATTCCTGACGTATCATTTAAAATTATTAGTTGAATGGTTTATTTTTTCCAAATCATTTTGATTTTTTGTGAAATTTAAAATTTGATTAAAAATTGAAGTAAAGTTTTATAATGATGAAGAAGTTACATTTTTTAAATGTATGTGCTTATAAGTTTCTAAATAAAATACATCTGTCAATTTTTTATTAAAAACATTCAATTTAAATATAGCAAATAAGCATCTAAATTATAAACAACGTATAAAAATAGTAGTTAATGTACATGCATATATATTTAAACAAAAATATTCGTATTTTCCAACGATTTAAGCACGGAAGAGACATAAGGTCCACTCTAATGACGTCACGAACTGACTTCGCTAGCTTTCAGTAATGGGGGGTGTTGGCAGTGTGGGCTTGAATTAAACAGCTTTGACCCACCTGTGTGTGGGAATAATCCTAATTGCCTGGCATACTTTTGTATTGCGTGGTTTTTAAATGTTTATTAAAATTCGTTCAAATTAGTGATTTGAAACCAATTGGTGTTCATCACTAAATGCAATATTCATTTTTAAATTTATACAACTATGTAAAATATAAAATATATGAATTGCAGGATTTTTTTTTTATGTAGTATTAATACTTACATGTTCTATAATTTATAAAAGAAACAGAATTGTACTGTAAAATATTTTAAATCAAAATTTAATATAAGTAAAAGAATAATCGTAATTATTATTTTATCATTATTTATTAATTATTATTACTCGCAATCATAATTGCTAAATTTAAACAAATAGTAAAAATTATAAAAAGTGATAAAATATTTGAAAGATTGAATGAAATTAAGTACAGCAAGGAAAAAAAAAAAATCCCATCCTCATTTATTCATTCTTAACCAAGATTAATAATCTTTCTTTGTATCATAAATTTCAAAACAGGGAATACAAAGGTATATATTACAGGTTACTGATGTATTTTCAACAAAGAGTCAAAGTTAGAATATTATTGAATTAGCTAGTACATATGATAAAAATCGCTGTGAAAATGCTAAAATGACATAGAATTCTGAGTCGTTAGTAGCACATAGAAGGCAAGTTTAAGCTGACCTTTAGGTATATTTGTAGCATAGAGGGTATAGCTGTTCCCAATGCGCCAAGATATCTGTAGTAGCACAAAAGGACTGATACTTACCATATATATATGAAACATTTAATTTTAATGAAATTTTAAAATTACAGTAAAACCTCTCTGCAACACTATTATATGGACCGAGAAAAATTATCGTTGTAGAGGGATTTATCGTTATATCGGATATCGTTGTAGGGAGGTTTTACTGTAATTTTATAGAAATATGAATTAGTGTATATTTGACACACAAAAAGTATGTTTGTGAAAATTTAATTGAGGAACACTAGAGAAGCGAAACTCAGTATTATATTTTTAATTTTATTAGTACAATTTAATTTAAAGCAAACTTAATTTAATACAATATAATAAATGTATAAATTTCATGAATTAACATAAATAAAAGCGTAATAAAAAAATGTGTACACATATTATAGTGAAACTAGTTCAAAACAATGACTACGAAAAAGGTACTAGTCTTAAAAGAATAGTTAACAAAAATAATGACTTTGCCCATCCTAACAAAAAATGTCTGACACTTTTGACTGAACATGCCAGCACATTAGCAGCAGCGAAAGGGTTAAGACGACAACAAATTAACACAGTTAAAAATTAAGTTTAATCATTTACAGCTGTTTCAATAGCTCTGGACTAGTTTCGTCAGAACGGAAACAGCTGTAAACGATTAAATTCAATTTTTAACTATGTTAATTTGTTGTCTTCTCAATCAGTTTATTGGTAGGAAATGTATCAAGTTATTTAAAGTCCATAGCCTTTTCATGTAGCATCGTACCACTGAGAAGAATTTTACTGCTCTGGTTTCTGTATGATTCAAACCACTTCGAAAGAGCGGATTCAACATCAGGAAAGGCACACCCTTTTATTCTCTTGCATTTTGGATCGACATTGCACTCGTCTTTTTAAAATTTATTCCTTACTCTTCAAAATGGCTGATAGCATGTTGGGTAGAACGCTGTATTTCTTTGCTGGATCCTTTTCCCGTAAGTTCAGACTCTTCTCAAAAACTCTTATTAAACCCACTCTTTGTTTCAAATTTAAGAATATTCAATTTCTGTTTAGATGCTTTAAAACACTATGCTCAAGCAACAAAACATCATGCCAAATTCACCAACCACTCTAACAAATGACCATGAACATATCATTGTCCGAAAAGTGGAGTTTGGACTGAAATTATGCAAGCAGGTATCTTGAAAGACTGATTGGTTAAAAACTCTTATGGTGGGTGGTGACGCAAAATGACCCATGATAACTTTGACTTAAGGAAAAATTTTGCGTTGAATTTTAATGGGGACCAGGTTTAATTTATTAAAGTCATAAAAGTTTAATTTTAATGACGGGACCGCGACTGTGTAAACCTTTGACACAAATGAATATTCGACATTTTGCAAATTCACTGTATATAGGGTGTCTCACCGCCAGGGTTACAAATTTTTAGGAAGAGTAGGATGCACCTAGACGACTCGGGATCACATAGCAATGCTGGTTGCAAACCACTCACAGCGTTAGTTCTAAAACCGTCCAGCATGCACAAATATTTACAACCAGTGCGTAAAAGCGCCAGATAAAACTCAGGTCAGCTGCTCAAGTGCATAGATGATTAGGACATCGCATTTTGCGCTTCTCATGCACTGGTTGTCACTATTTGTGCATGCTGGACGGTTTTAGAACTAGCGCTGTGAGTGGTTTGCGACCAGCATTGCTATGTGATTCCGAGCCATCTAGGTGTACCCTACCCCTCCTAGAAGTTTGTAACCCTGGTGCTGAGACACCCTGTATACATTGTTCTTTTGAATTATATGTTGAACTGTTTAGAATTCTTATTTGACTTCTAAACTTCTCATTTTTCTAATATTTTCATTCAAACTCTTTAGGGCTCCCATTTTGGCTCACATGATTTTTATCCTGCAAATTACTGAATTTTTTGAAGGTTTTTAAATGGTTTGTTCATTTTTTTTTTAATTACGCATGTAAGCGTTATATTACCTCAATGGCTTAAAGCTTGTAAATAGTTATTTTTTTCCAGGTATTTCAGGATCCATCTGCATCTCTTCACCGCATGTTAGTAAACACAAAACCATTTTATCCAGAACCTTACAAGCATGAGACAGATTGTAAGTTGTACATTATTTTACATTAAATTTACTTAAAAAATTATTAACAAAAAAAAAATGTATAGCAGAAAATTTGAGATATTTAATACAAAAATTCAGGATATTTATTATAAATGAAAAGGTATTTAATAAAATACTCTATGAATGTTTATTAAAGTCAACAATTCCATCATATGATCGGTTACATGGTAATATTAGATGTTAAATTGCTCACAAAGAAAAGAATGATTTCTCGGTGCTTGGTGAGAGCTGAAACCACAACATCTTGATAAACAGTAAACTACTCTTGCCAATTGGGTAACCTGTGACGATCAATTGGTAAGAGCACTTGACTGTTATCAACAGGTTGTGGGTTCACGTGCCGAGAAATTCTGCTTTTTAGGTTTTTTTAGTAATTTATCATCTAATTATATGCATAGTTAAAGTATAAGTTAAGATAATGATAACTTCATTGCCAGTGCATGGTTTTGACATGTAATAATTATATTCATACAACAGTTGTAATTTCTGTAGTTATAAAACAAATGAAAACATTTTGTAAATTGATTTTTTTTTTTTTTTTTTTTTTTTTAAAAAGCATATACTACTTCGAATGTAATCTGTTTAAATCATATACTGAACTCAATGGAAAACGTTGCATTTTCTGGAGTGGTGTTTCTCAATATATATACCATCTTTTATGGATTTTCTGTAAAATGTATTAAATTTGGACTCATACGATTATACTAAGAACATTACAAATTATAAAATAAATTAATATAAATAAAATTAGTTCCCTTCCTATAACTAACTTTATATGTCCACAAAACCTGTTATTATTATATTTGTGAAAATTTAAAAACATAAATATTTTGTTATATACCTAAAATGATGGGGATACACAAACAGTTCTATGTTGACATACAAATGCATTACCATTAGGTCATCGCTGTTAACTTGGGTTTAATTCCGATAGTACCACAGAATGCATGCTGGTTTTTCCATCCACTGTAGTTTAGAGGTTGGTTCCCTAGCCAACAAACAATTCGTTATACCCATCAAGTTTTTATGTTTGAAAACAAATAAATCTCTGCATATGCTTAATTTAATTTTAATATGTCATCATAAAACTTGCTAGTTAGATTTAACTCTCTATATCATTGGTCTTCAGCATTACCAAACTTTTTAAAAGTAATAAATAGGCATCCTTAACTTATGGAGGAAATGTATTTATGTCCAGGGCGAGCGTTTTAAAAATTATTTTGTAGAGATTATATTCATCTAATCCCCACACTATTATATTTTTTTCTTTTGTAGTTGAAGAAAAGAAGCGACGGGACTTACTTGCCATATCATCAGCTAAGGGGAAAATACAAGCAGAGATTACTGAATTAAAGGACAAATTATTGGCAGCGAAAACAAATATCGCAAGGTACCGGAATGAAATTTCTAAAGCAGAAAACCAAAAAAAAGAAGTTGAACACCAAGCATAGCCATGTGGACGTTAGCTATTACTGAAGAATAAGAGAATGTTTCATACCAGCCGTTCTTTAACTTTCTTTGACTGTGGACCCCCTTCAGAGATCATTTGCCCTCGCAGCACCCCAAAAATTAACTCAACATTTAAAGCTCGGAATTTTCATCATAGCTATTTATTTGTATAGAAATAAAATACAGGGTACCAGGGAGGAAATTTACATAAAAAGGTTAAACACTGGTAAAATAGCAATGAAAAAGATCACCCAAGCTTTCGGACGCATCAGCAGCAGTCCTTCATCAGGAGTAATGACGATGTTATGTTTCTGTCTCTTTTTCAGATAGAAAGAGTAAAAAAGGTGAGTTCGGAAATAGGGATTTTGAGAAAATTGTCGCGAACAGTCCCCGGAGATATATTACTGGGTCTATATTATCCATTTATATACAGTCACTTGACCTATTGTAATAGCATTTGGGAAAATCTAAATAAGAAAAATACCAGACTAATTAAATCGCTACAGATTAAATTTATAAAAATAATTGAAAAAAAAAAAAGTTTAAATCAAGATCATCTTGTCGCCAACACTGTTGCTGTTAATAATCAAATTAGAAAACCTAATTTGTCTCATCAAGATCGTAATGTGTTGAAGGATCTCTACTCAGATGATTCCACTATCTATATAAATCAAACATTTGGAAGGTCGTGGGTTCAGGTCCCACCGAAGGCAGAAATATTTATTTTCTTTCGAACGTTTCACCATCTAATCACGCCATACCATCGGCGTTGGTATCACTACGCCAATAAACGTTGATTGATTGACATTGTTGTTTGATTCCACCATCGTTACTAAAGTGGATAAAAGAGGACAGATAGTAATTCTTCACAAGAACCAATATTGAAACTCTACTTGAGGAGGTTCGGTACTGTTCCATAAAGAAAGATCCTTTTTCTATACATCTTAATAAAGTAAAACAGGCTATCCATTCTTGCCACTTTATGGACGAAAACACTAAAAAACAAGTTGTTCCTTCAGTTGCTAATACTACATGTTTATATGCATTACCGAAAGTTTGTTTTATGGCGCAAGAGCATCTGGGCTATACTGTGCCAAACACGGTAAAATCAAAAACTGTAGTAAAAGCCAGTACTTTTTAAAAATTTTAAAACGTGCGTATGGTCAGCATGGTCATTTAAAATGTCAGACAGTGATGAAGAGTTAAAAGTAAGAGTGCGGGCAAGTCTCATTATTACCGAAAGTACACAAGATCGGAATTCCATTCCAACCAATTGTATCCAATATCGATACTGCAAGCCATGCTTTATCAAAACATTTGGCCAAAAGATTTGCTCCGTTGTCGTATAATAATTCATTTACCATAAAAAACTCAATTCAGTTTGTGGATAAAATCTGTTAGCTTCCGTTTACTTCTAACAAAATGGTTTCATTTGATGTGAAAAGTCTTTTCACGAATGTTCCAATTTATGGAGCGCTTCGATCATTATCAAGACGTATGAAAGAATTTCATTATTCTGATTTTGAGATTCAAGAACTCACCCACCTCACTGAAATTTGTATCACACATACGTGTTTTTCGTTTCAAAATAATTATTTTCAACAGACTGACGGTCTCGCTATGGGTAATCCCTTATCGCCCGTTCTTTCAGAAATCTATTTAGATTACGTAGAGGAAAAAATTTTGGAACAAATTCGGTTTAAAATCTGGATCCGATATGTAGATGTAATTTTTGCCATTCTTGAAGATAATAACACTGACTTATTACTTCTCACCAATACTCTTAATTCTTTTAATCAACACATTCAATTTTTGCATGAATGTGAGGTTGATAACGATCCTTTTATGGATGTTTTAATTACAAAATCTGATTCTCACTTTCTTTTAAGTATTTATCACAAACCATGCTCTATCCCATTACCTCCACATTCCACTTCGACACATCCTTTTTGTCAGAAAAGAAGCACTTTCTACTGGTACGTATTCCGTGCCTTTAGAATTTGTTCTTCCGAAGAAAACAGATTAATAGAACTTAATTATATCAGAAACATCGCCGTTTTCCAGGGTTTTAATCCAATTATTGTTGATAGAGTTGTCAGAAAACTTTCTATGAAAAAACCTGACACTCACCTCTCTTCAGTCACAGAACCTTTTCTGCAGACTATTTGCCTGTCATATATCCGTAACGTTAGTACAAAAATTGCTTCCATCCCTTCTAGGTTTAATTTTAAAGTTACTTTCTCTCCAATCAATAAAATTGGCATATCTAAATTAAAAGACATTATTCCGGACCATAATTTATGGGGAATTTATGAAATCCTTTTTTCCTGCTATAAATCTTATATTGGTCAAACCCGTCGTGCGCTTAAGTTCAGGATTAAAGAACATGAAGCGTACGTCAAAAAGCAAGTATTTTCAAAATCATCCGTAGCTGATCATTGTTGGTCTTATGACCATAAATTCAATTTTGATCATGTAAAAATAATCTTTAAATCCCCTACTCCGGCTGATTTAAATTTTTTCGAAACTTTTATTATTCACCAAAACAAGGTTAGTTTGGTCAATGACATGGCTATTACCACAAAATTACATCCGGCATGGACTAATTTCACAACTCATTTTCAATTAAAACTATTTCAATTCATCAGCCTCAATTTAAACTCATTTGGTTTTAGTCAATTGTACGTGACTTTAGATAGCATGACAGTATTTGAAAATTTTGTTTATTATTAGTTCAGTCTTAATAGTTCCAGTATTATGTAACCTTCTTTGAAGAGGGCTAAAAGCCTTCGAGAGAACGTTTTAAAGCTATATTAAAACATATAGTTCAAAAACTGTGCCCATTGTGTTATTTTACCAAGTTTTGTGATAAATTACACTTAGTATGGTATTCTACCAATAGATAAGATATATGATTATAGTATACTAAAAATAATGTTCAAAAGAATAAAAGAAAATAAATATATAGAGAATATTGAATTAATAGACTATGAAAACAATCGAGCTTACAGAAGAAGAGATCAATATAGACTACCAAAAATCAGAACGGAATTTTATAACAAGGACATTGAATATTCGGGCTTAAGGAGTTGGAATAAAATACCAAACACTCTTAACGACATAAATAATATTAATCTATTTAGAAAAAAAAATATTAGATTATTTGCTAAGAGGTGATTTTGCGCCATTACATTGTTAGGGTCCTCAGCCTGTTAAATCGTATGATTTTTACTGGGGACCCGTCATGGTGGATTGTGGTTATTATTATTTTTTTTTTTGAATTGCAGTGTTATTGCATGCATATGTTTTAAGTGAAATGGAAAGTTGCTACAACCATTGTGACAAATAAATAAAAATTGTTTTGTTTGTTTGTAAAATTTTGTTAATGCCATCTACTGGAATTAAATTCTTCCCCACATAGAAATTAATACTTAAACTTCCACTTAATTTAACACATTTGATAAGTAATGGAGAATCATTACAATTAATGAATAAAAACGATATACAATTGCAACACATGTGAAGTGCAATGTTGCTACTTTTTAAGAAAGTACATATGGAATTTTCTACCAAAGATAACTTTTCTTTTAAAAAAGGTTTTAAATTCTGTAAACAATGTGACTGTTAAAAGATATCAAAAAATACGCTTAAAATTATCAAAGTGTACTTATCTTTTTCGTCGGGTTCGGGATATGAAATTACAAATCACCTACTTCAACTCCGCTTTCGTAAAATTGATGATGGTAGTTCAAGCACTAGCACAGCTCACCAAATTTAACACGGGTAAACATACCTTTATTTACAATTTTACGAACACCCACATTCATATAAACTACTAATCGAATTCTAAAATACAGAAAAAACAAGAGAGCCACACCTCGTGGCATCTTAGCGTGCTCATGACTTAACCAGAACCAAAACTTAACACAAACTTCACTATAACTGTAACAGTTTCTTTGAGCACTGACGATGGCGCAATAGAAATGTCTCCGACTACGGTCTCTTGCATCGTTGGCTTTCCACAGTGACTGTGTATATTGCAAGGAATGTGGACTTCGGTTAGACTGGGAATCAACATCAGAATAAATGGGCACGGATGCAATATAATAAACTTCAGAAAAACATACGCAAAGAAAGACTACAACACCTTCAAATGCATTCTTTTGAAAACATCTGTATTACAATCCTAAAGGTCGTCGAAAATGTTGATAGAATACAAGAAAATCTCTTTATTGCTACTCGTTTTACCATCTACCCGTATGGCCTAAACAGCTTTTTTTAACGGTGAAAACTTCAGCAGAAAGTTGGAAAATTGGTGCATCTACAATATCTGTAAAACTCTTTGTTCTACAAGATCTTACAATAGGGGAAAGCGTGGGAGAGGTAGATTAAAAAAGAATAGCTTTAGTCTACAGGATTTTCTCCTATGGATCGATGAAAAACTCCTCTGCTCTAATAGCATCTGGGAATATAGAACCTTCAGTTTTTCCCTTAGGAACAAAAAATTAAAGTACTTTTTTGAAAACGTGACTTTTCAACTAAAGAACAAACAGCTTGAAGTATTGCTTAAGGACCTTGGTAAATTTAAGCTATTTCTTAGCAATAATAAAAATATTCTGGTAACCAGCATGGATCAGCGGCCAAAAGAGTATTGTGTCATCAGCTTCCCAAATGATTTCTTTGATCAGGTTGGTTTCATCATATCCTATCCGAAAATAACCACTCCTTTCCTCTGAAGGACGTTTACAATAAACATATTACCTTTAAATATGAAAAAACACTCAAAAACTCCCATTGCAATTACAATCACTTTTGCAAAAACCTTAACAATAATTATGGCGTTTTCTTTTGTGGAAAAAAAAAGTATGGAAAGTTCATCGATAAAGAATTCGGGCATATCATTACAGGTGACCTTAAAATTTTTAAAAATGATGCTTTCCGTAATCTTTTGGAAAGAGAAGCCAACTACCGCCCCATTAAAAATTCAATACCGAATTTTTAATCAATAGATTTCGGGAAGAGATTCGAATTTTGATTCTAATTGTTGCCCTTAAATATGGCTGCCCTGTGAAAAATTTCAGCGAGTGGTTTCACGGGATCGTCTCTATAGTGGAAGGAAAAATCAAGTGCTTGAATAAAAGCTCCAGTATTAGTAACGACCTTTCCTCTTCCCTGAAGAATCAGATCAAAGAGGCCAAAAGGAAGTTTATCATCTCCACCATTGAAAAAGCCAGCAACAACTTCAGTGTTGTGTGTAAAAAATTCTACAAAGTAACAATTACTGCTGAATACCATGCCAACTCCACTTTTAAAAAACTGTTCGGCCATAATATGTTTTAAAAACCTGTTATTACCCAGCACAAGAGATTGAATCTATCTATTGTAAGTTTCAATTTTCCATATCTCTATCAATATAAAATTCCATAAAAAGCCCGTTGGCTTTAGATTTATTACCTGCGGATGAAAAAAATACAAAATACCCCAACTGGCACTGAAAGGAAACATCGTGGGGAAGAGATCCAGAGGCAGAAAAAGAAGAGGATACATGGATGACTTACAGGCTTGGACTAGGCTAAGCACGAAAGACATTATCCATGCCAGTAGAGACAGGAAGGTGTGGTCCATATTGGCCGCCAATCTCCGAATCGGAGAAGTCACTTGGTGGTGGTGATGATGACCTGCGGATCTTCGGCTTATAATACATCTACTGCCGATGTATTTCAAAGTATCCTCAAGTGCATTCTGCACATAAGCGCGGGGCCGGCGCAAGCAAATATGCTATCCTAGGTGAACGACATGTATGCCCCCTCCCACCCCGTAAACAAGTCAACATCCCAGTACATCTTGAAACAATGGTAAAGTGAAAAAATATGACAGATTCCGCCCTCTCACTATAGTTCTGCTTAAAACGAAGTACACGATGATTACAGTTTATCTTATAACACACAAATAAATGATCAAAAGCAACAAAAATAAATAATAGTCAGACTTTTCTGTTAAAGGAGAAAATTGTAATTCTAATTATCGTTTTAAACCCAAACATATTGATCCTCTAGGAACACTTCGAATTTGCACTTTCCAATCGGGATAATTGTAGCAGGTTTTCTCCTCAGGCTTATAAGCATTTAGGTTAGCTTTCCATAAAAGACGGTACGGTAATGTAAGGCGGTTATTCGACGCCGTCGCTTTTGCGGGGTCAGCTTATCTTGATTAAAATTAGTCTCCTTCCAGGCTAAGATCACCTCGCGTTTCAGCCATATCCCTCTTTTTCCTTTCAAGGGCTGTGTACAAATTTACTATTGGGCTCCATCAACAGTAAAATTTCTATTAACACAATATAAGAGTAATTCGCTCTCATACAAAATTTGCAAGTACATTTCTCTCCTTTTATAACATAACTTTGCAATTTAGAATAAAAATGGTGCATTTAATTTTCTTAATACTGAAGAAATATTTATGTTCTTAAAAATATATGAAAAAGATAACATTATTAAAAATTGTATTATACATGTATGAAATAGAAAGCACATAACTTTAAAAATAAAATATAGAAAATAAATGAAGATATGTATAAAAACACACAACACATGGAGTTAGGAGAATTGGTCAAAAAGTGACTTTTAACGCCAGTAACGATAGAAACGGAGGAAAAGTATATCTCTGCGATAGCAATATTAACAAAGTAGAGAATTTTATCATTAGTACTTTCTCAGAATCAAACTCTCGAAGAACAGTGGTATACTCCTTTTCTGTAAGTGAGAAAGCTCGACCAGTCATGTATTGTCAGATTCTTGTAGCGTCTGTGATCTTATAATTTAATTATTACTCATTTGTATATTGTTATTACGTTGTGAAATTTCGCAAGTGCTACGTAGAGGACGAGTACCAGAAAGTAATCTTTCGCTTGGCGAGAGGAAGGCGGTAATAGATCTGAAAGGCCGTGATGACATTGTGGTTTTGCCAGCTGATAAAGGACGATGTACTGTGGTTATGGATAGATCGACTTACGATGTAAAGGTACTGAACTTACTATCTGATGTTGATGCGTATTGTATAGTGAAGAGAGATCCGACTGGAGGTATAGAGAGGCGCACGAATGGTCTGTTGCTTAAACTATACAGGGAATTGAAAATTGATGGGTCCTTGTACTTGTGACTTCGTTGCAGTTTAGGGAGAATACCCCTCTTTTATGGTCTTCCTGAGATTCACAAAGATGATATACCTCTTCGTCCCATTCTGTTTTTGCAGCTCTCCGATTTACGCATTATCTAAACACCTAGCTGGATTTCTGCATCCTTTGGTTGGACTAACAGCGGCTTCTGTATCCACTACTGAGGATTTTATTTCTTCTGTTAGTGCCTTATAAATCGGTACGGAAGACGTTATGATATCATTTGACGTAGTTTCACCATTCACTTGTATACCAACTTCCCTTTCGATTTCAACAGCTCTAGAAAAACTGAAGAACGACGACTCTCTCGCTGCACGTACCAAATTGACAGCTGAAGATATTTGCATTCTTTTGGAATTCTGTTTGGACCTGACGTATTTTAGCTTCAATGGGACCTTCTACAAACAGGGACAGGGGACCGCAATGGGTTCCCCCGTTTCTATTGCTGTAGCTAACCTGTGTATGGAGTCTTTGGAGATGGACATTTCGGACTGCGACGAGTTTAGTGTTAAGGTCTGGAGAAGGTATGTCGATGATACTTTTGTCGTTCTTTCGAAGACAGAGGTGGGCAGCTTTCACCGTTTCCTTAATGACTTAAACCCCCATATTCAATTTACCTTAGAGGTAGAACATGAGGGATGTTTGCCATTTTTGGACGTGAGGGTCACCAGAGGAGACAATGGAAGCTTGTCAACCTCTGTATATCGAAAGCCAACTCATACGGACCGGTACTTGGATTTCCGCTCGTATCATCCAACTTACCACAAAGCTTCTGTTGTGAGGTCTCTGACACGTCGGGCCCTCAAACACAACAACAATGTTGAGTTGAAAGATGCTGAGGTATGGAAGGTAAGGAGAGCGCTTGTAGATAATGGCTACCCGAGCAAGTTTATCGCTCGAAGATCTAATAATGGACATAGAGAACTTGTTGAGGAGAGACAGACTAGAGGGACGGTTGTTTTGCCATATGTGGAGAGGACTTCTGAGGAGATTGCGCGTATTCTTAGGAAATCTGACATCAGGACTTACTATAAACCTGCATCGACTTTGCGTGACCTGTTGGTGAGAGTGAAAGATCGAGTTCCAATGGATGAATTGACTGGAACAATTTACCAGATACCCTGCAAAGACTGCGAAAAAGTATACACTGGCGAGACGGGAAGAACTGTTTGTACTCGTAAAAAAGAACATCATCGTGCTGTGGAGAAAGGTGAGATGACTAATCTTCTGGCAGAACATGCCTGGGAGAAAGGTCATGTTCCTGATTGGAAAAGTACAAAAGTTCTTCATAAAAATGTAACTTCTCGCTATTGTAGACTTTTTCTGGAGTCTTGGGAGACTTTTCGAATGCGAAGTAAGGCGATGAACATCGCAAAATCGATGCCTGAACCTTACCGCATTTTTGCTAGGAGATGGGGGAAAACCAGTTTCAGACAGGGGGAATTACCGAGTGCGGGACAGTTCTTAGAAAATCCAGATTCAGACAGGGGGGAAAACCCGAGTGCGGGATAGCTTTGGGGAAAACCAAAGTTGGGGTATAAATACCGAACACCTACACTTCCTTGACACTTTCGCTTGATGAAGGGAACAGTAGTTCTCGAAACGTTGCGAATATTTTTGCAGACGGTAAATATCTTTTACCTTCTTCATTTGTATTTCGTATATTCCGACCAGTGTCAAATTTTACTAGTTATGGTAAGCCCTGGTCAATCTTTGTACGTTGTTGTTCTATATTATCATTGAAATGTTATAAGGTTTTCAGTTTTAAGGTTTCGCTGTTTGGGGAAATCTTGAAAAAGGTCATCTAAAAATTTTGGAGATACTGCAAAATTTTGTTAAAGGTAATAAGCAAAGATTACCAATATTGTATAGGGATTGTTAGGGGGGAAA
This sequence comes from Dysdera silvatica, assembly GCA_006491805.2. Lineage (NCBI taxonomy): Eukaryota > Metazoa > Arthropoda > Arachnida > Araneae > Dysderidae > Dysdera > Dysdera silvatica. The sequence goes on along the minus strand of QLNU02015003.1, from coordinate 44,525,337 downwards.
AAAGTAGGAACCTGTGGATATTATTAACGAATGTTGTATACCCAGAACGAAATGTACGAAAGAATAATTAGACAGAAATATATGGAGGTAATAGAAATCATAGAATTAGAAAACAAATATTAAGGGAGGAAATGATGCCTACCCAAATTTTAAACCTCAAAAGGAGGGGACAATGTCGATTACAGAGGACCAAATCTGGAACGAACTTACCAGAAGTAATACAGAAAACAATCGGCTTTAAAACATTCTAGAAAATGATAAAAGAGCAAATATCAGAAAAGATAATAAAGAGTTTAGTGTCCGTGGTCACATGAAGGGTCCCGAATTGGTTATATAAAATAGTATTTACTTGGTGTCCATTACATGATATACATTCATTACATCTAATCGCACGCTAATGTAGAATATAATAAAAGCTCTCTTAAGACCCCATTTACCGAAATGAATTTTTCCCCATAGACTCAATACTAAATTTACATATATTTGTATACTATCAGAAACTATTCTTCCTCTAGAAGTGAGAAGATTTTGGAGAATTTCACTTCTTGTCTTCTGACCTCGAATATGATAAATTTAACTGTGACCTTCTTTCACAAAATTTTTGCATTATAAAAAAACACCTTAATTTAAATGTAAGTTTTAAAATCCTCCTTTCTTGGCCTTTCAGGCTTTTAACCCGTTTCCAATGAAAAGCTACCATCGAAATTCTCACACAAAAATTCTCCCTCTTCAGTGAGGATTGTTGTTCAACTAACCCAGCGATACCAACTTCAAATAGTACAGGTATATGCACCAACATCAAGCCATACCGACGAAGAGGTTGAAGAATTTTATGAAGAAATCAAAGAGTTACACACCAAAGGGAAACAACATATCAAGCTCATCATGGGGGATTTCAATGCAAGAATTGGACAACAGGAACAAGGAGAGACATCGGTTGGTAAATACGGATATGGGGAAAGGAATGAACGTGGCGATCAACTCATCGAATTTGCAGAAGCTGAAAACCTTAGCATCATGAATTCATTTTTTAAGAAGAAACTACAAAGAAAATGGACATGGAAACACCCAAATGGAGGAACCAGCGAAATTGACTATATCCTGGCAAACAAGAAATCAATTATTGAAGATTGCAGCGTACTGAACAGATTTAATACTGGAAGTGATCATCGAATGGTGAGATGTAAAGTGCACTTAAATACTAAATTAGAACGACAGAAGCTCATTAGGAAACAAGTATGTAAGAGGGTGGATTTAAAGAAACTGCAAGAAAAAAACCAAAGCCTAGAATCTGGAATTGAAAATTTGCTTTTCTGCACTGGAAGGAAGTGTTGGTTGGTTGGTGGTACGTTTATGGCTCAAGGACAACAAGGATCATTTTACGCCAGACAAGGTAAGACTGTACATACAGTTTTAAGAAAATGTGGAGGGACTTATTGAAGAAATTGATATCTCAGAAGCAAATGAAAACATTGTTAAGACAATAGTTGAAACTGCTGGGGAAATTGGTGGTGTAACCTGTAAAAAGCACAATAGCAAATTATCTGAGAAGACGAAACAGCTCATGAAAAGGCGAAGAAATATGAAGGTGGACAATCGAAATACCAGTTCCAGGATTGAGTACATAGAACTTTGTAAAACTCTGCGCAAAAACATGAAAGAAGATATAAGAAAATTCAATTGTGAGTTAGTAAGGAAGGCCATTGAAAGCAACAAGAGCCTTAGGGTTGTTAAAGGGAGTTTGTCTATTGGGAAGAAACACATCATTGCATTAAAAGGAGAGGATGGCACTGTAACAAGAAATAGGGAAGAAATACTTAGAAGAGTTGAAGAATTCTACAGAAAGCTATATGACTAAAACAGTGGATTAAACGAAAACATTTAAATAGTCAAAGGAACAGCTCCTAAAATGTTGAAAGAAGAAGTAAGTAGTAGCATTTAGAATCAAAAATGTAAAGAAAGGAAGAGCCCCTGGTGATAATAGCATTACATTGGATATCATAAAGAAAAGCTGGAGAAGCTGTAGGAGACATACTTGCAAAGTACTTTACCAAATATCTTAACAGCGGTAACATACCAACCAAATGGAATTCTGCATCAGTGGTTATTTTGTATAAAAATGATGATAAAGGGATTTGAAAAATTACAGAACAATTGGCTTGTTGCCTGCTATTTATAAAAATTTCCCAAAAGTGCAAAAACATCACATACAGAAAGAAGTATATCCAGTTCAACAAATAGAAAAAGATGTATTTAGAAGTGGATATGTAGTAAGATTGACATTTCACTTCATGAATTCAATAGTATGACATTTAATAACGTCATTACCATGTGTATGGTAGATTTGTTTCAGAATGTTTTTGTTTTAAAATTTATTTATCGTACGATGAAGTTATTAAAAATATAGTTCTTCAATCGTAACTGTGAAAGAATTAAATATATGAAGAGTTCAGTTTCAAAGACGGACAACTTCATTTTATTTTTTCGAAATTAAGTTATTGATGCATTCTTGTAGGATTTTCCACGCTGAATTCAAATTCGAGGCCCTTTAGTTTCAAAAACGGCTAGAACATGAAGAAAATCACATTCAAATATGGACCCAGGCTATTGGTGCAGTTAACAATAAGTTCAGTTTTTCAGCTCTTCTGATAAAATTTCAAAATGGAGTTGTTCATCTTTGTTACAAAACTCTTCAATTATATATTACACTTCTCGTAGTAAGAAATTATTCCATGGTTGTCCTGGCAACACTCGTAATACTTATACGCTGCAGTTGTATTTAGGTCATATGGCGCACTGTGCCAACCCAAAATTTGGCGCTTCCCCCGCTAAGTATTAATTATTTTCAAAATGATTCCTTTTGTGGCACAATTTTTTTTATTTCTAAGTAATCTCCTCAATGAGCTACTGAACCATATTGTAAAAAACACTGAATACTATTACGAGATGGCAAGCCACGATAACAACTAACATGTCCTTACAACAAATATCATGTAACTAAACTGCAAATACTTTTCCTGATGAGTCAAAAATTAAAGCCTTATATGAGTTTCAGTAAACTGGGCTGTCTTACGTACAGTCAAGTAAATTCATCTTTTTTGAAGTAGTTTTTACTTATTAGTCTGAATTTATTCTTATCGGTTTCAGAAAACGTATGGAAATGTATAATTATATATTGCATTCAGAAAACTTACCTATTTACGTAAGTTTATTTACACATGTGAAGTACGCATTAAATTTATTTAATTATATTACATTTTATTTATTTTATGTTTTCATTTAATACATACAGTAACACAAGTTGGAAATATTACATCATACGTGTAGGTCCGGAGTAAATGCTGCGGCATAACCCGCTCAAGACCCTGACATGTTTTGTTTGTTGAAACTTACTTAAGAATAAGCGATTAGATTATCAAATTGGACTTAGCCTTGTCTGCATTCCGGGGTGATTAGGCCATTTTGGCCCCATGCCGCATTGGCGTACGCAGAAAGTTCATAAGAAGGATTACAGAGCTACAACTTCGTGTATTTCTATGTTAAATGTACAAAATTTCATTGCAATGAGGGATTACAACCCCATAAATATCCCCTGCGTACGCCAGCGTTCCATGGCTTGGCGCTCAGTGCGACGGCACCGGTCGCACCGCCCTTAATCCGTCACTGTAATTCATTTTTAAAAAGTTGTTTAAATTTTCAAACCACAAATTGTATTCTTTAATTTTATATTTTGCATACTAATGTAAAAAAAAACTTTGCCAATTATGTATGTAAGTTTTATTATTTTTCGTCTATTTACATATTTTATCCAGCTTTACCATAGACCTAAAATTAAGAGGTCACCTGTTTATGGAACCTAGGGTGGTTACTTATTGAGGTTTTACTCTGCATCTGATGAAATAATATCTTATTAATTATTAAGTTATTATTGGTTAAATCACAATATTGTGATTTATAATTCTCATAATATCCAGTAACTCTGATTTTTAATTGTCATTTTAGCTATAATTGTTAATTATAGTTAAGAACGGGATTATTTTGAACAATAATGTACAAAGTAGAGTATAATGTATATGAAGCAGTGAACTCTGTCTGTAACAATATTCTAGGAACCGGGAAAAGGTATCAATATAGACAATTTATCGTTATAGACAACGTTGAATCAAATACGGAGGGTGTTTACACATTTTTAGAACGATTTTGGAGCCATTTTTTTAATGTTTAAAATGTAAAGATTATTTTTTTAAATATTCCATCTGATAACCTTGTTTTTGAACTATAAGTCTGCATCATGTTTTCCATGATAGAAGGGCTTTTCGCAAAAAATTTCCAGAGGTACTGCTTGTCATTGTTGTTCCACAACTTTCCAAAGTCCATCAATGGTAGTGGGTTTGCGCTTAGAGAGAGCTCTTTTCAGCGGACCAAAGGCACAATAGTTCATAGGAGAAACAACAGGGGACTTCTCAGGAATATGATGAAACGGAATACATGCAATAGCTGTATTAATTTTCATTTTTTCAAGGAATGCAGTGGTAGTTTTTGAGGTATGACTGCTGGCTTTACCTCATTGCAGTTTTATACTCTGAAAATTGTTGGAATAAAGAAATAGAATTTCTTCTGTAAATATTGGATGCAAAACATTCTCCTGATAATATGATGAGTTGATTTTAACGTTGTTTTCCACTTTTTTATTTTTAATTTCCCATTGTAAGAGAAACCTGCGACAATCATAAAGCCTTTACTGAAGCTTTCTTTGCATTCTCGGAACCAAGTTTGGACATTTTTTTCTCCACGCTTACGATAGTAAATGGACCTTTTTTTTTGTTACACTCATTTATGTAAACCCATGCTTCATCAAGGGTAACAACGTATTTCCATTTAGGCCCTACGGTGGCGCAGTGTGGTAACGCGCTCTCCTATTGCGCGGCCAATCCGGGTTCGACTCAGCAATTGCAAAAGAGCAGCTTGCCAGAAGATCTCATAAAAAGATCGCACTGCTCACTGTAGTCCGGGGTTTGGTTCCCCAGGCCTTAAGAGGTTCGGATTCCTCGGAAAACTGTAGGTCCCGGCGCAGCATGACCACTGTGATCTTGAGCCGTAAAACAAACAAACGGTTCCATTTATCTTCTGATAAGTAATTTTCATACAGGATTCTGCAACTTGTCTTGCGTTGAACCACATGTCTCGACAAAAGACGGTGAAGATTATGTTTTTTAGCTTTTTTAAGTTATAAATCTTGGTTTATTATTTTATTTACTGTTGCTACAGAAGTTCTTAAAGAGTTTGCAATTGATTTCTGCATCGGGGGATTTTCTCTTGTTACCAGTGATCTCACTTTAGAAATATTTGCAACAGTATGTATCTTGTTCGGGTATACATTTGGAGTCCTCTTTTTATGTAGAAGTTTCGATTGACGGTCTTTCCTTTTTCAATTAATAATGTTGCTTATTTTGCACTTAGAAATCTTTATACCATGCGTTTCACAACGTTTTTAATAATGGAATAAGAATATTTCTCTTCGGAAAGCGCGAAAACGTATCCTTCGATCCACAGCTTGTTTACAGGCGCCATTTTGAATGAAAAATGAATTTGAAAGTAGCAGACGATAATCTTAATTTGAAATAATAACATGTTGCCAGATCCATTTTCCCACAAAATATTTTCATTTTTTAATCCTCTATTGAAATCGTTCTAAAAATGTGTAAACACCCTCTGTACAATCTATTATCAAAATCAGTTATAATTTGGATGCCGCATTATTTTTACTAATATATTCAGCAAATTATTAAATAATATT
>QLNU02015003.1:44488504-44515235 GCA_006491805.2 Dysdera silvatica | reverse complement strand
ACAAGGAGAGACATCGGTTGGTAAATACGGATACGGGGAAAGGAATGAACGTGGCGATCAACTCATAGAATTTGCCGAAGCTGAAAATCTTAGCATTATGAATTCATTTTTTAAGAAGAAACCGCAAAGAAAATGACTCTGAAAACAACACAATGGGAGAACCAGTGAAATTGATTACACCTTCGAGAACAAGAAATTGGTTATTGAAGATTTCAGCGTACAATTCAATACTGGAAGTGATCATCGAATGGTGAGACGTAAAGTATATTTAAATTCTAAATTAGAAAGACAGAAGTTCATCACAAAACAAGTAGGTAAGGGGGGCGTGAATTCAAAGAAACTTAAAGAAAAAGACCGAAGCGTTGAATCTGGAATTGAAAATTGCTTTTCTGCACTAGAAAGAATTGTTGGTTGGTTGGTTGTACGTTTATGGCGCAAGGACAACAAGGATCATTCTGCGCCAGACAAGGCGAGACCGTACATACGGTTTTAAGAAAACATGGAGGGACTTATTGAAGAAGTTGACATCTCAGAAGCAAATGGAGACATTGCTAAGACAATAAATGAAACTGCTGGGGAAATTGGTGGTGTAATACGTAAAAAGCAGAATAGCAAATTATTTGAGAAGACGAAACAGCTCATGAAAGGACGAAGAGATCTGAAGGTAGGCAATCAGAATGCCACTTCCAGGATTAAGTATGTAGAAGGTTGTAAAATTCTGCGCAAAAACGTGAAAGAAGATGTAAAAAATTCATCTGCGAGTAAGAAAAGCCATTGAAAACAAGAGCTTTAGGGATGTTAAAGTATTTTTTTTTTTAATAAATACATCATTGTATTAAAGGGGGATGGTGGCACCGTAACAAAAAGTAGGGAAGAAATACTAAGAAGAGTTGAAGAATTCTACAAAATATTGTATAAAGGAATAGTGGATTGAACGAAAACCTCGAAATGGTCAGCACCTAAAATGTTGAAAGAGGAAGTAAGAAGCAGGGTGCGAATCAAACTTTTTTACGAGGGGGGGGATAAAATAATTCTAACTACAGTGAAAATCGGTTATAACGACCTTCAAGGGACCGTGAAAATTCGGTCGTTATAAACGATATCTTTTTAAAATCATAGTAGCTTATTGTATAATATTCTTTAGAGTTTTATAAATTATTTTGATAGTAAAAAGTATTAAACTTTTTGGTTTCAAAATTAAATAAAAATGGATTTAATTCTAATGAATTTAATTTCCGTTTATGTTAAATTATATTTATAGCCACACTAACTACATAACACTTTTTTTTTTTAAATTGAAAAAATTCTATAAAACACTAAAGTATATAATGTAGAAAACAAATCTAATGAATAATATTTATTATATTATACTAATGACTTCCGAACAGTGCCGGTTTGAGAGTTTTATGGGCTCTACGCTGAAAAAATAAAATAGGCCCCTAAAGAATATGACCTTCGTGATCTTCAATTAATAAATCACGTGTTTTTTAAGGTTTATTATCTTCAATATTCAGGTTTAGCAGTAAGGGAGTTTCAAATATTACGTAAGCGATACTTTGGCCGTTTCAACCCCCTGATCTCAAACCTGAACCCAATTGATCTCTATTATTAAATAAAAAATCTTAAGCTAACTCGTCCTATTGTTTTTTAATTCTAAGTGACCGTTTATTTTCAAATTTAGGATCTATTCTGAACTTGTTATGAAATACGAATTACGATGTTGTGTTTTCCACCACTAACACTGAACTATTGGTGTTTTAAAGACAGTAGACGCTATAAAGAGGCAGTGTACGCGCTGTACCATGTGGTCGTGATTCATTGGTGATCGACATTCGGTCTGAAAATTTAAAAGAGACAAAATGAAAACAATGGCGCCCCAAACTGGCAAACCTAAAAGTACTTCCGAACATCAAATTGAGAAGTTTTATTTGTATCATCGTATAATGGTAATTCAAATCATAGAAGGAGTGGGGGCAAAGCATACCTTTTTCCCATGTACAAAACTATTAAGAGGTTCTTTCAAGCTTTTTGTCCCCCACCCTTTGCTACGTCAATAGACCTTGATGAAAAAGGGCCCCTAGGCTTTGGCTTTGCCTACTTTTGCTATATGGTATAGCTAAGCCCCTGAATCCACATGTATAATCCACATATTTAAGATAAAGTAAGCATATCACAATTTGTAATAATTATTGTTATTTCTATTCCATTTACTTAGTACACCCCCCCCCCCCTACTCACTCACCCGAAAAATATTTTAGGCTCATTCTTTTGATTATAAAAGGCCTCATAAAAACCCACTATTTAATTCCTCATGATATTTACTGCCTAAACTCTAGCTGTTCAAGTCTTGCTGTTACGACAGAAAAACGTTATACCATTATAATACCGATATTCAATTTTTACAATGATTTTAAATGATAATTTGAAAAGAAACGTCAGCTTACTTTATTTTGTTCAACAGAAGTCAAAGTGCGCTGTTTTACATTGGATGGTACTTCCGTCACCGGACTCGCTTTCTCTCACCACTCTTTGTTTTGGCCTCCCTCTTCCAATGTCCGACTTTCAAAATTGAATGCTAAAATCCACCGTCTGTGTCACACACTGTATGTATATAAACAGTATTAAAATTAAATTGGAAAAATGACAGGTGAATCAGTTGCAAATGAAATACTTCGAACATTCCGAAACCGAAATAGAAATCATGAAAAAACCCATTTTATTTATCATTTGTACGTTCTTTTTCTAATTTACATTTTTTTTTTCAACATCATATTTTCTTTTGTTTCTTCTTTACAGCTTATAGTTCAAAACACACACACATTATATATATGTGTGTGTGTGTGTGTGTTTATACACGCACATAGGCGACTATTTCAAAACTTTCCAATGGTTTACATGACAAAAAATATACTAGTAACCAGAGTGTTGTAAAAAAACCCCAGGGAAACTACAAGCCCACCCTTTTTTCTATGAGCACCTCCCACATTATAATGAGTTTTTAGGTTGCAACGATCTGGGCTTCCAATTTCCGTAATCGCCAAGTAGGGTTGTACCACCTCGAGTTGGTGACAATTTGGCTTGTTTTGGTGGAAGGGGATTTGCGGAAGCGTGCCAATTCCACCCCCCCTCGAGTTAAGCCTGTGGCCATTCTGCACGCTTCCAGTGACAGTGGCAAGATCTGAGAGACCTTTCATTGCTTTAAAAGGCATCAAAAATTACAACAGATGAAGCATAGGATAAGAAAGGCTGTGGAATAACCGTTCTTAGCATAGAGGCAGACTTTGCTTGTACTTGGAACTTTGATGATACAATTGACGGCTTTGCATCTAGAAAAAGCCAGAAGAGTTATTTTACAGAAATAATTTTTATAAGTAACAAAATTTTTCATTTTTGATAATTATATAGTGTGTTTTTGCAAATTAATAACTAATTTGATAAAGCAGGTAATTGCTTGAATTTTCAAATACCGAGAAAGCAACATTTAATAAAACAGTTTTAGCTGCGATTCTGTCAAGTGATTTTATATATAAGAATGAATTTCAGAATTATATATAACAATTTTGACGTAATTCTCGAAAAACATTTACAATTTTACGGAAATTTGCTTAACACCCACCCCCACAAACACACATTCGATAGCTTTTGTGAAAACCGAATTACGAGAACTAAAGGAATTTATTTGCGATAAATTGTTCAAACGTAAATGGATTTTTGGTGCACATGGTATATTAATTATCCACTATTTCAGAATTTTTTTTGTGGAGAGGACTGAGAAAAAAAAATTTTTACAGGGGGGGAGAGGGAGCCCGAAAATCATGTCGTCAGGCCTGTTTTTTTTTAATTCCTGGTCTTCCCAAAGTTTCAGCATATGCTCAGCGCTTACCACCCTCCATCCCGATTTTTTTTTAAACAGAAGTCCGTAGTTTCGAGTTCGTTTCCCTACGTGAAAAAAAAACAAACAGAATTTTTCGAAAATTATCTATAGGTCTTATGAGTTCTCGTGCTCTTAACCCTCTGACTGCTTATCCCGCGATTTCCACGGGCAACATGAAAGTAACAAAATTTTTCATCCCGCGATTTTCGCGGGTACATAATTTTTCCATCTATTTAAAAGCGCATCCCGCTTCTCCACCGTTTAACTGTCGGTAATGCATTTTCTACAATATTTAGACTTCTAGTCGTAGTTTGGTCAACAAATGGCGTTATTGTCGCCTAAATTTTCGTATTTGCATAGAGTTCACTAACTGATTTTGCAAGCGCTCCCTTTGTTATCGGTTTTTGTATCCAGAATATGGCTTGTAGGAAACGTTCAGCGAGTGATTTTTATTAGTATACATGCTTTATATTTGTATTCTATAAAGTAAACCGTAATTTAATCAAGATTTATTTTCAGAATTTTTGAATTTAAACGATTACTCTTAAAATTGATTTTTATGAAAGCCTGTTCTTATGCACGAAATTTATATTAAAAAAATCTTGTTTACAAAAATGTGCTACATATTTTAACTCTCAAATGCATATAGATTTGAAATATGTAATAAAAAAATATGCAATTTTTGAAGCGACTTTGATAAAAAAAAAATTGAGCAATCAGAGGGTTAAACACAAACAATTCGCGCATTTTATTGGACTATGAACACCACCAAAAATGTAATTATTTCAATTATCATATAATTATTATTACTTATTAAGTTATTATTTTGAAAACAGGTTTCTTCTTCTACACATACTATTGTAGTCTCTTATTTGCATAATTTTTCAAGTGTCATTTCAGCCTCTGTTATCGATTAGAGGTACTTTAATGAATGTCAACCGGTTTGTGATCCCCAACTTAAGAGAGAAGGATAAATTCTAAGAGAATTTTACGATCAAAGCAAGACCCAACACTGTTAATCATGTATTACACTAATTACAATGAAAGTCGTCAAAAAACATTTATTCCAAATTAAAAATATGCACACAAAAATTAACACACCGACTTTTTGAAAAAGTAAAAGCCACTTAAACATACGAAACGCAATACAATATATATACTCTCAGAGATTCTCAACATAAAACAGACCAGTCAGAGTCGGCACTGATAAAAAACATCGTTATCTTTGCTATAAAATACTGAACATTAAAAAAAATTCACTTTAAAAATCTGAACTCTTAATAAAAGTTTAAAAAAGTAAGAATAACATTAAAAACTTGCTAACATATTACTATATCACCAGACTTTTAAAATACATGGTTCAGATAAATCGCTTATGTAATAAGCTTACAATATTATGAAAGTTATGAAAAGTATGGAACCATAAGACAAAAAAGCAAGGCTGGAAATAAAATTTGCAAAATTAACACATGCATAATGAAATTTCCTGTTTTAACTATTGCCTTTAACCCGTGGTCATCTAAAAACTGTAAAATACTTTTATGGAATGGCTCGGCATCTAGAAAATCTATTGTTTGAATCCTCATTCACAGCCTTTTCTGGTTTTCAATCGACTATTACTATTTAGTTTAAAAGATTCGCTGTATTTCACAACACAATTCATTTTCTTAATATGTTTTGATTACTATATGTTAATGTTCCATATTTCAGTTACTTTTTTTTTATTGTTGTTTAGTATGGGTACTAAAGGTCAATTACTGCACTAAATTTCAGTTACTGTATATTAAAACCTTCAGTTACTATATGTAAGTTGGTGCAATCTACGTTAACATATTGAAGTGAATTTTAATATATTTCATTTTAGTTACTTACAACACCATACTTCAGTACTGTTTTTTAGTTTTGCTGTATGGTATCGGATTATTATTCAAAGTACTCACATATTACATTAATGTACTGAATTTTAAATAAGCTGAGCATATAAACAAAATACAAACAGTAAGATATACAAGCCGACTCTGAAATTGATAAAACATGATTATCAGTGGTAAAGTGGAAGGGAAGTGTGAGGACACAATTAAAAGTCCTATGCCACTGTTTTCTTTCAGATACGCCTCCCCTTTGGGCACTTGCCACCTCCACTGCACCACTGGCGGTGGAGGAGGCAAGTGCCCAAAGGGACGGCATAGACACTTGCTACCTTCACTACACCACTGGCGAAATATGTAACTATACAACCAACTCTGGTTCTATACAGGACTTAATACAACTAAATTTTGGTCTTGCTTTTACATTTCTTCAACTGAGACTGGTGTGGGCAGTACTCCAACAATATCAATGAAGCGAATGAAACCAGCTCCAATAAGTTTCTTTAAAATTGCATAATCATATGTTTACATATAAAAACTGGGAAAAGCACAACAGTAAACAAGCTATCCGCAGACAACGTACCGTTTTTGTTTTTTTCATAGTGCATGTTTTATAAATCCTAATTTTAAATTAAAAGAGATTTTCAGTGTAAGGTCCTTTTACAGTAAAGTGTTACCAGCCATCATGGGCATAATCTGGCAGGGGCACTTGCCCCTAAATTTTTTAGAAAAGAGACAGAATTGTACTCCCCCCCCCCTCCCCATATAATTTTGGATTTTTTTGTTTTTTTGCCCCCCAATTTACGCTATATTTAACCCCCAAGTTATGCCTATGGTGGCCACTACCATCAAATTCAGTTCAAGCAAGCTAAATCTAGGTTGATTGTATTTTTAAGGCCCAAGGATAACAAAGGTCATAATGAGACAAGCTAAATCTAACTGTACAAATATGAAAATTCTGTTTTATTCAAGTTTCCCTACTTTCCATTTTTTTAGCCATTCTATACGTTAAAAAAAACGATATTTTTATCTAAAGTGGTTTTGATTAAAAGGGAACCATAGAAAAAATACTCTTGAAACTGATCTGTTCATCATCATGCAGGTGTGTACATCACCTTGAATAAGGGGAGAGGGTGAAGTACTATTGGAGAACTTTCGGATTGGGGATGAACACACCAGTGGCGTACTGTTTATGTCATAAGGACAGTGATGACTGTATTGCATCAAACCAAATTTTCTAAACGAGTTCTTGATTTGTACCTTTATGTCTTAAGACAGCATGACAGGCTGGCGTGACATCGAAACTAAGAATGAATATGCACAATGTACTGTCTGTTCACGAAAAGAAGTCCAATGGTACAGTTAGAAATATCAGGAGGTTACATCACAAACTAGCTAGTTGCTGACAACAATGTAGGACTCCATCCAAAGTTATATACTCGTTTCTGGCAACCACCAAAAAATAAATTTTGAGACGAGTCATACTCTACTGTAAACAACTGGCACGCTTGTGACGTCACCTCCCGTTATTTCTAACTGTAGCATCAGACCTCTTTTCGTGAACAGACAGTACCTTACTGAGAATCAAATATAGACCGCAGTGATGTTCCAGACAGTGTCATTAAAAAACTCTATGATGGCATAGTGAAAACACACATTTGATCCCAATGATGACATAGAGCATATTAGAAAAAATTTAAAAACTCTGTGTGTTACGGTGTAAAGACAGATACTATTGTGCCACAAAAGGATCTCCTGTTTTCCAACTAATCTGAGAAAGGAGGATCTATCGTCCAAGATATCAAACCCCGAAATGGAAATTGGCGGGGAAAAAATGTTTAGTACAAGCAGAATTCAAATTAGGGCTGTAGCAAGATACAGAAGGAGGCTCAGAAGGTGACGGAGCTTAGAATTTGTAAATGTTTTGAAGTATTTGGTCAATGTATTTAATAATACTGTCTAAGCAGATTTATATAGCATTAATGAATAATTTTTTAACGAATTCTGCATTGAAAACTTATAGGGGTGTACTAAAAATCTATAATCTCCATTGTCCTTACCAGGGCCCGATTAAACTGGGGCCCATGCCCTAGTATTTATTCAGGGCCCCTCCTCATGCACTTGAAATATAATTATTCAATAAATAAATGTGAACTATTGTTATATGTATTATCTGCATAATCAATAGTTTATGCCGTTTTAAATGATGCTCAAGTTATAATTAAGAAAAATGTAATATTAAATTATTAAGATATAATCAAAAGAACTAGGCTTCAAACCGACATTTTAAACTTGCTAAAAAATATAGCATGCAAAATTTGGGGTCCAGGGGGGCCCATGCATTAATCGGGCCCTGTTCCTTACAATGGAACAGATGAAGACTCAGAAGTAAAAAACCACGATGCACACAAGATTTAACATGAAAATCTGTTTCGAACAATCTTTTAACACCAAAGAACAATTTTCATTGTTGCGTACAATTTTATACCAAAAAAAAAAATTCTAGGATAATTTATTTTGAAAAAAAAAAACCGTTTTCCTGGGGAAGGGGGTGGGGCTAAGCTCCAAATAGCCCTGCCTGGCTGCAGCCCCAAATCAAACTCTGATTTTTTTTTTCCACATGGTAGAAAAACACATTACCCCTATGTCCTTATGAATATGGATGGTTAAATTTTTGTGGAACAAGGACGGCAAAGGTCATTCTGCACCAAACAACGTGAAGTTGATCATGAGGCTTGTATAAGTGACACTGACTGAACTCTTTAAAATAAGGATAATTCAGAAATATGAAAATCTACCTTTTTTCTTGTCAACATCACCGCATTCAGTAGGAGAATCTCGTAACAAGCTTCGGCTTTATATTCTCTTCCATTTCTAACCTCAAAACTTAAAATAATTTAATATAGATCTTCTCTTACATTTCTATAATTTTTATACTGCTCAAGCTATGTATCACGAAATATTGTATATCGGGTTGAATGAAAATTTATTATTACCACAATATTATTACAAATTAGACTTAAGGAACTTTTCTAAAGTCAATTCAATGACTTTAAAAACCATGGTTAGTAAGTGGATCCCCGCGTTTTAGAGTACTGTAATTTATTGCAATAACTTTTTTTTTTCAAATGCAATTCGTTCTTTCCTAACTAATGAATATTTTACAAATTAGAGAATATAATTCAATGCTGCACATGCATGTTTACTATTGTTCACAGTTAAAACTGCTTACACATATTCTTAGGGGAAAAGGTAATTCTCTGTAATTGCTTTTCACATTCAACAATAAACAACATATTGATCTCTGATTGTTGATCTTTGATCGCAGCGTACACATCCAATACACAATACGGAAAAGCCGTACTTGACAATTGTCCACACACTAACACACAAAACAGTTCTCAAAGAGCAAAAGCAAATGAGCAGCAAATAATGCTAATATAAATAAAGGGGATAAAAAAATGACTAAAACCTGAAACAGTAAGTAGAAAGTAAAAAAAAAAAAAAATTTGTAAAGTGAAGACATGTAAAAACCCTAAAACATAAAAAAAGTAAAAACATAAATTGATGAAATAAAATTAAAGGCATTAGCAGTGATAAATACAAAAAATATTATAATAATAAATGAGGAGGTGGTAAATTAAAAATACATCTGAGCATAATTATCTTAGACACATGGGTGCCGTTAGCAGGGGGGCAAGGGGACCCATTCCCCCAATATTTTTATGCTGTCGGTGCCCATGCCTAAACACGTCCAATTATTGCTGAAGTAGAACAAGTTCAATATTAAAAAAAATTCGCGAATAAGTCCACAATCAAGTGCTAACCAATTAATTCTAATCCTTCACACAGACTAACTTCCACACACGACGAAGTACAACAACTTACAATGAAAAGCCATCATCACTTCTTTAACTGGCATTCTCCAAAACCAGATATCAATAAGGACAATACAAAAAATGTAAGACATGAAGCAAATGATCAAAACCATGGTAAAACTTAAGGTATCAATTTAACCAAAACTATCTAGCAATTAAACCCAGTTTGTTGCTTATTCAATCATCAGTAAAGACTAAAAACGTAATACCAGATGTTGCACAGTTTAAAAAGGACCCTCTTTAAGAATTTAAAACATACCACATGGGCATGAAAGAGGGTATTGGGGTCTAATCCTAGTAAGTATAAATATTTTATATATATATATATATATATAGACAATTTTGTATTGATATATATATATATATATATGAGTTAATAACATGAAACCTCTCCTTATAAATTTTCTGCACATGCATATTGATATATCATATGCATTTTTTTGCTAATGCTGGGAGTACGTACTGTATTTAAGTTGGCTTGGTTTGGCCAGAAGAGGATAGTTCGTGGTTGTTAATCAGGGCTTCCAAACATTAATGATTGGATGATATGATTGACGCCCTTGAGCTGCCCTTTTCCAGCTTAACCACTCCAGTTACACTGGACCCTCTAAAATGCAATATGCAGGTCATGATATTTTACTCAGATATTTTAAAGGAACAGCAGACCTACCAAATGTCTGCGTATCTCATAATTTTATTTTTTAATGTTTAGTAATGTCCAATTATAAAATTTATTTTCAGATATGACGAAACGTTTGAATTACAGAGGGATGATAATTCATTAAAAAGAAAATCAGCGAAAGGTGGGCTATGAACTGTGATGGAGAAGTGCCGACTCAGTATAATAAGCAAAACAAAACAGATTTTCTAACACAATACATGAACTTGCGATTAATCTCTATCGCAATTAAATTTTAATGCATATAGAATCAACAATGCAAACTGTGTCAACAATGTCAAAAAAATCAATTTGTTTTATACTTTTTTTTTATGTATACATTGTTTTGCGTTTTATTCTTCTCTGTTACTCAATACCTTCATACTGTAGATTTCGTGAATGGAGGAAATATGAACAGACCATATATATCTGATGCAAAGAAAAGAAATAATCCTATTTTACCATGGAACTCTCTTCCAGCTTTCGAAAGCTTGAGTGCAAAAGGTGGAAATGTACACACAATATTTACGGAGTGTTATACATATGACATAAGAAGTATGTTTCATATGACACGCATTCATTCAATACAAAATGTGACAACATTCACTAAATAAAAAACTTCAGCATCTGTTAACTATTAACATTTCCATCAGTAACTATTACCAGTGACTAGAGCCATTTACTATATATATAAATAACGATTCTACAATTTAATAAAATTAAATAAAATATACCTATTTCCATATCAATTTCCATTATCAAAAGATAAAAAGAAACATTTCCATATAAATTTACAAGTACAGGGCAATATAGTCACATAAGTTATAAAGGCCTCGTCACAGGCCATAAGTTTACATATCAACACCATATCAGCAACAAGACTTTACAACAAAGTACATAACACAAACTATGGAAAACTACCTACACAAAATAAGCACAAACACGGATAAGTTTAAGAAGAAAATACAATAGCAAAATACATATGCATATCAACATATGAAAAAAGCTTCATACTTATTTTCCAGTTAAATCTTTCATACAAAAACTATTCTGTAATAAACAAGCTTTAATTTCTTTGACCAAAATCATAAACAAGATTTTGAGAAAATGTGTTCGTGTGTGTATAATTTCTGAGATTCCGTCTCCACAGACAAGAGACAATAAAATAGCAATACGGTAGAGTTTCTATTATCTAGACTTAATCATTCAAACCATTTAATTAACTAGATCTCAATCATTTGTTTGCATTCTGTGATGAAAGACCTAAGGTCATGTAGGTCCCACAAGTTTTTGAAAAAAAAAAAAAAAAGAAGACCCTTTCTCATCTGAAGAATCAAATGCTAAACAGTGCATCAACAGAATTTAGAAGCTTGTTTATCCTTTTCTCATATCGTTGCATGTAATTATGTGGATATGCCTCAGCACTAATTAGCATAGACAATGGGAATTCAACCATATTTAGAATCTGCATTCTAGAAAACACGACATTTCAGAAAACTATAAAAATATTTCTACATTTTCAAAAAAAAAAAAATGTGTATAGAATATTATATAGGTCAGTTCATACTGAATTGTGGTGGCAAAGATATGTTATTGCTGTTACTAAATATATGAATTAAATTTTTTAAAAAAAGATCGAACAGAAAAAAAAAAACCCTTTCTAAATAGAAAATTGGATATTCCAGAAAGTGATAAATTTTACTAATTTTCAATTACACAGAATAAAAGATATACTTCAAATTTACGAAATATTATACACAGTATTGTATTATTATTATCATACCTATGGCATAAATACTAAAATTATAACTGCGTTTAATATGTATATATTTAAATGGATTGGTACGAGCATGGGCGGATTTACCATTTTGCCACCCCTAGGCTATTTTTGCCACCCCAAGGCTACTTTCTGCCACCCCTTCCTACCCAACCACCTCAATCAATGATAGGAACATAAAAATTGTTACATTCAATATAATTCAAAAACTTTGTATTGGCAATAAATTGTTGAAAAACAAAAATTGAAACACAAACATTAAACAATATTAACTTACACTGAAGCATTATCTCTTCTTAGTATATAATAAATCAAATTCAATTTAATCGAAAAAAATTTAAATTTTAGCAAAAAATAAAAGCCTACTGAACACTGGTATTTAAATGGAAAGCATGACGTCTGGCTTTCTTCTAAGCATCTGATTATATCATCGTCTGGTATTGATTTTGTTATATCAGACTCAATACACAAAATTTTGTCGCCCTAATCTATAGCCTAGTATGGCATATAGGGAAATATGGCATTGGGTAGGAATAGACGAAGGAAAGTAACACAACTTTGTATTTTCATTTATTTAAATCTTAACCCATTCCTTCTCCCTCCCCCCCATAATGCGTTTTAAGAGGAGGTTAGCCAAAACCATACAACATCAGGACCTTGTTTCCTTCAGAAGAAACAGAACCTTTAGTCTTGAGAATCAAACGGGAGAGTTGGAAGTAGCTGAAAAACAGCAAGTGCTTAATCAAGAACTAAACCTGAAATTTCAGTGCAGAAAAGAATCAAATAGCCCCTATGCCAAAGTAAGGACCTCGATTCAAAGGAACAAATAGCTTTCACAATTAATAGATCAGACACAATGTTGATGAATTAATTACATTAAATATATGTTCATATTATGCAGTTAAAAATTCAAAACCGGGAAGGAAATGATGTTGACTTCCTCTTAGAATGTGGTCAAAATTGTTAGGGTGTTATCTGCAATATACGAGGTCAAAGAGCATTATCCTTATCTATGACGCAAAAATCTGAAAACCAACCTCTTCAATCCAACATAATATTTTTTTGTTTCATACTAAAATGCAAGCTATTTTTTATCCTAATTTTGTATCCTTGTTTGTTAAGGTTGAAGAATACTGATTAAAGAGGTCAAAGGTTATCATGTGAAAAGGTTAAGTTCTCAAAGAAGCTGTTTATTCCTTTATCTGTTCATAAATCACACCAATATTGTAACGACCTGAGGAAAGGGCCAAAAGTAAATCATATTTCAGGGGTCATCTTCAAATTAAAAGGAAAAGAACAGCATTTACTGTAAATTTTATTTATGCAATTGAGGGTGTGTGCATGCCTTTAAAAACATATTTTACTCTCCCTATAAAATAAATTTCCAAAAAGCTGAGATACTAAATTTGAATAAAAAATTATTCCAAAATATTCTACAGGGAAAAAAAAAATGAACACAATCAGAATCTTTTCACATCAATTTTTAAATTTCAAAATTTTTGCAGCGAGAAAAGTATCATGTATAAATATTTAGAAACATGCCACTTTGGGGCTCAGTTTTGAAGATGGCACTTAAATGCAATTTCTCAATAAAGAAAGCTTACTTTAAAAAAATTTCACATAAAATTCTTCTAATTTTAGCATTATCTTTTTTAAAGGGTAATTTTTAAGTTAATGATATAGCTAAACCACCAAAGTTAAGCAGGCTAAAGCATGACCAGCCTTTGGGAGGGCGACTACTTGTGACAGGCTTTGCAATTATGGACCTCAGTTTCACAGGCTTTGTTACCTTATATGTTCTCTAAGAATAGGACTCAATCCCATACACATAAAAGGTAACCATTATGAAATGTGAAAAGGAAATACGAGTTTTGATAAACTGCAGGTGCCAGTTTTTTTAAAGGTATATTTAATCTATAAGGAAATTTAATACCCATTGATAAATTTAATGCACTTTACATAATACTATGCTGAATTCTGTACTTTATCCCAATATATTCATCTAATTGAAGCATGTACTTCCGTAGATGAAGAGATTTATCACTGCCTCCTCCTTCCCCCCCTCTATGTAATAATACGCATATTTAAGAACACAGGATCAGATAAATGAAAATAAAAAGCTAATGTTTATCACTGATTTTAAAAATGACATTAATTAAAATTTAAATTAAGTTATTAAAAATTCTCAGAAAGTCATTCAAGATCACAAGTAAGTATTTGCTTTTTATTTTCAATTAATATATAGAATATTTTTTTCAATTTAACGATTTCTAAATATTTATATATAAACTGATATACAGATTAGTATTGAACAATTAACAAAATAAAAAATTGAGTTGTATTGTTGCCAAAAATTAATTATGGGGATTTCATGACGAAACGTTGTGCTGAACAGATATTATACGCAATTTGGAAAGAAACTGCACATCCTTTGATTACATTGCCAACACATTACACAGTATTACGCAGATTGAATTCACTCAAATTCAAGTCAGGAAAATGAGAAAACAAGCTTCTTAGAATCCCGGATACAGTTTGTACTAAACGCTTTTCACTACAATGCCATACTTACAACTCTCTATGTATTTTTACAATACTATATGACAACAGAACCACCAGTTTTAAAACATAATGTATTGTACAATTTTACCAACGGTATTGCGAAACGGTTGTCAAAATCCAAATTAAAGTAGTAGTCCGTTATTGCAATAATGGAAGTTGTAAAATATCATCATAATAAGTAAATATAATTCTTTTCAGTTTTATTGCTTTCATCAAATAGGGAAGACTACGTTCAGCACGAACTGTTGATCTCAATTCAAACTTATAAAATCGACCACCAAGCATGAGAGAGTTCCCATCCGTTTATTGCGTATCACTGAGTTACTATAACCGTACACTATAGGTTTCCAAGAGTGTTTTATCTGTTTGATTTGTGCCAACCTATTCATTTCAACACTTTTGACAATTAGGTTAATGTGTACAATGAAATTCGCTTACAAAATATACTGTATGTTCCTGCGCGAATGTGATAAAAAACCATTTCAACGTTGTTCATAGGCCAAAATACGTAACTAGTTTGTTTGTATCTCTCCTTTAATTAAATAACATGATACGTTTACATCCATGTTTTCATGTTTTTAACTGTAAGTTTAATTTAGTTTTGCATAAATCAAATTTTCATATTCCAAAATAACTCTTACTTCAAAAGTTAAAAGAAAGCGAAACCTCTGAAGGAGTGGGTGGGGTGGGGGGGACTGTTCTTACCCTTTGACCATTCTCCTGGATTACAAATAATTTAACAAGTTTTTTAAAATTCATGTAGGATGGACAAAAATACAATACAGTAAAACCTCACGTTAGTGGACACTCATTGGATAGAAAAATTTGTAAGTAAAGGAGGGGAGATCATATCTGAAGGGTATCCATTAAGATGGATTTCACAGTATTTTCAAATTATTATTTGAATGATGAATGTATATTTTACAGTTATTAATTCAATGTAAGATGAATCTTCTTTGAGTATTATATGGTAAACATGGAGAATCAATTGCAGAGTTCAAAACCGGAGCAAACCACTCAACGGTTTTCTGAAAAATCGAGTTTGAACTTGCTAAGTAAAGAAAATTGGTCAACCTACCAACTTATCGTATTATAGTAGTTATTGAATTCTTTAAAAAATTATGTTACTTTCACGTTGGCCAAATTATAATTTAACATTTAGTTTTCAAACTTTAATGGTATTTTTGATAATCGTAAACCTGACTGGGTTGGCCCGCTCTAGTTCGAAACTATTCAACTATTGTATGGTCCAATTATTTGGGGAAATCTATAAAGCATAAAAACTTCTTTTCTGTAATAATTTTAAATGTTTATATAGTGACTGTCTGATAAGTGAATCGAAACACAAATTGTATTGGATAGTCCAACTGACCTTTGCAAAGCAGAGAACCTTTTTTTTTTTTTTGCTCAAAAGAGTAAAGGTCTTATTTACCCGAGAAGATTGAAACAAACTGTGATCACAAAGTATTGTGGAACTGCAGTGTTAGTAAAAGTAGTATGGCAATATAGCATTCATAACTTGTATCAAAAGTGGCACATTGCAATAACGAATAGTAATTGTTGCACGTCACCAAATGTTTAAAACATGGTCTATTAGCATATGAAGAAATTATAATATTTACTGTTGCTAACACAAATTTTAATACAGAGTCCGGAGTGCAAATGACTTTCTTGTGTATTGTGAAGATCTTCAGCCCTCCGATAAACAATACTAAACATATATATAACGTCCTTATGCTGCAAAAATTCAACCAACTCCACTGGATTAAATAAGATTTTGATAACATGCTTACATCTTATCAAAGTCTTGAGACAAACGTGACTTCAGCTCCCTACTCTTCTTCACCCCAAAAAAAAACCCTGGATCCCCACTGAGTATAATGAACGAGTACAATTTCAGAACACAGATCCTGCTGATTTGTGCTATTGTGCCAAATCTGGTTTCTTAGTATTTCAGTTTTCCTGGCAACCCTTCAACCCTTTCTCAAATGATGCCTCCCGGCATGAGACATCAAGTGCTATTGAGTACTTCACACCACCAGGCCAGCAACCCACCCCACCCCAGGGACACCTATCTACCCTTAAAGTACTGATTTTGAATTAAAAAATTGCTCTTTGTTTCTCTTAAATCTTCCAACATGGTGGATGTGTACAAGGTATGTATGCATGTCCACCATTTTGGAAAATTTAAAAATCATCAAAGGATCTGTATTCTGAAGTGGTACCGAACAATGATATGATTGTACTTCATTTCATCTACATTCAAAGCAATGTTTTCAATTGAATTTTAAAATGCAAAATTAAGAGCTCACAATTAGGATGAATTGGTTCTAAAAATGTGTTGTTCATCATTCACACATACACACCTTTAACATTGCTTTATAAGAAATAGTGAATATGTGTGCGTACACTGCAGTGCGTATTCGATTTATCTCAGTGCATTTTTCGTATCCTACGCTATACAAATAGGCCTTCAACATATATATATATATATAATGAAATCATATCTTCAAATACCTATCATCAAAAACATCCAATTAACTAGTTTAAAAAGCAGAAATGCAAATGAAATCAAAGTGCTGACAAAATGAGCATAACTAGTGCTGCACATATTGCAACCAACACTTGTGTAAAAATTAAATTTTTTTTTCTAATAATACCTTCGGAAATATAAACACATACGCAAAATGGGAAGTGAAAGAAATGTTCATAAAATACTTCATTTTGTTTCAGTTTGTGCGACAAATTGCACTTATAGTCTTCACAGTATGTGTAAAGAATTTGGGGTGGGGAAGGACCCTTTGATTGATTTGGGAAGCAATACTTTGATGAAAACACAAAATTTCGATAGGCTTATTACTCGTAGATCTAATATAATACTTTGTACAAAGCGGGCTTCCGTGCAACCACTGCAGAGTTCTAAAAAAGATCACATGGTGTAAAATGAAAAGGAGAAAAACTAACGTGTCGCTTCGATTTACGACTCCGACAGAGAAAAGACATGCAGATTCAAACGCAACACACTGTATATAGAATCACTAACGCTAACAATAACTTGACATCTAACACAGTGTTAATAAAAAAAAAAGCTTGTAATGCCGATCAGCTGACCTGGAAAATAAGTTACGATTCTACTACAGGTTTTTGTGCAGATGATGAGATCGGCATACACGGTGGTATGCGCTCTAAGATTTCGTTAGCGAATGAAGAATTTGACTTAGAATGACCATAGTGTCTTTTCGAGAATTTGGGTAGTGACTGCATCTCGTTGCGGGTATAGGATTCCACCGGAACAACGTCCGGCGGAGGCGGTGGGTGGTCGCTTGAAGGTTTACCGGAGGAGGATGATATGAAGGGTTGATCATACACACTCGAGGGCCTGAAGCAATTTCGACTCTGTCGATTCACTTGCTGAGGATCACTTGGACGGTTCAGTTTTGAAAGTAGTGACGACGTCGCCATCGGAGAGTCTGGGTGAACGAAAGAAAACTCTGAATTGGCTGGTGTAGCTGAATTCGATTTTGTGCGTCTTCCTTCCGAGTGAGAGATTTCAGGAGATGACAGAATGTGCTGGGCATATAACGATCGCTGAGTAAGTGCTGGTGACACTTGCAGTGAACGTGGTGAAGCCTTAAACAAATGACTGTTATCTGAACGACGGCCCAATGAGACTAAGGAACTGTGCGAACCTGAGGAGCAGTGTGGATCTAGGCGGGGGCCAAACGTGTGGCGAGTTAATGGATAATAATCACAGCTAGAGGCAGCATCACAGTCAGCATCACCATTAGATTCGCCTTCCGTCAAAACTAAACAAAATGATATGATGAGTTCACTGAATTAATAAATTCTCATATGCATATTGGTGATTTCATAATTAAATAACTCAGTATCCATGAACACAATGATTTCATTATAAACAGTATTTGAAACTAAAGAATGATTTGTCACTACTAACTAGAGTTTTGCATTTTCGTATAAAACTGAATATAAAATTAAAATTACATTTTAGAATCTAAGAAACACCTAGAATTTGAAATGTATATACACCGTACATGCAAATTATCAGCATCACCCAACAGAGATTAAACATGTCTCACTGGCATAAATAACTGCAGAGTACATCAGGTTTGATGTAGATACATTAGGTTTGATGTAGATACATCAGGTTTGATGTAGAGTTTGCTGGAAAGGAATTTAGATCACACATGTGTTAGAATTATCAGAGTGTTAGATTATATGTGTGTTAGAAATATTAGAGTATTATAGTTAAGATATAAGCATTAGAATTACACATGTTAGAAAATATGATAGCTGAAACGTGTAGTTGTGTGGGAAAGACACACGGTTTAAGTGACTTCGAAAGAAGGATGTTAATAGGTACTTAAGCAACTGATGACAAATCTAACTAGCTGTTTTCAGAGCCACTGCAACAAGGGTGTACAATGAGTGGTGCAAAAAACAGACAGTGAGAGATCTTCATATGGACAAAAATTATTGCCCGACAATCAAGAGTAACATAGACTACAGAGGATTATAAATGGGAACAGACAACCAATTTGTTAAATAACCACAGAATACAACTGTGTTAACTAGAAACAATTTTTGATAACGACTCAATGGACAGTGTCATGAACGGGATTTCATAGTACACGACCCATTCATTTCCGCTACAAGTCAAAACATCTTTTCTACAATGGGAACAAGATCACCAAAATTGGGCTCAAGATGAATGAGACGCAATAGCCTGGTCTGACAAATCTTTGTTACAATTGATGCATGCAAATAAATGGGAATCAACAAGGTGAAGTAATAGATTACAACTACCTACTGCGAACTATTCCAGTAGGTGAAGGTGTTGGTATAATGGTCTGGGGCACGTTTGCTTCAAAAGGCTTTAGTTCCTTAATATCCACAGAACAGCCATTAAATGTTCAGAGTCTCAACATCATTTCTGATCAAATACATCCTTGATTTTCTCCGATGGACAGGTCCGCTTCCAACAACTATAATACTCAATGCCATCAGTCTTGGGATTGTTACACAGTTTGTGAATTTCACAGTACAAGGACAGCAGGTGTCATGCTGTATTGGGACCTACAGTTTTCTGAGGAATCTGAACCTCTTCTGGCCTAGGGAACCAACCTTCGGACTAAAGTGATCAGTTAGTCGTGAACTTTTTTGGCACAATTGAGAGCCAAATCCAGGATAATGGCATGATAATGCATTACTGCTGCACCCCTTGCAGGGCCTTTGTCACACAGTAGTTCAAGAAGCTTGATAATGATTTCCGGATACAGTAGAACCTCAATTATCCGGACCTCAGTCATCCGGACATACAGGGCTCAGATTTTTTTAAGAAGTGTCCCCATGCAGAAGAGGAGAGAGTGAGAGGGGAACGGCTTCCATGATAACGGAAACTCTCCATGTGCCAGCTGGTCGAAAGGTTCTTTTTATGTAGTTTAAAATTTTTGAAGCGTCATAATTTTTTTACTTACATTATATTTAATGTACAGCAATAAAGTTGTCATATCATTTTTACTTTTATTTTTTTCCAATTTTTTCTAGTTTTCAGATTTTCTATTTATTTAATTGTATTCGATTATCCGGACTTTTGCTTATGCCGATGTTTTTGGTCCCAATTAGTCCAGATAATCAAGCTTCTACTGCACTACATTTGGCCA
This sequence comes from Dysdera silvatica, assembly GCA_006491805.2. Taxonomy (NCBI): domain Eukaryota; kingdom Metazoa; phylum Arthropoda; class Arachnida; order Araneae; family Dysderidae; genus Dysdera; species Dysdera silvatica. The sequence goes on along the minus strand of QLNU02015003.1, from coordinate 44,494,937 downwards.
ATCACAATCCTCAGATTTTAACTCTATGAAGCACATGTGGAATGAACTGTCTGCAGCAAAAAGTCTCATCAGGCAACTAACTATACATAAATTGATAGCTGCTTCACATCAGCTTGGTTAGAAATATCTGTAGAATAGTATAAGAACTTTGTTTCTCCCATATTACATTGAATTCAGGCCGTTTCGGACAAGTGTGGCTTACCACATTATTAGGTCAGTGTTCCTAGTAATTTCAACCTACAGAGGATCTAGTATCTCGAGAAATCTGAACCCTGGCGGCTTGAGGAATATAACTCCAGATAAAGATGGGTAGAAAAAAAGGTACGATTCCACAATAGCAGTTGGTTGGTTGTATTTTTAAGACACAGGGACAACAAAGGTCATTCTGCACCAGCAAAGTTTCTACGATACCATAAGAATCGAACAACACAATTAACAAATCTGGTTACTTCTATATCACCTTAAAACCTTGATATTTTCCACATTCAGTGATTACATATGTAACTGAAATACAACACACATATACCGTGTTTGTATGGCAAGTATATTTTGCAGCAATGCAATTTCTCGAAAAATTGCGTTGTAGCAAAATGAAGAAATACATTCATTGTGTCATATGTCTTTTTGCACAATTCAATCAGGTTTCTTTATGCAGTGGCATTAAAGGGAAATTTTTCGTCATCTAACAAACTCTTGTTCTTGAAGTCTTCTGTGACCAGTCCACTTGGAAGATGAAATGCAAGAATTATGGGAAATTTGTCATACTGACATTGATTGTTCAGTAGCCAATTCCACTAAAGTTTGATCGGATCTATTCAACGCGCATTTTGGACGCCCTGTACTTTTTTCAGTTTCAATTCTGAACCTTTCTTAACACACTGTATATTACTGGGATAGATCTGTTCATTCTCTTTTAAATTTCATTCAGTAATAAGCCCTCTTTGCCTTAACATCTTAAGGGCTTCTATTTCATTTATTAGTTTTACATGAACCATCGTAAAGAACAGTTCATATTTGTACTGAAATTCCAACCCGCTCCATGTATTGTACTTATGCAGATATGCAAATGAGAGAATTAAGAATTTGTACAATAACTTTTATAATTAAATCATTTTATTTCAAAATTATCTATCTTTTTGGGACAGTATGTTATTGCGAAGGTTAAACATTTTTTTATCAGCTATTGCATGTTTGCTTTATTTTCAAAACCATGTCACATAAATGTGCATATTCCATTGCTGAATCGATACCATAAGCATCTAAAATTTTAAAAATAGTTGTATAGTGTAATTTTTTATTCCCTTTCTATTATCTATCGTTTTGGGACAGAGTGTTTATCTTATAGAAACTATAATAAGTACATCCTCACATATAATATTAATAAACAGTATACAATAATTTTTGCCACCCACGTATATGTAACTCAAACTAGAGCTTTTTTTTATATTTGGAGAAAAAGAGACACCGTCCCCATCCTGGATTCGAACCAGGGTCCCTCCGTTTAGCCCGGAGTGTCTTGACTGCTGCAGGAACGAGGGCAGGAACGTTCTTTTTCTCCGTATATAAGGATGTAAGATATTATTACCCTTCACAGGGATAACACAATTGCCAAATAATGGTCAACACACAAAGCCACCGGGGCGAGTTTTTTGCACAAAAAAACTCGTCCCGGTAGCTTTGTGTGTTGACCATTATTTGGCAAGTATGCTATCCGTGAGAAGGGTAATATCATTTTACATTAATAGAACAGATTTTCCCCAAGCAATCTATAAAATATAGTTATCAGCATTTAAAAGAATAGAATGCAGGATATGGATATAATTAAAAAATTCATTCGTCAAAAACAAATAACTGCATTCTATAAATAAATGTGAATATGGAGTTTATAACTCCATATCCACATAAGAAATGGCTGTTTATATAAAAGTACCTTTTCGATATAAATACTTTCTAAATGTCATCACTAATGAATACTTTCCACATTTAATCATAAATACCAAGCTTAACCATTAATGAACATTCATATTCTCCAAAGCATCAGCGTAGAGTTCTCAAAATTTTTGAGGGGCCCAAGCACATTTTATGTACGCTTATACATTACAGTATATGTAAAATAGCAATTTATTTCAAATTATTGGTGGGAGACTCGGACCTACGGGCCCATATAACTCTATGCCTATGCTCCAAAGTAATAATCATTCGGTACTGTGTACCTGACATGCGTCGAGTATAGTCGTTAATTGATGGTCTAAAATGCTTGTCAGCTAGGGATCGCACGAATGGACTCGCACTGCTACAAATTTCGATGTTTGATCCCGAGTGTACTAAGCCTTGTACTGGGCTGTCTGATAACGAATGCTGAGAATTTATTCTGTGGCTGCAAAAAAAAAGAAAAAAGTTGTTTCATTTTAACACGTTTTTTTAATGTAACATAATCAATTTCATTTAGATCAACATGGTGAAATGAATCATAAAGTACATAACATAGGAATAGCACACATTCAGGGATGATGATGAAGTGCTACAGTGCATAAAATATGCAGAATAGAAAGAAAGGACTCAATGTTAGAAAAATAGAACGTTCCAGGGACCCGCTATTTAGTAAACGTGCATGCTTGGGGAGGGATACTTTTTTCAAAAGCTGAACCAATGATAATCAGTTGCATTGATACAATAAATGATTTAAAATCAGGGAAAAACTGGAAAATACTGGTAAAAACCCGGTTTAAACTGCGATCTTCTTTTAACCGTCAAAAACTCATAACTAATGGTTTTAAATAGTTTGTTGGCATTTCACATTTATTAGTAGAAGTACAAGAGTAATTTTAGTATAGGTCTGTACAGGGATGTAGTGACAGGCCCTGCAGAGTGCGGGGGCCCCCAGTTTTTTTTTTAAAAATAAAACCACTAAATGAATATAAACTGATACAAAATACAGAAGTTGTGATTTTGTTGTTTTTATTTCAATTGCTATTTTTTATGTCATCTTTTATTCTGGGTGCTTAAAATACTCTGAATTAAGAGGAAATATATGCTCATCAGTCCCAATTACAAAATGTCAAAATTATCAAGTACAGGCAAAGGAGACAGGCCAATGGATCTTGTGTGGGGTCATTTTAATCAGAGTGAAGAAAACGGCAAGTTAATAGTGAAATGCAAATTATGCAACAAATCGTTAGAGCAAAAGCTGACAGAATGACAAAACACAGCTCACAAACGTTTGAAATTCAAGGATGAAGCAAACGATGGAGCTAGTGGCTTAAAATCAAACAATACCTCTAATGTAAGTGCTAATATGCCTAGCATTAAAGTAAATAAGGGCAATAAGGCTTGTAGTTCTGAAACTGCATCAGTCAATCAAGTAGGAACAACTACATTCCAGCAGTAATGAAAAGGTTACAGCAACCGTCTGTAAGCGACTTCGTTATGCATATATCAGCAACTCAAAAACAAGATCTAGATATTAAGGTTCTTCTATACTTGCAATATACTATTTTCAATAGTTGAAAATAATTATTTCGTTGACTTACAAGGGAACCCCTTTCGCTGTTCACTGCACTTAGAGATCAGACCTATAGGAGATGATAGTGCTTGACTTCCTGATCATGAATTAATCACGCCATACCATCGGTGTTGGTATCACTACGCCAATAAACGTTGATTGACATTGTTGTTTGATTTAATCTGCGTAGTGTTCGATTTATATAAAATAAATACATATGCTGCAACGTGCATTTCGATCAATTTAATACCAGTCTCTTTGCAATTTGGTTTAAATAGTAGTCTATGTACTACACCATTCTGCGAAATAACTGGCAACAATATATATACGTTCGTAAAGAGATTATATATTGTCCTTCGTAGCTCAGTGGGTAGAGCCTCCGCCCGGCAAGTGGAAGGTCGTGGGTTCAGGTCCCACCGAAGGCAGAAATATTTATTTTCTTTCGAACGTTTCACCATCTAATCACGCCATACCATCGGCGTTGGTATCACTACGCCAATAAACGTTGATTGATTGACATTGTTGTTTGATTTAATCTGCGTAGTGTTCGATTTATATAAATAAATGTAATCATTTGTCTGCTAAAATATGACAATTTTTTATGAATATTTGAAATCCAAAAATGACACTTTTACGCCAGGTTTGATATTTTTTAATCGCACTGTATGTGAGCAAAAACAGGTTTGAAGTCGGTAAGATTATGAAGGATCATCGTATTTAACGGATAAAAATAAAAAAATTATGTCTCAGCTAATTTAAATAGTATAAAAAAAATTAATATGAAAAATGAACTTTTAGCATAGATATTTGGCGAATTTGACGACAATTTTGAAGAGTTGGCGGGACATTTAAGTTTCGCATTCCACTAGCTATATAAACTCGTCCGCAAGTGTAACGTCAATATAGTTGTACGAGTTTCCGATTGTGAGAAAATGAAAAATATAGTGAACATAATTCAATCCGTTTTGAATTTGGTCGTTAATAAATACGACACGCTTCCGTCGTTAATAACTGACCAAGAACTTAAGGAAAGTCGGGAAGTATTGTCGAAAATCGAAAACATAATTTTTAATAACAATGTCAGTGAAAGTATCAGTTTAGATTTTGAAGACAATTGTGATTTCCGTATCGACGAAGAAAGTGATATTAGTATAGTCGGTGACGAATATTATAACTGTACTGTAAAGGGCGATCAATTGGCAAATGAATTCAGTTTAGAAAATATGCAAACAATTGTTCAGTATTTTGACAGTTGTCAAAAAAATAAATTCCAGAAAACAAACAGGAGATATCCAACAGTAAAATACCCTACTTATATTTCGAGGTTTAGAAAATATATATCAAATATGGGCACAAATGTAGAAAAGTATAAAATAATAAAAAATGAAATAGAAATAAAATACAGGGTACCAGGGAGGAAATTACATAAAAAGGTTAAACACTGGTAAAATAGCAATGAAAAAGATCATCCAAGCTTTCGGACGCATCAGCAGCAGTCCTTCATCAGGAGTAATGATTACTCCTGATGAAGGACTGCTGCTGATTGTATTATTCTTTGCATATTGATTGAAATTGTATATCCTTGCAAATACCCCCCGAAACAACATCCCTCATACAACCGCTGGATGTTTATTTCTTTTGACAATATAAAAAATTTGTAAGAAAAATAACCGATAGAATAGCAATCAATGAAATGGATATTGACATACGACATCGAAATGAGATAATAAAAATGCATTCTTTGGTTCACAATCAATTATAGTCTAAAAAATATCGCCCTACGTTACAATATGCTTGGTTTAGGTGCTGTTATAGCAATCATGATTCCAGAAAATTCAAAAATGTTGAGGAAATTTCTTTCATGCCCACCATCACAATTGTTTTGTTTCACTCTTTTCTTTTTTTGTACTGTATCACTTTCAGGACTTTCCTGAGATGTACACAGTTTATTCTCATTTTTAAATAAAGAGCATAATTCAACAATTAATCCACAATTTATGGTTACATAACTTCATGAAATAAAGTACATTTCATGAAATTTTGTTCACATTTTTTCTAATTACAATAAATGCATTTTCAAATAGCCTACTATTAAGTTTTGTTCACAATTTTTTTAAATTCCATGGTTGCAACAGCATGTGATATGCAATGACCACATCCAGGTTGGATAAATATAGCAACTTTTCATTATTCATACACATCATTTATTCATACTCATATATTCATACATCTCATATATGGATACTCATGTTCATACATTTCATATATGAGTACTCATATTCACACATGTCATATATGGGTGCTCATATATTCATACATCTCATATATGGGTACTCATATATTCATTCATTTCATTTATTCATACTCATGTATGCATGCTTATATGTATTCATGTGCTTCTTTTCCTCATGAGATAATATTTTGGAAAAAGAAATGTAAAAGAAACTTGACATGGGCTGCGATAATACGAAATAACTACCTCGAACGAAAACCTGGAGTAGCCTTCAAAATTGTCCTCAATTTCGCCAAGTATCTATTCTAAAAGTTCATTTTTCATATTAATTTTTTTACACGGTTTGGATTAGTTGAGACATAATTTTTGTTTATCCGTTAAATACGATGATCCGTCATAATTTTACAGACTTCAAACCTGTTTTTGCTCACATACAGTGCGATTACAAAATATCAAACCTGGCGAAAAAAGTAATTTTTGGACTTCAAATATTCATAAAAAATTGTCATATCATTTTAGCAGACAAATGATTACATATTCGTGATCAGGAAGTCAAGTACTATCATCTCCTATAGGTCTGATATCAAAATGCAGTGAACAGCGAAAGGGGTTCCCTTGTTAGTATCAACATTAAGACCCAGATATAAACCCCATCTTGGAAGCATCTGCCAGATTTGCTTAACGAAGTTACAGAAGAA
>QLNU02015003.1:44470779-44483053 GCA_006491805.2 Dysdera silvatica | reverse complement strand
TTTTGCCACCCCTAGGCTATTTTTGCCTCCCCAAAGCTATAACTTTGTTGAAAAACAAACTCATAAATTGAAACATAAACATTAAACAATATTAACTTATATTGAAGTATTATCTCTTCTTGGTATATAATAAATCAAATTCAATTTTATTGAAATAAATTTTAATTTTAGCAAAAAATAAAAGCCTATCGAACACTGGTATTTAAATGGCAAGCATGACGTCTAGCTTTCTTCTCGGCAAAACGTCTGATTATATCATATGGTATTGATTTTGTTGTCAGATTCAATGAACTGAACTTTTCTGCCCTAGTCTATAGCCTATTGGGAAATATGGCACTGTGTATAAATAGTATCAGGCCTTATACACAGTATTTCAAAAAAAGGCGTTTTCGATGAAATGGGGAAAATAAAATAGAAGAAGAGGATTTTCGAAAAAAAAAAACATTCTTTCACAGAAAATTTTATTTTACAGGTAACAATATTATTCATATGGGGAAGGGTAACCCCTAAAATCCCATCTTTGTGCACGGCCTTAAATATTAAATGTAATATATTAATTATCAGTTTATCTAAAAATTTACAAAATAGCGAGATAACGAAGCCACTAGATATAATACAGTAAGCACATTTCTTACCTTAAGTCATTTATATCAAATTACATATTTTGGAAATAAAAATATCAAACATTAACTGTAAATCGAGAAAAAAGGGATTGACAATGTAACTTACCTTGTATAAGAACCCACCCATTTCCGATATCCCAATTTTTGAGGCCTTTTTAAAGCATGCCAAATAGTCGCTCGTTAAAATGAAAAATCGTTCTTTCCACCGACTGAAGAGCTTGTCCCGCTGTTGCCACAGTGTTCCCTTTTTTAATGTAACTGATTCTGGACGAGTCTCTTTTGGGGGTGGTTCCGACTCTGTCGCTATCATTTTGTATATCCAGGTCCTGTGATAAAAATTTTAATAAATTAAGAATTAATGAATATCTACCCGAAGAATTATTATATATAACATTTATAAATACATGAAAAGTTCAAGCCATTCCACCCTTTCCTACAAAATTCGCCTTGAAAATTGAAAATATTCAAAATCGATTCTCATCGTATTCTTTAAGAAATCAATTTCTTGAGACCTAGACTTTTGCCTTGATCCATTCCATAAATACAAATTGCTAAATTAGTTTTCCGATTCAGAGATCAGCTGTGCTATAACCTACAAATTTCAGAGGGATCCGAACCTCTATTACTTAGCAGAGGTGTAGTGGGGCAGGGATGTGTGGGAACGGCATCCCCACACTTATTTTAAACTAGAATGATGGTTCCCGCACGCAAAAAATTACTGTTTTTGTATTAATTAATGTGAGGTCACTGCACAAGACATCACCCACTTACCTCACTTTCTGCTAGAAACCGCTAAAAATTGCACTAGATGGATTTGTAACGTAATAGAGTCACTAGCCCATAGTTGGAAAGCAGATCGGCCGAAGAGTAATCCTCCTGCGCATGTGTGTGGACTTCGCCCAAAATTGGTATCAGTGTTTCCCCACAATAATATGTACTTGGCTAGAAAACTAACATCTGACCAGAAGAGAAAATAGCTCAGAGAAGATATTTTAGAAGAAATATTTTAGAGGAGGTATTTTGGAGATAGTATTTTAGAAAAGTATTATTGAGATGGTATTATAGAGGATGGATTCTTGGAAAGGAATTTTAGAGGAAGTATTTTAGAAGTATTTTAGAGGAGGTATTTTAGAAGAGGTATTGTAGAGAAGGTATGTTAAAGGAGGTATTTTAGAAGAGGTATTTTAGAGGAGATATTTTAGAAGAAGTATTTTAATAATAATAATAATAAGAGGTATTTTAATAATAATAATAATAGTAGGAGGTATTTTAATAATAAAATTAGAGGAGGTATTTTAGAAGAGGCACTTTAGGGGAGGTATTTTAGAAAAGAGGTATTTTGGAAGAGATACTTTAGAAAAGGTATTTTAAAAGAGGTATTTTAGAAAATGCATTTTAAAGGAGGTATTTTACAGGTACTTTAGAAGTGGTATTTTAGGAAAGGTATTTTAAAAGAGGTATTTTAGAAAAGGTATTTTAGAAGAGGTATCTTAAGAAAGGTACTTTAGATGAGGTATTATAGAGGTATTTTATTAGATCTAGCTAATATTTTAGAAAATCTAGCTTTTTTTTTAACAGATCTAGCTAATTTACAGCATCTTTCAGCATTAATAGAACATAGTCATGTGTAAGGCAATGATAACTGGTTTGAGACACCATTTAATTTAGTAATTGCTTCACGTTGCTCACTCGTTCGTTGTAGTGAAAATGTCTGAGCATTTGGTTATTATTTTTTTTATAGATTAGGTATGCAAGGTAAGATATGTGTGAATTTAAGAAGGGAAAAAGAAAGGAAAGAGGAGGACAAAAATCGCAAAAAACGCCGTAAACAACTTTTCACGATTTATAGGACGAAAATAAAAAAATGGCGTAAACATAGCAGCTAGTCACCTTGTGCCGATTGCCAGTTTTTGGAAACACCGACTAGATTTAGGGAGGTAACGTCTCATGCAGTAGCACCATTAATGTTAGGAAAAAGATGTCCTGAAACATTTTGGTTTTAAAAAAAAATTAACCATATGATTGCAGGACTAACATCGATAAAATTGTTATTTCTCCACTCAAAACAACACATTCAAACTTGCATTTTAACGGCCAGAAATTAACTTTCAACAATCAACCAAAAAATATTCCAATAATCAAGGAATAAATAAAAGAAATTCAGAAATTGTTTTAAAAAATTCTAAAAAACTGTAAAACGGTAAAATAAGATTTAAAAAAAAAAATTGTAATTGACTTTTTCACCATCTCTTAGAAATTTGAAGCAGTGCCCCGCAGATGGCGATAATTGCATAGAAATGAATCAAAAAAGGGTAAAAAGTAAATATAATCAGGTAATAACTCAACATCATATATATGCCAGTTTATATGCTTCATCAAATGTACATGTGATCTAAATTGTCACATGAGCAGGAAGACAATACTAGGAAATATTCCTTAATGTCATTAACCTAAATTTTGTGCTTTACTTTATAGCTTTTTGAGCAAAATCAATTCCTTTTCCTGAAACATATTACTCCAATAAAATTTTCGAAAGTATCTCGGCTCCTACACGGTGGTCTAGTTTGAAGAAAACAACTATACATGAAGATTTGCAACTCTGGTATTCAGTAATATTGCCTGCAGTACTTACAAGCTTTGCAGAATCTCCCTCCTAAGCTTTTCATCTATTCCTAATAAATTAAGAAATTATTTGAATTAGGAAATAGCATGAAAATTGATCTTTTGCTATAGACTGCTTTATCGAAAAGATCAGCCTGAACTTAAATGCTAGTGAATTTGCTATGATGTAACCTTTGAATAAATATTATACACATTGTAGCGAAACCTATTTTACTTTAAAATACATTCCTTTTTATACTTCAGGGTATTTTAATGAGTTTTTAATGTACAAAATAACTATTTTTGAGGTTTCTGCAGGTTATTGCCACTTTTGTGACAGAAACTAACTTCTGCCATGCCGATTTTAACTGCCTTGGCGGGAACTTACCAACCCTGCTGAATATACAGCTTTAATCCATAAAATTATAAAAGAATATTCATAGTTACATTACCTTTAACCCCCTTCAGCCCTGGCATCCTTGTGACAGGACGTCTTCTTTAGTTCATTCTGTCATATTTTGCTTTTCGTTAGATGAAAACCTGATGTATTTACCTGAGTACATCTCACAGATATACTCAGGTAAGTACATCAGTTTTTCATCTAACAAAAAGCAAAATATGACAATTAGAATAAACTAAAAGAGACATCCTGTCACAAAGACACCAGGGAAGAAGGGGTTGAAAGGCCCACCAGCAAATAACTATGGAAATTATTAATAAATACTCATACCTACGTTACCCCAGAATTTGCATTTTTTATAGAAGATTATGCATTTTCTAGAGGGCAAGCTAACCAATCATGAAAATTAAAACTTACAACCATTTAAATGTCCTATTGCAAATAACTTCAAGGACATTATTAATGAATATCCACAGTTACGTCACCCCCAGAATTCGTACTTCTAGTGGGAGGGATACATTTTTTGTTAGGAGGTGGGTATAGCCCCTTCCTATTTACGCCAATGAAAAACACACAAAAACAATTGTGACCATTTAAATATCCTCTTGCAATAATTTCTGGAAATTATTAAGGAAATGAATTCTTGGTAAGGTTACTACCCAGAATTCGTTTTTCTAGTGGTGGCCAGCCACCTCCTCCGACCCCTGATAACTCCAATGAAAAACACCCAAAAACTTAGATCGTTTAAATGTCCTCTTGCAAATAACTTCAAGGAAATTATGAATAAATACTCACAGTTACGTTACCCCAGAAGCATAAGGGATTAAATATTTAAGCATTCAATCGTCCATTCATAAATCTTGATTTGATTTGAATATAATCTGTAAACCCATAACATCCACATATAAAAAATCACCGGAAGCTTTCAATGCGAGCAAAACGAAAACGACCCCCAAACCCCAATGCCATTCCATCGTGATGTAATTTGGGAAAGTCGTTATTTAGGTGAGAGTCTGCGGGAGGTGTGTGACACAAAACTAAAGTATGCGGGAAATTCAGTCTACAGTTAACAACATTTTGCAAGTAAAAAGTCAATTTGTATGCGTTATTTATTTATTTTTGCAGTTTTTGGTAGGAAATTGCGGAAACTTGAACGATACGAGAGAATATTATGTTAATTGTACAGAAAAGATGTTTCAGAATGGTGGCCGTTATAGACTATGCTATATGCCAAATGGTTGATTGAAAAGAGCAGCAGCCAATGGGACTCCGTATTCCTCAGAGTGACTCCGCCAGAGCTGACTCAAAAATCTCTACTTTTGAGTAGAACGAATATAAATGAGTGAATGAACAACCAGCAGACTTACATGAAAATAAATTCAGAAGAGACCAAAGAGCTTGAGAGGAATGAGTAAATGCAAAACATCTTCGACGTAACTAGATAGAGATTGCTGTATATTAGAACATTTATCTTAGTCAGACTACAGGCAGTGGCGGTTGGTGGATTATTCAAATGTGGGTTCGCCAGTACCGCAGTTAGTACCATTATTCCCCGAGCAAGTTAAAATTCTGACACCCCTCTGGCACAGTGCCCGCCCCTTCATTGGCCTCCTTGCCAACATTCCAGGCCATGTACCCAGCCTTCCCCCTTCTAGTTACGGCCCTGAGTTTACAATACATAAAGTTACAAAATAAAATTTTTACAAGCCAACGTAACGTACAGATTAAAATATATTGTGTTCTTGGCATAAGATTGAACGAACTTGTAATGCAACTAAAAAAATACACTGTCAAGCTGTTGAAGAATACCAAGCTTTCCAAACAAACAAAACTCTAATGTGGACGATCTTTTCGGACGACCAACAATGGTCGTTCTTCTCTGGGTTGTAAACGTCGAATAACCAAGGCCAACTAGATTTACTACAGGCCTGCTCACGTGAATTTCAAGGGTGTCCCCACTTTCTTTTGGAGTAATTACTGGGGTTGTTCATAGGGGACGCCAAATCACAGGTACAAACATGCCATATGCTTTCATGTGTTTGCAGCAGTTAACCGAAGATTAAAAAGGGTTTCTGGGTTTTCTATAATTTTTACATGATATTTATTTGTGATAATAATGGTAGTTTCTTGTTGTGTTCCATTTAGTCTATTTATATCTGCAGTATTAAGGACACAGTAAGTGTTTATTCTGTATTTTGTTTTTTGGTGACATGCTGTTCTATTATGTAGTTTGTATTTTCAAGTAAAATTATTTTGGAAAGAATTGTTATTCATGAATACCTGATGCTTTATTTTTATTATGCAATGTATTAAAAATCTGGCTTGTGTCAAAAGTTATTAGAAATTATGTATTCAATATTATACATTGTATTCAATACATACAATATTATACATTGTATTCAATATTATATATTGTGTAGTTATATCATCAGTTTATTGTAAATTCATGTGTTAATTTTATTAACATTTCATTAAAGTCTTTCCAAACAGGTATCAAGCCTTCTAATTAATTCTTTATTTATAATTAATTATAATAAAATATAATTAAATTATTAAATTAGTTGGTTAAAATTCTATATAATTCTATTTTATTAACCATTAAAATAAAGTCTGCTTTTATGTACATTTTGCAATTTAGCTTTCAGTGTAAACTATCAATTTATTATCAGTTGTTAATCATGCCTGAGAAATCAGTTCATCTAATAAACCGTCTTCAGTATAAATGAAAGAGTAGAAAAAGGTATGTAGGATTTAAATTTTATTTTAAAATTTGTTATGAAAGGTTATCATATCACGATATCATCATCGTCGTTGGAAAATAAAATAAGATTATTTTTTGAGAAAAAAAAGCAATATATTTCTGCATGTAATCAGAAACCGGGTTATTAATCGGCATTTATAGTCTGTTAGATTGGGAATGTTTTCCTAGGGAGAAGGCGCCCTCTGTCGGAGAAAAACTGCGTGAGAGAATCGCCACTGCGAAAATTTGGGGACAGGTTTTCTGTAGCGTTAGGCTCACGTGAGCAGGCCTGTAGTAAATCTAGTTGGCCTTGGAATAACACTTAGTGCGTGTTGCCGATTTCAGGCTGGTTAAGTTGCCACAAAAATTAACAAAAATAGAAACGATTAATCGTAAAGTGTTAAAGAGAGCTGTGTGAAGGCCAACTTTTTTCTTATGAGAAGCGTGGAGGCCAACTTTTCTTTATGGTAAAAGAAGAGGCAGTATAATTGCGGAGGCGAATCCAAATCAAGAGGAGGGTCTGGTGAAGAAAACTGAGATTGTAGGTTGGAGAAGAGAGTTCAAAGCACCACTGAAACCAGGGGTGGATCCAAGATCATCAACTAAGTAATTCCTGAACTTGTGAATAAAATAGGCTTCTGCGCAGTCCAATTCCAAAGGTGAGCGAAGTTTAAAGATGATGCTAGCATCGTTGAAGAGGAATTTGTGGCTGAATTCATGGCAATGCACCGCGATGGAAGATTTTTTTAACACTGCGCGTTCAATATATCTTCGGTGTTCTCTGAGACGGTAGAACAAAGCTCTCCTTGTCTGATGGATGTAGGACATTCCACATTGGCAAAAAACCCGATAAATTCCCTAACGATGAAGCGTATGAATGGGGTTTTTAAAGATGGACGAAGTTTATTGACAGGACAGAACATAACTCGGAATCCTGCCCGTCGAAGAATTTTTGCTATGGCAACACTAATCTTAGGGGTGAAAAAAATGACTATTGTGTCAACAGAAGCGTCGGAACTGGAAGAGATAAAAGTACTGGAAGGAGATGGCTTGGAAAACTTTGCTAAAGCTGAGTCAATAATAATGGGATTGAAACCCTTGTAAGCGGAAATGCCTTTAAGGAATTTAATTTCACAAGCTAAGGTAACTTTGGTTGAGCAGATACGTAAAGCATAAAATACGAAAGTGTAAAAAGCGGCCATTTTTTTGTTGAAAAGGATGGCAAGATTTAAAATGTGGAGGAAGTAAAACAGCGAAAGGCTTACGGAAAACAGAGGTCAAACCGATAGCCGACTTTTTTAATAAGAACATCAAGAAAATGCACAGTATTATGTTTTTCCAAATCAAGAGAGAACTCCAGACAAACATCTAAGAAGTTTATGATAGGCAAAAGAGCGACAATTTGATACGGGGGACCATCCCGGATAATAAAAATATCGTCGACGTACCTGATCCAGAGTCTGAAATCTTCCTGGGTAAACAACCTGAGTTCAAAATAATGCATGTATATATAGCACAATATATATGAGAGGGGGTTACTCATTGCCATACCAGTTGTTTGTTGGTAATGGACGCCGTTGCAAATGAAATAGGTGAAATTAACACACATTGAAGTTAATTGATTGATTGATTGTTTGGCTTTTTTATGGCGCAAGAGCATCTGGGCTATACTGCGCCACATTGAAGTTAAAGCAATTAATTCATCAATCTCAGGTTGAGAAAAACGAAACTCCACAAGGTGATACCTGAAACAATTAAGAGCGCCGTCAACAGGAATATTAGTGAACATAGACTTAATTTTAAATGCAGCCATTGTACTGTGATCCGGAGAAGATGAGTGAAGAACGGAAGTGAAATGGACGGAGTTTATACAGTTGAAAGAGTTAGACGAGGTAAGCGGTGAGAAAACGGTGACAAGAAACTTCGCCAGCCCGTATGGTATTGAACCAATGAAAGGAATGATGGGGCGAAAAGTAATGGCAGGTTTATGTATTTTAGGGCGAGTGTAGAACCGAGTGGGTGTTGCGTGTGAAACAAAAAGTGCTGACTTCTAGCGCTGATTAAAAAAGAAAGAGTCCTTAACACGTTTGTTGTATTGTAAACGAAGACACTCAGTAGGATCATGGAGGATTGATGAATATTGGCCAGATTCGATAACCTTGCAGGATTCGGCATGATACTGGTCTTTAGTAAGGACAACAGTTTGGCCGCCCTTATCAGCACTTATGATAGGCAGATGATCGTTACGAGAGAGTACATGGAAGAGGAATGTTAGAAACAACTTTCTGGGAGGTATTAGACTGAATTGCTTGACTGAGAAAATGACGGAGGGTATCTTTCTGTGCAGCAGAAATACGTCTGGATTTAAAAAATTTCTCGATAAGAGCGATGAAGGCCGGAATTGAAGGGCGACAAGTCACAGCAAAGTTGAAATTAAGTGAAAGAGCACGTTCTTGAATTGGCGGGAGCGGAACCCCCTAAATGTTCACAATGACGTTAACACAGGATGGTGGTGCATTCTGATGAGTGGAAGAACCAATCAAACTAGCAAATTTCTTGTCGTGTATGAGGCGTTGGTTAGAAGAAATCGATTAGGCGCGGTTCCATGACTGTGAGTCAAACACATGAAAGTCACTACAGGTTGAAGTAAGCCGAAGATGTAACACATACAGTTCATGTTCAATGGACGCAAGGATGCATCGAGTGTCTTTAATGAGCGCTCCAAGCATGGTGAAATGGCATTTGCTGAAAGCAAGACGAACACGTCGTGACGGTGAGAGCTTGAGTGGCAAAGCACGAGAGATAAAGTTGGGAGCACTTGAATATGCTTGCAACGCAATAGAAAGTTCAGATGGTTGATGAACACTTTTTTAAGGCGGAGTTTTAAAAAAATTATTGCGATCAGAATTCATCACAAAAATAGGACGAAAAAGTTTTTTCGGTGAAACTCAAAAACAGGAAGTAAAATGATACGATGGTCATGCCTGTAACGTGAATAACAAGCAAGCTGAGAAAACGGCACACGTGGCGTTGAAAAATTACGCAAAAGATGGCAAAAAATCATGTCGTTAAAAGCCAGTCGAAGCGCGAAATGTAAATGAAGAAATAACAAACATTGTGCATAGATAGTAAAAGGCTCATTTAGCAACGTTTTTTAGCACAATACAAGTTAAAAAATAAAAAATCGAGCAATAAAAAAATAAAAAACAAGCATAAGCAGTAATCAACAATTTGTTCTGATATGCATAAAATCATGCAAAAAAATTTCCTCGAAAATCCTAGCCCTAACCATTAAATTCTATATTTTTTGTTAAAAGAAATCAAAACTTTGGAAAAACAAAAGGGGAAGATAATACTTTTTAACGATGATTTCGTTATTTAAAAATTCCGAATTGTGCTAAATCAAGGTTCTCCAGCATGCGGCCCACGGGCAACAATCCGTCCCACTTGAAACATCCAAGATTTCAAAATAATTTTTTTTCTGGAAATAAGGGAAAATCGCGAGAATAAAATGACAACTGTTTTCCATATTGCAAGTGAAGAAACAAATAAGCGAAAAAGGCTTTAAACTTTTAACACGGACCCGCATTTATGGAGTCACCGTTCCCAAAAAATGATTGCACAACCAATATCAACACTTCAACAGAAAGCTATGAGAACCTCATAGTAATAGAAGCGTTGTTTCCATGAGCCAATCAGATGTGTATATTATCCATCTGTTCCACGTGGCGATCAATCGTTTCCTTTGTTTACCATTAAAAAAGTAGTTTTTTGTAATAGAACGTTTTTCTCATAGAAGTGCATATGCTAGTTAAACGTCAGTGTGATTCTTATTATCCATATATGCTTTTGTTAAGATACATCACACCAAAGATGGCGACTTCAGTAAATATATGAAAGAAAAGGAAAATCGATTCGGACTATGTTCAAAGGTTCATAGACAATGATTTTTTTTTGTTATTGAGCAAAACGGAGGCATATTGTGTTTGAAATGATAAGAGAATATCGCTCTTTCAAAAGACTATAATATCAAGAGACATTATTCTAAGAAGCATGCTAGCAAATATGACTAACTCAAAAGCCAGGAAAGAATTGATTGGGTAACTTCTCTAAAGTGCGATATTATTGGGCAAAATCTTTCTTTACAGTTCAAACCAAAGTTCTGAGGCAACTATGTTAATACGGTTTTTTATTCTCAACGGTAGAAAAAAAATGAGTCTTTCATAGCAGACAATTTAGAAACCAGCGTTGAAAATTCTCTAATTGAAAAACTAAAATCCTGCCAATTTTAGAGCTTAGCGCTGAATGAAAGTACAAATATAAGTGATACAGCACAACTGGCAGTCTAGGTACGAGGAATCAGCGCTTTTTTGCAGCGCAACGTTTTGAAATCGTTGAGGAACTATTGAACTTACGTCCATAAAAAGGCAAAACCACGGAAAAAAATATATTTGATGAGGCAAAACGTGTCTTAGTGAAGTTCAGTATTCCGGAGGATAAACTTTGTGGAATTACAAATTATGAAGCCCCAGCGATGACAGGTAAGCACAATGGATTTGTAAATCCAATGTTAAATTCCATATCTAATGATGTCATCACATTCCACTGCATCATTTCGCAAGAACCACTATTGTAAAGATCAGGGATATGCTACATGTAATGGGAAAGTTTGTCCCTTTAGTTAATTTTATAAGGTACAAGGGGATTAATCACGGGCAGTTCAAAACTCTTCTTCGAGAATTAGGATCATTAAATGGTGATGTAAGTTACTTCAGCCATGCTCGCTGGCTCAGGAGGGTGGAAACCTTGGCCAGATCCTGGACACTGCGTGAAGAAATAAAGACCTTCATGGCAACAAAAGGAAAGGACAAAAGTTTTGTGAATGGCGATGAGTGATTGAATGACTTGGCATTCCTAGTGGATATCACTATTTTGTAAACTTAAATCTGAAATTACAAGGGAGGGATCAATTTGTTTACAAACTGTACAATAATGTCCAAGCACTTATGCAGAAGTTAATATTGCTTCAGAAACAACTGATGGTGGAAAAGGCTACCCATTTCCCTACGCTATCAACAAGGCCACCTGGAACAGCAAACCATAAAAAGTACTCCGAACTGATTAATAAACTCTGTGATGAATTCACAGAAAGATTTTTGAATTTTAAGGCACATGATGGTGAAATAAAGCTATTTTCAGATCCATCTGGAACTAATGTCACTGATGCTCCTGATATGTTGCAGATAGAATTAATCGTGATTCAAAGTGATATTGACATGAAGAGAGCTTTGGCGGAGCATGATTTGTTAACATTTTATAAAAAGTATATCCCTTTAGACTGTTATGCAAATGTCGTAAAATATGCCCTTCGATTCATTACAGAGTTTGATGGTACATATTGATGCGAACAGCCATTTTCAAGAATGAAAAATATAAAAACACAATCGAGGTCACTTCTGACAGACAAGCATCTTACCGAAATTATGCGCATCGCTACATCAAGCATACAAGCAGACATTGTCTACTTGTGTATTCAAGCGCAATGACAAACTTCACATTAACTCATTGTTTGATCCAACGATACAAAGAAATAAATTACTGTAGAAATTTTTAATGTCTAATTATATGGTACACATTTTCTTTCCTTCCTTCCCTACCTCCCCCCCTTTTTTTTTTTTTTTTTTTTCAAAAGGTTAAAATTTGGAATAAAGGAAATATGCAAATTAAATGAATACTGTGGAGAACATATAAGATAGAATGGGAAACATATATGCATCTGTCAAGCATATATATACTAACGGCATGATATACAGTATCTGGATAACACAGTGAAACCCCTCCTAGCGGACTCCCCTCAGATACGGTAACTCCGCTTTAATGGTCAAATAAAAATTTCCCGGCGGAAATTGA
>QLNU02015003.1:44443938-44470679 GCA_006491805.2 Dysdera silvatica | reverse complement strand
ACTACAGGCCTGCTCACGTGAATTTCAAGGATGTCCCCACTTTCTTGTGGAGTAATTGCTAGGGTTGTTCATAGGGGACGCCAAATCACAGGTATAAACAAACCATAATCTACCATGTGTTTGCAGCAGTTAACCGAAGATTAAAAAGGATTTCTTGGTTTTCTATAATTTTTACATGATATTTATTTGTGTTAATAATGATAGTGGCTTGTTGTATGCCCTTTCGTAACTCGCGTCAGGAAAAAGTAATGTATCCTTTCACGAATTTCCAAGTGAAGAAACCCTTCGAATACAATGGATTACAAATCAAATGGATTACACATCTCACGTAAAGGTAATTTGTTCCCTCCTTCATAATTTTACTCTGTAGTAGCTAAGCTAAGGTGCATTAATTGTTTTAAGTTCATCCAACATATTTATATCTGCAGTATTAGGGACACAGTAAGTGTTTATTCTGTATTTTGTTTTCTGTGACATGCTGTTCTATTATGTAGTTTATATTTTCAAGTAAAATTATTTTGGAAAGAATTGCTATTCCTGAATACCTGATGCGTTATTTTTATTATGCAGTGTATTAAAAATCTGGCTTATGTTAAAAGTTACTAGAAATTACGTATTATACATTGTGTAATTATATCATCAGTTTATTGTAAATTCATGTATTAATTTCATTAAAATGCCATTAAAGTCTTTCCAAACAGGTGTCAAGCCTTCTAATTAATTCATTATTTCATAATTAATTATAATAGAATATAATTAAATTATTAATTAGTTGGTTAAAATTCTATATAGTTGTATTTTATTAACCATTAAAATAAAGTCTGCTTTTATATGCATTTTGAAATTTAGCTTTCAGTATAAACTATCAATTCATTATCAGTTATTGATCATTATGGGAAATCATTTCATCCAATAAACCGTCTTCAGTTTAAATGAAAAAGTAGAAAAAGGTATGTAAAATTTAAATTTTATTTTAAAATTTGTTATGGTTATCATATCACGATATCATCATCGTCGTTGGAAAATAAAATGCGATAATTTTTTGAGAAAAAAACAATCTATTTCTGTATTTAATCAGAATTTATAGTGTGTCATTAGGCATTTATAGTGTGTTAAATTGGGAATGTTTTCCTATGAAGAAGGCGTCCTCTGTCGGAGAAAAACTGCGTGAGAGAACCGCCTACGAAAATTTGGAGACAGGTTTTCTATAGCGTTAGGCTCACGTGAGCAGGCCTGTAGTAAATCTAGCTGGCCTTGGTTATTCCGAAGTGCTTCCCTACCAAAGCGCCATCTAGTGATGTCATGAAATTTTGAACCAATTTTTCGATCGTCGAACGACACACTATCCCTTTTAGCCACTGTAGCCATGGTAACTTCTAATACTATCGGTAAACATTTGACAACGAAACTTTTCCACTGTAATCTAATCAAGGCCAACTAGATTACTACAGGCCCGCTCACGTGAATTTTAAGGGTGTCCCCACTTTCTGTTGGAGTAATTAATAGGGTTGTTCATAGGGGGCGCCAAATCACAGGTACAAACATGCCATGTGCTTTCATGTGTTTGCAGCAGTTAACCGAAGATTAAAAAGGATTTCTGGGTTTTCTATAATTTTTACATAATATTTATTTGTGATAACAATGATAGTTTCTTGTTGTGTTCCATTTAGCCTATTTATATCTGCAGTATTAAGGACACAGTAAGTGTTTATTCTGCATTTTGTTTTCGGTTACATGCTGCTTTATTATGTAGTTTGTGTTTCCAAGTAAAATTATTTTGGAAAGAATTGCTATTCATGAATACCTGATTCTTTATTTTTATTATGTGATGTATTAAAAATTTGGCTTGTGTCAAAAGTTATTAGAAATCATGTATTCAATATTATACATTGTATTTAATATATACAATATCATACAATGTATAAAATATTATACATTGTGTAGTTATATCATCAGTTTATTGTAAATTCATGTGTTAATTTCATTAACATTCCATTAAAGTCTTTCCAAACAGGTGTCAAGCCTTCTAATTAATTCTTTATTTTATAATTAATTATAATAAAAATAATTAAATTATTAATTAGTTGATTTAAATTCTATATAATTCTTTGCTTTATTAACCATTAAAATAAAGTCTGCTTTTATATGCATTTTGCAATTTAGCTTTCAGTGTAAACTATCAATTCATTATCAGTTATTAATCATGCCTGAGAAATCATTTCATCCAATAAACCGCCTTCAGTGTAAATAAAAGAGTAGAAAAAGGTATGTAAGATTTAAATTTTAGTTTAAAATTTGTTACGAAAGTTTGTCATATCACGGTAACATCAACGTCGTTGGAAAATAAAATACGATAACTTTTTGAGCAAAAAGCAATATATTTCTGTATGTAATCAGAAACTGGGCTATTAATTGGCATTTATAGTCTGTTAAATTGAGAATATTAACCCAGGTAGCAGGCGCCATCTGTCGGAGAAAAACTGCTTGAGAGAATCGCCACTGCGAAAATTTGGGGACATGTTTTCTGTAGCGTTAGGCTCACGTGAGCAGGCCTGTAGTAAATCTAGTTGGCCTTAATCTAATTAATAACAACCAAAATTTAAAGTTAAAGTGGCAGTGTTGGCAACGCTCATGATTCGATATAATTAACATCACGTTTTTTGATTAACTACGGATTTGATGTGGAAAACATCAGAATGATGCATTGTTTGTGTAATTTAAAGTGCACACGAACGATTATTGTATTATTTCCAATTTCTTTGTGCTATTCCTGTAATAAATAACAACCACCTGACTTTCGAAA
Source organism: Dysdera silvatica (assembly GCA_006491805.2). Taxonomy (NCBI): domain Eukaryota; kingdom Metazoa; phylum Arthropoda; class Arachnida; order Araneae; family Dysderidae; genus Dysdera; species Dysdera silvatica. Next base: position 44,467,876 of record QLNU02015003.1, on the reverse strand, counting down.
TGGGATCTTTATTTCGAAGTGAAGAAATGTCGCTGTGTCAAGTATTTTTGCAAAAGGAAACTGCGTTTTCCTACATATCTCATCTGGGAGAATTGGGACTAGTGCAGTTTAAAGACGTCAATGCCGATCAGATTGCCTTTAACAGGCTTTTTATTAATGAAGTTCGACGGTGCGAGGAAATGGAGAGGATAATTCGCCACTGTAGGAGAGAAATACAAAAAGAAGGCATTCAAGAGTTCGAACCCGAAGGTAGTCCAACGGCCCCAGAAATGAAAGAATTGGGTGATCTTGAGATGACGTTTCAAAACAAGGAAAGGGAATTAGATGAGGTTATCGCGAACAACATTGCCTTGAAAGAAACTTATTTAGAACTAATAGAATTTAAGCAAATATTAATTAAAATTAAAGTTTTTTTTCAACATCGAGAGGATTCAGTTTTAAGTCATCACAATTTGATCGAGAGGAACCCAATCAACTCTTGTGAAGCTGAAATAGAGCCTGGGCAGTTGGAATTCATCTGCGGAGTTATATTGAGGGAACGACTTCTAAGCTTCGAAAGAATGCTTTGGAGGTCAAGTTATGGAAATATCTATCTTAAGCAAACTGAACTGGCTGAAGTAATTCAAGATCCGAAAACAGGAGATCGTGTCCATAAGGTCGTATTCATAATCTTCTGCCCAAGTGAACTTTTAAAAATTCGAGCAATAAGAATCTGTGAAGGATATAGAGTTTCGCTTTATCCTTGTCCTACAACGTTAAAGGAACAGGAGACTTTGCTGTCCAAACTTAACACAGAGATCGAAGAAACTCGGCTAATTTTATATCAGTCATTTGATCAAAGACACCAGCTTCTTTTAAATTTGGCCCAAGATGTCAAAACTTGGCATATAAAAATAGCGAAGGCAAAAGCAATATACCATACCATGAACATGTTCAATCACGATGTTGCTAAGGAATGCTTGATAGCAGAATGCTGGTGTACCACAAAGAACATTAACTGGGTCAAACAGATTTTGAAACTCGCAACTGAAGAGAGTCGTAGTTCCGTACCTTCAATTTTAAATACAATGCGAACGAGACAAGTTCCACCTACCTACAACATTGTAAACAAATTTACAAATGGCTTTCAAAATATCGTTGATGCATATGGAATTGCGAACTATGGAGAAGTTAATCCAGCACCCTTCATGATGATTACTTTTCCATTTTTATTCGCCATAATGTTTGGTGATGGGGGACATGGATGTCTGATGACCATATTTGCAGCGTGGATGGTCATCACTGAAAGGAAGTTAATGAAAATAGAAACTAAGAACGAGTTGTGGGACATTATTTTTACTGGTCGCTATATTATTTTGCTCATGGGCGCCTTCTCGATATATACGGGGCTTCTGTATAACGACATTTTTTCAAAACCAATCAACATATTTGGAAGTCATTGGACTGTACAATTTAACGTTGAAACTATAACCAATATGAAGAAAGCAATCATTCTTGATCCTGGAACATCCCATGTTGATTACCCGTATCCATTCGGAATCGACCCGATTTGGAAAGTGGCAAACAACAAAATTTTATTCTTGAATTCTTATAAGATGAAAATATCCATAATTTTTGGCGTGTCTCAATTGTTGTTTGGGGTCATTTTAAGTCTGTTCAACCACGTACACTTCAAAAACTATGCAAATATAATTTGCGAGTTTTTTCCTCAAATGCTTTGGTTAACACTTGTGTTTGGATATCTGGTAGTCTTGATTTTTTATAAATGGGTCAATTTCACGGCCAAAGACGCATCATGCGCACCGAGTCTTTTAATGATCTTTATCAACATGTTTTTATATAAGTACCCAGATAAACCTTGTTCTATAGCATCGATATACGAATTGCAACAGCCTGTTCAAACAGCCTTCCTTTTAATCGCAGTAATTTGTATTCCATGGATGGCTTTTCTCAAGCCAATTGTCCAGCTATTTTCAAGAAGGAAGATTGAAAAAGATATTCTGGTAGATGAAGACATAGCAGAAGTTGAAGAGGATTCGGGATTTGGAGATGCGATTATTCTTCAATCTGTTCGTATGATAGAATTTTGTCTTGGAACTATTTCGCATACAGCGTCATATTTACGATTATGGGCCCTGAGTTTGGCTCATGCAGAGCTTTCTGAAGTACTATGGACGATGGTATTAGCTCCTTGCCTTCGAAGAACCGATTGTGTGGGAGTCATTATGTTGTATGTGGGGTTTGCATTTTGGGCATTTTTAACTGTCAGTGTTTTGGTTGTTATGGAGGGTCTTTCAGCATTTCTCCATGCAGTGCGATTGCATTGGGTGGAATATCAGAGCAAATTCTATGAAGGCCAAGGCTATGCATTCTACCCCTTTCACTTCAAAACTATTTTGGAAAAGGAGGATAGCGATAAATTAATTTAATTTTTGGTAAAAGTGAATTTTCATCGCTCAATTTTTATTACCACCATCCATTGTTTCTGAATGCAAAGTTAATCGTTAATTTCTACGAAACTGCGTAAATAAAAAAGAACTGTGGCGGTGCTGTACACTAGGCCTAACGTGGATGACTGTGTAGTTAAAGGGGTGAAGTTATCTGACAGATAAAAAGGAATAAAAGTTAGTATGCCGTTTTTATTTTGTTCGCTGCACTGAGAAAAAGTAGCAGGGGGAGGGATGGAGGAAAAGCCAACAGGGGGGAAGGTAAAGAGACAAAGGGGGTGGAGGTTGGGAGTGGAAGGGGAACAGGAGAGAGGGATTTGAGGGGTAGTGGGGAGTAGGCAGAGACGGCCAAAAAAACAGGGGTTGGGAGGGGAAGGAGAAAGGACATGATGAAGAGGTTAGAGGGGTAGGGATGAAGGTTGGGAATGGGATGGAGGAGGGAAAGGGGCGGAGCCTGTATTGAGAGGTAAGCAACATGGCGGCAAGCCAGGACAAAGTTGCCATGCCGGTTGGAAACACTTTACACTAAAAACAAAATGGGACGATGACTGTACCAGCGCCAATTTATTTATTAACGTTAAATATATTAGTCTGCTTATATATTTAGTATTATTAAATATATTAATGAAATATATCAAAACATTTACGAATTTTAAGCCCCTTCTGTAGCTTTCTGAGCTACCCCCTTCCCCTAATCTATCTACAGACCTGTCTGCTGCTATAAACTTCTCTCACGGTAACGATATTTTGGGCGCAGCGTGTTCTAAACAATAAAAACTATACAAGAATTCCCAGCTCAATTTTTTTAAATGGAAACAAAACACGAAGAAATAACTTCTACCTCAAAATAGAGATTGCTTCAATTACTTGATAACACATCTCCTTAGCGTTTTCGGAGCTTATTTTTAGCGCGTAAATCGTATTTCTGGCAACCATTAGTACCACTTTAAAATCCTGATGTTAGCATGGACAACTAGTGATATTAGGGATTCAAGCCTGTCTGGAACGCATCGTTCACCTCTAACCTCTCTTTCTCCTTTCCACCTCCCAACCCCTGTTTTCTTGGCAGTCTCTACCCCCTTTCTACCCTTTCCACTCCCAACCTCCATCCCCTTTGCCTCTTAACTTTTCCCCCTATTAGCTTTCCCCTCTTTTCCTCCATCCCTTCCCCTCCTTTTTCTCGGTGCAGTGAACAAAATAACAACGGCATACTAACTTTTATTTCTTTTATCTGTTGGGTAACTTCATCTCTTAAACTACACTATCATCCACGTTAGGCCTAGCTTACAAGCGCATCCACACATTAGGAATCAAACTCGTGACTCTATATAGAGACGAAACGCTGATGTCATCGTTTATGACCATCAAAAGGCTAGATGTTTAACATTTTTTACTTTATTTCAGTGTATCGCTCAATTGGCGTATCCAAGTTAGTTTTACATTATCTTTTCTAAAGAAGAGACTGTGTACACAAGTCCAACACAGAACACGGGATAATAAAAAATTAAAAGGTCTTTTCACTGTTAATGACTATAAAACTGCCAGCTATTAAATAACTTGTACTTTTATTCCAGTTTTTTCATTTAAAAAATATTCTACTTTGTGGTAATTATCATTCGGAAGGGTCAAATTAATTCTTTCAGGACAGCAGAAATAGAAAACGACAATGGTCGCAATCTCAGGATTGGACTTGGGACTCTTAGTGACAAAAAGCTACGTTAAACACTTATGACGATTAGAATATTAGGGGTTTTTTTTTGTGAAGAGTTTACCCTGTGAAGGGTAATAATATCGTACAGAATATTAGTTCCAAAAGTTTTTCTCCTCCTGAAAAAAAAATTAGAGGAAAAAAAGGCGACTTTTGCAATCCTGGATCGAATTCCTATATGCTATATATATATAATGACAAAAAGACAATTCTATCTTTTATGACTATTGACTATCAAAATGGTGAATCTAAGCTAAGAGGAAAAAAGACACTTTTGTATGCGTGTTGTCACACTATGTTGGCTTCCATCGAAAGGAAAGAAAATCAAGTCACACAACTTTTATTTTCCAATACAAAAGTCTTTGAATATGACATCTAAAATATCATCAGTGGTAATTTTGCCCGTAATTTTTCCTAGTTGGTTTGCTGCTCGTCTTAACTGTTCAGCAGCAATAACAACATCCAAATGTTGGACGTTTAAGAACTCGTTCAAACATTCTAAACATGTTTCAACGTGTTTTCTGTGTCTGACTTGCGTTATTGTAGGCTCTTCAGCAGATGGCGCAGAACACCTAACAGGAATCGAAACGAAAATATAAAAGGAAAACAAAATCAAAATCCATTTACAAAACCTGATTTTTCTAATCATAAATTTACAAATCACTTCACAAAATTTCTCCACTTTAACCTTTAAATGTATTAAAATTTTGCATTTTTAGGCTGGGGTCAAACCTGTGCCACTAGCAATCAGCACAACTGTCTTGGTGCCAGCAGTGACCAATGAAGGAAAAATATTTCAATTACATTTTAAACTCTTTAAGGTAACCAATCTTGTTCACAGGGCCCTTTTTTTTTGAAAGATAGGTTACATTTCTTAATTTATTGTATTTTCTAATGGGTTGTACTGTAGGCAAGATGTATTCATTAATAAAATGTACAAAATCATTTCGAGAAATGTATGCACAGAAACTAGAAAATTTAGCCCAAAATTAGCAAATACTAACGATAAAGAATTACTTTTCCATTTTATATATATATATATACAAGCAATATGAATACCATGAACTAGGATAATCAAAGAATTTTGAATCATAGTGATATGCCAAAATACGTTATTCGACCCCCGAAATTAGAAAAAAACACAACGACTTATGAGAAAGAGATAAGCTAATCAATTCATGAAAATTAGCTATTAAGACTGAATATAATACAATTTTATTTCCATGCCAAAGTTATATTTTGGTGCATTAAGGAAGCATAGCAAAAGAAGAAGAACAAAAGTTATTACTCTAGTCCCCTTTTTGGTCAGCCTGACCATTTTCTTTTTTTCTATTAAATAAATTCTTGATTTCCTTTTAAAACAGTGGTTCTCAACCTCTTTCAAGCCATGACACACTTTTATAGTAACCAAAAAATCCACACCACCACAATTATTTATGACCCCCAAAACACATTAAATACAAAATTAGATTACATAAATGTTATCATCATATTCAACCATTATCTATCCACTGCTGGATGAAGGTCTCTCCAAATGCTTTCCACACAAGTCTATCCTGAGCAATTCGCTTCCACGTCACCCCAACCTGTTTTCTTATTTCATCCACCCATCTAGTTTGAGGACGTTTTCTAGGTCTTCGGTGGTCTCTTGGAATCCAGTTCAGAATTTCTGTTGTCCATCGTTGATCAGTTCTTCTTGCAATATGCCCAGCCCATCGCCATTTCAGCCCTTTTACTTTAACAATGATGTCCTCTACTCTAGTTTGCTCTCTCACCCAAGTGTTTCTTTTTCGATCTCTCCTAGTTATTCCAAGCATGCACCTCTCCATGCTCCTTTGCGTTGTCTGTAACTTTCGTATTGCTCCAACTGTTAGACTCCATGTCTCTGATCCATAAGAGAGGACTGGCAATACACACTGGTTGAAGACCTTTCTTTTTAGACACAAAGGCAATTTCCCCTTCAGGATAAAACTGTTTCTTCCAAATGCACTCCAGCCAAGTTTAATACGTCTGTTGAGTTCTTTCATAATGTTGCCATCCATTGAAATCAGCTGGCCAAGGTAAATATATGAATCAGCAATTTCTAGCTCAATGTTGTCAACTTGTATTTTTGTTTCCTCTACGAAATTATTGAACATGATCTTAGTTTTTTGTAGGTTCATCTTGAGTCCAACTTCTTTACTTCTAGTTGAGAGCTCCTGTACCATGTCTTGGAGTTCTAATGGGTTCGTTGAAAAAATAACAATGTCATCAGCAAACCGCAAATGATTTAAATATTCACCATTTATTTTTATTCCCTTGTTATTCCAATTTATCTGCTGAAAAATCATCTGTAAAGCTGAAGTAAAAAGTTTTGGAGAAATGGTATCTCCCTGCCTCACACCTTTACCAATTTTGATAGTTTTGGTATCTTTATGTAACCGAAATTTTGCACTTGCATTTTTATACACACGTTTCACCATGTCAATGTACACATCCTCAATGTCTGTTGATCTTAAAGAGTTGATGACTGCTGATGTTTTAATAGAGTCAAAGGCCTTCTCATAGTCAATAAATGCCACACACAATGGAAGTTCATATTCATGTGTTCTTTCAATTAATTCTCTTAATACTTGAATATGGTCCACTGTACTGAATCCACTTCGAAATCCAGCTTGTTCTCTTGGTTGAGCTGCATCTAATTTTTTCTGCAGGCGATGTGTTAGCACTTTTGTGAAGATTTTATAAATAGCAGGTAACAAGCTAATTGGTCGGTAATTTTTCAAATCCTCTTTATCACCTTTTTTATGCAAAAGAATTACTGTTGCAGAATCCCATTGGTTTGGTATGTTACCGCTGTTAAGACATTTGGTAAAGAATTTTGCAAGTATTAAGACTGGAAAAGTGACGAACACTACGCAAATATAACAATAATGGAAAAATAACAACGTTTTTTGGCGTAGTTTAAATTAAATGGCTTTTAAATTTATAACTGCGCCAAAAGATAGAAAGCTCAGCCTGCACCACTTGAAGGCGGGGTAGGACACTAGGTTACTGGCCTGGCCGGTTCCACACATCGTCACATACGTTCAGCGTGTGGGTCTCCTTCCAGTTAGATACCAGCAACCCTTTTGCAGGCCATATATATATATATATATATATATATATATATATATATTGCATTAATTGTGTACAGATCTCCCATTTTTTTTATTATATTATGTACAGTGGAGTCCATTTTCAAATTGCCTCAAGGTTTAAGCTGCAGTCGCATTTTTCGCAAAATGCGACGAGTTGCTCGAAAATGCGAAGAAAAAATTATTGCCCATCGCGAAAATGCGACAGGCATTTTTAACCACAGTTTATTCTCTGAAAACAGGATTCCTCGATTCCAGAATATCCGTTTTGCACTTCAGCGATCTTTTCTTGTTTCTTTTTGTTTCCTCTTCAAAATTCTTAACAGCACCTGTTAAGCATCGTTGATATAAATAATTTCATTGATACGATTTTTCGAGCAACGAAAGCAACTAATATTTTTTAGCATTTTGCTACAACTTTTTTTCCCATTTTAGCATTTTTGCGACAGCATGTTTTGAGCCAGCTTAAAGCCTGAATTGTTCCTCCCTTAACAATCAAATTACCCCCCCTGTGGGGCATGGGCCCCACGTTGGGAAACACTTTTAAACTCTTTCTCTTTCACAATTTTTTATATGGTCTGGTAATTTAATCCATTTATCAATTCCATAATAATTTATATTATTTTTTTCCATGTTTGTTCTCATTTTTTCTGTTTTTGAAATGTTATCTGACCTTGCATTTATTATATTTGAGTTTTTGTCTATACCTATAGTTTCGTCACATTTACCTGCTGTAATTCCTAAATATATCATTATAAATATTTTGTATGTGTTTACTTCTATATTCATTATATTATTTTCTATTTTTATTTGTTTTATACTTGTGTTAATTTTGTATCCTATTCTTTTTAATAATCTATCAATTATTGATTGTAATTTTTTTAGATTAACCTTGTTTACCCTACTCCACACACTATTTCCATAAATTATGTGACTACATGTCAATGAAGTGTGTTATTTTACAGTGGTAATTTGAAAATCATTACAATTTTTTTTTCCCCGCTGCTTAAAATTAAAATCCAACCCCAAATCGCCCCGTGGTAGTAGCGGGAATCTAAAGATTTAGCCTCAAGGCAAATATGGGGCTCTGTCATGATCTGGTATTTAATTATTTTATTTGCATTTTACAAATATTTTCTATTTCGAAAAAACAAATAGTAGAGCGGAAAAAGGTCACATCTATCATGGATCCATATCAGTTGGGTTGCTACTGACATAATTTCAGCTTGGTCACATTTGGCACATATCCCTTAAGGCAGAAGGGATTATTTTCCTTTTTTGAAGGAGCGTTACAATAGAGGCTGCTGTCTCTGTCCTCGTTACCGTAACCAGAGGCTGAAGGCTAGTTGTCTCCTTGGATGTGGTATTAGTTTTATTATTATTATTAGTTTTTCATTTATTATACAAATGACAGACTTTAGTTTTAAATTTTTATACCTATGGACCTACTGTATGTATTTCACAATCAGTAGTTCTTTATTATTCGCGAATAAATTTGAAACTGCCTCGAAGAAAGGAGTTTAAAAGTGGAGTGCAATTTCTGCAAGTGGTAGGACTGATTTAATATTAGCGTCTACTATAATAGATTTAAAGTTATATATATACATATACTAGATTCGCAACTTTTAGCATATGAATGGCTTTCAGGAAGGAAAAACTTTCTATTTTAACAAGATGGTGCATCAAATCACCCCTCCAAAGCTACAAAACGTTGGTTTGAAGAAAACAAAATCAAACTTTTGACCTGGTCCATCGATTTCCCCGGATTTGAACATTATAGAAAATAAATATAGGGTAATCACTATCATAGTTAAAAGATTTAATATGTCAATAGCTATTTTGCTAGGCATCTGCCACTATTATCATAACTGTACTGTAAATTTTTAACTGTAATAATTTAGGATATATTACTCTATGTTTATGTTTGTGGTTTTACGGCTCAAAGACTACAGTGGTCATGCTGCGCCGGGACCTACTGTTTTCTGAGCGAGGAATCCGAACCTCTTAAGGCCTAGGGAACCAAACCCCGGACTACAGTGAGCAGTGCGATCTTTATGAGATCTCTGAGTAAGTGTTCTTTTCACCGTTGGGAGTTGAACCCAAGTTAACAGAGCACAATGCGAATGTATTACCACACTGTGCCACTGCAGGGCTACTCTGTTCCATTTCTATACAGTGCGTCGAATAAAATCAAGTATTATGAAGAACGTTTGAAGATTCCTTACTAGAAAAATACATATAAATGGGCAACAATTTTCTTTCCTTACAGAAAATGTATATGTTGTATGGAATAAATTTACCCCAAATTATTTTCAAAAATTACTGAATAGTATGCCACAAAGAATGGTATGCCAGGTACGAAGTCTGGCTAAAAAAGCATAATTTAACGAATTATTTATGTTGAAATAATTGAACTTACCAAAGAAAAATAAAGTGTTCTTATTATTATACATATGAAGAAAATCAGCAAATAATTTTTGCTTCATAGTTAAACTGTTTATATAAATACATATGTTTCTTTGGTTTTTAATCTGATTATATGGAAATTACTACCGTTCTTACAATTACAAGAACAGGTGTATAGAAGGTTGTCACAAATGCTAAAAAAAACTACCCTTTTCAAACTGGTAGCGTTAAAAAAAAAAAAAAGATGTTGGTAAACAAAAATCAGTAAATGCTATGATTAATTATCTATCCCCGAAGTAGTAGCTTCTGACAAAATAGTTAAGTAAAACTTAACTAATATAGTATAAATTTATGAAATTGTATTGCATTGAACAAGTGAATGATAGGTTATGAATGAATGAACTTACATTGTAGCCACAGTACATGAAAATTTGTCCAAAAATTCTCTCAAGCCTTCCCCCGAGAGACATGACATTGCACAGATATTTCTGTTATTTCTGATTGCACCAGCTAACACTTCCTTATCGATATACGACAGCAAATCGATTTTATTAAGAATAAGAACGATGCGTTTTTCATCGACCAGAGAATCGATAGTATTTATTTTGTGCGGAAGACCAAGATCAAGAGGGCAGCTCTGAACCAATTCCTTCTCAATCAAGGCTTTTATAATATCCTTGTCGTCAACAAATGGAGATTGAATAGTATCAACAGCTGTTTGGGCTTGCACGAGAAAAAGTAAGACATCTGCTTCTGATAGGCTAAAAGAAAAGAGAACGAGAATTAGCATTTATTTTTAAAAAGAGATAATTATAAGCACAATCCGTGATACAATTAGGTTAAATATATGCTTACTTCCTTCCCATCATACCTTGCATAAGATACAGCACTTTTCATTAATAGATGCAGTACTATCTATTATTATACATACTATATAATACTAGTATTATACATATCTAGTGTTCATGGAAATATTCGACGAAACAATACGTAATATAAATAAGACACAAAAAACAACGTTTTAGAAGCGTATTTATGTCAAGATTGAATTCAATCTACGCGTTTTGGGCGATAAAAGTTCGCTCTTCTTCGGGAGTGTGTGTTCACTCCCGAAGAAGGGCGAACTTTTATCGCCCGAAACGCGTAGATTGAATTCAATCTTGACATAAATACGCTTCTAAAACGTTGTTTTTTGTCTCTTATATCTAATGTTATTAGGTGTAGTACCACCTATCTGCATAATGCATCATATCAGAATGTTTTTATATACATCTTTACAATATTACAATTTAACAACTAAATCTTTAACCTCCAAAAGACAATGAAAACTATTCAAACCCTTTGTTTTTCTATATAAAGGAGGTTTAAGTTACAACAGCATGAAAAACAATAGCCCAGAAAAAGCGTGTATCCGCTATATATATATATATATATAGTAGAATTTTCATATATCAAAACTTCCGTACATTGAAATTTTCTATATATTGAAATTTTGGTAAACCCATTACACATAACATGATCTATATTAATGGTTAAAATTCATGATCGCCACCGGCCGCAAGGCGACTAAATTTCGAGAAACGGTGATTAAAAATACCTCTTTCATCACCATCCCACTAGCCACTTTATTGTTTCCCAATGCACCCTGCAGAATATAGTAGTGAAACATGCAAAAGTTTCAACTGAACACTTTTATCCCATAATTGCAATTGATTTGCAGTAGTAGGATTCAGTGAAAAGCGATCATATTTCACTCAATAATTAAAAGCGTGAAAAGTAAATAAAATGTATCTTTGTTTTTTTAATCTTCAAGCATTTATATATAAGTGTTACCGGAATTTTTTATAATTAGTATAATTTTTAAGTATGTGTAAAGATTTAAACTGACCATTTTTTTTAGATAAGTATATATATATATTCCTGTGATTTATCTTTCATTATATTAAGAGAATAAAGATAATTAGAACAAAACATTTAGGGATATAAAAGATGCAAGACTAGTTAGTCGAAGTTATTTTTTATTTATAAAATCATGTTTAATATACATACAAATTATATAGGATTTCATGACCACACAAAAGCGGTGCTAACTTAAATGAAGTGGCCACTAATAAAAAAAGAGTCCTGCTGGCTAGTAGCCTCTAACCAAATATCCGAGTTTTAAGCTTTAATTTATGTCCTCGGTAAGAGCACATTTTATTTAAAGAGATTGAACTGAGGTCAGGTTTAGGTAGTTCATAATTACAGACATGATAATCAGCTATTAATTCCATTATTCACAAATGATGAGAGACGAAGCACAATTTAAATCTTATACATAAACTCATACCTCATTTTGCATTTCTCATGAATATTTTATTGGAATATGTGTTTAAACTCAAACATAATATTAATAATAAACAAATCACAATATTCAATGAGAGAAGTCAATTAATTTTTCGATATTTGCATACGTTTTAAAGGTCCTCTTAACACCTTCCCTTTCAACTTCATCTTGAACTTCCCTGATGCCAGCTGTGTCGAACAGATGCACGAGATATCCACTGAGATTGATTGACTTTTCCACTACATCTCTTGTGGTGCCGGGAGAAGAAGATACAATCGCAACATCCCTTTCACCTAAAAAAAATTCTTGATTTATAAAGAATTTATTTATTTCGGAAATATTCACACCAACAAATTTAGTCCACTGTACACATAACAGCTAAACATTTGCCGCTTAAATTCATGGGATGGTTTGAATTATTTTTTTGAAAGATTTCATGAAAAAAAGTTATTTTTAAGGACAAACTCTGTTATAGCAACAATTTGGTAATTCTTAAGTCCCTCTTGCAAGCCTACGTACTGAGCTTATTTAATGATTACAGCATTGAGATTTTGATTATCCTTGGAATGTCGTTATAACCAAATTAAACTGTAGAATGATTTTAATTATTTCTATGAGACTTTCACAAAAAATTTGAATTTTCAAAGAGATTGCATATATAAAGACGGGCACCACATTTCTACAAAAGCTTTCAATGCCAAATTTAAAAAATCTGTATTTTTTTTCAAATAAAAAATAGTAAGAGTTTTACTTTTTATTCACCTTTACAGTTCCTTTACAATAATTTTCAATACTTACGGATAAATAAGCTCAAACTAGAGCTTGTGTAATTTTGGAGAAAAAGAGACGCTTTCCCCATCCTGGATTCGAACCAGGGTCCCTCCGTTTAGCCCGGAGTGTCTTGGACCGCTAGACGAATGAGGACAGGTAATAACGCTCTCTTTCTCCGTATGTAAAGGTGTTAAGGTATTATTACCCTCCGCAGGGACAACACAATTGCTAAATAGTGGTCAACACAGAAAAGCCTCCGGGGTGATTTTTTTTTTTTTTTTTAATAATACTTTACAACCTATACATATGGAGTAAAGGAGCATCGTTCCACATCCTCGATGGCTTAGCGATTAAGGCACTTCGGGCTCAACGGAGAGACCCTAGTTCAAATCTAGGTCAGGAGCGATGCCTCTTTTTCTCTCGTAACAAAAAGCTTTACTTTGAACTAAAAAACGTAGGTGTCGGAATTATTGCATAATATCAAATTGATTCAAAATTTTTTTGAAAAAAAATCCATTTTGTAAGTAATTGATATTTCACAAACTTTTTAAAAAAATGGATCCACTCACTTGAAAATTTGTAATAAATAAGGATTATTATACTGTGTAAACTTGATTTTAAGAATGAATAAGATCGAAGCAGTGAGAAATACAAAACCTTCACTTTTTCTTTATTTCTTAATTTTATGTTTCAATTCTTAAAAAGTTTCCAAGTGCATCTGAACCCCTATCTCCTGGAGCAGTGGTTCTTAAACTATGCTCCCCGGAGCCCTAGCGATCCGTGAAGAACACGGGCATAAAATATTCAAGAATTGGAAAAATTGTGGCTTCTTAACTACATTTATTAATCTAGGTTCCAACGTGGGGCGTTTTAAAAGATATCTGGAAACTTGTCAGTATTCTGAAGTATATTTTTGATGTGTGATTTTGTAAAAATCTTCTGTAGACGCGATGTATTTTCAGGGTAAACCGCAGTATAATCCATAGTAGATAGTAAACAGATAGGATGAAGCTACCTGTCATTTGGATTCATGGACAATAATATTTGCCCTCAATGTGTCATCTTTTTCAAGGTGCTTTCAAACAGCCCCATGTGCCCTGCTAATCTACGTCAGCATATTGAAACAGTACATCCTGACTACAAAGATAAGAGATGTGTTTCTTCAAAAGACGACGCGGTGAATTATCGGGGCGATAAAAATACATACATTTGCATTCCAGAATTGTTAACAAAAAAGCGACTGAAGCATCGTACATTGTAAGCTACCATGTAGCACTGGAAAGAGAAGCTCACACAATTGCTGAAACTCTTATCAAGCCCTACGTAATCGATATCGTAAAATGCATGTTACATAAAAAGTCATCAAAACTGGTTTTCTCATTGCCTCTGTTAAATGATACCATAAGTCAACAGATTAAAGTTATAGCAATGCATGTAAAGACTGAGCTGAGGTCCCGTCTTAAAAAGATAAAATTTGCCCTTCAAATGGATGAATCTACCGATGTTGCTGGACTGGCAGTGTTACTTGTGTTCGTCCAGCACAAACACGAGGTATCGATTAAGGAAGACCTTTTGTGCGAGTCCCTAACAAGTAATATCACACAGGCTGAAATATTTCAAATGCTGGACTATTTCTTTACAGAAAATGAAATACCATTGGGGAAAATTGCGTCAATATTTTCATGGATGGTGTTAAAGCTACGGTGGGAACAACTGCTGGTGCTACTACACGAAACAAAGAATTTGCCATCAATTGTACAAGTAGTCATTAAATTTTACATTGTATTTTACTGGCAAGTATTGGCCATGAAAAAAATACCAATGACTCTGAAATCTGACCTTGATGAAGCAGTGAAAATAATAGATTTCATTAAATCATGTCCTCTCAACATTCGCTTGTTTCAAGCAATGTGCAGCGATATGGGTAGCTCTCACAAATCTCTGCTTCTTCATACTGTAGTTAAGTGGCTTTCTGGAAGCAAATCATGAATGCGGTTGCTTGAACTGAAAAAGGAAATAACTGTTTTTTTTCACTGATCACAATTTGAATGCATAGCAAAATAGGCTGACTTAAAAAGAATGGAAATATTATAGGGGCTGGCGTACTTATCTTATCCGACATATTTTCAAAAATCAATGATGTTAATCTTAGTCTCCAAGGAAAGAACATAACGATGTTTGTTGCCAATAACAGTCACTACAATCAAAACGAAGCTGAAGTTTTGGGCACAACCTATCAAAGACCGCAACCTCGATTGTTTCCCGATATTAAAACACTTCTGTGACGATGACATGGACGAAAATGAGCTTCCTGATCATATTTTTGATGAAATCGACGAACATCTGAAAGACTTGCTTCGTTCAGTTATGGATTATTTCCCAGAGGAGAAAGGAGAACAATTAAAAAGTGAAGAGAGTGGGTTAAAAATCCTTTTGCAAAAAAAAAAAGAAAAAAAGCGCCTCACATCTCAACTGTACAAATCGTTAATCGACTTCAGATTCTGCACTCAAAACTGCATTCACTGAAAAATCACTTGAAGAATTCTGGTGCGGTGTAGAATGTGAGTACCTAGAATTGCTCTAAAAAGCAATTCCTGTATTACTGCCATTTGTGACAACCTATTATGCAAATTAGGGTTTTCAGCTTATGTTGCAACAAAAACTAAATATCGTAATAGACTGAATGTTAAGCCTAAAATAAAACTGCAGCTTTCATCAACCAAGCCAAATATAAAAGATCTTTGTGAAAACAGGAAGCAATACCATCTATCCCATTAAGGGTGGACGCTATATCCTTTAAATCTGCATAAAAGTTTACTTTCAATATTTTTACATTTATATATAATATGTATAATCATAATTTCATAAAAATTTCTTAAAATAAAATAAGACTAAAAATTTTAAAAATGTGTGATCTTTGTCTCACCAACTACTCCTTCGCAAAGAGGGTAGGAATTTTGTTAGCGTATTTCCTCCTACCACCGTTTAAAGGTCGCTCCAGTATTATTTAAATTTAAGCATATATTTTGGGCTGTTTTATATTTTCCTACATATAAGCAAAAAAACGCAAATAGCTGACCCATCCCATGCTTACGTGAGGTTTTGTTCTCTGATTTTCATTTGCTGCTGTAAATACAAATTTTAGAGTAATTTAAAAATTGGTATAGGTTTTAATTATGAATTAATTAGTGCATTTCTGTTAAGGCAGTTGTCACTTGGTAACAACCCCCACTGTGCTCGTTGTATTATTTTCGATGCGTAAGACATCGAAAATAATACGACTGAATTTACTTAAGCATAGTTTGCCTTCCCTTCCACCGTTGTCCCAAAAATAAAAAATAAGCAAAGTTCAAACCCTCATCCCACTTAAGTTGCTTACGTAATAGTTTAATGCCCCCTTTATACATAATGAATTGCTAAATTTTTAAGGTTTACGTGATAGAATTTGGGGCTCCGTCATATAGTTTTGGATTTAAAAGGGCTCCGTGACCAAAAAAAAGTTTAAGAAATGCTGTCCTAGAAAATCAATTCTGGAATATGAATTGATAGGAAAAAAATACATATTTGCAACCAGACGGAGTTAAATATAGATTTTTTGCATGGCAGGCCAATTTGTTACCTCTACATAAATGCAAGGCTTTATATTTTAAAGTACAACTATGTATAATAAACATGTACACATACTAATTATATGCAGTAAAACCACCCTACAACGATATCCGATATAACGATAAATCCCTCTACAGCGATAATTTTTCTCGGTCCATATAATAGTGTTGTAGAGAGGTTTTAATGTATAATGAACCCTCCCTAATAATAACTCCCTCTACAACGATGATTTTTCTCGGTCCATATATCGTTGCAGAGAGGCTTGTGTGTGTGTCACAATAATACATGTGTCACATATCATATCATAATCATATATGTGTCAATATATATATGTCACAATCATACTACAATTTTGCTATATATATATACACACACACACACACACACACACACACATAGGCGTAGAGTTATATGGGCCCGAGCCCCCCAATAATTTGAAATAAATTGCAATTTTACATATACTGTAATGTATAAATGTACAAAATATGTGCTTGCCCTCCCCTTCCAATAATTTTGAAAACTCCATGTTCATGTATATAAAGTACAACATACTTAATGCACACTTCTGAATAGCATACAGATGTTCAAGTTCGAAAGTGTCTGCTATTAAGGGGTTTAACTATATATATATTAATTGGAATATTAATTGATAATAATTTTAAATTAATAATAATATTAATATATATTAATTGGAAATTT
This sequence comes from Dysdera silvatica, assembly GCA_006491805.2. NCBI lineage: Eukaryota > Metazoa > Arthropoda > Arachnida > Araneae > Dysderidae > Dysdera > Dysdera silvatica. Next base: position 44,450,794 of record QLNU02015003.1, on the reverse strand, counting down.
ACTTGCATATTGCATTGATGAGGCTGCTTTTACCAACATTTGGTTTGCCAATTAACACAGCATGAATACCGTTACGTAATTTTTCACCACGACGACTGTCACCTAAATGGATTATTATTTTTTCTCTGAGACTTCCAACATCTTCAATCACTAAGATTAAAAAGCAAATACAAATAGCACTTAATGAAAAACTTTAGCAGCAAAATAATACTACTAACATCACAGTTTTCAATGCATGAGCTAATATACAAAAGGCAGGAATCAGAACTGAAAATAAAGTAAAAAACAAATGGTATAAACAAAACATTGTATACAGCGCTAGTAGGCCAGTGTGTTGATGATACTGGTCCGAACTTTTTTATGAGTAAACATAAATATATATAAAGTTCCCATTTACAATGGTAAAAATAACCTCCCTGACTTTTCCATCGAAACAAAATTCCCAGAGCAATTATTAACAATACTTTGAATTGAACTTTGGTTTTAGGGAAAAATAGCTTCGAGTTCACATGAAATTTAGCTATTCAGTCCAGAAGTTGGGAAGGTTTTCCCCAACTTTTTCATGTTTGATCAAAAAAAATTCACTTTCCCCTGACTTTTAGCGATGATTTCAAGTTCCCTGACAGTTCAAGGTTCTCCTGACATATAGGAACTATGTGTATACGTATACCCTGTACATGGGCCAGGTTCTTCCCTATTTGGAAATATACACAGACACTTGTATTTAAATTCTTCATTTGTGTCTGAATTACTAGTGAATCTGCAGCCGACTTGGTCATGTCATAGGTATGAGTGTGCTTCTGATCACACGAAGGTGAGTGAGTGAAGTCCAGTAACCTCTCAGTGGGTGTGTATCTCTATACTTAGATTGAAGCCTCTCATAATGGACTTTTGTTACCCTAAAATGCTAAATTTGTATGCGGGATTATAGCCCATGGTAACACAATTAAACAAATGTCTCCACAATATACATTCACCATATGGACCACAAACCGGAATGTCAGTCAATCACTGGATAGAAGAGGGAGGGAGTGACTGCCCCCACTCTACGGATATCGCAACATATTATTTTCTATAAAACGACATCATATAATTTTTATTGAAGTCATTGAGCACCCCCTTCCCTATAAATTTTGAATTGCTGTGCTATGGCATTCGATGAAAGTGTTACATCAAAATGTGATAAAACTGTGTAGTAGGCTCTTTCTGGAATTATGAGAGACTTACAGCTTGAGGAGTCAGTATTAACATTGCACAACCTTAACCAGAACCATACGGGATTTTTCCAAAACTTCAAGTGAGGGGTGGCCATTTGTTATCTATCATTGGAGGGTATCACAGCTGTGACTATGCTGCATCAAATGACGTCAGATGAGGATTCCCAACACGTATGTATATAAACTTGGGATTCTTACTCACTCTTCTGTAGCTGTCAGCCGGCAACAGATGGAAACACCATATTTTGAATACCCAATCATAAAAGCTTGACGCTAGGTGGTGCATGCTCCTTGACAACCAGACACTCACTCGCTCTGGTATGCAAAAGCTATGCATGTCCTATTTTCGATCCGATCATGGCTAGGCGTTCTCCCAACTGATTGAGCCTCCCATCGATCTAGATAACCATGTACGACTATTAATCATCAACCTGATATGAGCACATTGTTCCAATAAAGCTGTTATTTATGTGTTACTTCTTTCCTCAATATCTGAAGCCTAGAATTACAATCGTGAAAGCTAACATACTTGAAATGGGTCTCGTTATCTCAGACCCATCTTTTATTACAGCGAGTCCAGTCCGCTTCAACCATAAACAGGACCTGCATCATTAATGCTGTCATCACTTCACAAAGAAAGCAGTTGCACTGGCGTACGCAGGGGGTGTTGATGGGGGTTGTGCCCTCCCTAGTGGAATGAAATTCTGTATATTTACATACAAATATATGGAGTTGTAGCTCTGTAATCCTCCCCACTACCTCACATGAACTTTTTGCGTAGGTTTATGAGCAGTTGGCTCCCGAAATGTTATTTTTAAACTGTACGCCAGTGTCAAAATGACAATTGTTATGGAATCCCCTGGTAAAACTTTGTTTTGATAGTAATCAATCACTAAAATTTGAATTCCCAGATTCCGTGTCCGGTAGGTAGGTAGGCACGGTACCATTAAGGCTTTTAAAATATGAGAATTCCTACCTTAGAAACCAAAAATACATCTCACTTACACAAATGAGAAAGATTCATCTCCAATGAATGAGTGTAAAAAAAAGCTCAAAAGAACAAGTTATTTGTATTTTACAGTACAAAGACAGAGAAGGTCAAGCTGCTCCAAGACTTATGGTTTGCCATAGAATCTAAACTTTTCAAAGTCTAGGACACCAATCCTCTACTATAGTGTGTAGTTAGTCATTAAGTGCTAAGGTTTTCACACCACGGGGAGTTAAATCCTGGTTAATGGCATGTTAGGGTAACACAATATCACTGCATGGCTACAAAGCCCAAGAATATAGTGTTTTTGAAAAATTACGATGATTATTTGCCAAAGTGGGTGATCTCTCAAAACTTTTGCATTCCCAATGTTTTAATTAGCACAAATGTGTGGAAGGAAAGCTGCAAAAAATGTCTTCTAATTTATAATCTCTTATCTATTTTCTTATTGTTTCTCCTTGGCTTTACATTTCTTGCTCTTATTCCTTTCCATCCTATTTCATAATTCTTACATTTATATTCTATTTTTTTTTTTAATTTTTCTTGTCTCAGTTTCTTACTTCTTCGTTGATTTTTCCATTTCCTTTCCATGCACACTGACTAGTAGTAGACCTTAATTACAGTAAGATAAGCATCGGGGATTCTTGGAAATTATGGCATACTACTTATAAACACATACCTGAATCCATTATATTGTTCTCTAGATGTTGGTCTTCGCTGAAATCTATGTATGCTTCGAGTTTTGCAAGAGACTAAAAAGAAAAAGAAAAATGCAATTACTGAAAATTTATTTTTGCTTTTAATCATTCATCATTTGATTTCATCGATCATTTGCTTTTAATCATTCAATCATTCCACGTGCCATTAAAAATTAATCCATTTGCTACACATGGCATTCGTGCAAAAGGCTGATGATCCTTGATCCAGAATTTAGTATTAATTCATTGCGTAACTCATGGTTCCCACTCTTTTGTCCTGATGAAATTCAAGGACTTTTCAAGGACCAAATAATTTTTTCCAAGGACCTTACATTGTTACTACATTGGAAATAAGGGAAATACCCTCTTTTTTTTTGCCAAAACTTGAAAAAAGGTTTTGGGAAACATTCAAGGACCAACCACATTTTTGACAGTTTTCAAGTACTTTTCAAGGGCCCTGACTTGGCAAAAAAAATTCAAGGACTTTCAAGGACAATGGGAACCATGTAACTAGTATTGAAATAGGGGCTATAGCTCCTATTTCAATACTAGTTACATGGTACACTATTCATTTATAATTTTCGTTTTTCCAGGGGTGGGGAAAATGAGCCACTCATAGCCCTCCCATACACCAATATACACTGCTGAAAAAAATTATAGGATATTGAAGTTTTTGATAGATTTTGCAAATATATTATGAATTTTGGTGGCTGATACATTATCCACAGAGATAGTGTGCTATAAGAAATGAAGTCACACATGAGTGAGAGAAAAAAAATGCATTTTAATGAGTCTTTTTGAGAAAATGATAAATACACAATTTGTGTAATTGAGAAAAACAATCAAAAATGTGATTTTTTTTTTATAGAAAATCCATTTCAATAGGGGTTATGCTTTCCCCTGACTAACAGTAACATTGAACATCTGTTAGGCATGGAGTCTATCAGGTTATCAATGAGGTACTGGGGTATTCCATCCCACTCCTCCTGAAGAGCTCTTTCCAGCTGTGGAACTGTTTGTGGGGGACATAGGTGGGCAGCAACTTGTCTACCTAGAATGTCCTATTGGATTCACGTTGGGAGAACATGCTGGCTATCGATTCCTTCGTCATGAAGGAAATTGTCCACCATTGCAGAACTCTGTGGCCTGCAATTATCGTCCACTATCATGAAATTACCCCTGATCGCTCAAGCGTAAGAAACTACAAAAGGTGTAAGAATCTCATCTCTATACTGCTGCGCCGTCAGAGTTCCATTTCTAATGAAGTGGAGGTTGGTGCGACTATTAATGGAGATACCACCCCAGACCATCACTCTAACTCCACCAAATCTGACACTTTCTTACACGCATGTAGGATTGTTTCGAGTCCCACGTTCCCTCCAGATGAAAATATGCTTATTATCAGGATGAATTGCAAAACGGGACTCGCCGCAGAAGAGGACATTGCTATATTCATGCCTTCTCCAATTGACATGCTCTCCTGCCCACTGTCTGCGGGCAGTATGGTGACGTGCTGTTAATTGAACACATACCATAAGTGTACGAGCATACAGATCTACAGCGTGGAGTTGGTTTCGAATGGTTTAACTCGATACTGTGGTGCCAGTAGCCGAGGGAAAGTGTTGTTGGAGGAGAGTAGCATTTATTGTTCAGTTTCTGGTCGCCATCAGCTTTAAATATCTGTCCTCATTTGGCATTATTGCTTGTCTACGACCTTGGCCTGGTCTTCAGCATGCATTTCCAGTCTCCAAAAAACGATTCCAGATCCTAGAAATGACACTTTGTGATATTCCCATGGAATTCACAACTACGGCTTGTGTTTGCTGTTTCTAAGCAACCAATAATCCTCTAGACTTCAGATTCGGGTGAATGATTTCGCTCAGACATTGCCCTCACCGATTTTTCACCTTTTCCAGTAAGTACGCTGACAGCCTATTTTCATTCGCTGTCACTCACACATGATTTTCGACGTCACAGATAAAATTTGCATATTTCCACATGTTCCAACGTTTCAAAATTTGCATTTTTCAACACGATATTTTCATTTTGCTAAAAAATTCCGATCATACCATTTTTTAACCAAAAACTGACAATATCTTTTAATTTTTTTTGAGCAGTGTATTTAGTCCTCTATACATAAGGTGACCAGACACCTTGTTTTTAAGGAGAAGAGTTCCATTTTAGATTCCAGCTAACTAGTTGAGTAATTAAGAAGAAACGTAGAAACATTAGGCTTTTACACATTTTTGAGAAAATTTTATAAATACCAACATATGTGCTGGCATTGCCAGAAAGTAATGCAGCAGATTTTTTTTTTTTTTTTTTTTTTTCCACACAAAGAAGTGTGGACAGAGTAGAGAAGACAACTTGGAGTCAATATTTGTGGTGAAATTAATCTTGATTTAAGCTGCCAAGATTTTTATGCCAATGCTACAGGCCTCAATTCTTCTAAAACAATTAAGTTTTAATACTATGTACGAATTATAAAAATGTATACATCCCTGTGAGAATTGACTAATTTAATAACAAAATAAGCATTTTTCAATCACACATACACAAAACACAACCCCCTTCTCTACCTTCCTGCAAACACTATCCCACTTTTGGACATAATATATCTGGCCATGTTATCTGTGCAGTTAAATGAAATCGTTCATTTTTCATATAGTTCTATTTTCCTAATTTCTAACTTATAGTTCTATATTGTGGTTCTGCTAGAAGTGGGGGAAGGACACTTCTTCACCTTCATGTACACTTACTTATTGAAACACATCATAGTAAAGGCAATTCACACAAGGATTATGTAATGAGTTTATTTGAAATTAAATAAGGTATGAAACTTTAAAAAGCCTGGATTTAAAAATTTAATAAGACAAATTTTCATAAAATATTCTTTAAAGTAGTGAGAGAAAAAATAAACACGATAGACCAGTGGCTCTTTAATTGTGGTCCGCAGCGGACCCCCCCCACAGTGTTCCACAAAGGTTTGGAAAAATACTAAGACAAGAGCATTTACTCTTTAATGCTAAAAATAAATTACGAGGGAATAAAAGATTCCTTCCTTGAATGGTAAAAATCATTTACGAAACACTACAAATAAATATATATGATGCAAATTCCGGGCTTTAAACTGTGAGTTAATTCTTGGCGGGGCTATGAGTCCAGTGATCTCTGAAGGTGGAAGTCCATGATCTAGGAAAGTTAAAGAACCGCTGCGATAGATACATAGAATTAGTTAAATTTGCAAAACAAAGTAACTTTTATGCCTTAACCTCTGCAACTTAAGTATTATTTACATTATGTTCAACTCATGAGGGAGGGGATAACATTTTCAATGGAGAGAACAGCTAGTAAGTAGCTTGAAAGTAATTATTGCATTCCCAGCACTTATAAAACATCAATTTAATTTACTGAAACCAAGTGACTAATGAGCGATTCAATAATCAGATTGGATATGGACTTGATAGATAGAGTGATTAATTAGCACCCCCACCTTGCATTGACATTCAGTGTGATAGGACCGATCACTACCCTAAATTGGCTTTGATTCTCAAAACACCCAGTGCATGAGAAATTTTAATCACTTGCGTATTTAGCTTAAAAAGTACTTTTAAGTCCACAATTTTCTACTTTTGAGTTGTATTTTTCTTTTTTTTTTTTTTTAACATATGATAAAGTGTATAATTTATAGTTATTATGAATAATGCCTAATTACCCTTTTAATAAGGTGTGTCCAGTTAGAATAAAGTCTAAACAGTGAGCCTTCCATTTGACGAAGAGCTTGTCTTTGCTGAGCTTCCGTTTCAGCGTGAAGTAAATCGGCCAAACCTTCCACTTCAGTAAGATCTAGCTTTCCAGCCATGAATGCCCTAAGTATAGCAGTTAAAGATGACAATTAACAAATAAGTAAAATAAAATCGACTAAGGTTGATATTTAAATTTAGCAGGTTTCA
>QLNU02015003.1:44391691-44443838 GCA_006491805.2 Dysdera silvatica | reverse complement strand
CGAATGATATTCGATGCCGCTGTTTTCTGACGATAGCCAGATCAGGTGAAGTCCATTCGTTTTCTAAATCCTAATACTGACGGTGAAATGTGATCTACCAAGAAAAGTAAACTTTGATAAAGTTATAGAGCTGTTTGCTAATCGGAAGGCCAGAAAAATTGTTCTCTAAATCCAGATTAATAAGATTTTGTACATTTTTAATGTACAGTTTTTTAATTATTCTTCATTATCCTGACTCGATTATTAAAAAAATAATAATAACAACCAGTAGCTTACGTTAGTTTCTTTTTTCAGCAGTGATCTTGTAAAATAATTAAGTAATAAGTAAGTAAGTAAAAAAAAATGCTTTCTTATTTCATACTTTTTGTTCATTTGGTGATTCACCCCCCAAAAAAAATTCCATGCCACTACCCAGGGAAGGGCTTTTGGAGGCCCATCGAGTGAGCCTGAGGGCCCCGCGTCTGCTCTCAGCGCCCCTGGCGACAGCATTGGAATTGCCACCATCATCATCATCTTAAACATTTATTCCAAATAAAGCCATGGATAGAAAATTTAGCGCGGATTGAAATCGCAGCAAACTTTGTTAACAAAAGTCAATACTGAACAAGAGGCTTCAACTCGTGCCAGCTTTCGTGTGGCTCTTGAAATCGCAAAATGTGGAAAACCATTCACCGATGGAGAAATGATCAAAGAATGCGTAATTGCAGTAGCCGAAGAAATGTGCCCCGAAAAGGTAAATTTATTTAAAACTGTCAGTTTGTCAGCAAACACCGTGGCTCGGAGGATACAAGACATCGCAGAAAATATATCATCTCAACACAAAAAAAAAATTCACAAACAAAACATCTCGACAAAAATGGACATCTTGAGTGGTTTTCTCTGGCCTTAGATGATTCAATGGATGTGTCAGATACTGCTCAGGTGTTGATTTTTATTCGAGGAGTAGATAAAAGCTATGAAATGTATGAAGAACTTCTTGATATTGATAGTATTCACGGCACGACTACTGGCAACGATATTTTTAAGGGAGTTGAAAATGACATTAATAAAAAGAACCTTCGATGGAAAAACTTGAAATGTATTACAACTGATGGAGGCAAAAACATGTGTGGTAAAAATAAAGGAGTGGTTGCACTTGTGTCAAAGGCTGTAAAAAATGACGGTGGTTCACAACCACTAGTCTTACATTGTATCATTCATCAACAGTCCTTGTGCGGAAAATGTTTGGATATGTCTGAAATTATAGAACCAGTCATATCAGTTGTTAATTTCATCAGATCCAGTGGGCTGAATCACCGACAATTCCGCGAGTTTATTGAAGAGATTAGAGAAAATGACTTACCATATCATACTGCCTTATACTGGCTTAGTTGCGGAAAAGTTCTTCAGCGCTTTTTTGAACTTCGAGCAGAGATCGAAATTTTTTTGAATGAAAAGCATCGCCCTCTAACCGAATTACAAATTACCGAATGGCTGTGGAAGTTAGCATTCTATGTCGATTTGACAAAACATATGAACGAACTGAATTTGAGATTGCAAGGAGAAAACCAGCTTCTCCCTGATTTATACACTAACATCAAATCGTTCCGGCAGAAAATAATACTGTTTCAATCACAATTACGTAAAAAATGTTTCACACATTTTAAAACGTGAAATATTCAGCCACCCTACTGAGACTGAGTTTCCCGTCGATTTTGCAATCAAAGCTTTGAGTGCTTTGAAGATAAGTTTTGATACTCGTTTCTCAGACTTTGATGCCATTGCGAATGAAATTAAGATTTTTCAAAATCCTTTTGATACTGACATCGAAACCCTAGCCCCGGAACTTCAAATGGAAATTATTGATTTACAGTGCAGTGATATCATTAAGAACAAATATAAAAACTCATCTTTGTTGGAATTTTATAAGAGTCTTCCACTGGTACAATTTGATAATTTGCATAAATTTGCTCGCGGGCTGTTTTCTGTTTTTGGTACTACTTACTTGTGTGAGAAAACATTCTCCAAAATGAAGTACACAAAGAATGTTTACAGATCTACCTTAACCGATGAGCATCTTAAATCTCTTTTAATAATTGGTACAAGTAAAATTTGTCCACAAGTACAAACTATTGTCAGTGGAAAATCACAATTACATAAATCTCATTAGTATTTTTTACAAGTGGACTTGTAAGTTATACTTGTCATTAAGCTTTACCTAGCAAGTAAATAAAACCGAGTTATTATCATTCTGTGTTTTTTATCCACCTTATCACAGCAACAATAACAACAAAAAGCCATTATCTGTCGCGGGGCGGATTGGTGACACTAGCGGGCCGTAGTTTGGAGACCCCTGGTCTAATAGGACAAGACACCGCGGGGACCCAACGTGTGACAGCTGCTCTGACAATTGCTCTGTCTTCCTGTTCTGTTATGGCCCTAGGTCGACCGCTGCCATCCCGACGCTGACATCTACCATTGTTGACCCACTCTTGCCAGCACCGTCTCCACAGAGCCAACTGTTAACAAAATGGGCAGTTATGACGCAAATTTTCCCGACCAATAAAAACAAAAAAGTCTGTCTTTTTCTTCAAGTAATTCTCGATTTTGTCTGTGTCAAAACATTTTCCAATTGTATAATTGGTGAAGAGTTAATAAAAACTTATTCCACCTTCCCCCCACGAAAATCTAAAATTTTGCCAAGTTGACAATTGGAATTGCACGAATTTCCAACTACCCAATCAATTAATATTTCATCCCATTTGTTTTTCGAGTTTAACCGGAATTTCCCAAATTGGAATATTATTTTTCCGATTGGGGAAGACTCCCCCACCAGGCCGGCCCTAAGCTGGACAATATACCACAGATGTGGAAACGGAAATAACTGTTAACAAAATGGGCAGTTATAATCGCAAATTTTTCCGACCAACGAAAGCAAAAAAAGTCTGTCTTTTTAGCCAAGTAACTCTCAATTTTGTCAACGTCAAAAAAATTTCCGATTGTGTAAAGTGTGAAAAGTTAATAAAAAATTATTTCATCTTTTTCCTCCGAGGAAATCTAAATTTTTGCCAAGTTGGATTGCATGGATTTCCAACTACCCAATCAATTAATTATTCTTCCTATTTTTTTTCCGAGTTTAGCAGGATTTTTCCCAACTCGGAGCTTGATTTTTCAGATTGGGGGAGACTCCCCCCAATAAGGCCTAAGTGATGTAGTAAAGCTTCATGCTGTACTATGAGTATCTTTAGCACTAGGACGTGAGCAGAGATGCAAAAAACCTGGGAATATTGAAATGCGGGAATAAACCTGGGAATTGTGGACACATTGGAAATTTTGATGGGAAGAAATTATCTTAACAATGTTTACGCTTATGTTCACACCACCAGTAAACAAGCATTTAAAAAAAGCCCCGACATATTTCAATAAACTTTTCTTACCTTTATTTTTTTTAACCTTTTCTCTTTCTCATGGAAAGTATACTCGTTTTTAATTTTGACTAAAGGAACAAGTATACAAATTAACTGATGCTTATTTTTATCCGGAAGTTTATTCTAATTAGAAATGTACATTTTAATTAACAAATATACATCATTATTAAAAAATCATTGCAATTTTAAAATCCCTCGTCAGCAGATACCCCTTAGAACATATCTTTAAATGAAATAGAAATTAACATTAGGTGATGAAATTATATTCCATTGGAAATATTCTTAAATTCAAATTAAATAATGTTATCACTTTAAAGTACTAAATACAAAAAAAATTATCAAAATTAGTTTATTTCTTAAAATAATAAGTAACGAAAATATTTTATACAATTCAAACTACGCTATTTCAAAATTCCCTCAATTTTCAAAAAACTTTGTTTTGGTAATTTTGAAAATCTCCTTCCCAACCCCTCTCATCCGTTTTTTCCAGCCTTTGCATCTCTAGTCACGAGAAAGCCATATAGAGCTTAAAAACAACAAAAAGTAGCGTTCTGATACATCCAACATCGCTTGAGAATATTTAAAATCTTAAAGCAGCAGATTGTTTGAACCAATTATACACATTGTGAGCATGATCTTCTATCATATTAAAGAGTGTTTCTTTGAGATCATTTCCAAAAGTATTGTGCACAATATGTAGGTTGCAAGACCCAATGTCAGAGGAAAAGATCATTTTACAACGTTGTCCATTTTTATCTAAAAGAGATTTGTTTATATTTGGATCCTTCATTGCTGGCATGACCATTTTAAACAAATGAAACCCTTCCATTTCACGTTCGTTACAAATCTTTGCTTTTACATGACCTAAAAAACACTGAGGACAAACAGCACCATAAAATTGGCCGTGAAACATCAGGACTCAAAAACTGGACATGCACATCCAACTGCTTTTTCATCTAGGCTGCTGTAGTTTCATCTACACATAAAGTCAAGGCAAGTAGCCAGGATTTAATTTCAAGGGGGGGTTCAAAAATTTTTACCGCATGCAAGTCCATAGCCTAGTCCCATTAAAAATTTAGTTTCGGGGGCCGGTCCCTAAGATCCCCTCCTCCTCTGGATACGGGCATGTATAAAATTAACACCAGAACTGGATGATCGATGTCAATTCTTGTATAATGAATGGTCCTAAACTTCCTTAGAGATGAGTAGTAATTTGATGACTGAAAAAGCTTTCCAAATTAACTTCTTGCATTGGATTTTATTAACAGAAAAGTAGGACATTTTATCAAAAAGTAGGAATAGTAGGGCAAGTGGGAGTCCCGGATAGACTTCAAATTATGCCCGAATAGTTGAATCACTGATTATTACCGATGCCATCACTCTAATCCACACCCTCATAGATCAGGTTGAAAGCAACTAATCAAAGCCTCTCCCCAAACGTAATCAAGCAAAGCTAAAGCCAAGTTAGCAGAGTATTTATTCTTGCTGACTGACACATACGCTACATTGTTACTTATGCAAATTGCACAAGTGACGGGTCCACTACAGCCAAATCATCGTCAAGGCAGGATTTATATATAGGCCATGTAGGCCTGAGCCTAGGACCCTGGTATTATTTAAGTTTAAGCATTCTTTTCAGTTTTAGGTCTGAAATTGTCGTTTATAGATCTTTAATTGAATCAGTCATCCTATCATCTGAAGTTCCTCTACTTTAAAAGTGTTGTGATTTAGCCCATGTACTTTTATTTCATACAACCACAGATAGTACTGCTACATGCACAAACTTTGGAAACGCACAGACATAATTAAAAAGCTGCTTAATTGCTATTTTATTTTTCCTTGCAAATTGCTGACAATCTATAATATCAGATGACTCCATCAGAAGCATAGAACTTTACAAGAAACACCAAAATTCTCTCATTATATATGTGTGTATATACATATATATAATTTTGGCCTTTTTAGTGAAGTTTCATGCTTAGGGTGGAATCGTCTAATGTTGTGAAGTGTCAGCAATATTTACAAGGCACACACTCAAATATATACTTTTACAAATTTTCACCATTTCCGCAGTTAAATGCATTGCCTCCTCCAGGGCTTGTAAAAACCTTAATCCAGTACTGTGTTGACTCATTGGTTGGTCACTAGCATGATGAAAATGTTCTCCCGAATATCAGTCTTCTCTATTTGAATCAAGTCCATTTACATACCCTTATATATTCATCATTTTGTTATATCCTCATTTATTTGCACCAAACTGAAAATACAGTTATGCTTGGCAGGGAAAACAGTCTTTCATGGACTTCGAGCACAAGGCTCACTTATGTGCGAGAGGCACTTATCGGTCTTTTTTATGGCCCAAGGATAGCAAAGGTCATTCTGTGTTGGGATCTATAGTTTTCAGAGGATTGTTGACTCTCTTATGGCTTGGGAACTTCAAGTATAATGAGCGGTTAGTTGTTAAACATTAATTTTTTTTAAAAATATTTTAGGCACTACTAGGCGTTGAATCTGGGTTGGGTAGGAACACGTTACAATCACACCTACCAGGTGACAACAATTTAATCTATGTTTCATTTGATAACTGAAGAATTAATTACTCCACACGAAAAGAATCAGAGACAAGTTCACTGCATTAAAACAATATTTATTTGGCCATTCTGATTAAACAGAATACAAGCGTAGTATAACAAAAACAATGTCTCTTGTTAACAAACTGCGCACAAATAACAGTTTCTATACATGAGCAATGACGAAAAGAAAAAAAAAGATGGACTGGTTTTGATTAAAATGGCACATTCCTTCAGTCAAGTTCGAAGTGTATGAAAATCTGAGGTTTCACATCGCTAATGATTGCACAAGCCGACACATCAACAAAGTGTGACTCGGAAGAACAAACCCATCCATTGTAAAATAATAAAAAGGTACTATGATATCATACAAATGGGTAGATTTTTTACAAATTCTTGAGATATTAGATTTTTCATGTGTGCGACTTCAGGTACAAAGGAAAAATATATACATTAACAAGTTCGGCAAATCAGTCTTTTGCCTAACATTGCTAATAAGTCATATTCCACTGTCAAAGAAAAATGCAAACGATTTTAAGCTTTGAAATAACGGCCAACGAAGTTGGTTTCGTTTAAAGCTTTTTTGTCAAGCCTGTTCAGGTCATCCTGGAATAATATTACACACATATAGTTTAAAAGCAGAATGGACATGATATTTGTTAAGAAAAGGAAGTTGAATATTGTCATAAAATCCATTTCAACTGCATCAGTGGAGGATAGTTTAAATTCAGAAAAATAAAGATACTTTAATTACGTTAACAAAAGGAACTCCAATACCTTGTTGAAGTAAACATACTCTGCCTTACACTAATGTCCTAACATCCGATAATTCAACATTTCCCATTCTTCCTTTGTTTTATAAAGTAATTACAAGAACAATAATTTCACACCTTTAACATAGAAATTGTTATATACAAATTTTCCCCTGAAGATGTTACCTTTTTTTCATCAATACAATATTTAATTTATAACATGAAACAATAATCAATTGATTAATATTGGATATAATAAGCACTTTTTTAATTTGGAAGTAAACAAATCACATGATCATTATTAACAGGTATGGAAATTAATATTTACAATATTCTCAATATTTTGCAAAGTAATAATTTATTCAACAATAACACTAGAATCATACTGAGGCATAATAGACTCATGGTAGAGTAAAATACGATACATTGTTTTATTCGAGCTGTGGGAAGCCAACGTTAAAATATTTCATAACACATAATTTCTGTTTGACACCGTCCTCCAGCAAAAGATAAAAATTAAGCTACAAACGAAGTTAAAAGAGAAAGAAGGAACAAATAATCTATATTCTAGAACGTTAATCATTCAGGGTCCCAACTAAAAAAAAAAAATCTCTGATTTTCATTTGACCTCCCTGGAAAAATTCCTGAGCTAATCACAAACAAAACTCTGAAGTGAACTTCAGTTGAGGGGAAAATGGCTTCACCTTCGAGAACAATTGAGATATCCAGAACACAGAAGTTAGAAAGGTTCCCCCCAATTTTTCCAGATCTGAAAACCTTGTATTTCCTTCGACTTTTACGGACTTCAAATTCCTTGACAATTTCAAGTTCTTCAGACGCATGGGAACACCCATCGTGTTATTTTTCATTCATTTTTGGATAACAAAACGTGTTTTCCATACCATAACATCGACAATATCATAATCCTATCACATTTCTCTTAGCGTTGTGATACTCTGGTGTAAAATTTACAGGCTTCTAGGCAATTTAGCAGATTAGGCCCCCCACAACCAATTATGTTTAGGTTGTTAAGGTTCAGCGCCACGTCTCTGGGTGCTTGCACCCCCAACTACCCCGTCAATGTCCATGCACCAATGAAATTTAATATCGTTTAAATACGGTGACAAAAAATTTCCTTTTTTTTTCTCTGGCACTTGCTGCCCCCCCCCAAAGAGATTTACCCGTTGTACTATCCATGGTCAATTACTAACTACTTTTGTGAAACCTTGGGATGAGCAATTGTATCCAACTATGTGATATACATGGACCAAAGAGCTCTCGTTTGAATCAAAAACGTAGGAGTCAAATTTCCTTTGCAAAACTATCAAACTGAATTTTAACAAACAAGAGAAATTGTAAGACAGAGAAGTAAACGAAATTAAGTACATTTACAATTAACGGAACACCAAAAACACGTTTTGATAATTGGGCAATTTCACTGGGCCTACAAGTTCCTCAACACAGACGGATAAAAGATTATTATTCTAGCTGAAAATTCCGTTAACATATGGGCAGTTTTCTAAACCCGGGGGTTCATGGTTTTAGGGGGAATTGCAAGCAAATTGAAGACTCAAACCACAGCTATACTGATGCTGCTAGCCAGAAAAATCTTAAAACATGGGAATAACACTCAGAGATAGGGAGAAGAGGGTGCATATACAAAAAAGGTTGAGAACTTTTGATCTACTTAATGCTTTGTTCTTCCCGAAGAAGTATGAACAGAATTTCCTAATGATGAAAATTACTAAACAGTAATTGTCTTCTTAATATTTGTAATTTAATATTTGCAGTAACTGCAGCATTGGTGGTAATTTGCAATTCTGTTATTTGCAGCAGACACATAATTGAAAACAAATCGTATAAATGAACGATACGATACAGTTACATGCCTAAACCTGTTTAATAATTACATAAGCAATTTATTGTCAGATGATGTTTCACTACACACATACAGAGCAACGAGAAACTGATTTCCTTATTGAATATCTCATCCCAAACTAATTTCATTGCTATTGAATTGTCTGAGAAAGCATCTCAACGCCGAATGTAACGTGGAAAAAAAAAAGTTCCAAACAACATTTGTACTTAAAATAGAGGGTATGCTAGGGTATAAAACGAAAATATGAAAGATTGCAAAATAGCATACAAGGGCGGATGTAGAGGATATGTATATTGGGGGGAGGCACAGAAAGCTTGAAATGTAGAGCATATGTAATGCCAATGTAAAGCCACATATATTAGGTGCAAATTCGTTATTCACGGATCAGCCGTTGCTTCAGTCTTCCTTAAAACTGATGGCAAAAATGACAATTCCTCATTACTAGTTAAACATAGTTACTATGGGTAGATTGAGGACATTAAATAATCTTGCAAGTAATAATGTTATCAAAAATAGTAAGTTAATAAAATCATTTCACATAATACTATAAAAGTATAGTTAGTAAGTTATCAAAATCATTCCCAGTTTGACGAAGATAAATTTCAAATATGAGATTATGAAAAAAAAAAGAAAAAAAAGAGAGATTCAGCCCAACGAAGATGATCCTATGGCAATGCGCAGATTGAAACTGAACTGCTGGATGCATCAAAACCTCCCCCCCCCGCACGAGAATGCCAGGGGCTGCTGTTTAGTAATGAGATTCTTTATAACATATTTTAATCACGCATATTTTGTGCATTGTAATAGTAGGGGGGGGGGGAATTCAAGTTCTCAATTGAATACAAAGACATATTCCATTCTGTAACACCCCACACGCATGTGAGAGAGATATGAAAGCTTTTTAAGCCTCTCATGACTTTTAAATTGCTACACTGCAGTTTCTGTGCTTTATATATTTACAATATATTAAATTGGTGGATTATTTTTTCAAGCATGCAATAACAACACATTTCATAAAGCCATCCACTATACAATCTTGCGAGTGCTTTGTTAAGTATGTATACTGGGATAAGAATCGCTAAACAGACCTAGAGCATTAAAATGGACCTTTCATCAATATATAATAAGTTTTATACAATATACATGCTCTACAAAATACAGATCTCGGTTAGATTATTATACTGACACATTTGGACTGCCCTTTAACATATGGAGGGATGGTGTGACGGCTCGAAATATGGAACAATTTACATGGATTGACAGATTTGGCAATCTGGCAGGCACTTCGAAACACTTCTTTGTTCAGTATACAGCATTAACAAAACAAGCAACTGCAAGCAATGTTGCGCGTAATGTTTTCATGCAACAACAAGAACAAAAATACAATTTTGAGGATTAAAGGGTTGTTAATGAGATTCACAAAGAGTTTCCTAAGTTGCACTGCGGTAAAAGTGATTACAGAGATGAATAGGTACATACAATATTGTCATCATGACGCACACATCACAATTCGTAAACTACAACAGAACAGTCGCATTTGCGTATAATGTAAGTATTAAGAGTCTGGCTATGTTATATACAAATGATACTGAAATCTATGTTTGTATATGGCTTTTCACGATACAAAAGATGCACACAGAGCAGCCAAGTTGTGCAACACAGACGGAGAATGAATATTACACTGCTGGTTGCAATTTGAAAACGTACTTTTACACCTTTGCTACATCAGTGCTACTTGTACTATTTGGTAATGTTATTACACTGGCAAAATTTGAGGGCTTATCAAGCAGTTCAGCCCATGGCACATATCCATTAGATTTGGGTTTACTGTATTCGGTAGATGGGTTTTCAGGAATAGTTCTTTCTAGATTGCCCGAGATTTCAGAATCTTGCATTTCATGAAGTGGTGAAGGGCCAATGGTCGAATGGGATTCTAAATCCGGGCTTTGCACCACATTGTCACAGAGTGATTCCTTATCGTGCAATTCACTGCTTTCGGAAGAGTTATTGTCATCGAGTAGACAAGGCTTAGCGATTTCATATGCGTCTATTGAAGTTGGTGATGAAGAATCTTCCATGTCAGAAGGTGGTGAAAGTTTACATCCATTTTCTGTTGGGGTATTGGGTGTTTCTTCCACACAAGTCTTGGGGACATCCAATCTCACATCATAAGGATTTTGTACGATCTTTTCGAGTGCTGAATCACCACTCTCTGCTGGTAAGGGGTCATGCAAGGTCATGACTTTGGCATCTTGAAAACTGACATAGCTGTTTGTTGGTCGTTGAGGTGGGGTTTGCTGCACAATTGGTTCCTCAACATCGGTTATGGTACTGTCAATAGTATCATCAGCTTCGTCACTAGATTTTTCATCCGGACATTCGGGGATAATGCTGGGAATTGTTGAATCCTGTATTATTTTACCACCAGAGCAATGTAACTCAAGAGCGTGGCTATTTAATGCATGATTGAAACTAACATACCCTTTGCCCATCGGCTTTTTCTCCGGTGTTGGGACACCAGATTTGAAATGGGGCATGCTGTCAGATTGCTTGGGCATCATGGAGTCAGGCAAAGGTTTCATGGCAACAGGAGTACTAAGAAATAACTTTTGAGCAAATGGGTTCTGGATGACCGAGGGACAAGCAATCTTGGAGTAAGTTGGAATGCAATTTCGATTATGAGTTAATGTGCTTCCATCATCCTGTTGGCCCATCGTGCTGTAAATAATCCCGAATTTGGAGTACCCCAAATTAGGTTGTACACGAGCAGATTGATTTACAATGTTGATGCCATTACCGGCACTTCTAGCTAAGCCGAATCTGCAATACGGAGGTACACCAGATAGCATCAAAGGTTCTGAATCATCATCATCCTCTTCTTCTTGTGCATCAGCTACAGAGGGTTCACTATTGGCAAGTGATTGCTGATTCAGAAGGCTTAGATTATGCACGCCGTAAGAGACATACTTTGGGGCAAATGCTGGTGCAATTATAGCAAATTTGCTGTAAGGCTGAATCTGCCCATTCTTCTTCAGCATTTGCACATTGAAATAGGGTTGCTTCTTCTTTCTAATGTAGTATGGGAAGCCATTGGTAATGTCCGTAGTAGTTTTCACATTGGGAGAACTATGACCCAGACCTTCTTTCTCAAGACCAGAATCTTTGCTGCTAGATGCATTGCTCTCTTCGACGATTTCAAGATCAGGCTTATAAGACCGTGGTGTTGTGTTGGATGAACTTGTATCTGAGAAAATTCCGTCAGGTGATTGAGGCAGATCCATTTCAGCCCCGGAGTCTATTGATAAGTGTGTTTTGTTAGTATTGGAAGACGAAATGCTATCATGACATTTTCCAGATGCAGTGCTGTCTCCACTTCGATTGCGGCCAGATTTCTCTCTGCCAGTCTTCGAATTCAAAAACTAAAATTACACAGAAATTTTAAATTATATATATATAGTAATTTCAAGTAAATGTTTCAATTTTAGTTTTTTAAGATTAACATGAAAACAAATTTAATAGATGTAAAGAGAACATTTAGTTTTCAAAAAATTTGAAAATGTCTGCTTCAATTACAAAAGTTAAGTTCAATGAATGTGTTAAAAAAAAAAAAAAAATTTCAATAGATATTGAACCCGCTATTGCTGTTGGTTTTTCTGTCAACCTGTCATCAATAAAGAGGGTAAGGTAAAGGTCTTCAGTAAATACAATAATTATAGCCATTGTGAACACTGAAAATCGGGGAGTAGGGAATTGGGTAGTGGAGAATGGGAGTTTGGAATGAGGTTGAATAATCACAGTGAAGAATTAGAGCTGAGAATGACATCAGAGAGCAGATAATTAGGGTGTTGAGAATGGAGAATTTGAAAGCAGAGAATTGAAAGTTGGGAAGTTAAAATTCGGAAGTAAACTATAACTCCTCAAAAGAGAGTTGGGGAGTTGACTCTCACTTGTTCTCTGAACATCGATGAGTAAACAGCAACATCTAAAGCAGTACTCACCGATTAACTTTTCTATTGAAGACAGACAAAGTAAAAAAAAATAAATACCAGATTCAATGTTAATTGAAACCCGCTAAATTTAAATATCGACCTAAGTCACTTTTTTTTAAAATTTCTTTTTACTTCTTTTTCCCCCTGCTGCCATGGAGAAAGTATAAACTCTGCATGTTAGAAAAATGAGCTTAAATACATAGTCTTGGCACTCAATAACAATAATAATAAATGAATTATTTAATTAAATGCAGTAGTTATCTAATGTAATCATTTAAAAAAAAGTTGCAAAATTTGGTGGTGATTTTTATAGATCCAAGCTTGGATAAACATTTCAATGTTGAAAATAATAAAATTTCACCTCTTCAGAAGAAGCACCGTAGAAGTTTTCGAAGTCTTTGCTGGACTTGTCCGACGCATAAGAAAATAAACGTTCATATGTATGCTCTGAAGGAATGCCCGAGTCCCCGTTGATTTGGAGGCCTCTCTTAAATTTGTCATAGGAATTTAAGGGATTCTATGAATTGAACAATAAAAATAAGTACGGACTAAGAGCTGATAACGAAGATAACAAAGTTATGAATCAATAAAAAAAGACATTCAGAAATAGAAACATCAATACTCACTTCAATGGGGGAATCAAGCCCAGATGGTAGTTGCACAGTGATACTTTTCACCATGTCAACTTTTTTCTTCATCCTGTAAGAAAGATTTAAAGCATTTTAAAGAAAATACATCTCCAATGTTAGTTTACATAGTGCAAACTAATAGTACAATACTTATACACATTCACTTTCTAACCCCCCCCCCAAAATCCCAATAAAAGGGAGATTTGTCATAATCCATTATACATACAAGTAGTAGTTAACTTTTGGGTGTAACGATTTTTGTTTTGTTACAATCTGTTGCATTACATGAAATAAGCAACTTTTGGGTATAAGTTTAATAATATACATACATAAATTGATTAAAATATTAGGTGCAGCAGTATTTAAAAAGTTTCTGGCTTACAATGCACCTCACCTACACCAGAAAACATGGTTAGTTATAGGGAGAAAGAAATCATGCGAAGTAGGCAGGAGGGGGAGTTGGGAAGGCTGGCTGTCAACGGCAGTGCACGGATACCAGACAAGACGCAAGGGCTGTGTATCCAATTACTGAAGGCAATTGAAGGGTGTAGGGGGAAAAGTCAAAAACAGCGCCATGAAATCATCAATGGTTATTGTACCCTGGATGATTGTCAATGTATGGCCAATAAATGAAAAATCTGTTTAAAAACAGATGAAAAAGAAGCACATTCTTTGCCACTTCGAGCAGAGAGGAATATTCATGTGTACAGCATGAAAATATGAATGAATTCTTCCAGTCTACAAGGTTAAGTGTGTTCTGCTGGACTACACAAGGATCACTAGTCTTCCATGACAGGGAAACAACCAAGGGCGGGCTGGGCTGTGGCTCTGGGTCGGTGCACTCTCATTGGCTATAGAGCTTGCACCTTCCGATAATCCAAGGTATGCGGCGTTTGAGAGGACCCAGTTCGTCCCTGGGGACAACATACACAGATATCTTTACAAACTACTTATACCCCTTTATAAACCTTGTATGGGTTCGATGGTATCTGGACTAAGAAATCTGCCCTTCCAAACTTTGTCAAAATCCCATTTCACTAGTAGTTATGGGACACTAAGCATACTTCACTGCATGTATGGTAGCAACATTCAACGAACAGGTCGATTTATGGGTAACCATGGAATGTGCGTACACCTTCCCAACAACTTGAACACCTTACTGATTCACTGTTAAGTTGGTTGGTTGTATGTTTATAGTGCAAGGACAACAAGAGTCATTCCGGTTATGTTGAGCAGGTGAAGTTATTTAGATGAAGGGAGGAGCTACACCCCACTAGTTAAGTGTGCCTAATATCTTGGCACTTCAATGCATGGATACACTGGTTACAGTTCATACTGAATGCAGGGCCGTGCTTATGGTGTTAGCGGCCCTGGGTAAAGCAGATTTTAGTGGCCCTTAAAAATATTTCGATGCAACACAAGGATAATAAAATTAAATTAAAAATAGGAGATAAAAATTAAAATACGAATCATTATAATTTATTATTATAATTATAACGAATTAATGAAAAGTTCCCAGTGAACAAAGCCGCTTTTATTGTACTGTTAGAACTTGCAAAGTAATTTTTCTAGCTTTTTATGCAGCCAAGTTTCGGAAACCAGGAGGAGTCTTTGTATTGGCCATATGGCCAGCACAGTACACACGGTAATGTACATAGACTACTGATGCTAATGTATTTAACTAATAACATATGTATTTATTTTGACCACCATTTAGAAGCTGCATTATGGGAAGTATGACGTCACACACAAAAGATCAATCGACCAAAAACTCTATCGAAAGTATAAAAGGCTGCTAAAACTGATTTTTTGGTGCTTGCATTACACTTTTTTGGCGGCCCTGGGCGGCCGCCCAGCTTGCACCTCCCTAAGCATGCTTCTGACTGCAAGGATCAATTCAAGTTACTTTAGTAAATTAACAAACCTGTTAACTACGAAGATTACCACTTACCATTTTGCTAGTGCATAAATGACAAAAACAAACAATATGAAGCCAAAAGCGATACCAGCTACTAAACCAGCAAGAACAGCGGGTGAGATACCTGCAAACAGAGATGGGCAATGAGATGTCAATATGCAGAACTCTTTACATCAATGCTTTAAATAATAGTATCGGTGATGCTGCATGAAAATAACTGTGACCGTTAAAAGAAAATGAACGGTTCAAAGGTATTACAAATTAGAGTACGATTCTTATCACTTAGATCTTGATCTCTCACAAAGAAGGTAAGACCTCATGGATATATTTCTTTTTATGGTGCATCAATATATATACAGTTTTTTCAAGGTATTCCAGTTTGCTAAGGGAATCAAACTCTAAACTATAGTGGGCAAAACTGAGGAACACGTTACATGACACCACATACAAAATAGTATAATGGCATGGCAGACTAATGTGTTACTACTATGCCATTGTAGGAAAGTGGACCTACACCCCTCCCCACAGCAGAATGTGCTAAAAAAGCATGACACACGTCGAAGGACAAACTTCACTGAAGAACAACCATACAGTGAATATTTTTTTTGTCTTTAAATAAATAATAAAAAAAATAGTCTGAAAATGTTTTCTGTACTTCTATTAAAAAGAAAATTTATGTTTTGTAGAATTTAAAGATGTATACAATACACATATACATGCAATCCCCTGCAGAACACTGCAAAATATTTTGCTTTGGGGCCCTGGACTATAGAGTGAGCAGGTAAGTGCTTACACGGTTCGTTTAGTTTGGTCTTGCTGGTTGGTTGTATTCTTATGGTGCAAGAACAGCAAGGGTCATTCTGCATCAAACAAGGTGAGACTTTGGCACTGTTGGGAGTTTACTTTGGATTAATGACATTGTAGATGAACATATTACCACTGTAGTGCTGAAAGAACTGTTTTAAAACCCCATAAGCAGCAGGGGGATGATACTGCCAAGATCAATACAGCGAATGGCGATGACCATATGAACTAGGCTACCAATTCAAGAACTCTACGGGAAACACTTGTGTGCCTCACACTGTCATCAGTACAAAACCAAGATACATGTTTCATACAACTGGTTTACCTTCTGTCTGGAATATTGGAAATGGTCTCATAAACAACCATTTGCACTCACGGCAGGGCTTAATTTCTAACAAAAAAAAAGTGAAGGAGCCCTAATATTATGATAAATCGATTAAAAAATTGAATGGCTGCAAAAGAATCGATAAATCATATCAATTGTTTATGTCCATTTTTCTGGACAACAAAATGCTTGACCTTAATCACAAATTTATTACTTTTTCATGACATTTTTGGAAATTCATGACCTGTACGAGTTCCGGCTAATATTTAAATACTCGCCAAAAATTAAGTACTGGGGCCAGGCTCTGGTGGGCTGCCGGCTCAATTTAAGCCCAAACTTACAGTATTTTGTTTTCCTCAGAAGTGATGAATGGTGTTCATTTTCGTGCATTACGCTTTAATGTTGAGTACCTGTACACATAGCTGAGGTTATAAAAAGCATGATGTGGCAAAAAATCATCTCATCAAGTTAACACTTACCATTTAGACCTCCATAGCATAAGCGAGCTTGGCTGTGATTACTGTGTGCACTTATCAATGAACTCCCATTCTTAACGTTGACAGCTTCGATGCTGAAGTAATAAATCAAACCATCGTGCAATTGTTCGGGACAGGTGACCTCAATCGTTATAAAGTTATCAGTGACATTAAAGATCTTCCGGTGTATCTTTTCCTCAGTGTTGTTCTCATCTTGCCACACCATCGAAACTAAGTAGGCATCGATGGGTCCATTGGGCATGTTGGGTTGCTTCCATGTTACATTAACCATGGTTGTGTTGATTATTTGTGTACGCGGTGGTTCGACAGGCTCTGGCCCTAAAGAGAAAACAGGTCACAATAAAAATATGATAAATCCCTTGATTTAAGTTCGACAACGGTGAATATGGTTTATTTCGAAAACTATTTCTTTTTCATAATCAGTCCTTGAGACAGTGCAAAACAAGTCAAGAGAATAGGTAACAAATCCTTGATAATCGACAATAGAGATCCATGACAATAATAGAGTGAAATCTGCTTATAGCGATACTCAAAGGACCAGGAAAGGACGTTTTTGACAGATTCCGGGTGTCTACCTAAATTCTGTTTCAAACTTCCCTGACTTTTCCAGGTTACCAGACCAAGTCTTAATCGATTTCCTGTCGCTAATTACAGTAAACAACACACAATGCGCCCGCGAAAATTTGCCCAATCAAAGCAAGTTTCAAGGCCATGAAATCCATTAACGCAAACCCCAAAGCCATTTATAACTCAATTATAGTGAATTTACAAATTCAAAAGCTGTATTAAAAAGTGTATTTCTTTACACTAAAAACTTGCATTAATTAAATATTTACAGCAACATTTCCATTTGGCCCTTTTTGAGTTCATTATAAAAGAGTTTAACTATATAATCGCAAAGCTGATGTTTTATCTTCTATTTCATTTAAAATGTGTATGACTATATATAAGGCAAAGGAGATTGGTATGATCAAAATCCCTTACAGATTAGATAATTTAGCTAAAAACACTTTTTGTTTTTCAAGTTTTAGTTATATATTTGGCAAACATTTTCTCCTGAGAAATATATAGGCTTAATAATTTTATATAAATTATATTAGTTTTGGTGCAAAATGGTAACTTTTGGAAGAAGTTTAGTCAAAAGTACAAGTTTTTCAAATTTTTCAGTAGGTAATGTGGTATGAAAAGCACAGTTCAGGAAAATTATTTTAATAAGTTATTTATTATAACAATGAATTTCAAATTTCCCTGACTTTTACAGTCAGAAAAAACTTCCCTGACTTTTCCAGATGAGTTGAAACCCTGCAGATTTCACTGTATATACATATATATGCATGTTGGACACATACCAGGCCAATTACTGAAATATCCCGAAGTGACTCACAATCAGTGGTGAAGTGCAGGTTGCTAGCACCCAGAGAAAGTTAAGTACTGTGCCCGCTACAACCTTTTAGAATTCTCTTTCATCAGTCCAATATTGAAATTTTGTGTCCTTAAGAATTTTGCTTGATGAACGTGTTACAACTACGTGCCTACGGGCTGGACTTAGGACAGACTTGTGGGTTGTGTTGGGCTAGGCCTAAAGAAACACGTATATGAAGGTATCTGGTTTAGAGTTTTGGCCTGCACTGACTTGTCCTGAAAATGTCTCAAGCCCACAAAAGCCTGTCGAGACAAACTTGAACCCCATATAGGTTATGAGCGATTCCATCCCGCAACAATCCACTGGATTCTAACCAATCGGAAGCGATTTTCTGAATGCCAATCCTTTTTTGGCTATATCGTGGTTTGGTAATTTTTGTACAAGATTTTTTTATAGTGTAAATGGATAAAAATGAGCAATCTGTTTGCATCATCAAGCAACGTTCGCAAACGCGAAAGAATTGGTCGCAGTGCTACGAAGGAGAGAAAGATAACATCGTGTAATTTTTTTAAAAATTATAATACGTTATTTAATAATATATAAATAAAAAATTGAGATTAAAATTGAAAATGTGTATGACAATATTTGTCCATAAATATCGTGAATTTTGCATTTATAATTACTGCTTAAATAATGAAGTTTTAATTATAATAAATCCTTTTTAAAATAATACATAAATAAAAAATTAAGATCAACATTGTAAATACGTGTGATATTATTTGTCCATAAATATGAATTTCGCATATATAATTATCACAATAATTCCTTTATTATACTAAATACTTTATTAAACAACATATATTAAAAAGATTAAAATCAAAAATGTTTCTCTGATAATAACATTTGTCCATGAATATCATGAATTTTGCATTTTTATCATTCAAATGACCACTCTCATGCTCTTCCTTTTGCTAACACTTTGGCAAATGGCTACTGATACCAAATTGTCGTGAATTTTCATCTCGCTTCCGATTGGAAAAAATTCAGTAGATTATCCCTAGCTTGAGTCGCTGTGCCGCCTCTGGTGGTCACCCTTTCCTCTTGCACACTCACTCACTCTAATCGCTCGCTCCGGTGGCCACCTTTCCCAACTCCCTCCTGAACATATTCCTCCTCCCCACTCAGGTCGCTCGGGTATGTGGTGAAGTCAGAAAATTACACACAATGCCTGATCGCCGAACCGGGTCTTAAAAAACAGGCCTGTGCAGGGCTCTACTGGCTACAACTGCAAATTATTGATTTCTGTTTATCATGGGGTTGGAAACTTAAGCTATGATATTTCAATAGTTAAGGTGGTTGTCTATATTAGGAAAAGTATCAACAGTTTAGGGTAGAATTTTTTTTGCCAATAGAATTTGTATTCCACATTTTTCTTTAAAATTCACATAATCACAGTTCGTTAATTATATATAAGAAAGAGGATTAGTTAAAAGATGCAATTGTTAATGATAATTACAACTTAATGAAAAGTACAACTCACGTCCAATTCCAGTGCGAACGTAAACAGCTTTTGAACTAGCAGAACAGAGCAGGTCTACACAAGCTTCAACTTCAATGGAGTAGTTGGTGTAAAAGAAAATTCTATTTTTGATCTCAGCTTCATAAAACTGAGCCACTTTCTCGACAGGAAAATGAAGTCTGTGCTTTTCGCTTGTTCCAGATGCTAGTCCATATAAAATCATGTATCTCGTTATGATGCCATTCGGGATCAAAGGAGGCTGGAATGTAACACGTATAACAGTGTCGCCTTTTAAGGTAGCTTTTACATTCCTTGGAGAACCACTGGGTGCTGAAAAAAGTATTTGAGACATGCACAAAAGTGATTTACATAACTAATCGCAGAAAAATATTTTCTTCGAATTAATTTGACAAAGATCCATACACACAGTTACCTCCCTCAATAACATTCTTAATAATTTCTTTTTAACGATGGCATTTTGCCATCCCAGTAAATGTTTTGCGGAATTATATGCATTCTAATTAACACCTTCCTGTTTAATATTATTTTTCCATTCTTTAAAAGTCGTCAACAGGAGAGATTGCTGCATATAACCTACATGAGGGGATACTATTTGTAAGGGAGGGGGTTCAACACAGGTTTTAAAACCTAGTATTGTATTTTGAAGCTAATTTCGGTATGCAGTATTTTAACATGGAACTAATGTTCATATACAGCAGCAAAAGTACGTACATTTAGCAGGTACATTAAAAAAAAACACCACCCTTACCAGCAGATAAAGTTGTTTCACTTTTGAAATAGTTTTCTTCACTCCAACCATCTACTGTGCGTGCTTGCACCCCAAACTTGTACCTTGTATAGGGTCTCAGACCTCTCACGATATATTGATCAACATCAGAGTCATTCAAAAGTACAGAAGCTTTTGTCTCTGCAAAGAAATACATCAATGTATGAAAACTATAGTACATAATTTCAATGAAGTTTTATTTGGAATACACTGTAGTATAACGATGATGTGGAATGTTGTTCCACAAACATCTAAAATTATGTTTTACCAACTTTTAATAAACACAGTGGACTTCAAACTCATACGAACCCCTTAAAAAAATTGTAAATGGGAATTAACACTGCTTTTCAATGGAGTACTTTTCAGGACCAATGTAATAATTCATAAAATTGCACAGTTCATAAATTGAGAATGTTCATAAAAAATCAGGGTTGGCAAGTTACTGCCAAATCTGTTAAAACTAACACGGCAGAAACTAGTTTCTACAATAGTGACAATAACCAGCAGAAACCCAGAAAAAATTATTTTGCATTCAAGAAAAGAAGCTTGATTTTGCTCAGAAAGCTGCAGTGTAAGGAACAAAATGTGGGTAAATGGCATTATAGGGAATTTCCTAGCATTTATATTTCTCTCTGCTCGTGTCGCAATTTAGATTCCACATACAGCATATAAGCTCGCATGTGATGATTAGTTATTTGAATTTTTATTGTTCAATGACAGTAAGGGTCAATCTACATCAAACAAGTTGAGGCTGTACGAAGAGTAAAGCTAGCATATGATGTTGAATTATTAGCTGATTAAATCTATGCTTTACCACTTGTTGATTACATTTTATGCAATTAGCATCATACATTAGAGTCTATCAAATTTCACAAGCATATACAATAGAACACTCATTGAACCTTATGCAGGGCAGTATTGAACTCATTGGACCTTATACAGGGCAACAGCAATAGATTTTAAAAGCTGCAACAAGTCTTTTTACATCTTTATTAATCATCCGATTATTTATAACTTGAACAGCACCTTTATATATCATCCATATAATTTTCATGATCTGCGAGTAATACGGATGATTCTTTCGATGTACAAGTAATAAGGATGATTTTTATGAATGTGTGTGGCTGATTTATGCACCGAAGGTTTTCAAGCGAATAAATATAAGAAGCTACGTCATGTAGCCCGTTCCTGTTGTGCTGCTTCAATAAAAAACCGGTATGAAAGGCACAGTTTGACTTCTGCCACCTGTTTGTTTCTGGTTACATCTAGTTCAAGTGCCGTAGTTCAGCTACATTCGATCTTAATATTAGAGTTCACTGGACTAGCTAATCAATGTTACTTCTTTCGTTTCTGTTATCACTTTGCAATTTTAGTTTTATTAAAGTTAAGAAAATCTCGTCATTATTAAGCCAAGAACATATTCAAGAAAACCGAGGGATACTTCAGAATTATACCACTTCTGATTTAAAGTTATATGGTGATTCCATAAACGATTCCATGCAAATCAACCATACTGTTCCATCTTACATATTGCTAGGTATTTGTGGCTTCACAATGCTTGTGTATTCCTTTAGCCACACATCTGGTCTGTAATGATTTCCACGATATTCCTAAACACACATGTTTCACTACAAATTTAAAAAAAAAAAAAAAAATATCCGTCGGCTATAATATAGCTTATCTGATAGGTTATAAAACTAGTGAGGTTTTTTTTTTACAGCCAGCCTGCCAATGTTGTTGCTTTTTATTTGCAGCTAAAGGTGTAATAAGGTAAATGTTTGCTCCAAAAGGTAGTTTTGTAACAAGTCCTTGATTTATTTTGAATATTTTTTAATTATTTAAAAGTACTTTAATTATTCATACAACACGAAGCTTTATAATACATTAAATTATTGTAATAAAAATATAAATCTTTCATTTACTAAATAATACAATACTGTTTTCAGTACTTTTATTAGTTTCTGCCAGTTATAACTAGTTTCTTCTATTTTCTGCCGATTATAACCAGTTTTTGCCACTGGCATGACAAGAACTAGTTTCAGCCGGCAGAAAGCCAACTCTGTATAAAGCACTCGTCTATTGCAATCGTTATATCTCCACACCGCACCACATTAATATGCCATAAATTTATACATGCAGCACTGTCTTCATTGGTCAATAACAATACAACTTGCTTTCCAGGACTAAAATAGCAGTAGACTGGGAATGGGTGGTTTTGGAATGAATGAATCTATTCAAAATGACTGATTCTATCTGGCCTATAAAGATGATCAGAACCAATCATTTTGAAAAGAGTGAAACTGTCCAACTAAATCGTAAATTCAGTTTAAATTGCAGTCATTCAGTGTATAAAAATGGGGAAAAGATTTGTTATATTTAAATATGTTGTATTGGAACAGCACTCAGTACTATAGTGATTGCAATCTGGATTTTCTGCATGCTAGATACACACATTGCCTCTATGCTTTTGCATGGTTACGTCTTTTTCACCCAATCAAAGAAATATGGAAGATCAGAAGAATTGTCAATCTCGTAATACACCTTTAAAACTCAATGGCAACACTCACCAAGACATAATCCATGTAAGGCGGCACAATATGATATACGGTATTGCTGTATGACTGATTTTTGAGCAGTACAGTCCAATATCCATCTAACTTGAATACTTGTAGCATTCTTCGGTTGCAATAGGATGTTTCTGACCCCATAGAGAACTATCAAAAAACAATTACCACATTTAATTACAAATGATCAACTCACTCATACGAAAATTATGACCCTTAAATAAAAATGACACTATACATATACAGAAGAATCTGCCCATTTCGAAATTTATTTCCCCCCTGGATACTGTATGTATTATAAATAAAACCTCTGAAATTTAAAAACTACCTCAAATTTTTTCATTGTTCTTGTAAAATTCAACACAGAAAGGCTCTATTGTATATTAGGGTGGTCTTTATTAACGTAGCATTTTTTTAATTTTAATTTTCCATAGTCTTACCACTCAATATTGTTGCGTTTGATGAAAAAATGTTATATACAAAATTTGGGGAAAATTGGTCAATTTTATGATGTGTCACACAGAGTCCAAACTGCGAAAGTGGGTTGTACTAACAGCATAGGGATACAATGTGCGCTATTAGGTTACATGGTAACATACATACAAATAGTAAATATCATAAAAGTAACTTTTTTTTCTATACATTAACAATAACAAAAAAACCAACAACACATTCGTTTTTATCATTTTTCTATAATTTTAAAACAAAAAATTGCTCTGAAGGTAGGCTGACACTTAAGCCAGTGTAAAAACTACGGGCATATGGGGCCACATCTGACCACAGCTTGGCTACAGGCCTGCGTTGGAACATACATAATGTGAACGTAATGCTTCTTGTTAGGGCGGGAATGGCCAGAAATGCACTATTATAGATTAGCTGGTTAGTAGAGTTTCCCTAGTGTGTAAGAATTCTTTTCGTTCAATTCAAGCCGGCACAGTAAGCATGATGCAATCATAAAAATAGGGCAGTTTTTCGCTTCCAAGTTATGAAACGTAGTTTATATTGCGGTGTTGCAACAAAACATGCTTCAGTTTCCCCTATACCTTGTAAAGGCAGCGAAGTCTGGCTCCTAGGACAACCAATTAACGAGTGTTTACACGGATCACACAGCCGAGTGTTAACACGGATCACACAGCCGAGTGTTAACACAAGTCAACAGGCAGGGGCTTGCACACTTATTGAATTGAATGTTGAAAGAGATTTACTGAATCTTGCATGTCAACAAATCACGGAGATAGTTGCAGTAAATGTCTTTTCTGCATGCAAAATCCACTCTTCTGGTCCTGACATGTTTTTCAAGATCTTTCAATGGCATTGGCAATTCATCAACCAAAAGAATTCTGAAGTCATTGAAGATAAGGTTACTGAAAGGGAAAATATCATCAACTTCTGTAAGCAGCAGTTGGTTGACATCCAACTATGAGGGAATCACTGGGAACTACTGGAAATGTCTATAATTTACTTTGATGTTAATCCTTCCCGAGGAATCTGTTTCCGGCAGCACGGAGCTCTCCACTGGGCTAGATGGGTGGCCCGCATCATCTATGCAATAAAAATATGCCTTTTTCATTCTCAGTTTAAAATGACAAAATGGGATTATGCTTACATGAAAAGATCTGTTGCTTTTGCCATCAGTATTTATATCAAATCATGGTCTGTAGTCCAGCTTGCAGATAGGGCCCTGCCTAATGAACTTGCTGTCTTGAAACATCTAGTATCTTATAACGACAAAGTTGTTTCAAGTGCAGCAATTACAGACTTTTCCAGACATCGGTGGTATCTAAATGAATTGTTGGTGTCACTCACCTTTTTTGACTATGATATACACGTGTCAATGAAGAGAGATATGATTAATGCCTTAAAGAAGGATAAAATGAATAACCCTGCGAAGAGGATTGATTGGGATATAACCCAATGTACTTATGATAAGATGGTGGCAAATTTAGTGGCCATCTTATCCCATCATTTTTTTTTCAAATGCTAGATATAGACACCAAGCTTTTGTCTATCGACCCAACGAGAGGGATGAATCAATCAGCAATGATTATTGCTAAAGCCCTTAAGATAGTAACTGATTCAGCCGAACGTGGTGTGGTACTAATGCAGGACTACAACGGTATTCTAACAAAAAACGAAGACAAGAAGCAGTGCGGCAGTAAATAGAAAATTGAACAGTGTTTAATATTTCTTTGTGGACAAATGAACAATAGACATTCCTCTTTGCTTTTATAATGTATGATGTAAGAATTTAAGACAGATCCTGATAGAACATCTTGTGTTTCAATGCTATAGTAAAATAGAAGTAGTAAATAAAATTTTAGCTCAATGCGTACCTCTTAAAATTGCCTGATCAGGCTAAAATTCAAGGTAATTTACTTTTTCAACCCACTTAACAATATTAGCAAGTAAGACATTAACATTTTTAATCTTAGTTTTTAAAGACCACCCTACTGTATATTCATTAACCACATTTATGTTTTAATGTATAAGAACAGCTAAAAGCCACAATGTGAAAAAGGGACCTACAGTTTTCCGAACCTGTTACCTAACAAGCCAAATCCACGGTGTATGATACATAGGGGCGTAATGAATAGTATATGTACATACAAAGTTTGACGTTTCCACTTATTGTGCTATGTATGAGGAGCAGCTTTGAGTAATTGAACTTCTACATAATTTGAATCTTTAATTGCATAAATTAAGTGTGAAAGTAATATAATTGCAAAGTGCAGAACTGGTTAAAAGAAATTTGATTTGAATACAAATATACGTATACATTTTTTTAATTTGTGTATTTTGTAGCTAAATTATACAACATACAAGCCAACAGTTGTACCGTACAGGAAAAAAATCACATAAATTGCTTTAGACACCTTTAAGCATACAGGTATATATTGGAAAATTCATAGAGATGGAATTATTTGATCTAGAACAGGGTTGTTCAACCTTTTTGGGTAGTGGGTCACTTAAAACCTTTCACACATCTTGCAGGCCATTAAAACGTTTTAGCAAGTTCCGTTGAACGAAAAAAAAAAATCCTTTTCGGAGTTTATTCCAGTTATTTGTTCATTTACGATATGGGAAAGGGTAACCCATGCGATTTTTCCTGATTTCTGGAAAAATATTTTAAAATTTTTGTTTTGGATTTTTTTTTTATATTCCAAACAGTTGCCAGAAGGCCAGATTGTAGCCTGCAGGCCGTATGTCGAACAACCCTGATCTAGAATTTTGCTTTCTTAAACAGTTCAGGTCTCAGAAGGCCACTGATTGATCCATACTCACGGATCAAAAGACCAATGACAGTAGCAATCATTCCCTAAAAGAAACTAAACTTAGAGAGGAGGACAAACTCCTCTCATGTCTTTGCTCATCCCACTCACTAGCAGGCTGTTAAATCTTTATTGGGAACCCAATACTGTCAATCTTCCCAATCTCATTTTGCACAGTATGGACAAAGGAAGTTTGTGCTTTGTGATACAAGCTCTGCTGAGGTCACGTTGTGGCACAAGGAATCTAAGCGCCTGTAAACTTGGCAATTAAACCCCAGACTAGAGATTGGCTAAAAGATGGCAAGCATTTATAATCAATTAGCTTCAAACATATATTTTGCATGATAGACATTTGTAACAACTGCACATGATGCTATGGGTTACACATGTGCACGTTGCATACATTATACAGGGTCACAGTAGGAGAGTGTGTATATAGCATAAAACAATAGCAGCAATAGTATCAACAGTGAAACGCTCATGATATAGGACTCACTTCCACCATAGGGAACAATACATGATGCCCATGTCATGCCTGAAGTGTATCCGTCAATATTTGTGGAAACAGCAAACTGATAGTTAGTAGAGTTGTCAGGTAAAGTCAGTTCGTGAAATTTCTCTCGAGTATCCAACCATCCTAGAGGTCCAGCACACTTGAAAGGACGAGGCCTGATGTCGCGACACCAGAAGAGGGTAA
Organism: Dysdera silvatica; assembly: GCA_006491805.2. Lineage (NCBI taxonomy): Eukaryota > Metazoa > Arthropoda > Arachnida > Araneae > Dysderidae > Dysdera > Dysdera silvatica. The sequence continues at coordinate 44,416,869 of QLNU02015003.1, read as the reverse complement.
AATACGATGAGTTGGTGGCAGATGTTTCTTCAGTTTTCCATGACACGGTGTACTTTCCATGACCAAAAGACAAAACTGCAATATCCGATGGTCCTTTAAGCACTGAAAACAAATGAAACAGCCAGTGTTACACTACAGAAAAATTTCAAAGAGATTCTTGAAGACTTCACTAGATTATATTTTTAAGCAAAGATTATGTTTGTACATATCTTAACAATATCACCTTTGACTTTGTGTATGTGCGTTTTACGGAACAAGAAGCAGAATGCTTTCATTAAAAATTTTCAAGGATTGAAACAAAAGTGTGAGCAATGGCAGCTTGCCATAGATGTGGTAGGTTTGTAAGTAAAAAATTTACAAAACGATTAAATATTCCATTTAATTGCATACACAAAAGACGTTCTCTTTTTAAAAATTGTTTTATATGATGGTTTTCAATCTAGATCTTACAGAACTAAACCAGTGAAATGATCTTACTCCACTCTCAGCTGAAGCATTTGGCTACGTCCTTGTTTCCAATGGTGTATAGAAGTTACTACATAGTTTTGGGATCTACAGCAACAGTTCTTTAACTTTCCTAGACCGCGGACCCCCTTCAGAGATCACTCGCCCTCGCGGACCCCCAAGAATTAACTCAAAGTTTAAAGCCCGGAATTTGCATCATACATATTTATTTCTAGTGTTTCATCACTAATTTTCACTATTTAAGGAAGGAATTTTTCGTCCCCTCATAATTTATTCTTAGCATTAAAGAGTAATTGCTCTTGTTTCGGTATTTTTTCGAATCTTTGTGGAACACTGGGAGGGTCTCACAGACCCCCAGGGGTCCGCGGCCCACAGTTGAAGAACCGCTGATCTATAGAATTAATATGCAATGAATAAAGCAAATAATTTTATTTATTCATCACATTTGCAATAGGGAGAAATGTGAATACAGTTTCATTTTTCGAAATAAATTACAGGAAGATCGGCAGTTGTGTAGCACTTATGGACAAGTCTTCACTGAGTGGGAGGAAAGTTTGAACTTGGAAATTACCAACAACAACCTTACGCGTCGTAATGCCAAACCATGCCCATCAGCATAAACGACATCCACACTGTCAGATCACGCTAATAGTAGTCTCCATTACATCGATCGGCGTAATGGAGACTACCTTGTTTCACACTTGAAAAAAACAAACAAACCCTCTAGCATGTTAAATTTGTTTTCATGGCAAAAAGACAGCAAAAGTCAAGCTATATAATGATCTACAGTTTTCTGTAGTATATGAACCTCTGTTATGAAAGGAATTAAACCCCTGACCATGGTGGGTAGAAGAACAATCCATTCTACAATACCATTAAGAGTCGAATCTGGGATAATGGCGCGATAGACTAATGTGTTATCATTATGCCATCATAGAGTTGTGGACCTATATCCCCACCCCAGGACTACAGCGAGAAGTTAGTCGGTAAGGGTTTTTTTTTAGGGGGGGGGCACAGTTGGAAGTTAAACTTGAATTAACGACACACTGAGCGAATACCTTTGAGACAAGCAGAGGAATGCTTTTCTGCAACACATTCACATTTCTGAAAAAGAAAATGCACTTTTTGGATTCATTTCCATTTTATAAAGCCAATTTGGTTGAGACTCAGTCCCATATTTTAAAAATGACTTAGTCATTGAGATTAATTCCCATTTGCTCATGGCAATTCATTCTTGAAAGAGAATGTGTTCTTTCGACATTTCCATTCATTAGGCAAAACACATTCTTGGGACTCATTCCCATACTTTAAAAGTGATCTGCTCATTGAAACTCATTCCCATTAGATCATTGCAATTCACTCCCGTTCTTTAAAGTGAATGCATTCTTCAGACTTATTCCCATTCTTTAAGGGTGACTGATTCAGTTATTGAGGGAGTCATTTACAACTTCAAGGTAATTTGGTTATTGTGACTCATTTATTTCAAGAGGTCAGTTACCTTGAATACCTAATTACATGGGGATAATAATCGGAATAAGATTTATCATTTTACACTCACTGAAGGGAATGCATTTTTCGAGTCATTCCTGGCGACTATCTCTAACACATATATTCCAATTTTGAAGTACAGTAATGCATAATTCGCTTACTGTTTGTTCCTTTGTCAACAATGATGATCGATGAGTTTGTGGAAACGCCAGCGCTGTTGACAGCAAAGGTTCGGAATAAGTAGGCTGTTTCGACATCCAATCGGAAGGTGTGACTAGTGACGTTTCCTACATTTTTCTCGACAGTTTCTCGCTTGTAACGAGGATGGCGATAATGATTATGGTAATGTACAACGTAGTGGAAATTAGAGCCATATTCAAATTTGCTTGGTATGGGCTGTAAGAAAAAAAATAGTCAAAATCATAATCTTAGAGGGGGGGAAAGGGTTCTAGATATATATCAAAACTATTACTATACAAATTGTTAGCATTTTTGGAAGTCACGATTAACTGTAGTTAAACCATCTCACTAGAAACGTGCTGGGAAAGTACGAAGGCAAAAAGATAAAGATATAATTACCTTCCAATATAAAATGATGTCCCTCATAACGTGTCCAACAACTTGCACTTCAAATGAGGAATTGCAAGTCTCTGGTGCCAAATGCGGTTCTGCAGGGGGAAAAAAGTTTAAATTAAAAATAAATTAACACTGAAAACATCTTATTTTCCCACCAGAATTAGCGAAGTCATAATGGCATCAACACAACGGAAAAACGTTACAAAATTTCATAACATTTTAAAGGGCTGAAGCTCAGCAGGAATGTTTAAAAAACCTATCGAATGAAACACATTTTGTGTGGTGAGCACATTGCATGAAAATTTGGCCAATAGGGATCAACCAAAATCCTCAACTGGATTCTGGAAGATCAAGGGTTAAAGACACGTCCTCACTAAATGTAACTTAATGGTTAGTTGGGTGTATTTTATGATGCAAGGACAGCGAGGGTCATTCTGCGCCAAATAAGGTGGGACGCAACTTAATGAAATAAGAAAATCTGTTCAGGTACATGTGGAGAGAGAATAATCAAGCATGATAATGGGTTCAAAAAGATTGACAATCGGTGCTGCCTCATAGAAAAAAAGCAGTTTCTATAAATGGACTTACCATCTGGCAATGTTTGGAAAGTAGCATTTTGAAATTCACTCAACATATCTTCTCGAGTTGAGACGGTGGAGCGACACCTTACACTAACCCTATACTCTATGTTCGGTACTAAATTGGTTAACACACATGAAGTGTCACGAGTGGTGTTGGCAATCTAAACAGAAGATGGTAGTTTGAGTAGCCAAACAAAACATCACAAAAAATAATTTTAAACAAGTTTTTACACAATTTTTTCCTTAAAAATTTGCCGTCATTTTACCCCACAAAGTTCCGGATAGCTGCCAGACGACGGACAGTAATGAACCCAGAAATCAAGCCCCGGTGGGAAATCTCCGTATTCCATGCCTTTCGGATTAAACCACTGGATTTTCACACTTGTTTTCGTTAAATTGGAAAACGTCAACTTTCTTGGATGGTCCGGTTTAACTAAGAGATATAAAAGGCTATTATTATTGTTTATTAAAGAGAATATACAGTGTTACTTTCATAAACATGCATGGAAAATAACACTTTACAAACAAGCAGTGTTTGTTTGGCCCAAGTTCATGAAAAGTTGCTAATCAGACTAACAATACTTTGTATGATGCAAAAAAATGCATAACTTGGGTGATAGACTTAAATTAATAAAACTACAAATATCGATTTCACATACTCTAATAATAGTAAACATTAACATTTTATTTTGACGAGGTTTTTAAACTTCACAAAATTGTACAACTTTTAATACCACTCTGCATGCTCTCACTTTCACACGTTAGAAACTATGAATATAAAAGAACTTCAGTTAACCCAGATTATTCAATTCAACCAATCAGATATTTAACCTCCATTTGAAAGGTTATTTTACCTTATAGTGCTCATCCAGTGTAGGTGCTTAATTGCCTTTCCAATTACTAGGACACTATTTAGTGCTAGTCTGGATAATTCTATGGAATCAGATTTGGAAACACTACAAACCTTTCTGTTTAACATAGATCTGTGGTGGCTACTAGTAATTGCAACTATGCTGTTATGTGAAAGCATAAGGAAGGGGACAGGGTTTAAGCTCTAAGTGACCACCACTTCATGGAAGTGATCGCCTTAAGAAGGTTTTACCAGTGGCACGACTTCAAAAGTAAAGCCATCTTCAATTGTTCCATGCATCACTATAGAGTGAAAAAAAACTTCCAATTCATGCATATACCACTACCATCATGCTGATGTATATATGAAATGTGATATTTTCATTTTTGGGGATGAACATTTGAAGATGGCCCATTTTTAAAGTTGCACTACATCACTGCTGTATGTAACTCTGTTCTATAATTTACTAAACATTATACAATAAGATTAGATATCTTTTCATGAAGTCGCCAGCATCCCTTTATTATCCTTACTAAATAGGATAATTAAAGCATTTAAAAAAAAAAAAAAATCCATGAAACAGATTAATCAAATAATTTTGGAAACGTTAAGCAAGAATATTTACGAAGCAGAAGAAACAAAGAAACAAGACACAACTAACCTTTCGTTACAAGTTTAAAAAAAAAAAGAAAAAAAAAAAGGGTGGAGCCATGATTATAAGAGAATTAAACTGACATAAAAGTTTAAGGTTGGAAACACCTGCTACTGAACCCTTTGATATATGAAAATGAAAAATTATCTTTCTAAGTTTAGAATATAATTTAAAATTCTCTTTAAGAAGGAAAAAAAATATTGATTGATTTACAATTAGAGGTATTCTACGAAAGGAATTTTTATATGAGGATGGCAAAGGGAAATTTAAATAGGCAATCAAAGTAAGTAGATGCCATTCAGCAATGGGTTAAAAATGCAAAACACTACCATAAATCTTTCCATATCCCTCAGATGATCACAGTTTAAATGACTCCCCTCTTTCTCTTAAGAAATTTTACTTTTAAAACTAAGCGATTATGGAATTTAAATTTAAGGCTATACTCCTAGGTAGTTCAGTTAAGGTTGGTTAGAAGAAACGGGGAATTGCAAGCAATGAGCAGTAAATGTCTAGCTTAGAACTGGAATAGATGAAAAAAAATAGGTCTGCTCAATGTCAGGAAATAAATATAGAAGCCAATAGAATTATAGCCATTTTGCCTTTATAGTGCTCAATTAAGCTAGTGTTGTCCAGGTCAAGTTTTTCATGAGTTCCAAGGTTTTACTGCTAACGATCATTGATTATTAATGCAAGAAACAGTTTTCCAACAGAATATTATTTTCATGTGCTTTTATTGTATCTCAGAATTGCTTGATGGACTTCTGGAACGTAGCAAACTTATTATCCTGAGTTGTAAAGCCACCAATCTTAAGTCATTTCTATTGTTTTTTCATGCTCCAAGGTTATTCTATAAGTAATGCAGGACAGGACAGGTGGCCTCCAACCTGCCGTACATTTACAGATGACCGAGCCTACTGGAAGAGAAACCCAGACGTTGAGACACAGCTATGAGACCAGGGCAGGGGGTGCACTTTGAAAATTGGATTGTTTTGCTTATTCATGTTTTCATGGTATAAGATCATGACATGGTTCCCACTCTTTTATTATGAAATTAAAGGACTTTTTAAGGACCAAATAATGTCTTTCAAGGACTTTACATTATCAACAACAATATACATAATTAAAAATGCAAGACATTATAAGCATAATATTAAAATTGAGAGTTTAATTATGTTATTCCTTTTCAACTTGGCACACTGCCAGCAAAAGCTATCTTTTTTTTTTTGTATCCCTTGTATGAGCTGCACTGAGCGGGTGGGGGAGGAAGGGGCGTGTGGGTAGCACTACTGGCTTTTTCCCGAAAATAAGGCAAAATACGCTTTATATACATTATAGAGCTTTACAGCATTTGTTTTAAAAAAACAAAAAACACAAAACCACTTAACGTTTCACTCCATTTTATGCAGAGCATCATCAGAAGAAACAACAGCCGACCAAGTTTCCCTCTGCAAAATGCAAGACTTTCGCTTGGTTGCTTGGCAGAAAATGAACGATTAAAAATATGAGGTACATTTTATAGTACCCTCTTCTCTAACTACCTCCAACTGGATGATTTCCAGATTATGTGCTCTGATAGGTTGTTGGATGAAGGTCGTCGCTTATTGGCCCAGAGGGTGGCGAGGATGAACGAGGCCCAACTTTTTTGCGAAATTTTAGGCAAGAATTCCAAATTGATGGAACATTAACGGAGTCTATTGAAATTATTAAGACAGATTTAATGGCCAAGGCCTCCATGCATAAGCGTGGCCATAATGTATCAGTTTTTGCAATAACCGAGGTGTCATGAAAAAGAATTTGATGTTTTAATAAAATACATCTTATATTTTTAATCAATAATTTTCTGTCGAGCAACCAAGCGAAATTCTTGCATTTTGCAGAGAGCAACTTGGTCGGCTGTTGCTTCCAAGGATGCTCCACATAGAACGGAGTGAAACATTAAATGATTTTAATTTTAATAAACAGATGCGGAGGACTATCCCGCAAAACTCTATAATCAGTGACGTTCACAACCAAAACTGTTTTTCGGAGCAGTCAAACTTACACTTGTACTAAACAAGATGTCATTTTTTAAGCATTAAAATAAAGTACTTCAAATTTTATCACATATTTAATGTTTCAAAATATTACCATTTATTATATTTACATATATGTACATATCATAATTACTAATAACTACGAAGAAATAAGCTTTAAAAGTATTTTGGAGTAAGTTAGGACAGGTCGGCTTAAGCACTAGGCAGAAAATTTGTTTTTTTCTAGATGACAACTTCTGTTGTTCACATTTGTTCTTTTCAATATGAACACAATTTGTAGATATTTTTCCCTTTGAGTCTTTTAAAAGAATTTGTACACTTTCAATGCCTGAATTTTTTTTTTCCTTTTCAACACATCACTAATTATTTTCTCAGCATTTAATAATATTTTTTTGGGAATTAGCAAGAAATGAAATATTTATTTAAAAATTTACATTTCAAAATCTGGTCTCACTTTATACGTCCACACTATACCACCCACAAAAAAAAAGTTAAAATTTGCAGAAAATGTAGGGAGTGTTTACAATTACTTTTATGCTAAAACTAACAAATACAATTTCACTGATCCGGCTCCCGAAGTGCCACAGAAAATCGCGGAGGGGGTGCGGGTTATAATTACCTTACGTACATTATGGTAAGATAAAATAGCTGCGTTTTTGCGAATTAACTTATTTTATACAACGAAACTTTTATTCCCCCCTTTGGGGGGGAGGGGGGGCGAGACCACTTGACGAAATTTTTGAGAATTTCAAATTGTGACAAAAACGGGAGATACGCTTTCAAGGGGAGGGCAAATCAGCAGAATTTTACAAACCACGATTCTGCTTTTAAAAAAAAAAAAAATCACGGATTTTTAAGATTTTATGCTTTGGACACTTGCCCATACATAAATCCGGGGTCCTCCGCCCTAAAAAACAACAACAAATGTAACGAAAAATGTAGGTGGGAGGCACTTGCTAGGAATTTTCTGCCGAAAAAAATAAGAATTCCGTCGATCCGTCTTAAAAATACGACTGCCACAGAAAATCACGGAATACCTGGGGGGACGGGGTATGTGACCTAATGTTGATTATTATTATTATTTAAAAAAAATTTTTTTATGAATAAATTTATTTTACTGACAACAAAAAATTCCAGATGTTGTTGGGACGCCTTTACAGCGAAAACGAATCGAAAGAATTCAACGATAGTTTGCAAAAAAAAAATCGCTGCCGGATTTTATGCTTTGGAGACTTGTCCATACATGAATGCGAAGCCCCCAAAAAAAAAAAATTTAAAAATGTAAAAGGCATTTGTTAGGAATTTTCTGCTAGAATAAATAAGAATTCTGTCTTCAAATACAAGTGAGGCAGAGGATGCGGAATATAGAGGGGGTAGGTGGTCGATTACCGTTATGCATTATAATTAAAAAAAATTGATATTAAAAAATAGCCAAAAATTGCTTCCTTCAGACCTGATGTCTCCTAAAATAACTTTTAAAAAAGCGTTGCATGTTGTTTCTCTTCCATAAAACGTAGTTGTAAACTTGATCAGTCCAGGAACACCGTATCCAAACTAGATGTTTTAGTGTTTCCAATTTCCATTGGCAGGGATGCGAGATGAATAATTTATGTACAAACTGGTGCACTGTAGTGGAAACAAAGTTTTTTGCTTTGGCAGATTTGGCACAAATTTCTAAAATTCCCTTTTGTAGTAGGATGGTAAGAGCGGTCTTTTGCATCTGGCATCGCTGCCTATAATGTATATTAATAGATGTGTGAAAGTCTTTGTGAATGAAATACACTTTTTACACACACTTTTAAAACTGATTTTCAAGGATCGTGGGAACCCGATGCATGATGTCAGGATTAGTTATCTGAGGAAATTAAAAATTCCTATCACCCATAGAATCAACAATAAGACTACAGAGCCACAGAAAAACAGCATTTGCTCTCATTTATCGTCTACGTTCTTACAAATGCAAAACGGGCGAATGTCATTTGCCTCTGGACCTATAAGTTACCCCCCCCCCCCCCTGGAATCAAACTATATGTTTGTGGTTTTACAGCCTAAGAATGGTCATGCTGCGCCGGGACCTACAGTTTTCCGAGGAATCCAAACCTCTGGACCTACAATTTGCCCAGAGATCCGAATCTCTTAAGGCTAAGGAACCGAACTCAGGACTAAAGTGAGTAGCTCGATCATTATGAGATTTCCAAGTACGCATTCTTTGCACTATTGCGAGTCAAACCCAGGTTAAAGGTGCACTAGGCGAACATATTACCACGTTGTGCCACCACAGTGCTAATCAAACTATAGTGGACAGAAAAATGGTAAACAAAGAGATACAATTGTGAGGGACAATAGTTAACAGATAGTCTATTTTTTTTTAGGGGTAGGTGGCATCATGGGGTGCCACAGTAGGACAATTAAATATTTGGAAAAGGAGAAAAAAAAAGGTTGATCAAACAACCTTATTTTAACAGACATTTCACATTTTGATAAAAATTTGCATTAAAAACACTAGCAGTAGCCACACCAATTTTTAAATTACTGTGGAAGTCGTTATTGAGCAGCAAATGTGGTTTGAATAATATAAAAAAGCACTTACCTATTTCAAAATGATTGATGCGAATCATTCGCTCGTTCGTTCCTAGGCTGTTTCTTCCGATTAGCTTAAACACAAGCTGCTTTGACGATTTTCGATAAGGTGGGGAACTAGCGAGTGTCCAAATACAATATGAATTGTTCAATTGTGCGCACCTCCTTGTGATGCTGAAACCATAATAAATTATATTACTGTTTTGGAATAGGTAATTCTCCAAAAAACAGTGTACATGTTTACAGAATTAAACAATCATCAAATGATTAAAATACATCATTGCATATCATCTTCGATCACAACCCGAAACATTTTTTTGTTGTTTTACACAGCAAATAAGTGTAGCTCCATGATGTGTCATAGATCAATGCGACTTTCAACCCATGAAACATTTACATACAGCCACGCTTACACAATCTTAGCCTTTTACTGTATAAAGGCACACAGCACAAAGCACCCAAGATTTTCGTTAATTTCTAGGCAATATAAGATCAAGTTGTGCTAGGGCCCAAATCCCAGACTACAGAGCAGAGGGGAAAAAAAAAAAAAAAAATACACAACAGCGCCTGCTCTACAGACCCAGATCAACAGCATAATTAACAAATATATGTCTATGTCACTATAAAGGAAATCTACTTCTTTTAAGCGTGTCTGAAAGACAGAAACAAATTCAAGTAATGGGACTCAGAATGAATTCATATTAAAGACCGGGAATGATAGAATTCACTAATACATATATTTTGCCCATGTTTTATACAATGGAAACAACCTGTGTCAATCTGGCCATATTTACATTGATCAAATCAATGAATCCTTCACATTAGGCTCCAGGAACATGAAACATCTTGCACCCTTGCAACGAAAGTGTTACAACTCAAAATTCGGTGGAAATTACTTAATGTTACAATGTAGAAAACAGTGCTGCATTTTGCCATGCAAAATGTTAGGTCATAAGTTATTTGGGTTTCTGCTAGTTGGCACATGTCATTAGATGAACACAACATCCCTCAATTCAACCAGAAACAGGTTTGTTTTTTTTTGTTTTTTTTTCATTTTCTGAAAATTGGGATTTTTTGAGTTGTAACACTTTTGTCACAAGGGTACGATATGTCCATAAACAAAAACTTCAGAAATCAGCCCTGGCTAAACGTTCGTAGGAAGTTGGCCATAAATTCTCCTTTAATAAGACACAACTCTTCCAAAAGTATTTCTCCACTCGACCTCAATTTCTTTAGGGCTGTACACAGAATCGCTAATGCCAATATCACTATTAATGACAAGTTGCCTTCTAAAATTACTTCTTCCATTTGGAAAAACTATGAGCGATATTTTAGCAGTCTACAAGCCAATTTCCAAACTTTCTCTGACTACGTAGTGGCAACTGACAGTTCGGGTAACACTACCTGGCACGAACAAATCAAGCTGTATTAGTTGTCGTTCTGATGGTAGCCCATGGCTACCAAAACGGCCATCAATGGGCAAATAAACTTTCTGTTAGTGTGTTAGTTTGTGTGACCAACAGTTATTAACATTGTTCCATAGGTTGGCATGAATTAAATCAACTGACTTAACTGATTTCAAATCCTGACTAAGTCAAAATCTTGATTTTGTTAATCTCCTCCGCAAACTCTCACTTCAATCTGAGGACCCATTCGAACATCATGTTTTAATAAATCATTAGTACTAGAATACTTACCCTATAGGTAAGATATCAACCAGCTCATATTTTGTTTTCACCGGATTGAACGGGTTTTCCCAAGAACAGTTTAGAAGCTGGAAATGAACACTGATGCAGGAAAAATTTTCAGCAGGTAAAGGTTTGACTGAAAACAAAATAATTGATTTACGTTTATAATAATATGAAACAAAAAACTCTTAAATTTATAATGCATTTGCTATGGAAGTAAACATGTTTTAATATTCAAACAAAGCCTCTCAAAAATATCAGAATTTTATTAACGTTTTTATTAGTAACACTGGCTATGGAGAAACTTTTGAAAATCCACAGACTACATTAAGGGTTACACTATCACCGAAAGTTTTATCATATTTATACTCTTTCTCACATTTTATTGGACAAAGGCCACAGAGACCTTGTTGCCCCAATAGTTAACCCCTCCCCCCCTCCAAGGGATCTGAACCCAGATTTTCAGCATGGCTGATAAATGTAGATTTACAATAGCATGCAGCTATTTACAAACATTAACTTAAAACTTTTGAAAATCAGGACAAGAATATAACGTCTTAGCTGTACTCAAAAGCAGTGTTTTTAATTGATATATGCTGTGGCCACCTCTACATTTAGCAATCGTCTCTGCAACAATTTGGGAACCCCAAGGAATCCGAACCTTTTATGGCCTAGGGAACCAATTTCCAGACTACAGCGAGCAGCCAGTGAAGTCTCCCCCCCCCACAAAACCGCTGTGGGCTGAACCCAGATTAACGGCATATTAGATGAACATATCACCATTTCACTCACCACAGCAGGGCCCTGAAACAGCCTTCAACAAATGTCTAAATTGTGACTCTAAATAGCAATCACACAGGCTTGGCTTTTTTTTCCCCCAACAGCATTACATAATATAAGAAAAATAATAAAGGCATGTGATTTGGGAAGACATGATTGTATTTTAGGGTGAAAGAGAAGCCAAGATTACACACTGCCAAGAAACCCAGTTTTACAAAGGATATGAACCACTGTCGACACCGAGGAACTGAACCTTGAAATACGGATTGATAGAAAAAATGGCCAGAGGGATTCAAACCAAGATTTTCTACATGGTAAATGAACATGTTCCCTATATTGTCACTATATGGCTGAGATGACACGACGCTCATGTGTAATGGTACAATGCATATTGTGGTAAAAGGCAACATGTGAACAGCAATTCGTGAAGTAGACAATTATATTTATCCCTATTTTATTATGTATTACTACGAACATGAGGTTCTTCGTGATAGCTAAACCAGCTTAATAATGGGCACAGCAGCATTAGAATATGCCCCCTCCACCTCACAGTTCAATCTCATTAACGTGAACATCCATGGGGGAAAAAAGGGGGTCAGAAGTAGTCAGACACATAGCAATTAAAAAATTATAGGGGGTGATTTATGCAAACTGATTCGGCATTTACGGGGAGTAGTGTACTTTGTTATTCAACTGGCAAGACTTCAGCTCCCCCTTTCCTACACCACGTAAAGTAGTTTGCACCATCTGGAAAGGAACTAAAAATACAATTCCTGCACAATTTGACCAGGATTCAGGAAAAAGCTACAACTTTGTTTTGTACCCCAGCTCAATTTCCATTTGCAAGGAACATTTATGAGATAATTTAAACATGTCTTGGGTTTATGCGGAAGAAAATTTGTTAACACAGCATCCCATTAGGCAAAATTCTCTGAAGCACTTGTGGCACCAAGTACTAAAACTATTGATTTGCCATTAGAGAACCACTGCATGGGCATTCTGCAGCAAATAACAATGTGTGCAGCTGTCATACTAAAACAATGATGACTGTTCAACAGAGAGTCATTTGTATTTTATGGAGCAAAGATGACTAACATCATGATGTGCACAGGATCTGCAGTAGTCTAAGGGATCTGAACTTGATTCAGATGTGAAATGGAACTGTGAATGGTGAATCTACAAAACAGGTAAGAACTGAGTATCTGACAAAATCCGATACACGTTATTCACATGGTAAACGTGTATACTAATGCCATTTCGACACATTAATTCCATACTTAATAAGTTTTATTTATTTTTCACTTATACAGTACAAATATTATACATTACGTTATTTCTACTTTAAATACATGCAAACCATTTGACCATACAAGGAAAGTTCCGAGGAAAATATCTTCTTGGATGTAATAAACCTAGGACCTCGAATAAATTAATCAAAGACAAACATGTTAATAGCACCAAGTTAAATACAAAAATTAATCTATTTGATATTAGTTCGCAACAATCCACAAGGTCGTTAGTACATTATAAATTTAATTTGTTATGAGACCAATAATGAGATTAAGTGGTCTTTTAATTTATTTTGAAATTTATTAATTCTGTTTAATTTTTTTATATCCTCAGGTAATTTATTCCAGAGTTCAGGACCCTTGAAATTAATGTTACTTCTCCGTTTCAGTTCTTATTTTCGGCAAGATTAAATCATTATATTTTTCAGCAAATATTTCTTTCTCTTTCATTATATTTAATTTTTATTAACTCCATGTGCTTGTTTTCCTTAATTCTTTCAAACATTTTAATCAAAATTCAGTATTCATGTATTAATTCAAATGGTATGATATTGTATTTAATTAATATATTTTTCCAATTTGTTCTATTATTCTTGTTAATTAGTTTCAGTGCTCTTTTTGTATATTTTTCAATATATTTCCATTAACTATGCCAACATCTCGCCATATACAGTTGCAATACATAAGATGATTCTATATCATGGGGTAATAAAGGTCAATATTAATTTTATCTGTCAAAATATTACCCATTCTTCTTAGTATTCCTATACTTTTACTTGCATTTTTTAACACAGTATTTATTTATTCATTCCAATTTATCTGTTAGTTGAATTCCTAAAAATTCTAATTGTTGTACCACTTCAATTTGTTTATTGTTACTAATTAAGACTGAATTATTGTATATGTCGATATTAATATTTTTGCTTCTACTTCAGAAAATCATTACTTTAGATATATCTACATTTAATTTCATTTGATTTACATAATATCATTTCTCATATTTTTTTATTTCATTGATACGTATTTCCATTAATCTTTTTAGGTCTTTACCTGTAACTATGATACTTATGTCATCTGCAAACGATGTTATATGACCCATATCTGAAACATTAAATATATCGTTTACATATATGGAGTACAACAGTGGTCCCAAATTAGACCCCTGCGGCACTCCACAGTTATTGCTACTCATCATTTTTGATGTTTTACCTCCAACACACACTATTTGTTTTCTATTATTTAAATAACTGCATAATAATTTATTAATTTTGCCTCTTAATCCATAATTATTTAATTTTGTTATTAATATTTTTCTATTTAATACATTGAACACCTTACTCAAATCACAGAATATCCCTATACTATATTCCCTATATTCGATTACTTTACTTCCTGTATTTTATTTATTGTTCTAAGTAATGCTGCTTCTGTTGATTTTCCTTTTCTAAAACCATGTTGATATGTATCCATTAAATTATTTTTTTTTTCAATGAATTTTATTATTCTATTGTAAAGTAGTTTTTCAAATAATTTCGCATAAACTGATATCACTGCTACTAGTCTCTAATTTTCTTAACCGTCTATTCATATATATATATATAACTAGGTCAAACAGGTATCCGATTCAATGGATATATACGATTTGTCATAGACTGGAATCGAGTTAGCCATATTAATTTGCTCCCAATTTCGTTGAATGTATGTAACTAATAAAGTTCATTTGTTACTGTTAAGTATGAATTATTAACGACATTCCACAGTTATGTCTCAGCTGAACGAATTTTTAGTTTTTATACAAAAAACGCAACATCAATATGTTAGTACAAGTTATGTGAACCTTGAAAAATATTTTTTTCCGCCTTTTATTTCAGAATCAAAATTGATGGCTATAAAAACTCTAAAAACAATTTCATGAATAACTCAAAAACTCTTTTTCCAACATATATGGTGAATCTATAAAATTATTTAAAACTCCCATTTTTCATTCTCGGATAATTGAACCTAAGTTTATGGTCTTTCCAATTTTGAATTAATCAAGTTTGATTGTAATTAATCTTGACATTTAAAATTAGATATAAGAAATGTGTGGAAACGGATGATTTTGTTCTTGGTTTTAAAATTATCTCACGTTTTAACACTCATGAAGCATGTGCACATACAGAGAGGAACCAATGGTTTGTGATTTTTTAACAATACACTTTTGAACATGTAAGGTTCATTGCAATTTAAACTTGAAAAGAGAGCATGAAGTCTTCAGTTGGCATTTAAAAAGTTAACATTGACTTCTCTAATCACTCCCTTCTTTAAAAAGAGAGCATGAAGTCTTCAGTTGGCATTTAAAAAGTTAACACTTCTCTAATCACTCCCTTCTTTAAAAAAAAAAAAACACACCCATTCAGAATTTAAAGCAGAAAGTTTGCCTTTCAAAGCTCAAAGACATGTATGGTCATGTTGCACTTTTCAGAGCCATCTGATCCTCTACCCAACACAGGAAACTGAATTCTGGTGCATAGTGGGCAGAAATAAATAGCAGGCATTCTACAGCACTACTGGAATCAAATTTGGGTTAACAGTATGAATGGGTTACTTCTACGTCCAGTTCAGGCAACAGCAGAAATTTATATAGATTCTCTCCCCTTCTTTATTGTTATAAATTTAATTTTATAAAATTTAATATTTATACATTTTTATCCCTTAAAATTTTCATACCAGGAACCATAGTTTATAGTCGCAACAAACATTGAAGTTTTTTAATGATCATTATCGGAATTTTTTTTTTAAAGATACATATTTTTTAAATACATTTTTATACATTTTCTTTTAAAGATAAACAGATACTCATTTCATATCCTAACATAAAAATTACTGACAAGAAATGAGAAACTCACAGCCAACAGAGACTCCTGTTGCACAGATGAATGTATTATAGGTGTCTTCAGGGATGCTTATGAAGCAGCTATAGAGACCTGTGTCATTGATAGTAGCGTTTTCCTTTGTATACTGGAGGGTACGGGAATCGATAACTTCAAGGTTTTGCAAAAATATATTTTTGAATCTTATCATCAGATTTTGCGAATTCACGTAATAGTCTGTTCCGTTTCTTGGTATGACGTTAGAGAAGAGTATACATGTTATAGTGAGCGTTGAACCAACTTCCAGCTCTTGGTCTGTTGTCATATCTATCAAGAAAAAACAAAATTTATTTTTTAATAACAAAATATATTTTTTCCTTCCTCACATGTATATATCAATCTCCTAAGGCTATGTCATGCTGGCCAGAAAAGTTAGTTTCTATTCCACCAACAAAGCATCTTGGAGCAGGATAAGTTTTCAGTGGGTGATCATTCATGGCAGAAT
The DNA here is from genome assembly GCA_006491805.2 of Dysdera silvatica. NCBI lineage: Eukaryota > Metazoa > Arthropoda > Arachnida > Araneae > Dysderidae > Dysdera > Dysdera silvatica. Next base: position 44,400,530 of record QLNU02015003.1, on the reverse strand, counting down.
TGAGGCTGCAGGCTCCAAGTCTAGATTCCTAGTTACACTGTAGCTTCAAGACACTTCCTTCAGGAGCGGACACAGACTTCTAATTTTTTTGGGGGGAAGGGGGGGGATCAAGGAATGAATTAGAATAACACCCTTCATTTATCATGAAAGTTGGAATTTTTTACAGTGAAAAAATATTTTTGTGTGTGTGGGGGGGGAGAGAGGTCATGACCCCTGTGACCTTAACTTCCTCTCAGATGCTTTCATCACATTGCTTGTATAAAAGGCTTGACCAATATTTCCCAATCTTTTTCAAGTCGCGACCCCCCTTTTACAATAACCAGGTAATCTGCGATCCCCGTTTATATTAACCAAACAGCCTACAACACCTCCTCTGTCCATTGCTGCCCCATTTGCATAATAAAAGGATTATTATCAAAGTAAAGAAAACGCATTAAGTAGGAAATTATAATATATATTAATGTATATTATAGATATGAAGTTAACAACCGTTAGTAGAATATTGCAATGTAGCCATGTTGAAATATAAAAGCGTTGGAAACCTTTAGTATGAAATTCAAACTAAAAATAGTTGCGACACCCAAGAAATCAGTTCGCTACCCATTGGGACTGGCTAAGAAAAATCTCCATCCTGCAGTGAACAGATGATGGTTGATGATAAGACACAAATTAAGCAAAATCTAACATTCCATTGCATTCAGCTCTTTACTATACAGTGCTAGATGATGATATAGGGTTGTTTCAATTTGAAAGAACAAGGACAACTAAGGTCATGCTGCACCAGGATCTGCCATTTTCCAAAGAATCCAAAAACCTGTACTGCCCAGGGAACCGCACCCTGGACTACAGTCGGCAGAAAAACGGCATGCGTTCTATGGTACTATTGAAAGTGGACTCAGGCCAACTACACGGTAAACTGATGGGTTATCACTATGGCACGTTAGAGCCTCTGTAATTAGGGTCTGCATTATTTCCAACTTCACATTTTCTTTTATTTTTGAAGACCACAAAGACGAGAGAAAGTTACATTATGAATTAGAGGACACTGTCCAAATACAGCACAACCTGCCTGAAGTGACCACCCTTCTGGACCGGATTTCAGCAGTCACCATGGACAAGGTGCTTACTACACATGACAGATTTCGGTACAGGCATGACCAAGTCCCTACAAGCTCTCTTAAAAAAGGTCACCTTTTACAGGTGGTCACATACAAGCTTAATATAGGTTCCACTGTATTAGGTTTTAATGAAATCTTAAAAATTTCATACTCACTTCCAAATTTGGGGTTTAATCCTTCGCAACCCCACACACATTGTAAACAAAGACATATCACAGTAAAAGCCAATGCAAGACATCTCCAAATGGTCTCCATTTCATGAGAACTCAACGCAAACTATGTTGTCCTTCGGAAGTTCATTTCTGACCTGAAAATAAAGAACAATTGTTAACTGAACATATTGTACACGTGGCTGTCATGAGTAATGCCACAACGAACAATTCTTAACAAAAACGAAAGCCAAATTTAGTTTAATCAAATAATATTTTGCTATTGTTTTTGTAGCACAAAGATAGCAAAGGTCATGCTTTTTAACATCCATGTAATTAATTCAAAATATTCTTCAACGATGTTACTGCTTTGTCCACATTGAATTCCAAGCATGTAAGTAAGAACTATTTCAGATTCAAAATACAATTGTCATCTCCTTCAAAATCAAAAGGAAATAGCTTATAGTCAAAAATGATTCTTTCATCAGTTAGGAAAGGAAATATTTTACACAGTCAAACGAAAATTATATAACAATAATAAAAAAAAAAAGAAAATCAGCACGAGTTTTTATAATCCAATACCTGCATGTTATCTGAGAATTGGCATAACTATGGTGTGTCAAAGGGAACCTTAGCACTCCCTAGGAAATACTTAGTTCCTTTTCAACGAAAATTACAAATAAGTACTATGCACAGAACATGGGGATTTGGGTGACACTATAAGCCCTACCTAAACTATGCCGCTAGTTACACCAATTATCTGAGCTAGTTGAAACTTTATGATACGTGAACAAAGACTATGGTATGCTAAATGGGAGTGGATTATTGAAAGTTTAATGAGTTTTATGGAGCAAGGGCAGGAAGGGTGATTGATGTTGCACTGGGATCAGCAGTTTTCCGAGGAATCTAAACTTAAGGCCTGAGGAACCAACCCCTGGACTATGGTAAGGAGTTTGTGGTCACAAACTCTCAATATTTTTCTTGGAGGTTAAATATAAAACTACAGGGTAGGTGAGCAGTGTTTAGTACATCACAACAAAACAGCCACACTGACTTTTGATGCGAAATATGACACGCATAGGCTGGGTCTTATAATGTTGTTAATAACATTACAGGACATCGTTGAAACTTAACAGGGTCCCCACTCACATTAGAAAAAAAAAATGTATATATATATATATTCAAATGTTTTCAGCAAAATTCCACAGCTAATCAAGCAAACCTGGTTGCGGGGACACTGTGGGCACCTACTTAATGGGGAAAACAGTCCACAATAAAGTTAGCTATTCAAACTGGAAGTCAGGAAAGTTTTCCCTTAAGAGAACAATATATTTTATCATGTCTTGTATTGAAGAAATTATAAAATGGCCATTTGGTTGGAACAAGAAAACAGAAGTACAGTAGAATCTGCCTAAAGTGACCACCTTTGGCACTGGACCTCAATAGTCACCATAGACAGGTGGTCACTAAAGATGAGAAAGGCTCAGCCTGAGTCAAAAACAGGCTGTGTACATATGATTTTCAGGCTCAGACAGGTCAGGGCTCATAAGGCTAATGCAAATGACTTTTGACGAAAACTGATTTTTCTATATTGAAATTTCGAGCTTGTGCTCAAATTTCCACAAAGTATTTCGGGCATGGGCGGGCTCAAATTACAAGTCTTCGGGCTTAGGCTTCCAAAATTAGTCCAAACTAATCTCTAGTGGACACTACACACTTTGGTATAGGCACCAAGGCTGGATAATCTATAGGGCATATAGGGCCCCGGAGCCCACCACAGCAACCAGCGTGTTAAAAAAATACTTCCGTTTTTGGAATATGTTTCCGAATTAGATTTTTATTCCAAAGTCTGAAAGCATTAAAAAACAATCATGGGCTACACATACAGTATTGGCCAAATTAATAGACTCATTAGATAAAAAAATTAGACACCGACTTTATTCCAGCAGTAAACTTATTTTAAGGACAGAAATGCTACAAAATTGAGCTTTTTCACTCACATTATACTATTAATCTCTGGTATGACCACTTTTGGCCTTGATGAGTGCAAAAATCCTTTTCGGCATCAAGCCCATATGCTTTTTGATCAGGGCAGGTATTTAAAGGTCATGATACCAAACATTTATAAAGCGTTCAATTAACTGGATTTTGGCTGTAGAAACTGTTTTATATACTTTAGTCTGAAGAGCGTTCCAGGTGCCCTCAATTGGGTTCATATCTGGACTAGTTCTTAGCCATGGGGGCATTTCCAGACTCTTTTCGGTGAAGAACTTCTATACACTATTGGCAATATGGCATGTGCATCATCCTGCATGAAGACGAAGTTGCCATCTGAATACCATTCATGCAACCGAAGCACGAGTTGACTTTCCATGACTTTCAAGTATTGGTTTTGCCTCATGTTATTTCTTACAACGTATAGTCGACCGGGACCTTTAGCAGACACCATACTCCACACCATGGCGTTATGAGGATGCTGAACTTTTCGCACTAAACAGTATGGAAGAAATTCTTCTCTTAGTCGTGTGTGTGGACAAATTAAGTTCTGTCGTCGAGTATTTTCAATGTGGACTCATCTGAGAAACAAACCTGAAAAGCAATTACCCATGAATGTTTTTTCTGAAATTATGATTGCGGGAAATTTTTTTTTATTAACTTGCATGGTAACTTCAATGAAAAAATGTGTGCTGTACTCAGAGGTGTTCATCCTGTTAATATATGTTCTAATTTTGCAAACCAATTTTAATTAAAAATTAGTTATAATGTCCCCATTAAGTAAAAATAAAAATAAATGAAGTTCGCCCTCTTCCAATCATTAACTGTCCAGTTCTTGAACTCTTTGGCCCACTTCAGTCACTTTCTTCTCACTGTCTCAGTCAGTTTGGGCTTCTTCCTTTGACGATAAACCTTGTAGCAAGCATTAAGAAGTCTTCTGTGGATTGTTCTCATGCTCACAACAACATTCTTTTCCCCTGGTGACATTTGCAGCTATCGTAAAGAACCTTTTCTGTTTTTTGTTCTCCAAGTTCAGCAATATTCGAGCATCACGAGGTGAAGAAATACGTTTTCTTCCACAATGTCCGACTCTGTTGCATGTATCATCCCGATTGAACTTCACATTTCTTTTAATACTTGATACCGTTTTTAAAAGACACAGAAAGCTTGTTTGCAATTTCAGCTTAAGTCAAGTTAGAATTCTACAATAGAATACGAACCTGACCACGTTATCTGAGAGAAATGTCTTTTTTCAAGTCCATGTTAATCACTGCTTTTCAAACAAAATTCTGACACTAACTTTCAACTTAAAAATTCATTTGCTAAAAATTTCTATGCTATTCATACAACAAAATTTGGGAACACACCTAAAAATAATCAAAATTGATATTATGTCTTTTGTAATAGCCAAGTACAGACCAAGCAGGCAAAACACAACTTGTTGGTAATTTGCGCCGATTAGTGTTGACATTTATATTTGCAGAAATAGAAAAAAAAACATAATAAAAAAAAGTATACTGAAGCAAACAGTCAGTTGTTTAGTCCTATAAAAAATTTATTGCAACCCTAGGCCCAATAGCCTTAGTTATAACCAGGGCTTAATTTCTAACAAAAAAGCATAGGAGCCCTAGCATATTCGTATTTTGTACCCGCTTTTGGCAAAGCCACGCCCACTTCTGGTCTGATGATGTCATGCGAGTTTAGTGGGCATACTCCAGGACGTCACGAAATTCCATGCACCCTCTTTGGGAGACTTTCAAGTATTACGTAAGCACCTTTGGGGTGGGGTTGTTGCTGTTGTGCTTATTTTCCTATGTTAGCTAATGTTAATTTTTTGCTTACCAGAGTGGGGAGAGGGGTATAAAATGGCCAAAATATTGCTTACATAATACTTGAATAATCCCCTTCCTGTGAATAACAAGACTACCCCATGTGCCACAAACAATATCCAATCGCGTCAGTCAAAACAAGTTCGAAACATCATCTAACTTCTTAAAAATAGGATCCTTAGTTAGAAAACAAGTTAGAGTACCCAATATCTGTGAAAAATTTGAGCCCATGAGCAACATTCTAGCAGCAAAATTTAAGTTTCAATTCTGCGTGCAGTCTCTTGCCATGTAATATTCAATTTGTAAATTATACATAATTTTTTTGTAAAATTAAGAAAAATATTTGGATTTAAAATTATTTTACTTATGATAGTAGATGGTTTGTTATTGTTGATAAAAAATGCTTTTAATTGGATTTATATTTGTTAAGAAAACCAAACATAAATCTCACTGTTTTTGGAAGTTTAAAAGTCCTATGTCTCCATTCATTACTTTTTCAATACTTAATCATTTTTTTCCCCAAATTCATTATTTTTTCATGCATTCATGACCTTTTTGGCAATTTGTGACCCTGTAAACATCCCGAACTTGACTACATACACCAGTTAATGAAAAATATTCCACAGAATTAACGTGTCAGGATTTTCCCCGTGTGCCCACTATGGTCGTAATCCAACCCAGATATGCATGACTAAGTTCCAACCAGTTCTCTTGTATAAAGAGTGGTCACTTCACAGGGTTCCACTGAGCTTTCAAAATGTTTGTGTTTTACGGTGCAAGGACAACAAAAGTCATGCGGTGCCATTTGAAAGTTTTTTAATAATGTTGAGAAGCAAATATAAATAATGATGATATCTAAAGCTAGGTTAAAAACATAATCACAGTGCCATTAGAATCCCTTCATTTTGGTTTTATGATGCAAGGGCAGAAAACTCTCGTTGCACCAATGTGCCACCAAAATGGGTGACAGAAATACAGTATTTTAGAACATAATTAAGAATATAATACAATAATGTTTGCCACCCACGTATTTAACTTAAGCCGTCCTCATCCTGGATTCGAACCAGGGTCCCCACGTTGAGCCCGCAGTGTCTTGACCTACTAGACGAATGAGAACAAGAACAAACGCATTTTTCTCCGTATATGAGGATGTAAGATATTATTACCCTTCACAGGGATAACACAATTGCCAAATAATGGTCAACACAGAAAAGCCTCCGGGGCGAGATTTTTGTGAGTTTTCGTGGGGGAATTTATTATACAATAATTTTTGCCACCCACGTATAATTAGCTCAAACTAGAGCTTTTTTTTTTGGAGAAAAAATATAAATAAAAAGAATATGAATTAAAAATATGTACATTAAAAGTAAGAGAGTATATACTCACTGCTACTAGTAGTGACAACAACGACATTTAACATATCCAAACAGTATCGCCCTAGCCCACAAGATCGACATAAATGACGGGTAACGATCACACGACAAATGAAGCTCTTCGAAGAAAACGCGACGATTTTAACGATCCGGATATTTCACTAATTAATTACGGCCAAACGGTTCTCGTATTTCAAGGAAGGCTCCAAACATCAGCTTGATTGAAACCGGAGCTTGATAAAAACTCCGCGATGTCAAAGTGACGGTCTTCCGATGGCTCTCTGCCACTACAAATAAATCCGCGGAACTCACACTGTCAATAGACGGCGGCGGCGGCAGCGATGCTACCGATGGAAACAACGAACGGTTCGAGACTGCTGCTGCTGTTCCTGTGGCTCTTTTACCGTGGTAGGTTAGGCGGCGCAAGAGGCTGGCGTAGGCTAGAAATGACGGCGCGAAACCCAATTTCCATGATTAAAGTCTTCATTTTCTCATGTATTTGAAAGCAGTGATAGAGGACTATGGGCATGCGGGGGATTCGCTGTCAACCAGCGACATAACGATTAGAATACAAAGAGAATTAAATTCCCTCTTTTTCATTTACAATACTAGAAACGCATCGTGCGTTTTGTCGGCAAATTCAATTTGTGCGTTATCGGACTTTTTTTTTTTTTAAATCGAAGCAAATAACTCAATGTTACTTCTGACCGAGGGGAAAAAAACTGTACTGTATTAATGTATTTCCTTTTTTTAAATAAGGGAATGTTGGACTTGATCCAGAAACCGAGATAGTTTGTTCCGCCACTAAACTTAGCAACAATCGATCGACTTGAACAATGCGATGTATCATAAACGTGCATAGAGTCAGGAGTGAGTTTATTTAAAAGAGTTATAGCTCACCAAAGTGATTCACGTTTACAACTTAAAAAGAGTGAAAAATGAAAAAACTGTGACTCCAGCGAGACCTATATATAGTCTATACCATATATATATTTTTAAAAATATTAAGTAGATCCTATATTTTTTCGAATAAAAAAAATGGTAAACACTTTCTAGGCATTTCGATTACATATATACAAGGTGTCCTGTTAAAGCGGTGACAAACTAAGAAGGGTGATAATAGGCATCAAGAACAAAAAAGTATCAAAGATCCTGGGTTTGAATTTCGCTCTCAGTGCCTGAAAAGAGAAAGTTCGGAAAACGTCCGGCATGCACAAGTACTCAACGACTGGTGCACGAGAAGCGTTAGATGAGATGTCCTAATCATCTACACCAGCGTTTCTTTAACTTTCATGGACCGACGACTTCCTTCAGAGTTCACTCACCCTCGCGGACCCCCAAGAATTAACTCAAAGTTTAAAGCCCGGAATTTGCATCACACATATTTATTTCTAATGTTTCATCACTGATTTTCACCATCTAAGGAAGGAATTTTTCGTTCCCTCATAATTTATTCTTAGCATTAAAGAGTAAATGTTCATGTCCTAGTATGTTTCCGAATCTTTTTTGAAACGCTGGAAGGGTCTCACAGACCCCCTGGGGGTCCGCGGACCACAGTTAAAGAACTGCTGATCTACACACTTGATCAAAACATTATTTACATCTTGGGCTTCTCACGCGCTAGCTGTAAGCACTTGTGCATGTGGGACATTCTCCGAATTTTCTCTTTTCCGGTAAAATTCGATCCTAGGTTCGTTGGCAATTTATGTTCCTCTTGATGTCTATTTATCGCCCCTCTGAGTTTGTCACTGCTGTAACAGTTCATTCTGTACATAAGCGTAATTTGGTGGGGCCAATGGAGGGCACTTGTCTCCCCCCAATAAAATTTGGGTTATTCCCAGTTTGCGATATATTTAACCTCAAGTTACGCCTAGGACCCTGTATATAGTAAAATTAATTTGCCCTCGATTGAAATATGCATTATCTATATGTGTGTGTGTGTGTGTGCTCCTCTATGCGCCTGTGTCTACATTAACTTCAAAAGTGAGAGAAGTTGAGAGAGCATAGCTTAGTTCAGTGGTTCCCAACCTACGGGTCGTGACCCTCAAGGGGTCGGCTATTTTGGATTGCAATTATTTTAATAAGAATTTCATTGCCAAATGTCGCCAACGCTTTTGTAACAGCATGGCTACACACGTGCGTAGTACGAAATAATTAACGTTTTCTATAATATAATTATATAATTAATATAATATATATAATTAATATAATATATAGTGTACCATATAATTAATACAATATAATTTATGCACTTAATATGTTTCTTTACTCTGTTGAACATGCTTTTATTATGTAAAAGTGGCGGCGGCGGACGGGGGGCGCAATCTTTTGGATACCTGCAGAGGGTCGTGGCAGAGGCTTACCCAGGATTCATA